>CM031242.1:577620320-578820320 GCA_018340775.1 Taxus wallichiana var. yunnanensis
TCTTCCACCAATTAACATATAGGGCGTGACGTGTATGGCTAAATATTTTCTTTCCAATGCCTTCATCCCTTCTAGCACCACAACTGTTCTTAATAACACAACGATATCTTCCAAATATGAGGGCACATGCTATAATTTAAAATTTGTGCATCCGACACCGTATCCTAAATGCTTTGCATGTCCTCTCTTGAGTCAATCCTTGATAAGTGGTTAGCCCCAAATTACTCTTACCTAGTTTTACAACAACTGTAAACTCAAACTCCTGAAACAATAGGACCCACCTGCATATGCACCCTTGCAAGATGGGCTTGTTCACCAAGTAATTTAATGCCATGTGGTCCATGTAAAAGATAAAAGGTGTCGCTAGAAAATACTACTTGAATTTGCGGTGCGTAGATCATCGATAATGCCTCGCGCTCTATGGTAGTATAATTTTGTTCTGCTAGGGTTAGCTTCCTACTAGCAAAGCACAAGGGATGGTCAATAATTCCCTCTCTAGGTTTGGCTAAGAATGCTCTAATCACCATTTATGAAGCATAAAAATGTACATGGAATGGCTTATACCAAGAGGGAAAGTGTAATATGGGCACAATGATAAGCCTATTCTTTAATGTGTCAAATGCCATCTATTGTGCCTCTCCCCAATGAAATGTACTTTTTTTCTTTAGAAACTCCTCAAAAGACATGATGATCTTGGCATACCCCTTAATAAACTTATGGTAATACCCTGTATTCCCAAGGAATCCATGCACCACACTCTAGCTAATAGGCTCCCCCAATCACACAATAATGAAAACTTTGACAGGATCCACCAACAAGCCTTCTTTACATATGATATGTCCCAACAAGGTGCCAAATGGAGTAGTGAAAACACATTTATTAATGTTGATAGATATACTCAACTACTTACATCTCTCAAACATCAACCTTAGATTGTCACAATGGTCCTTCAATAATCCATACACCATCCAATCATCCGGTACACTTCGAAAACTTATGGATGATGTCCTTAAATGCCTGAACCACAATGCACAAAAACACAACATGTGCATTCTTCAATGCAAAAGGCATGACCATATAGGTAAAAATTCCCATTTAGTGGTGAAGGTTGTTTTTCTTGGTCCTCCTTTGCAATTATAACTTGATGATATCCTAAGAATCCATCACGAAAGAATAGATCTCATGCCCAGCTACTCCTTCCAGGATTTCTTCAGTGAAGGGGGTGTAAAAAGGATCAATGAAACCCATCACATTCAAATCCCTGTAATCAATACAAATACTTATTCTCCTATCCTTCTTAATGCTAATGACCATCAAAATTATCCATTTTTATTCCTAAACAACCTTAATGATGCATGATGCGATCATCTTGTCAATCTTCTCCTTGATCTTGACTCGCAGATTTGGATTCATTTGATAAGGTCTCTTTGAATTAGGTATGGACCTTATTTTAGCTTGATATACATCTTCCTAAAGAGTGGTGAACCCCCTTGACATCTTGGTACCCATGCGGAAACAAATCCTAAACTTCATGCAACAGATCAATAATCTTTGAAACCTCCTTTTCTATATAGTAATCTCCAATAGTATCTTCCCGAGGTTTCACCTCCAAGACAATTTAACCTTAGTTTTTTCAAGGATTCATGGTAAACACGTGCTTTCTCATCAAGACTATCCATAACCTCATGCATACCAACAATATGGTTAGCATCCAAGATTTTTACCTCTTCACCATCTATCACATAGACCAACTTTCCTTTCTCTTTTTCCATGCATGATTGCTCAAGTTGCACCTCCTCTATTTCTTCCTCATCAAAATGTGTTTCCAAGCAAGTTCTCCAAACAAATCGATTATTCTATCCTCCACCATGGAACTATCTCCCATAGTTAGGCACTTAACAACCTATAATGCCTTATCCATCAATGGCTTAGTACATCAATACTTGAAAGCTTCAAGGAGATCAGTGCCAACTCCTACCATTTTCCCTGTCTAATAGCGTAGCTCTTAATGAATGTACCATGCACACGTGTAACCTTGTAAGGTGGAGTAAATCTTATGCACCCATAAAGATGGAGGCAAGGCTTCCACACCTTCCATCCAGTCCTTCTCACATGCTTGGACATGAGATGAGGCGGGTTCCTTCCCATGATAATATTATATAACAAAAGAGGTGCATTACTTTAGAGAAACCTAACAGAGAACATGATTCTCACTTCATGCCACTTTAAAGGTTATCTCGATGGATCATTCACCAATGTGCTATGGTCCTAAGAAAAGTATATCTAAGCATACCTCTCCTTTCGATCTCACATTTCCACTCGGGTCTCCATTGCTTGTTGGAAAACATCAAGGTTGACTCCCTTAGTGTAACTTGATAATTATTTTCCTCCCATGCGCTGAATGAGTGCGTCTTTGTTACTCTTATCACATAGCCTCTTAACTTCCTTCCAAATAACTCATATGTCTTGTGTGTCCAATTGTCACATGCCACACTAGTTTTATCTCTTATAGATTGAGCTTATTCCCACCGAATAACACCTTTTTTTTTGGTTACACAACCTCAAGGTCCTTAATAGTGTACACATATATTTTGTCTAGTTCTTCTTCTCCCAAAGACTAAGTATAGGGCATTGACCTTCCATCCATCAAAGGAATAATAACATGTTATTCCTTGTTCTCAAAAATTATTTACCCCTTATGGAAACGTAAGTCAACATTGTTCTTATAGCACCAAGGATGCCCAAGTAATGCTGGAAAGTTGTCTACCTCAGCAAGCACCAAGTCTTCGAAGTCTAGAGTAAATTTGGCCCTTGAATATTTATAAGAACATCCTTTAAAACACTAATGGGCATTTCCTTTGTATTATTACCCATATACAACACATTTTAAGATGGCTATAATGGGGCTTTCCATTTGATTCCATGCATCCAAGGTGAGAACATTAACTTTCACACTCATGTTAAAAAAATATTCCTTAGGAGCCATCCATTAATAATTGCATTCAAGGTAATCTCCTTATCATAGTTAAGATTATGATGAGGCAAATTAGCATGTAAAACCTACCTTTTCATGCTCCTCGAGTGCTTGGTACTTTTCCTCTTAGGCACTCTCATAATAGAGGGATGATATTCTCTTATCTCAACATCTTGCATACCTCCCTGACTTCATCCAGATCCTCTCGTGGAGCCTTAATGCTCTTATTCCACTCTAACTGCCACAACTTCTCCTTGTGCACTAGATCTCTCCTTGTAGGATTCAAATAACATCCATAGTTTCCTGATAAACTTCCTTCTAATGTGTAGGGTCTAGATACTTCCCATGTACCACTTCTTCTCTTGTAATCATGCAAAGATCTTCTTTGGTATCTCCTGGAGCACATAGCCTCAAATCATGTTGTTACCATTATAGGTTCTAACTCTTACTCACGTGCCACCCTTGAAATCCATTTTTATCAACACACTTTACGCTCACCATCCCAGTGACCTTATCCTTCCACTGCTTCTAGCTCATGTGTTCAAACAATTCTGGGCATTCCTCATACTTGTTCTTTTTCCCACACTAAGAGCACTACAAAAAATTGGGACACTTACACTTGTAATGTTCTATAGATCCATATTTATAGTAGGTTCCTAAGGTAATTCAATCCTTCCACCCCCACGATTGCCACAACCTCTAAATCCTCCTCGAAATCCTCTACCTCAACCTCCTCTATCCATGTGCCCTTCATAATGATGGCCCTCATCCTTGGAACTACTGGTAATGTTGGCCTAGATGCACCCCAGTGTCAATAACATCATGTATCTAGTTAATCAATCTACAATCATTTGTGTCATGATTAGTAGAGGTCAAAATCTTGTAATAGAAAGATACATTCTTCGAGATCATGTGATTATAACATTACCATTTTAAGACTTTAGAAACAAGGGATTTTTTTATTTTTGAAACACAAAGTTCTCTGTTCTAAATAAAACATCATTTAGAACACACATTCCATGCCAATAAATCTCATAATAGATAACCATATGCAGCTGTAATGACTCGGTATGATACCGATCTCTCATTCCATGACTCGGTTATCAACCGATCTCTCATGTTTTTCTTAATGTATAGAATACTTTATGTATACTACATATACTTGGTTTTTCCTACCCTATTTAGGTACTGAGTGATCTGTTTAAAGAACCTATTTGAATATTTGTTACCAATATTCATCTAACATCACGTTGCTTTAAACTAGGTGACTTAGGACAACGCAACCAGCAACTTGCGATACTTTGGCCAAATATTTTCAACATACTATTCATGTTACTATTCCTAGATGGCATACTCATCATTTCAAAATACTTCCTTCACCTCACTCTTATGTTATCTAGAATGGTCTTTACTAACTACCGTTAGTCCACTTGCCCAAGGTTTGACCCTAGCCCAAGTTAGCAACATAATTTGTTATAGGAAGACGCTCATGATGACTTAGGGTATATGGGCATACTGGGTTGACCTAAGTCCACCGAATGTGCCAAGGTACACTGAGTCATAGAAATATATTCCCTATCCTAAACATGATACTAAGTTAACCTAGAGAGAAACTAAGTTCAAGTCTAGATGTGTGTAGATCTAGATGAACAAATACGGAAGGGTGTTGCCACATGTCAACTATAACACTGTATCCTCGAGAAGCACATGGACTTCTTAAAGGTACAATACTTCAATTGGTGAGAGCCAACATCCATTAGAACTGATTCATCATGATGTATATACCCCTTAGTGGTCATAAGATTTAATTTAATTGGATTAAGATTCAAATTTCAGCAACCATTCCTAACCCTAATTCCAACATTCATTAATTTCTTCATCCATAATTAATCTGATTTGATATTAAGAACTTCATTAACTCATGCTTGCAGCTTGTATCGATGTTCATTAACATTTCCTAACAAGCATCTATCCCCGAAAATAGGGCAGCAAACATCAAACAGTTAATTTTGAATGTAACCTTGTTGTCCAAGAAGGTGTATCAATCACCTAGATTCAGCTAGTGTTTACTTTTTATAAACAAAGCACAAGGATTAAAGATCATAACCACCATTCCATTTATTTCTCATTCTTTTGAGAGAGGAAGAGTCTCCCTCTACATGGTTAGATGTTAAGGTTAACATAACCTTTTTATCATTCTTTACTCATATAGTTTAATTGTATGACCAATGCATATTTCATTATTAAACTATAGTTGTGTAGTTAGAGATCAACATCTTTTACGATTTAACAAGTTTCATTATAATAAGGGAGATTGAACTATCCCCTTAATCCAACTTAATAATTGATAACAACAATAGTATACAAATAGATATAAAGAATATTGACAAGATATCACTACTATTACTGTCATATAAAGTACAAGAGAATTTACATAAAAAATTGGAGTTAGTCTCCAAACCTTTCAATTCATCATGATAAAACATACATTTACAAGACTATGCATTTTAGACATACTGCATGTCATTCATCATTAAGATCATAAAATAATATCACTTCTCTTTTCCAATACAACTCAAGAATGAACCAAAATTCTTTACATAAGATCCAAAATTAAATAAGCCAATGCATCATTAAAGTTTTTCCTTCTTTTATCACTTACGATGTCCATCTGCAAAAATTGCTCTAGAAACAGTTAGTTCAATGAACCGAGCATGATAAGTACCAAGCATTAAAACTAAGTGCATTCCACTAATTTCCTATTAAAACAAATCTGCTTTAATGAAATAATTAATATATCATAAAAATAAGCATAAGTAATAACAACTAGAAAAGAAGTACAAATAAAGAGTCTGAATTCACTTTTAAGAAAAGAGCATAATATAATCCGTAACATCTGCATTATAACATATAGTTTAATTGATCCTATCAATTACTTTTAAACAAACAACAGGTCTTGTCATCCAATTGTTTCATAATTCTATTAGAATAGAAATACAACATTTATCTTTACTATGTAGCAAAGAAGTTATTTACAACATAGCTCATATTAGGATGATTCATCCTACCACATAAGAAAAAGAAGAAGAATCAATACATACTATTCCCCATACACTAATCATCTGAAAGATAGAAACAGGTTCAGAACACACATAACTGCTTCAGTTCAAGGATAACAATATAAGGATTCAACATTAAAGAGACAACATCTATACAAGAATCCCAAATCAATCCAAGAAGGGATAGAGAATCAAACAGTCTACCTGCAAGTCTTAACTAACTTCTACATGTTAGAAGATATCATTCAAAGATCTGAAACTAGACGTTCCACAAATCAAAGCTAGACTCATACAAGGTTAATCTCTTCTCATGTCCATCCAAGGAGGATTCATAATAAGATAGAGTGCAAAAAGAGAAAACCTTCCAATATTGAATCCAAATGAAGTATGATTCAGTCAAACAAAGCAATTGGTCTAAACATGTTTACATTTTCCTTTCGACAGAACCGACTCAGCTATTCTCTTTCCACATCATTACAATAAACAACAACACAAAGTAGACTAAACAATCCACAAGGAATTTCCATCTTAGAAGAGTGGTTTCCCACTATTTCCTAGAAGACAGAAGGACAGAAATTTGAACTCAAGAAGTCAAGTAGGCCTAAGAGAACAACCACTCTATAACCAAGAAGAGGGTCAAGATATAGAGAAGTTCGATCAAATGAACTTATCTTTTCATAAGTTAAAGGATCTCTAATAGAAAAGGTCCAATCAAGAATTCATTTCAATTGAACTATCACATGAATTCTCATTTCTATTTCCAAACTCAGAAGTTCTTTACTAGATCCCAAAAGAGAATACAAAACCAAACACACAGTTAAAAGAAAGCACACTTCTAGTTTCCCTTACAAATCATTACAACCTGGTTTATCTATTCCAATTCATTAAACACAAGTTCAAATTCATTTCTCAGAAAGGAGTACACAATACAGTCCCAAAAATAGTATATTGTCCACAAGAGAACATATTCCTTTCTCTTTTTAAAGACCTAGAGATTCATTCAATGAATCCAACAAAGAATAGAAAACCTAAAAAAATTATAAGATAAACAAGTTTTAATAAAAACTCACAAACTCAAAAGAAACTGTATTCCCAACTTCAAGGTCTTACACAGCTCCATATAAAAGAGACATATAGTTCATGGTCATCATGAAGAAAAATTAAATGAAACAACCCCAAACTAGAGGTAATAAATCCTATCAACAAGATTCAAAATGAGAGAGTATTCAACTCTTCTTTCCTTAAAACCCAAAATTCAATTTAAGAGGATCTAGAAAGTGAGTAAGAAAACCCAATATATGTTTAAGTCAAGAAATGTCTCAACTTTACCTCCAATCATGACTAAAACAAAATCACAACAAAGACTCTCACAACTCCATCTATAAAGATTGCGATAGAGAAGGTATTTGTTTCAACATCGATCACAAGAAGGAGTATGCATACTACATTTCCATAAACCTCAAAAACTGTTAATGACTTTTTCAAACAAACTCTATATCAAACCAAACCCACAACAAGATATAGTTCTAGTCCATTAATCCTTCAAACAAAACATTCAAGCCTTCAACAAGATGTGGGTTTTCTTAGAGAAGAGGAGGGAAGAATATCCTCCATATTTACATCCCTTACCAACTCAAATAAAATGGTATAGTCTCCAAAAACAAAAGTACCACAACCATTCCAACTCAAGAAGCTACAAGGAGAAGATCTCAAAAGAGGTTACCAAATCAAATCAAACCAAAACTATTTCCCAATATTTTTCGAGCAGAAAGTCCCATAAATGAGTTCTAAGCATTTCAAAACCTTGAATATGAGTAAAACTCAAGCTCAGAATACAAGTACAGAACCAAACACAATGCCTCGAATACAAGTTCCAAACACACAAGTATTGGATATGAGAATAGTGTTAATCACAAAGCTTCAAACACAAGTTCGAAAAACACAAATCTCCAATACAAGCTTAGAACAAAACACAAGGCTCCAATATAAGTTCAGAACAAAACACAAGGCATCAAATACTAGTTCAGAACAACACCAGCCTTGAACACAAGTTCAGAATGAAATACAAGCTTTGAATACAAGTTTCACATGTATATCACCATTGAACTTGCAGAGAGAGAGTTTCCAAAGGCTAACATTATTACAATGGATTTATATCCAAAACCATAGAGATTCATAAAACCATGAAAGTAAATAACCAAACAAATCATGAAAACATTTATCTCATGAGAGCATAATTGTTTTAATGAATCATTTAGAAGAAAGAAAGAAATCTTAATGGGTAGAGCCTATCATGCCTGATAGTGCTTCTACCAATTCAAAGGAGACTTCCAGCTGAGATTCCAACTCTTTTTCTTCTCCATGAAATATCAACAACCAAATATATTTTCTTCCAATGCCTCACATACTTTCCCTCAATCGAAAATAAACCATAGAAACTAAAAACAACCATAAAGTAGAAGTCAAACTGCTGGTTCAAAGAAATATATAGCTCCATGCAGAGAAAAAATCACAATACATGCAAGATCAAAAAACCTCCAAAAATCCACCTTCCTTGTTTCCAAGATAGTTTGCATCAAAAATTGAGGTTTATTAATGCAATTACTCCCAAATCTCCCACTTATCTCTCCTTGCCACGCCTCCCAAAATTGGCAAATGCCATTTCTAATTTAACATGCATTTCCATCTTTAGTGAAGCCTCCACATATGCTTCCACTAAATTCTACTTGCCTTTTCCAAAACTGGTTGTACCTCCATTCATTTAACCAAATCAAATCAAATAAATGCCATTAGAACTGTCACCTTAATGTCATGTGACCCTTAGGTTCCTTTTTAATAGTTTAGGATAGATTTCCCAAAACTTAGGTTAGTCTAAAAATAATTACCTTAGGTCTTAAAAACATTGCCCTAGGTAATTTCCACCTTAGGTTAGATCAAATTCACAACCATATATTATTAGGTATTAGGTTAAAATAGCCTTGCATTACTTTAGTAATTTCTCCTTTATTCATTTAGCACAAAAACTTGATTTAGGACGCCATCCCAACAAGATAGAATAAGAAGCTTAGGTTAGATTGAAACCCAAATAAGTAGACATAGCTAGGAAGTAGGTTACTTTTACCTAGTTTAGGATACCATTAGGATAATCCTTTAGTTTTAGGATTTATATTCCCTTCATAGTCATGAAGCAAACTATATTTCGTTTATGCCATTAATGTCTGAAGAGATCAATCCTAAAGACCCAAGCACAAACATACAACTGAATGAAGGCACATTCATACAAGACCAAAGAATTTGTAACATACAAAGTTCAGTCCACTATGTCTCTCCACCTATGAATGTAAATTTTACCATTCATTCCGTTAAGGAGATTTAAAACATTCCTTGGATCACTAGAATTGATCCAAGGATGAGTCAGAAAAAGAGATAAGTTTGTAATTCTCAAAACCAAATTGTAACTCACCTACAAGAAGTGAAAAATGGATTCTTGTAAGCCATATCATTTCAGTCCAATGAATCCAAGAGCAAAGATGATTTATCCATAACAAGCATGATTTTCAACAATCAAGGAAACACACCTCATTCAAGAAAATCACATGCCAATGCTTGTAATGTAAAAGAGAAATATAATTGTTTGTCAAAGGTTTTACAATGATGCAGCAACAAACAACTACTTACATCATGATCTCTATGAAAAATATCATAGTCCACTAATATGGCGTGAACGACCTTCACGAGAAATTATCCTTTGTATGTTCCTCTACTTCATAATCTGTACACCATAACCCATTGCGAGTCTCAAGAGCCGAGTTCATAGATAATTTATCCAACTACTTTGTCATTGTAGCAATTTGGGCTTCTATGAAAAAAATCCTGTATCAATGCTTCCTATTGCCTTAGTGTGCAAGGAAGCCTCCAAGGCCTTATACGGATCTATAAAATTCTTCTATGAAATTTCCCTCCCGAACAAAGTGTGATCATTCCTCTGATGAACCACTGAGCATACTACGAAGGGTGGATGTCATAAGACAACTTGGATAGGAGAGTCTTGGAATGTGTGTCATACTCCCACACATTCTCTGCCATTCCTTGTTAAATATCCTTCAATGCGCATATTATTTTTTGTCTAAACTTAGGTATGTGGAACTCCCCAAATAGTCATTATGTAGCGCAATGTAATCTACCACTTTCGGTGTGGGTCATACTTATTGTACTATTTATGTGCACTCCCTTGTAATGTGGTTACAAACTAAATTTCTTTCCACTCCGGGAAATGATTCCCTTAACACACCATAGAAAATCACATTTATACACATGCTCTACAGCATCTTCCACACCCTTGTAATCAGGTAAATGCAAAGACATCTCAAAAAATACCTGCTAAGATTTTTGAGGCCCTTTCCCACTAGATCCAAAACATTGATTCCCTCCGGTGTTACCTCCATCACTGACCCACTATATATGCTAGCACCTATCCTCTGGATCCACCTGATCCTCCTCCCATAGTAGGAAAGGGCCTTAAAGCAACTGCTCCTTTGGAACCCTCCATCATGCTAAACTACATGCCAAAAGTCTATGATATTGAACCACTCCCAGATGTGTTTCCCATGCCACTTCTAGATGTGATACTCAAACCTTATGAACACACACTTTACCAAAATTTCATATCATATAATATACCTCTCGAATACAAGAAATGATTGTCAACCATAGATGTATGAAATGAAAAATTATACCATTAGGTGTCACTCGACTACCAATACTTGATACAAACTGGATTATCAAAACTTATCTCAGGACCTGGAAAACTAAGTGCAAGGGTTTGGTCACCATCTAGGTAAGATACATGCCTATGGCTCTCCTCATTTATTCATATGAAAACTCTCTCTAGAAGCCGAGGGGGTTTCTCTTCCATGATTTCCAAGATGGGGTAGGTCATAGTACTCAGGTTCCACGTCCTCCGTGTATGAACCTCAAATCCTTCCCGCAATGTCTACCTCCATAAATCCATCACTCTTGCAGCTTCACATTATCTTTCCAACTCCCTCTCTCGAGATTCATTATACTTGAGCCACCTCTCCTCTCTCTCCATTTCTGCCACAAGGTCCACCATCCTCTACCATGCTAGCTTTCATGCCCTGCACCTAGTAGGAGTTTAGCTATCCATGGGAAAGGCTTCCAAACTAAAATTAATGACTAGGATCTTGATAGCTAGTGGAATAACACGTAAGAATGATCCTCTAGGATCCCTCAAGAACTCAAACTCAACAATCTCTGGGAAAGAATATGTAGAAATAGTGTATTCCAAGGTATAACTAGTCAACACTCTACTCCACCAGTGATCAACATCACGGGTCCAAGCCGATCAGCAACATGCAACCTCATAAATTCTTCTTGGGTCTAAACACAAGGTCTATAGTACAAAATTGTCCTTGATGCATATGATGAGAGCCATTCATACAACTCTACTAGGAAACAACAAAAGAATGTATCGTAGAGTTCATGATACAGGTTCTCCTCCACCCATTTTTGTGCATCAAACGAGATCCAATACTAAACCTCTAAGAAAACTCATCCTCTATGTTTTTAAGATAGGTATTTACATTTTCCAACATCAAACGCTCTGTCATCACACATCATTCTTATAACAAAATCAAAATATGTCCGGAAATGGAACTAAGATGTACTTATTTCTTGTGTACCTTCTTCCTACCACAAGCTCGTTAACCTATCACCTAACATGCGTTGAATGCTCACCTAAGGTGCATGTGGGCACCAAGCCCCTCCTTTATGTGATATTTTTGAGAATGGTCTGCCATTGATGGAGAATGATTTAAAAATGGAAACATAGACATTCACTCAAAAATAGAAGATACAAAAAACAAATATATGCATAGATGAAGCATAAATGGAAATTAGCATTGTAAATAAGCATAATGAAACTAGATCTAACTCAAAATAATATGAAGAACATAAGGGTTTACACTTTTGAGCATGAATAACCAGAATCACACACCATATATTGATTTATAAACATTTACAATGGCTTCATTACATCATGAGGGTCATACAGACTGAATACATCAAGGGATACTATCTTAAACCCTATATAATACTTTGCACAGAGAGAGAGAGAGAGAGAGAGAGAGATATTATCTATTTTACCATTATAACCCTTTTCATACCCAAATCCATGCCTAATATTCTTAACACCCTTCTAGAAATAATTTCTTCACCACCTTGTTACTAATTAAAACCCTCCTTAACCCTTCATTTCTCCAAACTTCGTTCTCACCCTCTTCTCTATTTTAGACCCAAGCACTTCTTTAAATAGGATCTGGATGCATCTCCTTGGTTTCCTTCATGAACAAATCACATGCCAAGTGGAAGTGTGGTCCTCCATGGTTGAATTCCTATGCCGACTTGCAAATGCCTCCACTATATGTAATGATCATCATGGGGATATCCCTTACGTGGAATATTTTTTTCTTAACCTCCGAGGCTCTAAGCTGGTACCTTATCCATTCAACACACCTACTCATTATTTTCATGTGTTTCTCCTATGAAAACTCCTTCAAAATATGCATAAGTCCATACACCTTCATGATCCCACACACGCCAACCTATTCTACCACATGCCTTTCCCTTATGCACTTTTTCTTGAGTGCCTTCCTTCTTTTACCTCCTCTCGTGCGCTGAATTCTTCCTTAGGACTTAATCAATTTCAAGGCCTAAGAGTGCATCATTCCTTTAATGCTCATGCTCTTCTTGCATACTTGTACCTTACAATTATGGTTCTATTTCTTCTATGTCTATTAATTCTTCATGATTATCTCTTACTTTCCTCTTTCGTGCATTTCTCTTCCATGTCAGTCACTTTGAGATGTGGTGACACAGGAGATTTTTGTGTGAAACACGCAGCCTATTAAATCATGCCGGTAGGGTGCGAGAATCCTTGTGAGAAGTCAATATGACATGTGGTAGAAATGACAAAAAAATGAAAAATTGGTCATTTCTTTAAGCCAATCTACATGCGCGATGTGTCACTGTGTGTCCAGATCTCCTTTTAAACTTCATAACGTCATACATTTTTCTACGGACCTTAGATTAATACATGGTTAGTGTTGTTGGAAAGCTACTAATGTGAGATACATCCCAGATCATTAAAATTCAAATAATGGCATGATTTGGTAGGTGAGAAGTATGGAAACACATTTTTATCCATTATTGCATAGGTCTAGTCGGCTAACTACTCATATTTGACCCAATTTTCCCTCCTTTCTTCTCTAACATGAAAAAAAGACATGGGGAGGTGCATTTGAAAACATTACAGGTGGATTTCTAGATATTCTTTACTAGTTATTGGTGGTTAAAGATTAAAATGCAAATTTCCCTCTTCTTTTTTTCTTCTCTTATCCTTCTTCTATATCCTTCTGTAAGGGTTAGATTCTTTTATATTCTCTAGGTATTACCTTACATTTTAGGGTTCAAACATTTGGATTTGGTTCTTTATATATGGATACTTTTCTTTATTACTAATTTAATTGAATGTGCATTATTTGGAAGTAATAAAGGTTATTTTATTTCTATTCTCTTCCCTGACTTGATTTATTGCATCTTTTTTCCTTTTTATTTATGTTGGTGGGTTGTTGTGCTTCTTTACATCACTTGTAGGTTCTATTTTCCATCATGTATCATTGAAAAATATGTTTAAGTGTGTTTCATATGGTGATACATGTGGCTACCCTCCTTGTGTGCATTTTCTCCTTTTTTCTCAAAGATAATTATGTTCATCCCCCTTCTTTCTAGTGTTATCACCTCCCTTAGATTAGTTTTCCATTTTTGCACATCCTTCTAACTCTGGTCCCTTGGCATGATTAGTTTAGGATTTGATTTCAGCATTAGGAGTAGCTATAGTAGTAGAAATAGGTAGAGGAACCAACCTTCTCTAGAGGTTTGTCTCAAGTGTGCAAGGTCCCACAACTTGGAGATAGTCCCATGTTTCCTCAACGATCCAGTTCTACCTGATTTGGGATAGGTGTAAGTTTTAGCTCCAAAAATGTTTGGCACACCCTATGGGACTAAGCATTGAACTCTTAAATTTCATCATTTCTAAGTTTGGTGTGTGCCATAGTGATTTCTAGCCTTTGGAGGCTTGTTTCAACACATTTGGTGATTCCCAACACTTACATATACTATTTTAGCAGTCCACACACCTTTTTCATGAGAAGGATAGATCAAGACAAAGAAAAATAGCCAAATATTCCTTTGAGTGCCTCCATATTTCTCCAATAATAAAATTCAATAGAGCAACCACACACATCTCCATCTCCAGTGTGTTGTGAACTTCCCACTCCTCATCTCAAAGTAGACTGCACATGCTACCATGGAAAATCCACCACCTCAAAGATAATTTGCAAACTTCACGGGTGGAATTTCTCTCCTTCTAAATGCACAATATGATATTCCATTTCTCATGCTCAAGAGTATTATTTAATTCATCGGTGAATTAATTCATCTATTGAGAATTAATTCATCCCGGTTATTGATGTTGTCACAGGTTTTTCCATTGATGTAAAACCAAATTAATGAAAAATTTAATGTTGTATTGAGGTCATATGATGTTTTTATGGTGCTAATATCATGTTTGAGATTTATCTATGGGATTGTGAGGTGTGCTAGCAAGCCCATATAGGTTGTTGTAGCTAATAGGTGAGATTATTTTCTTGGGAAGTATTTTTCCATTATGATTAGCATGATTTTAGGGTTCTTAAGCTCACAATAGTGACATAGTATATATACATGTGGTGAACATGTATGGGAGCTTGGAGGTGTGACAAAGTGGTTTAGAACTATACGATCTCATGGAAGCATGTATTCAGGTGTATCATGTCATATGAGGTATTTTTGGTCACTTTTAGAGGTTTCTTGATCAATTATTGCATTATTTCAGTTGACCCTAGCTTCTATGGTGAGGATCTTACATACAAGCATAGGTAAGTCTTCATGACTAGAGAGATTGAAGTATTGAATTGAAATTATGATTATTGGATATTTTATAAGGATGATTCATAGTTCTCTAAAAAAATTATGTGCCCATGATTTGTATTTTGTCAGATATGACTTATTTTGTGAGACATGATTAAAATCAAGTGCATTTCTAGCTTGAAGTTAAATTCATATGCTCATTTTGAAAAAATTTCTTTACATGGTACCTTGTTTCTTCAAGGGATCTTCTATGGTGATTTTATAAGGTTTTAAAAAAATGTCATTAGATAGTCACATTTTTATGAACGAAAGTTAAGAAGGTAAAGAGGTATAAAACCACGGCTAGGAGCGAGTTAGAAGAAAGTGAAGTGTTGTGACATAGTTTTGATTAGTTCATAAAAATTAATTATTTTATTTTGTAGAGTAATCTCTCATATTTCCATAAATTTATGGTTGAGGTCATGGTCATGAGTAGGCCCCACCTAAAAATAGAGGTTCTGAATAAGAAGGTTTTAGGAAAAGATGGTCCAAAGGAATAACATAAAAAATTGATGGTTCATGATTAATGGGAGTTTATATTGATTTAAATTGAGGTTTAAAATCATGTTCATGGAATTACATGGTGTTTTTAGGTCCAAATAGGTTGACTGATCAAAGGGTAGTTTTGGGGTCTCAAATAGTAGTCTTTAGTAAAATGGCTATAACTTGAGCTATAAGTGGAGTTTGAAGGTGATTCAAGTTATGTTGGAAAGAGGATTAAGATATATTTAAAAGAATATGATTATTTATCATAATTATGTCATTTCACATGATTTATAGGACATTATTTGGATAGGAATATTTTTTAAAGTTCAAGACAACATGTGTTCTGGTGCAAGTTTTATGTTGTTTGAATCATGAGATGGATTTGGTGATTCTTACTATGAAATTTAACATTAATACAAATGAATTAGGAATCCAATTATCCCATTATTAAGTCTTTAATGTATTTATAAATATTTCTATGAGCTAACATTTGGAAACAATTTTTTGGCATGTTATTTTGGTGAAGGAAAACATAGTTGTAGTTGTAAGAGATGGATGTTTAATAAATTTTATCTTTCTTATAATTTTAATAAAGGTTATTCCATTTCCAAAAATTTATTACATGACATGGTTTTATTTTTTTGAATTTATTTTGTGATCAAATGAAATTTCAAGATGATGAAGGGTGTATGAAACAATTATTTTGAGAATTGTAAAGGGAATTGGGCCCAATAAATGAAATAATTTGATTGGTTGATATTAATTATGACCATGTATGAATTTTTAATTATATTTTATTCATATGTAATGGGTTTTGGATCATGAAAAATTATAGTACTAATGTTAGGAAATTTTAAGATTGTGCCCATGGGGTTTTGAGCCATTTTTGGCACATGAAATGATGGTTTGAGCTAGGAAGACCTAATTGGGTCACTCATGAATGTTGTATTTAAAATTTTATTTTTTCATTGATGTATGGGTAAAACCAAATTGAGGTAAAATTTTGTGCCTATGTTTCAAATGAGGAGAAGCTTATAAAAGCATGTTTTTAGGTGCTTTTAGAAGTAGTTGATTGTGTGCAAGTGGAGAGACATAGGTGAGGTTTGATTGGAGGTTGAGAAAAATCATAAAACATGAGAGCAAGGGTTTGATGATTTTTAGAGTTTTTGAAGATATTTTTTTGTGAAGTGTGATCACCTAGGATTTGATTGAAGAAGTGTGAGCTGGATATTTGATCTCCATCAATTGTGACAAAAACAATCAGAGATCTACACATCATAAGGTGGTTGAGTGGGTGCTTGATCATTTTAGGGTGTTTTAGCCTCCTTTTGAGTTGGTTCTTCACAAAATTATGGGTTGGTGCTCCTTGTAGAGTTAATGCACTACTAAACTAGGGGTTGGTGCTCCTTGTGGGATTGGTGCCTCAATAAATTTAGAAACATATCAATATAAAATTGTGTTTCATTGGGTTTTCTTCCCATTGAGGTTTCCCACTTATATCTTATGTCTTGTGTTGATGATATTTCTTATGGTTCTTGCACATATGATTGTTTGATGTATGCACACATTAATTGATGGTTGAATGTTTATGATTATTATTATATGCAAGTTTGAAATTTGAATGTAAATTTTAGAAGAACTAATTCACCCCACCCCCATCTAGTCCATTATGATTCTAATAATTGGTATGAGAGTGGAACCTTCTTGAGAATATTTACGTATTGAGGGAGATATTCTAAAGCACAAAATGGGTGGTAAGAAGAAGAATTCTCAGAAAGTAAAGAAATCCAAAAATGAATGTTGTTATACTTCAAGCGAAGATAATATTTTTTTATAAAATATTCCTAAAATTTATTCTCCTCTATGAGTTGTAACTAGTGTATTTTGAGAAGGGTATAGTGATTCAGATTTAGATGGTCAAGAGTCAACTTAGGAAATAGTAAAAAGGGAACTTAGTCTTGCAAGACATGAGAATGAAAAGCTCACACAACAGATTGTTGAATTGAAAACAAATAATGAGGATGAGATTAAGATCCTTGAAGCCAAGTTGAATAATGAGAGTAAATAACATGATGATATCACAAGGCATCTTGAGGAAAAATTAGAGAGAGTTGTAGCCAACCTTGAATCCAAGGAAGATTCTCATGAGCATAGTCATACTATTCAGATTTTGGAGTCACAAATGGAGGAGTTGTTAGAAACTCTAAAGGTAAAAGATGAAGAATGTACTCATCTAAAATCACAAGTTACTTTGCTCAATGATAAAATCAAGACTAAGGAGGATGAGTGCATCAAGTATGAAATGGGCATAAAATCTCTACATTCAAGACTTGATCTAGTTTAAAGTGACTTAAGAAATATTCTTAGCTAAAAATATCAACAAGTGATAGGGTTGGTTTACGATTCAATGATGATCTCAAGGACAAAGAATTGAATCAAGAGGAAATGGATTCAAACAAGGAAGATGGATAATCAAGTACCAAGGAAATGAGAAGACCAAGCCTATTAGGAAACCTAATGCATCAAGGTATGAAAGATCATTCAATGGCTATTGTTTCTCATGTCATGTTTTTGGTCATAGAGCTAGAGAATGCAAGTCAAGGTCTCCTAGAAATGGTGTAGGATCCTTTCATGGTGAATGTCATTCATGTTGTGAGTATGGTCACAAATCCAAGGATTTTGGATGGAATATAGGAGTGTTTGAGCCAATAAAAAGTAAGAGGATGTTCATTAAGATATCTGATCCTAAAGGTACTCATTCATGGGAAGACAATAGAGGTGATTTTGGTAAGAGTGTTGTATGCTACAATTGTAATAAACAAGGACATGTTGCTAGGTTTTTCTTGAATGATCCACCAAGATATGTTGATAGGTTCAATAGAAAGAATACAATAGTGTGCTATAGCTGTAACAAGGTTGGTCATGTGGTAAATAACTTATTTCAATCTTTCTTAGGTCAAATGAGAAGTTATTCAGGTCCTAAAGTGTAAGACTATGGTGTTCAAAGAGCTAGAGTGCATGAAAATAGTCCTAGAAGGACTTGGGAACCTAGAGGAGACCATGGTGTCTCATCAAGAGCATATTCCTATGGAATAAGAATTCATTATCAGTATTTAGATCAGATTGGAGTTGGTCAAGTACCTAAGGGAGCTTAGGACCTATTCAAGGCCTTTTTTAGGTCTTCTTGGTGATCATATGCCTTCACTATGCTTATTGAAGGTGTATCAGTGCATATGAAGAATCTAGGAGAGTGGGAGATTTCTAAGTCATTTTTGACTCCTCCATAAGGTCAACATATGTGTTCTTATGCTATATTCAAAAATTTTGGTTCATGGTAATGAGTCTTGTAGTCTTGATAATAGTCTTGAATCTCTGTGTTGTATCACTATGTTCTGAGTGATTTGGAGACTTGTATGAGTTGTTGTTAATGTATCATGCACTATTAATAGTTTTCATGGATTATTACAAGTGTGTTTTAAGTATTTGAGTAGTTTAAATGTTTTTCAAAAGGTCACCATGAGTCCATAATGGGTCTATTCATCTCTATTGGTTTGTTTTTCTTTTCGAGTTCTATGAAGTATGAAGAGTCTTGTCTCGAGTCCTTGGGATGTCACAATGGGTTGTGATGAATTTTGTAAGGTATGGTCATGTTTAAATTTTTTCATAAATGTGGTTGAAGCTTAAATTGTGTACAATACATGAAAAAGGTTGTCTTGCATTCTAATTCATGTGTCTACGAGGTATGTGTTTGTTTTTTGGTCTGTGATGATCACTTGTGTCTCTCTAATAAGTTCCTATTGAGTATACATCACTAAAAAAATATGGATTATATTTAAGAATATGGTGAAGGTTACCAAGTGACAAATTGATCAATGTTTATGGAGAGAATGGCTCACTGTGACCTAAGTTCCTAAATATCATGGTTTTCCCAATAGAGTTGAGGTGCTATAGGTATGTGAAATGGTTGTTTATGATCAATAATCATTTAATAAGGTGCTGATAATGTTTATATATGTTTTTAAATGTGTTTTTGCAATCTTGGGAGTAAAAATACAAAAACAAGTGAATTTGATACTTAGCTACCTCGGACCGTGTTTACACAATCTTCTTGAGCAAGAGAGAGGGAAACTCGGTTTTGAAGGGTCAAAAGATGGATTTTGAAGATAAAATTTTGAGAAATATTCTAGGCTCATGGGGATAAAGTATGGAAGAAGTTTGGGGCTTCAAGTAAGTATATTTCTTTAGTTATGCATGACAGTGTTGAAAAGTTGCTCTTGTGGCCTAAAAAGGGCTAATTGGCAAGTTAACATTGTTTTTGGTCTACAAAGTATGTCTTCAAGATTTGAAAAGGTGATTTACATCAATATGAGCTTCATGAATTGTTTCAATTAATATATAAGGCTACCTGTAACATCCTCATTATAGACAATAGAACAAGTCAATTTTTTTTTTTTTTTTTTTGATAATTGCATCTTTGGTTCTAAATACATAATTTAGAACTCACAATTCAAATAACCATTTATATAACAGACAACCATATGCAGCTGTAATGACTCGGAATACCTCCGATCTATTCATTCCATGACTCGGTAATCTACCGATCTATTCATGAGTAAAAAGAGTTAGTGTTTTTATTTAACACAACACTCTGGCGGTTCTCTTCCCTAATCTGGGATTCAGAATGTTCTGTCCAAGGAATCTAACTGAATAACTGTTACCATTATTCATCGGCATCTCATCCCTTAGACTAGGTGAATTAGGACAACGCAATCAGCAGCTTGCGATACTTTGGCCAAAGATTTGAAACATACTGTTCATGTCTCGTATTCCTTAACGGCATACTCGTCAATCTGGAATACGTCCTTCACCCCATTCATATGTTATATAGAATGTCTTATACTGACTACTGTCAGTCCTTCCTTTCAATTTGAATCACTCGGAGGCAGATTAACAAGGTGATAATGTTATATGGATGCCCACGAGGATTAGGGATATGAGGACATACTGGTTCAACCTTGCAATTCAACCAGTGTGTCATGATACCCCAAATCTCCGAGGCAGTCTTATAACATGGCCACGTTCTTAATCGGTCCCAAGGTAACTCGTGCGAAATCAAGTGTAAATCTTAGCGATCAATGCAAAGGGTGTCGCCATAAGTCACCTGCATAGTTGTAACTTGAGAAGATCCTAATCTTCTCGGTGGTACAACCACTGCGATTGACTTTATGTCATCAACCTTTAAATCCGCCTCGAGAAGATCTACCCAATAACAAGCGTTACGCACTTGAGATTAAATTACTTTTAAAGACTTTTCCCTAAGGTTAGCCTTCTTAAATCCTGGATTCTTTGTCTTAAGACGACCCTCCTCTAAAAGACTCATTACAGGTAGAGGTATTACGGTCACGCTCTCATCAAGGAGTCATTAGAATACACCTGATTCCAAAGCAACAGAACGGGACAATTTCTCATAACCAATGCTTGAGAATGCCATCTGATCTCCATTGATTGCCTATCAGTTCTCTTAACTGAATTTATATCATACTTTTTAGTTTAAAGATATAAATGATTTAGAATCCAATTTACTATTGTCCTGTTATACTTAGGACTAGGGATTAGTAATTCAATCCAACTTATTTAGCGTTATCTTTTAGGCTCAATTTTAACCTATCCTCTAGAGAGACAATAATTAAATTACAATGTTGCTTTTGCTAGATCAAATAGAACTACTAAATACTCATAAGAAATTAATCTAATTACTTACAAGCTTTCATTGTCAATCACAAAAGCATCCATATTATACAAAGATAACTATGCCTCTTCGTTACATAACCGAAGAAGTTCATCTTTCAGAATAGAATACAACACATAAGTATCAAACACTTATTTTCATTCCTTTCGAAACTCGTACAATTACATTTTATGCAACAGCATGCTTGATATAATGCTACGGAAAAGAAACATCTTTTCACATATAGTACATTTATAAAATCAAGCTGTAATTCTTTATAAGTCAAATAAACTATCTGATCAGCCTGCCAGATCTGCATTGTTTTTACCTCTTACGGCAACCATCTGCAAAATAGTCAACATGAGTCAGTTCAATGAACTGAGCATGATAAGCACTAGCATTTAAAACAATTGCAATCCATCAATTGTTTTCATTAAACACCCTGTTTAAATGAGATATGATATTCACATAAGTAAACATAATCAGACTATGCTCTTGTAACACAAAATGGTTACAAATATGTAACTCTATCATTGTTAGTAATAGTCTTAATCACTTTCTAATATTTCATCAAATATTAAGAAACAAGGAGCGAAAGCACACAACAATCATTAAATCCAAAATCACAACATTGGTCGATTGTTTCATTCTCCAAAAAGGAAATAACATAACAATTAGGATTCCACCAATATGTTACAAACAATTTCCCACGATAGTCAATTATCAATAATATTAAATAAAGGAAGAGAAAGAACCAAACCATTCATGCTTCCTTTCACATAAGTTCATCACTGCATCGCCTTCACATATGAAAACATTCAACCAAGTATATAAGTGAACAAGTTAGACAAGCTTAAGCAAGATCACTGTTTAATCAAGAAAGCAAACACAAAGCAAACTCTTGTACAAAGAACCAACACATCCACAAATCATGAAGCAATCCTAAGCCCAATGCTAATTCCTTTTATACAATAAGGCTTGACACAAGTTGAAAACAAGAAACTAGAAGCGTATCGCTAAAAACAACAACCTTATTGCATCAAGCAATCGAAGGTTTCAATGGACTATGCTATGTTGCCCACACGATATTTCCAAATCACGCATGGTCAAATCGGGAGTTTATTTGGAATAGAACATAGCATACACATTCTTGCTCGATCAAAAATCAGATGAAGTAAAAGAAAGGAATTCAACCAAACGATCCTCTCCTTGCGCATGCAAGTCTTGGAGTGATGTTCGCGACTTACCCAAACAAGGTCGAACACTTAAACGGTCATCCATACACAAGGACCTCAAAAGGTGACAAGACGGTGTCCAAGGTCAAGCTCGAAAGAGGAAGTATAAGTTGCCTTTCCGAGAATTCCAAGGATTCAAACGGAGGTATCAAATTAAGCAAAACTTAAGAATTCATGCTGACATTCATCAACAAAGCATATCAATAATCAGACAGCAAATTACTCTCCGCCAATTATTTTACACTAATTTGCTCAGGTCAAAGACATACATGTCCACCTAAGAATCTGAACCTCAGAATCCCAAAACACGAAGGAATTCCAATCTCAATAACAAGATCGAAGTACATGTTATTCCATTGAGTCGCCGGCACTTAAAATACCAACAACTTAACTTTAATCGGCTCATGAATAAAATGAATCATTCAATCGACTCCTCAGAGTCGTCCAAGTCGTAATAGCATAATCTATATATTCACACAGTGAGTGATAAAGGTTTGCACGCATAACCACTGAACCCTACAGCAACGTACAATGACATTGATTGATAAATCCATATATGCTATTCATGGCTAACATTCAGAATGAAACAAGCGAAGCAAATCGAATATCCATTTCTAGCAAGGAAAGCAACTGAGCCGCTTCGAACTTTCGAACAGCTTGCACATAGAAAGGAAAAAGCAAATACTGGGAAGTCTTTATCCTTTAATTACTACAAATAACAGTAGCCAAAAGCCCTGTTTCATCTTATCAGGCTTTTACAAAAATCCAAGCACAAAACTTATGGATAAATCTACATTTCCAGCAAAAGATAGCAATACGATTCAATCATCGACTCCACTTTGAGTCGTCTGATAAAATGCAGTGTATCTATATTATACACTGTCCACAAGTAATCCCGCTAACCTAACAACAAGGAAAACAACTTCCGATAGGTCGAAAGGACTACGGTAACACTACAGTTACCTGTTCCAAGCCAAAAATTGAACACAATGAAAACCCAAGAGGCATCATTAAACACAGTCAACAAAGCTCACGACTGAGTTTCCAAGGAAGCGATATTTATTAAACAATCTTACTGCATTCATCCCAATTCATTCATACAGTTTCAATAACAGGAACAGCGACCACGAAACAAAGACGTACAGTGGTCTATACTGCCCACAGGTATATTCTAAGGGCTCACGCCAAACAGGCCGAACACTCGAACCTTACAATAAATACCTCATATGCATAAGCCAGGAAGGATACACAAACAAATAGGGTCGAAGTTTGATTTCAACAAACACCCAGCAAGAAGAAATTGAAAAAGCGAACCAGACGAGATACAGTGCAAAAATCAAACTAGATCTCATAGAAAATTCATCCAATCTTCACAGAACATTTGAACAGAGTTGTTTTAATGAAAGCACTTGAAAAACAGCAAGATATTTAAAGGTTAGGGCCTAGCATGCCTGTATGTTGATCAAATTCCGAAGCAAACCACAGGAAGAGCTCAAACTTCCTTTTCTTTTCCCACGATGAAGCGACCAACAAAATTTCGCTGTCTTCATCGCATATATATCTTCCATGACAGAAAAAGAGCTATGGCAGTTCCTACATGCCATGCAACTCAAAGAGAACTGGTGTGAAGAACCAGTAAACCAGCAGAGCAAAAACCGAAAATCGCGACAAGCCAAACAAACCCCCAAATTTCCGCTTGCATGCCTTCTCGCGAGTTCCGAGCTCGACTTCCGAGAGTATTGAATGCCAATAACCAATTTTCCCGCTTAAACTCTATTCCCACCGACCGCCAGAATTGGTGACAGTCCAACTACAAATTTAAGTCCATTTCCAAACTTAGCAATTGCCAAGTCTGCACAAATTAGCCGTCGCCTAAACCTCCGCCATGACCTGTCCCTCATCCTTATCCCTTACATTTATTGCCATAGAAAACACCGCCATGGTTCGCCACCCTTCATCGGCCCCTTCCTAATCTCTTCCAAAGTTAGGTTAGTATCTTAGGTTAGAGTTTAGGGTAATACCCATACTAACAAATTTACACAAAGATACTAACTTAGGATATTAACAAATAGCCTAGGTCTAGGTTAGACTAACAATAATCTAACCCCTAGGTTAGGTTTTAGTTTTAGGTTACTAACCCTTAATAATTCAGTTTGGTCCTTGTCCTGAAACTCGGAAAGACTCGTACCATACCTTCTAGAAACAGAGTTAGCTTCCGTTCTTATGCATAATTGTATGTCAACGAATTATTACCTGGTCTACAATCGAGACCTTCCAGATATACTTTGATATCGGGAACGCGTTTCTTTTCTCAAGATCAGCCTGAGTCGTAATCACCGTGGCTTAATAAATGCTTCCATACCTTGTAACCTGTTCAAGGTCTGTGATATAATTTATCACATACAGATTTAAAGCATTACTTGGATCAATTCCACTGATCCAAGTCTAGATATTATAGAAGAATATCTCTATAATTCATTCCGTGATCAGATTAATATTCAGACACAAAATGAAATAAATAAAAGAGTCCATTCATATTTTGACTCAGTCAAGATCTGCAATCTGCAAGAAATTCAGTACATATCAAGCATGATTTCTGAATCGAGGTACACATCCTTTTACAAGAAATCACATATCAACACTTGAATGCTTAGGAGAAAGTAACAACAGTTCAGGGTGTTACATGCTTCCCTCCTAAAAAGATTCATCGTCCCGATGAATTACATATTAAATTTAACCTTTAGGTCAATCAATTTATTAGTACACAAACAATGTGACTACTTCCATATTAAATAGTTTCAGAAATCAACGTCACAACACTTTTATTCAACCTGAATAAAGTCTGCCTTCATCTGGCTTTCATAAATACTTAAAAACAATAAGTTCATAACAGTATTTTATCAACAGATTTCATTCTGTTGCAAAAAGAGAAGGAAAAGCAATTTTCATCTCTTCCAGGTTTTCCCAAGTTGCACTTTCTTCGCTAAACTGGTCCCACTGGACCTTACATTGCTGAATATCACGATTTCTCAAATGCAATTGGCGAGTTTCCAGTACTCTTGTGGGTTTAACCACGATTATTCCTGGGTCTTGGACCTGCAAGGAATTCCAATTTAAAACATGTGACAGATCTGAAACGTATTTCTTAAGCAAAGAAATATGGAAAACATCATGCATACGAGATAAAGCAGGTGGCAATGCTAAACGATAAGCTACAGGATTGATTATTTCGATAATTTCGAAAGGTCCCACATATCGTGGTGACAACTTGGCAGCCTTGCCAAAAGTTATAGAACTCTTTCTGGGTTTAACACGCAGAAAAACCTTATCACCAAGCTCAAACTTTCTATCAACCCGCTTAAGGTCAGCATAGCTCTTCTGTCTATCCGCTGCTTCCTTTAATCGTTCACGAATCAGCTTAACTTGCTGTTCCATCTCTGTGAGAATCTCTGGTCCAATTACCACTCTATCCTCTACACTGTCCCAACTTACAGGGGTTCTGCACTTTCTTCCATAAAGTGCTTCAAAAGGTGCCATCTTAAGCGAAGAGTGATAAGTGTTGTTGTATGCGAACTCAACTAATGGGAGATACTCTTCCCATTTATACTGTTGATCCATGCAATACATTCGCAACATGTCCTCCAACACTTGATTTACCCTCTCAGTTTGCCCATCCGTTTCTGGATGATATGCAGAACTGAAGTTTAGTTTTGTTCCTAGGGCTGCGTTAAGCGTTTGCCAAAACCTTGACGTCATTCTAGGATCCCTGTCAGAAATAATCAGTTCTGGTACACCATGCAATCTGAAAATTTCGTGTACGAACCTCTTGGCCAGCACTGGGGAATCATCCTTTAGATTTCCAGCGATGAAATGAGCTACCTTAGTCAGTTTATCTACAACTACCAGGATAACATCATGTTTATTCCTGGACATAGGTAGTCCTTGTACAAAATCCATGGTTATTACTTGCCATTTGTACTGCGGTATGCTATGAGGATATAATACCCAGTGAGGTGCATATGCTCTGCCTTCACCCGCTGACATTCCAGGCAATGAGTCACAAATTTTATCACATCCTTTTTCATACCCTTCCAGAAGTATTGCTGTTTCAAATCAGCTAGCATTTTTGTGATACCTGGGTGCCCAGAGAAAGGTGAATTATGAAATTCAACTAACAACTTCTTTCTCAAATCATTCAGCACAGGTACATATACCCTATTTTCATAACGCAAGATTCCTTCATTATCAAGATGAAAACCTTCATACCTTTTATCTTTAGGTTCTGCAGCAAGCGCTGCTTTCACTTGCTGAAAATATGCATCTGATTCTGAGGCACTTTTTACCTCGTCTTTAAACTGAGTTCTCAACGTTATAAGAGCAGAAATGTGCCTCCTACGACTTAGAGCATCAGCTACTCTATTCTCCTTCCCTTTGATATAGCTAATATCAAAGTCATATTGTGATAAAAATTCTAACCACCTTCTTTGTCTGGCATTCAGGTTGGGCTGAGTAAAAATATATTTCAGTCCCAAGTGATCAGTTTTCAACTCAAAAGGTTTCCCTAGTAAGTAGTGTCTCCAGACTTGAAGCGCATGAACAATGGCAGCAAGTTCCAAATCATGAGGGGCATAATTCAGCTCATGAATCTTAAGTTTTCTACTTTCATAAGCTATGACTTGATCATTTTGTAGCAAAACACCTCCAAGGCCTTCCCCAGAAGCATCAGTTACAACAGTAAAATTCCCATTAGGGTCTGGTACAGCCAATATAGGTGCAGAAGTTAACTGGTCTTTCAGACTTTTGAAAGCCGCTTCGCACTTGTCATTCCACATGAATTTCTTATCTTTCTTCTGCAATGAAGTTATTGGTGCAGCTACCTTAGAAAAATCCTTTACAAATTTTCTATAGTAACCTGCAAGACCCATGAAGCTTCTTACTTCATGCACATTCTTTGGTGCAGGCCACTCAGTTATTGCCACTATTTTTGAAGGATCTACAGCGATTCCTTCCTTACTTATGACATGACCCAAATAGCGAACTTCAGAATCATAGAAAGAACATTTGGATAACTTACCATACAACTTTCTCTTTCTCAAAATTCCCAAAACTATCTTCAAATGCTCATTGTGCTCCTCAACGCTCTTAGAATAAATGAGAATATCGTCCAAGAATACAAGTACAAACTTGTCCAGGTATTCTTGAAAAATATTGTTCATTAAATTCATAAAGGCTGCAGGTGCATTAGTTAACCCAAAGGCTAGAACTGTGAATTCATAATGTCCGTACCTTGTTCGGAAAGCTGTTTTATGAATATCTTCCTCTTTAATTCTTAGCTGATGATAACCAGATCGAAGATCTATCTTAGAATAAACCGCTGCTCCACGCATCTGATCAAACAGATCATCGATCCTAGGAAGTGGATATCGGTTCTTGATCGTTGCTTTGTTCAACATCCGATAATCAATACACAGCCTCAGAGTTCCATCCTTCTTTTTCACAAATATCACAGGTGCTCCCCAAGGTGAAACACTTGGTCTAATCAATCCTTTTGACAAAAGCTCTTGTAATTGTGCCTTAAGCTCGACTAACTCAGTAGTAGTCATCCGATAAGGCGCCTTGGAAATAGGTTCAGTTCCAGGCTTGATTTCAATAGTAAAATCAAATTCTCTCTTGGGAGGTAACCCTGGTAATTCCTCAGGAAAAACATCCCTGAAACTTTGTAACAGTGGAATTTGCTTCATGAAATCACTATCTTCTTCTGAAGATTCAGATATCTTTACTGCATAAAGGGTACATCCTTTATTCTTAGCCTTTTAAGTGCATGATAATGATAGCTTTCTAACTGAAATTTCGTTTCACACCTTGAATCTCTGCTGATTCCAGCTGATCATCTAAACATTTTATGTTCTTCTCATAGCAATCTACCTTTGCTTTATGGTCAGATAACCAATTGACACCAATAATAATGTCATACGATCCCAAAGGTGTAACATAGAGATCAACTTCCGTGGAGAAATTAGGTAAATCAAGGACTGCTCCAAAGAGACACATACTCACTGTATGAACAGAATTATTACCATACTCTACAGTCCAAGATTTATCCATTTTCCCAGCTTTTCTTTTAAGTTTAGAAGCAAGTTTATGAGAAATAAAACATTCAGTAGCTCCTGTATCAAAAAGAATAGTGACAGGTATGCCAAATAACTTACCCGGAACTTCTATAGGTGTTGCTTGCCTTTCAGCTTGCTTGTCTGCTACTGCAGCATGTATCTTATGCTGCTGATTACGATCATCCTTCTTTAAAGGACATTGATTTGCGTAATGATCTTTACCACAAGTGTAGCAGCCTCCTACAGGTCCCTTCTTAGGCTCAGCATTACTTCCAGCCTTGTAATTGTCACGCTGTCCTCCATAGGACTTCTGTCCATTATTATAGTTTTTAACAAAATTATCCCTTATATTTCCAGCAGGCTTATTTACTGCTGCTTTCTTATTGTTATCTCCTGGAAACTTACTCTTGTTTCCAAACTTTTTCCACGGTCCTTTTTGGGTGCAAGAGAGGTTGAAGAAGGGTTTGCTGTCTTCTTCCGCACTTCCTCCTTATGAGCAGAAATAGCCTTTAATTTCTGTTCTTGCCTTATGGCCTTTTCAACAACTCCTTCCATAGTGGTTGGACTGTGAACATCGACCTCTCCCCCTATCACAGGATTCAATCCCATGATGAATTTCCGTATCCTGAATTTTTCGTCAGTTTGATACTGCGGCACATACTTGAGGAGTTTTGTAAACCGCTCCCAGAATTCAGTTACTGTTAACTTCCCTTGGGTCAAGTTCTGAAATTCTGTCATTTTCTGATCATAGAAAAGTTGTGGCAGCCAACGTTGCCTAAAATAGCCTTTAAATTGATCCCAAGTGATATTGGTCTCATCAATGTTTAGCTCAGCTTTTCGGCTATCCCACCACGAAGATGCTTCGTGTGAAAGCTGATAGGCTCCCCATATAGCCTTGGTTTCTTCTGAGAAGTTCCTTATAGCAAAGTACTTCTCCATTTCGCTGAGCCAGTTCTCAGCTCCATCTCCTAATGTGGTGCCATCATACTTAGGTGGACTTATCCTTTTGATATCATTAGTGAGTTCTGCTGCCAATCTGGCCTTTTTATTTTCTGGTTGCACAGGTGCATTCACAGTATTAACATCAACACCCGTGTCGGGATTGCCCTCAGGAGGTTGCTGATTATTATTATCAGCTTCTTCATCCTCCTCATTTCCCGTCACCTGCTGTTCAAGTACAGCCAAGCGATCTCTTGTGTCCAACAGGGCAGCAAGGATCTCATCCAGTTTCTGGGTTGTTGCCGCTCCTCCTTCAGGTGGAGCATTACTCGCAACGTTTCCCTTGTTCTAACCATTTTCTGTTACAAGAAAATTCAGGTTTTTATCAGATTATGGACTCAATAGGTCCAAGAGCTGCAACCTTCAGCTCTGATACCAAGATGTAACATCCTCATTTTAGACAATAGAACAAGTCAATTTTTTTTTTTTTGATAATTGCATACTGGTTCTAAATACATAATTTAGAACTCACAATTCAAATAACCATTTATATAACAGACAACCATATGCAGCTGTAATGACTCGGAATACCTCCGATCTATTCATTCCATGACTCGGTAATCTACCGATCTATTCATGAGTAAAAAGAGTTAGTGTTTTTATTTAACACAACACTCTGGCGGTTCTCTTCCCTAATCTGGGATTCAGAATGCTCTGTCCAAGGAATCTAATCGAATAATCAAGTTACCATTATTCATCGGCATCTCATCCCTTAGACTAGGTGAATTAGGACAACGCAATCAGTAGCTTGCGATACTTTGGCCAAAGATTTGAAACATACTGTTCATGTCTCGTATTCCTTAACGGCATACTCGTCAATCTGGAATACGTCCTTCACCCCATTCATATGTTATATAGAATGTCTTATACTGACTACTGTCAGTCCTTCCTTTCACAGCTGAATCACTCGGAGGCAGATTAACAAGGTGATAATGTTATATGGATGCCCACGAGGATTAGGGATATGAGGACATACTGGTTCAACCTTGCAATTCAACCAGTGTGTCATGATACCCCAAATCTCCGAGGCAGTCTTATAACATGGCCACGTTCTTAATCGGTCCCAAGGTAACTCGTGCGAAATCAAGTGTAAATCTTAGCGATCAATGCAAAGGGTGTCGCCATAAGTCACCTGCATAGTTGTAACTTCGAGAAGATCCTAATCTTCTCGGAGGTACAGCCCTGCAGTCGACTTTATGTCATCAACCTTTAAATCCGCCTCGAGAAGATCTACCCAATAACAAGCGTTACGCACTTGAGATTAAATTACTTTTAAAGACTTTTCCCTAAGGTTAGCCTTCTTAAATCCCTGGATTCTTTGTCTTAAGACGACCCTCCTCTAAAAGACTCATTACTGGTAGAGGTATTACGGTCACGCTCTCATCAAGGAGTCATTAGAATACACCTGATTCCAAAGCAACAGAATGGGACAATATCTCATAACCAATGCTTGAGATTGCCATCTGAACTCCATTGATTGCCTATCAGTTCTCTTAACTGAATTTATATCATACTTTTAGTTTAAAGATATAAATGATTTAGAATCCAATTTACTATTGTCCTGTTATACTTAGGACTAGGGATTAGTAATTCAATCCAACTTATTTAGCGTTATCTTTTAGGCTCAATTTTTAACCTATCCTCTAGAGAGACAATAATTAAATTACAATGTTGCTTGCTAGATCAAATAGAACTACTAAATACTCATAAGAATTTAGTCTAATTACTTACAAGCTTTCATTGTCAATCACAAAAGCATCCATATTATACAAAGATAACTATGCCTCTTCGTTACATAACCGAAGAAGTTCATCTTTCAGAATAGAATACAACACATAAGTATCAAACACTTATTTTCATTCCTTTCGAAACTCGTACAATTACATTTTATGCAACAGCATGCTTGATATAATGCTACGGAAAAGAAACATCTTTTCACATATAGTACATCTATAAAATCAAGCTGTAATTCTTTATAAGTCAAATAAACTATCTGATCAGCCTGCCAGATCTGCATTGTTTTTACCTCTTACGGCAACCATCTGCAAAAATAGTCAACATGAGTCAGTTCAATGAACTGAGCATGATAAGCACTAACATTTAAAACAATTGCAATCCATCAATTGTTTTCATTAAACACCCTGTTTAAATGAGATCTGATATTCACATAAGTAAACATAATCAGACTATGCTCTTGTAACACAAAATGGTTACAAATATGTAACTCTATCATTGTTAGTAATAGTCTTAATCACTTTCTAATATTTCATCAAATATTAAGAAACAAGGAACGAAAGCACACAACAATCATTAAATCCAAAATCACAACATTGGTCAGATTGTTTCATTCTCCAAAAAGGAAATAACATAACAATTCGGGATTCCACCAATATGTTACAAACAATTTCCCACTGATAGTCAATTATCAATAATATTAAATAAAGGAAGAGAAAGAACCAAACCATTCATGCTTCCTTTCACATAAGTTCATCACTGTACTGCCTTCACATATGAAAACATTCAACCAGTATATAAATGAACAAGTTAGACAAGCCGCAAGCAAGATCACTGTTTAATCAAGAAACAGAAACACAGCAAACTCTTGTATAGCAACCAACACATCCACAAATCATGAAGCAATCCTAAGCCCAATGCTAATTCCTTTTATACAATAAGGCTTGACACAAGTTGAAAACAAGAAACTAGAAGCGTATCGCTAAAAACAACAACCTTATTGCATCAAGCAATCGAAGGTTTCCAATGGACTATGCTATGTTGCCCACACGATATTTCCAAATCACGCACAGTCAAATCGGGCAGTTTATTTGGAATAGAACATAGCATACATATTCTTGCTCAGTCAAAAATCGGACTGAAGTAAAAGAGAGGAATTCAGCCAACGATCCTTACCTTGCCGCATGCAAGTCTTGGAGTGATGTTCGCGACTTACCCAAACAAGGTCAGAACACGAAACGGTCATCCATACACAAGGACCTCAAAAGGTGACAAGACAGTGTCCAAGGTCAAGCTCAGAAAGAGACAGAAGTATAAGTTGCCTTTCCAGAATTCCAAGGATTCAAACGGAGGTATCAAATTAAGCAAAAACTTAAGAATTCATACTGACATTCATCAACAAAGCATATCAATAATCAGACAGCAAATTACTCTCCGCCAATTATTTTACACTAATTTGCTCAGGTCAAAGACATACATGTCCACCTAAGAATCTGAACCTCAGAATCCCAAAACACGAAGGAATTCCAATCTCAATAACAAGATCGAAGTACATGTTATTCCATTGAGTCGCCGGCACTTAAAATACCAACAACTTAACTTTAATCGGCTCATGAATAAAATGAATCATTCAATCGACTCCTCAGAGTCGTCCAAGTCGTAATAGCATAATCTATATATTCACACAGTGACTGATAAAGGTTTGCACGCATAACCACTGAACCCTACAGCAACGTACAATGACATTGATTGATAAATCCATATATGCTATTCATGGCTAACATTCAGAATGAAACAAGCGAAGCAAATCGAATATCCATTTCTAGCAAGGAAAGCAACTGAGCCGCTTCGAACTTTCGAACAGCTTGCACATAGAAAGGGAAAATGCAAATACAGGAAGTCTTTATCCTTTAATTACTACAAATAACAGTAGCCAAAAGCCCTGTTTCATCTTATCAGGCTTTTACAAAAATCCAAGCACAAAACTTATGGATAAATCTACATTTCCAGCAAAAGATAGCAATACGATTCAATCATCGACTCCACTGAGTCGATACAACGAAGTACAGGTGTATCTATATTATACACTGTCCACAAGTAATCCCGCTAACCTAACAACAAGGAAAACAACTTCCGATAGGTCGAAAGGACTACGGTAACACTACAGTTACCTGTTCCAAGCCAAAAATTGAACACAATGAAAACCCAAGAGGCATCATTAAACACAGTCAACAAAGCTCACGACTGAGTTTCCAAGGAAGCGATATTTATTAAACAATCTTACTGCATTCATCCCAATTCATTCATACAGTTTAATAACAGAACAAGCGACCACGAAACAAAGACGTACAAAGTGGTCTATACTGCCCACAGGTATATTCTAAGGGCTCACGCCAAACAGGCCGAACACTCGAACCTTACAATAAATACCTCATATGCATAAGCCAGAAGGATACACAAACAAATAGGGTCGAAGGTTGATTTCAACAAACACCCAGCAAGAAGAAATTGAAAAAGCGAACCAGACGAGATACAGTGCAAAAATCAAACTAGATCTCATAGAAAATTCATCCAATCTTCACAGAACATTTGAACAGAGTTGTTTTAATGAAAGCACTTGAAAAACAACAAGATATTTAAAGGTTAGGGCCTAGCATGCCTGTATGTTGATCAAATTCTCGAAGCAAACCACAGGAAGAGCTCAAACTTCCTTTTCTTTTCCCACGATGAAGCGACCAACAAAATTTCGCTGTCTTCATCGCATATATAACTTCCATGACAGAAAAAAGAGCTATGGCAGTTCCTACATGCCATGCAACTCAAAGAGAACTGGTGTGAAGAACCAGTAAACCAGCAGAGCAAAAACCGAAAATCGCGACAAGCCAAACAAACCCCCAAATTTCCGCTTGCATGCCTTCTCGCGAGTTCCGAGCTCGACTTCCGAGAGTATTGAATGCCAATAACCAATTTTCCCGCTTAAACTCTATTCCCACCGACCGCCAGAATTGGTGACAGTCCAACTACAAATTTAAGTCCATTTCCAAACTTAGCAATTGCCAAGTCTGCACAAATTAGCCGTCGCCTAAACCTCCGCCATGACACCGTCCTCATCCTTATCCCTTACATTTATTGCCATAGAAAACACCGCCATGGTTCGCCACCCTTCATCGGCCCTTTTCATAATCTCCTCCAAGTTAGGTTAGTATCTTAGGTTAGAGTTTAGGGTAATACCCATACTAACAAATTTACACAAAGATACTAACTTAGGATATTAACAAATAGCCTAGGTCTAGGTTAGACTAACAATAATCTAACCCCTAGGTTAGGTTTTAGTTTTAGGTTACTAACCCTTAATAATTCAGTTTGGTCCTTGTCCTGAAACTCGGAAAGACCTGTACCATACCTTCTAGAACAGAGTTAGCTTCCGTTCTTATGCATAATTGTATGTCAACGAATTATTACCTGGTCTACAATCGAGACCTTCCAGATATACTTTGATATCGGGAACCGTTTCTTTTCTCAAGATCAGCCTGAGTCGTAATCCTGACTGGCTTAATAAATGCTTCCATACCTTGCAACCTGTTCAAGGTCTGTGATATAATTTATCACATACAGATTTAAAGCATTACTTGGATCAATTCCACTGATCCAAGTCTAGATATTATAGAAGAATATCTCTATAATTCATTCCGTGATCAGATTAATATTCAGACACAAAATGAAATAAATAAAAGAGTCTATTCATATTTTGACTCAGTCAAGATCTGCAATCTGCAAGAAATTCAGTACATATCAAGCATGATTTCTGAATCGAGGAACACATCCTTTTACAAGAAATCACATATCAACACTTGAATGCTTAGGAGAAAGTAACAACAGTTCAGGGTGTTACATGCTTCCCTCCTAAAAAGATTCATCGTCCCGATGAATTACATATAAAATTTAACCTTTAGGTCAATCAATTTATTAGTACACAAACAATGTGACTACTTCCATATTAAATAGTTTCAGAAATCAACGTCACAACACTTTTATTCAACCTGAATAAAGTCTGCCTTCATCTGGCTTTCATAAATACTTAAAAACAATAAGTTCATAACAGTATTTTATCACATGATTTCATTCTACATTGCAAAAGAGAAGGAAAAGCAATTTTCATCTCTTCCAGTTTTCCCAAGTTGCACTTTCTTCGCTAAACTGGTCCCACTGGACCTTACATTGCTGAATATCACGATTTCTCAAATGCAATTGGCGAGTTTCCAGTACTCTTGTGGGTTTAACCATGATTATTCCTGGGTCTTGGACCTGCAAGGAATTCCAATTTAAAACATGTGACAGATCTGAAACGTATTTCTTAAGCAAAGAAATATGGAAAACATCATGCATACGAGATAAAGCAGGTGGCAATGCTAAACGATAAGCTACGTGGATTGATTATTTCGATAATTTTGAAAGGTCCCACATATCGTGGTGACAACTTGGCAGCCTTGCCAAAAGTTATAGAACTCTTTCTGGGTTTAACACGCAGAAAAACCTTATCACCAAGCTCAAACTTTCTATCAACCCGCTTAAGGTCAAAGATAGCTCTTCTCGTCTATCCATTTGCTTCCTTTAATCGTTCACGAATCAGCTTAACTTACTTGTTCCATCTCTCGTGAGAATCTCTGGTCCAATTACCACTCTATCCTCTACACTGTCCCAACTTACGGGGTTACTGCACTTTCTTCCATAAAGTGCTTCAAAAGGTGCCATCTTAAGCGAAGAGTGATAAGTGTTGTTGTATGCGAACTCAACTAATGGGAGATACTCTTCCCATTTATACCGTTGATCCATGCAATACATTCGCAACATGTCCTCCAACACTTGATTTACCCTCTCGGTTTGCCCATCCGCTTTTGGATGATATGCGAATCGAAGTTTAGTTTTGTTCCTAGGGCTGCGTTAAGCGTTCACAAAACCTTGACGTCATTCTAGGATCCTGCCAGAAATAATCGTTACGGTACACCATGCAATCTGAAAATTTCGTACGAACCTCTTGGCCAGACTGGGAATCATCCTTTAGATTTCCAGCGATGAAATGAGCTACCTTAGCCGGGTTTATCTACAACTACCGTGATAACATCATGTTTATTCTCGGACATAGGTAGTCCTTGTACAAAATCCATGGTTATTACTTGCCATTTGTATCTGCGGTATGCTATGAGGATATAACAGTCCAAACAGGGGTGCATATGCTCTGCCTTCACCCGCCGACATTCCGTGCAATGAGTCACAAATTTTATCACATCCTTTTTCATACCCTTCCGTAGTATTGCTGTTTCAAATCAGCTAGCATTTTTGTGATACCTGGGTGCCCAGAGAAAGGTGAAACATGATACCAAGATGTAACATCCTCATTATAGACAATAGAACAAGTCAAATTTTTTTTTTTGATAATTACATACTGGTTCTAAATACATAATTTAGAACTCACAATTCAAATAACCATTTATATAATGCATAACCATATGCATTTGTAATGACTCTGGAATACCTCCGATCTATTCATTCCATGACTCGGTAATCTACCGATCTATTCATGAGTAAAAAGAGTTAGTGTTTTTATTTAACACAACACTGGGCGGTTCTCTTCCCTAACTGGGATTCGAATGATCTGTCTAAGGAATCTAATCAATAATCTGTTACCATTATTCATCGGCATCTCATCCCTTAGACTAGGTGAATTAGGACAACGCAATCAGCAAACTTGCGATACTTTGGCCAAAGATTTGAAACATACTGTTCATGTCTCGTATTCCTTAACGGCATACTCGCCAACTGAATACGCCCTTCACCCCATTCATATGTTATATAGAATGTCTTATACCGACTACATCGTCAGTCCTTCCTTTCACAAATTAATCACTGGAGGCGATTAACAAGGTGATAATGTTATATGGATGCCCACGAGGATTAGGGATATGAGGACATATCTGGTTCAACCTTGCAATTCAACCAAAGGTGTCATGATACCCCAAATCTCCGAGGCATCTTATAACATGGCCACGTTCTTAATCGGTCCCAAGGTAACTCGTATGCGAAATCAAGTGTAAATCTTAGCGATCAATGCAAAGGTGTCGCCATAAGTCACCCGCATAGTTGTAACTTCGAGAAGATCCTAATCTTCTGAGGTACAGCCCTGGCAATCGACTTTATGTCATCAACCTTTAAATCCGCCTCGAGAAGATCTACCCAATAACAAGCGTTACGCACTTGAGATTAAATTACTCTTAAAGACTTTTCCCTAAGGTTAGCCTTCTTAAATCCCCGGATTCTTTGTAATAAAGTGGAATTTGCTTCATGAAATCACTATCTTCTTCTCGAAGATTCAGATATCTTTTACCGCATAAAGGGTACACCCTTTATTCTTAGCCTTTTTATTTTCTCGGTCAGCATTGTGCATTCACAAAGATTAACATCAACACCCGTGTCGGGATTAGTTAACCCAAAGGCTAGAACTCGTGAATTCATAATGTCCGTACCTTGTTCGAAAGCGTTTTATGAATATCTTCTTCTTTAATTCTCAAGTTCGCTATTTGGGTCATGTCATAAGTAAGGAAGGAATCGCTGTAGATCCTTCAAAAATAGTGGCAATAATCGAGTGGCTCGCTCCAAAGAATGTGCATGAAGTAAGAAGCTTCATGGGTCTTGCAGTTACTATAGAAAATTTGTAAAGGATTTTTCTAAGGTAGTGCACCAATAACTTCATTGCAGAAGAAAGATAAGAAATTCATGTGGAATGACAAGTGCGAAGCGGCTTTCAAAAGTCCGAAAGACCGGTTAACTTCTCGCACCTATATTGGTGTACTGCACCCTAATGGGAATTTTATTGTTGTAATCGATGCTTCTGGGAAGGCCTTGGAGGTGTTTTGCTACAAAATGATCAAGTCATAGCTTATGAAAGTAGAAAACTTAAGATTCATGAGCTGAATTATGCCCCTCATGATTTGGAACTTCACTGCCATTGTTCATGCGCTCAAGTCTGGAGACACTACTTACTAGGGAAACCTTTTGAGTTGAAAACTGATCACTTGGGACTGAAATATATTTTTACTCAGCCCAACCTGAATGCCAGACAAAGAAGGTGGTTAGAATTTTTATCACAATATGACTTTGATATTAGCTATATCAAAGGGAAGGAGAATAGAGTAGCTGATGCTCTAAGTCGTAGGAGGCACATTTCGCTCTTATAACGTTGAGAACTCAGTTTAAAGACGAGGTAAAAAGTGCCTCGTAATCGATGCATATTTTCAAGAAGTGAAAGCACTTGCTGCAGTAACCTAAAGATAAAAGGTATGAAGGTTTTCATCTTGATAATGAAGGAATCTTGCGTTATGAAAATAGGTATATGTACCTGTCTTTGAATGATTTGAGAAAGAAGTTGTTAGTTGAATTTCATAATTCACCTTTCTCTGGGCACCCAGTATCACAAAAATGCTAGCTGATTTGAAACAAGACAATACTTTCGGAAGGGTATGAAAAAGGATGTGATAAAATTTGTGACTCATTCGCTCGGAATGTCGGGCCGGGTGAAGGTAGAGCATATGCACCGCCCGGTATTATATCCTCATAGCATACCGCAAAGCATACAAATGGCAAGTAATAACCATGGATTTTGTACAAGGACTACTCTATGTCCAGGAATAAACATGATGTTATCTGGTAGTTGTAGATAAACCGACTAAGGTAGCTCATTTCATCGCTGGAAATCTAAAGGATGATTCCTCAAAGGCTGGCCAAGAGGTTCGCATACCTAAATTTTCAGATTGCATGGTGTACCGTAACCGATTATTTTCGACAGTGGATCCTAGAATGACGCGTCAAGGTTTTGGCAAACGCTTAACGCAGCCCTAGGAACAAAACTAAACTTCGCTTCGCATATCATCCGTAAACGGATGGGCAAACCGAGAGGGTAAATCAAGTGTTGGAGGACATGTTGCGAATGTATTGCATGGATCAACAAAGATAAATGGGAAGAGTATCTCCCATTAGTTGAGTTCGCATACAACAACACTTATCACTCTTCGCTTAAGATGGCACCTTTTGAAGCACTTTATGGAAGAAAGTGCAGTAACCCCCGTAAGTTGGGACAAAGTGTAGAGGATAGAGTGGTAATTGGACCAGAGATTCTCACAGAGATGGAACAGCAAGTTAAGCTGATTCGTGAACGATTAAAGGAAGCAAGCGGATGTATGTAAGAGCTATGCTGACCTTAAGCGGTTGATAGAAAGTTTGAGCTTGGTGATAAGGTTTTTCGCGTGTTAAACCCGAGAAAAGAGTTCTATAACTTTTGGCAAGGCTGCCAAGTTGTCACCACGATATGTGGGACCTTTCAAATTATCGAAATAATCAATCCCGTAGCTTATCGCTTAGCATTGCCACCGCTTTATCTCGTATGCATGATGTTTTCCATATTTCTTTGCTTAAGAAATACATTTCAGATCTGTCACATGTTTTAAATTGGAATTCCTTGCAGGTCCAAGACCCAGGAATAATCATGGTTAAACCCACAAGAGTACTGGAAACTCGCCAATTGCATTTGAGAAATCGTGATATTCAGCAATGTAAGGTCCAGTGGGACCAGTTTAGCGAAGAAAGTGCAACTTGGGAAAACCTGGAAGAGATGAAAATTGCTTTTCCTTCTCTTTTTGCAACAGAATGAAATCTGTTGATAAAATACTGTTATGAACTTATTGTTTTTAAGTATTTATGAAAGCCAGATGAAGGCAGACTTTATTCAAGTTGAATAAAAGTGTTGTGACATTGATTTCTGAAACTATTTAATATGGAAGTAGTCACATTGTTTGTGTACTAATAAATTGATTGACCTAAAGGTTAAATTTAATATGTAATTCATCGGGACGATGAATCTTTTTAGGAGGGAAGCATGTAACACCGAATCAGGCTGTTGTTACTTTCTCCTAAGCATTCAAGTGTTGATATGTGATTTCTTGTAAAAGGATGTGTACCTCGATTCAGAAATCATGCTTGATATGTACTGAATTTCTTGCAGATTGCAGATCTTGACTGAGTCAAAATATGAATAGACTCTTTTATTTATTTCATTTTGTGTCCGAATATTAACTGATCACTGAATGAATAATAGAGATATTCTTCTATAATATCTAGACTTGGATCAAAGTGGAATTGATCAAGTAATGCTTTAAATTTGTATGTGATAAATTATATCACGCACTTGAACAGTTGCAAGGTATGGAAGCATTTATTAAGCCGACCAGATTTCGACTCAGCCGATCTTGAGAAAAGAAACGGTTCCCGATATCAAAGTATATCCGGAAGGTCTCGATTGCACCTGTAATAATTCGTTGACATACAATTATGCATAAGAACGGAAGCTAACTCTTTCTAGAAGGTATGGTACAGTCTTTCCGAGTTTCAGACAAGGACCAAACTGAATTATTAAGGGTTAGTAACCTAAAACTAAAACCCCGACCTAGGGTTAGATTATTGTTAGTCTAACCTAGACCTAGGCTATTTGTTAATATCCTAAGTTAGTATCTTTGTGTAAATTTGTTAGTATGGGTATTACCCTAAACTCTAACCTAAGATACTAACCTAACTTGGAGGAGATTATGAAAAGGGCCGATGAAGGGTGGCGAACCATGGCGGTGTTTTCTATGGCAATAAATGTAAGGGATAAGGATGAGGGACAGGTCATGGCGGAGGTTTAGGCGACGGCTAATTTGTGCAGACTTGGCAATTGCTAAGTTTGGAAATGGACTTAAATTTGTAGTTGGACCTGTCACCAACCTCGCGGTCGGTGGGAATAGAGTTTAAGCGGGAAAATTGGTTATTGGCATTCAATACTCGGAAGTCGAGCTCGGAACTCGCGAGAAGGCATGCAAGCGGAAATTTGGGGGTTTGTTTGGCTTGTCGCGATTTTCGGTTTTTGCTCTGCTGGTTTACTGGTTCTTCACACCAGTTCTCTTTGAGTTGCATGGCATGTAGGAACTGCCATAGCTCTTTTTTTCTGTCATGGAAGTTATATATGCGATGAAGACAGCGAAATTTTGTTGGTCGCTTCATCGTGGGAAAAGAAAAGGAAGTTTGAGCTCTTCCTGTGGTTTGCTTCGGGAATTTGATCAACATACAGGCATGCTAGGCCCTAACCTTTAAATATCTTGCTGTTTTTCAAGTGCTTTCATTAAAACAACTCGTTTCAAATGTTCTGTGAAGATTGGATGAATTTTCTATGAGATCTAGTTTGATTTTTGCACCGTATCTCGTCTGCCCTGGGTTCGCTTTTTCAATTTCTTCTTCGGGTGTTTGTTGAAATCAACCTTCGACCCTATTTGTTTGTGTATCCTTCCCGGCTTATGCATATGAGGTATTTATTGTAAGGTTTCGAGTGTTTCGCCTGTTTGGCGTGAGCCCTTAGAATATACCTCGTGGGCGTATAGACCACCGTACGTCTTTGTTTCGTGGTCGCTGCTTCTCGTTTATCAAACCGTATGAATGAATGGGATGAATGCAAAGAAGATTGTTTAATAAATATCGCTTCCTTGGAAACTCAATGTGAGCTTTGTTGATCGTGTTTAAAGATGCCTCTTGGGTTTTCATTGTGTTCAATTTTTGGCTTGGAACAGGTAACTGTAGTGTTACCGTAGTCCTTTCGACCTATCGGAAGTTGTTTTCCTTGTTGTTAGGTTAGCAGGATTACTTGTGGACAGTGTATAATATAGATACACCTGTACTTCGTTGTATCGACTCAGTGGAGTCGATGATTGAATCGTATTGCTATCTTTTGCTGGAAATGTAGATTTATCCATAAGTTTTGTGCTTGGATTTTTGTAAAAGCTCGATAAGATGAAACAGGCTTTTTGCCATGTTATTTGTAGTAATTAAAGGATAAAGACTTCCTCAGTATTTGCATTTTCCTTTCTATGTGCAAGCTGTTCAAAGTTCAAGCGGCTCAGTTGCTTTCCTTGCTAGAAATGGATATTCGATTTGCTTCGCTTGTTTCATTTTGAATGTTAGCCATGAATAGCGTATATGGATTTATCAATCAATGTCATCAGACGTTGTCAGTAGGGTTCGGGTGGTTATGCGTGCAACCTTTATCACCACCGTGTGAATATATAGATTATGCTATTACGACTTGGACGACTCTGAGGAGTCGATTGAATGATTCATTTTATTCATGAGCCGATTAAAGTTAAGTTGTTGGTATTTTAAGTGCCGGCGACTCAATGGAATAACACGTACTTCGATCTTGTTATTGAGATTGGAATTCCTTCGTGTTTTGGGATTCTGAGGTTCAGATTCTTAGGTGGACATGTATGTCTTTGACCTGAGCAATTTAGTGTAAAATAATTGGCGGAGAGTAATTTGCTGTCTGATTATTGATATGCTTTGTTGATGAATGTCAGTATGAATTCTTAAGTTTTTGCTTAATTGATACCTCCGTTTGAATCCTTGGAATTCTGGAAAGGCAACTTATACTTCTGTCTCTTTCTGAGCTTGACCTTGGACACTGTCTTGTCACCTTTTGAGGTCCTTGTGTATGGATGACCGTTTTGTGTTCTGACCTTGTTTGGGTAAGTCGCGAACATCACTCCAAGACTTGCATGCGGCAAGGTGAGGATCGTTTGGTTGAATTCCTTTCTTTTACTTCATCCAATTTTTGATCGAAAGCAGAATGTGTATGCTATGTTCTATTCCAAATAAACTGCCCGATTTGACTGTGCGTGATTTGGAAATATCGTGTGGGCAACATAGCATAGTCCTTTGAAACCTTCGATTGCTTGATGCAATAAGGTTGTTGTTTTTAGCGATACGCTTCTAGTTTCTTGTTTTCAACTTGTGTCAAGCCTTATTGTATAAAAGGAATTAGCATTGGGCTTAGGATTGCTTCATGATTTGTGGATGTGTTGGTTCTTTGCACAAGAGTTTGCTGTGTTTCTCGCTTTCTTGATTAAACAGCTGATCTTGCTCATGCGGCTTGTCTAACTTGTTCATTTATATATTGGTTGAATGTTTTCATATGTGAAGGCAAGACAAAGTTGATGAACTTATGTGAAAGGAAGCATGAATGGTTTGGTTCTTTCTCTTCCTTTATTTAATATTATTGATAATTGACTATACGTGGGAAATTGTTTGTAACATATTGGTGGAATCCTAATTGTTATGTTATTTCCTTTTGGAGAATGAAACAATCGACCAATGTTGTGATTTTGGATTTAATGATTGTTGTGTGCTTTGCTCCTTGTTTCTTAATATTTGATGAAATATTAGAAAGTGATTAAGACTATTACTAACAATGATAGAGTTACATATTTGTAACCATTTTGTGTTACAAGAGCATAGTCCGATTATGTTTACTTATGTGAATATCGATCTCATTTAAACAAAGGTGTTTAATGAAAACAATTGATGGATTGCAATTGTTTTAAATGCTAGTGCTTATCATGCTCGGTTCATCGAATCGACTCATGTTGACTATTTTGCAGATGGTGCCGTAATGTAAAAACAATGCAGATCTCAAGCGGTCGAATGATAGTTTATTTGACTTATAAAGAATTACACTTGATTTTATAGATGTACTATATGTGAAAAGATGTTTCTTTTCCGTAGCATTATATCAAGCATGCTGTCGCATAAAATGTAATTGCACGAGTTTCAAAGGAATGAAAATAAGTGTTTGATACTTATGTGTTGTATTCTATTCGAAGATGAACTTCTTCGGTTATGTAACGAAGAGGCACAGTTATCTTTGTATAATATGGATGCTTTTGTGATTGACAATGAAAGCTTGTAAGTAATTAGACTAAATTCTTATGAGTATTTAGTAGTTCTATTTGATCTAGCAAAAGCAACATTGTAATTTAATTATTGTCTCTCTAGAGGATAGGTTAAAAATTGAGCCTAAAAGATAACGCTAAATAAGTTGGATTGAATTACTAATCCCTAGTCCTAAGTATAACAGACAATAGTAAATTGGATTCTAAATCATTTATATCTTTAAACTAAAGTATGATATAAATTCGCTTAAGAGAACTGATAGCAACCAATGGAGTTCGGATGGCAATCTCAAGCATTGGTTATGAGATATTGTCCCATTCTGTTGCTTTGGAATCGTGTGTATTCTAATGACTCCTTGATGAGAGCGTGACCGTAATACCTCTACCAAGAATGAGTCTTTTAGAGGAGGGTCGTCTTAAGACAAAGAATCCAGGATTTAAGAAGGCTAACCTTAGGGAAAAGTCTTTAAGAGTAATTTAATCTCAAGTGCGTAACGCTTGTTATTGGGTAGATCTTCTCGAGGCGGATTTAAAGGTTGATGACATAAAGTCGATCATAGGTTGTACCTCCGAGAAGATTAGGATCTTCTCAAGTTACAACTATGCAGGGTGACTTATGGCGACACCCTTTGCATTGATCGCTAAGATTTACACTTGATTTCGCACGAGTTACCTTGGGACCGATTAAGAACGTGGCCATGTTATAAGATGCGCTCGGAGATTTGGGGTATCATGACACACCGGTTGAATTGCAAGGTGAACCAAGATGTCCTCATATCCCTAATCCTCGTAGGCATCCATATAACATTATCACCTTGTTAATCTGCCTCCGAGTGATTCAGCTGTGAAAGGAAGGACTGAAGTCAAGTATAAGACATTCTATATAACATATGAATGGGGTGAAGGACGTATTCCAGATTGACGAGTATGCCGTTAAGGAATACGAGACATGAACAGTATGTTTCAAATCTTTGGCCAAAGTATCGCAAGCTGCTGATTGCGTTGTCCTAATTCACCTAGTCTAAGGGATGAGATGCCGATGAATAATGGTAATTGCTTATTCGGTTAGATTCCTCGGGATGATCATTCAATTCCAGATTAGGGAAGAGAACCGCCAGAGTGTTGTGTTAAATAAAAACACTAACTCTTTTTACTCATGAATAGATCGGTAGATTACCGAGTCATGGAATGAATAGATCGGAGGTATTCCGAGTCATTACAGCTGCATATGGTTGTCTGTTATATAAATGGTTATTTGAATTGTGAGTTCTAAATTATGTATTTAGAACCAGTATGCAATTATCAAAAAAAAAAATTTGACTTGTTCTATTGTCTATAATGAGGATGTAACACCTCGAATCGTTGTTACTTTCTCCTAAGCATTCAAGTGTTGATATGTGATTTCTTGTAAAAGGATGTGTACCTCGATTCGTAAATCATGCTTGATATGTACCGAATTTCTTAGATTGCAGATCTTGACCGAGTCAAAATATGAATAGACTCTTTTATTTATTTCATTTTGTGTCCGAATATTAATCGATCACGGAATGAATAATAGAGATATTCTTCTATAATATCTAGACTTGGATCGCTGGAATTGATCCAAGTAATGCTTTAAATCAGTATGTGATAAATTATATCACGGACCTTGAACAGTTGCAAGGTATGGAAGCATTTATTAAGCCACCAGATTTCGACTCAAGCTGATCTTGAGAAAAGAAACGGTTCCCGATATCAAAGTATATCCGGAAGGTCTCGATTGTAGACTGTAATAATTCGTTGACATACAATTATGCATAAGAACGGAAGCTAACTCGTTTCTAGAAGGTATGGTACAGGTCTTTCCGAGTTTCAGGACAAGGACCAAACTCGAATTATTAAGGGTTAGTAACCTAAAACTAAAACCCGACCTAGGGGTTAGATTATTGTTAGTCTAACCTAGACCTAGGCTATTTGTTAATATCCTAAGTTAGTATCTTTGTGTAAATTTGTTAGTATGGGTATTACCCTAAACTCTAACCTAAGATACTAACCTAACTTGGAGGAGATTATGAAAAGGGCCGATGAAGGGTGGCGAACCATGGCGGTGTTTTCTATGGCAATAAATGTAAGGGATAAGGATGAGGGACAGGTCATGGCGGAGGTTTAGGCGACGGCTAATTTGTGAAGACTTGGCAATTGCTAAGTTTGGAAATGGACTTAAATTTGTAGTTGGACTGTCACCAATTCTGGCGGTCGGTGGGAATAGAGTTTAAGCGGGAAAATTGGTTATTGGCATTCAATACTCTCGGAAGTCGAGCTTGGAACTCGCGAGAAGGCATGCAAGCGGAAATTTGGGGGTTTGTTTGGCTTGTCGCGATTTTCGGTTTTTTGCTCTTGGTTTTGGTTCTTCACACCGGCTCTCTTTGAGTCAGCATGGCATGTAGAACTGCCATAGCTCTTTTTTTGTCGTGGAAGTTATATATGCGATGAAGACAGCGAAATTTTGTTGGTCGCTTCATCGTGGGAAAAGAAAAGGAAGTTTGAGCTCTTCCTGTGGTTTGCTTCGGGAATTTGATCAACATACAGGCATGCTAGGCCCTAACCTTTAAATATCTTGCTGTTTTTCAAGTGCTTTCATTAAAACAACTCTGTTCAAATGTTCTGTGAAGATTGGATGAATTTTCTATGAGATCTAGTTTGATTTTTGCACTGTATCTCGTCTGGTTCGCTTTTTCAATTTCTTCTTGCTGGGTGTTTGTTGAAATCAACCTTCGACCCTATTTGTTTGTGTATCCTTCCTGGCTTATGCATATGAGGTATTTATTGTAAGGTTCGAGTGTTCGGCCTGTTTGGCGTGAGCCCTTAGAATATACCTGTGGGCAGTATAGACCACTGTACGTCTTTGTTTCGTGGTCATTTGTTCTCGTTATTGAAAAGCTGTATGAATGAATGGGATGAATGCAGTAAGATTGTTTAATAAATATCGCTTCCTTGGAAACTCAGTCGTGAGCTTTGTTGACTGTGTTTAAAGATGCCTCTTGGGTTTTCATTGTGTTCAATTTTTGGCTTGGAACAGGTAACTGTAGTGTTACCGTAGTCCTTTCACCTATCGGAAGTTGTTTTCCTTGTTGTTAGGTTAGCAGGATTACTTGTGGACAAAGTGTATAATATAGATACACCAGTAGCTTCGTTCAGATCGACTCAGTGGAGTCGATGATTGAATCGTATTGCTATCTTTTGCTGGAAATGTAGATTTATCCATAAGTTTTGTGCTTGGATTTTTGTAAAAGCCTGATAAGATGAAACAGGCTTTTGCCATCTTGTTATTTGTAGTAATTAAAGGATAAAGACTTCGTATTTGCATTTTCCTTTCTATGTGCAAGCTGTTCGAAAGTTCAAGCGGCTCACTTGCTTTCCTTGCTAGAAATGGATATTCGATTTGCTTCGCTTGTTTCATTCTGAATGTTAGCCATGAATAGCGTATATGGATTTATCAATCAATGTCATTGTACGTTGCTGTAGGGTTCAGTGGTTATGCGTGCAACCTTTATCAGTCACTGTGTGAATATATAGATTATGCTATTACGACTTGGACGACTCTGAGGAGTCGATTGAATGATTCATTTTATTCATGAGCCGATTAAAGTTAAGTTGTTGGTATTTTAAGTGCCGGCGACTCAATGGAATAACACGTACTTCGATCTTGTTATTGAGATTGGAATTCCTTCGTGTTTTGGGATTCTGAGGTTCAGATTCTTAGGTGGACATGTATGTCTTTGACCCGAGCAATTTAGTGTAAAATAATTGGCGGAGAGTAATTTGTCATTGTCTTATTATTGATATGCTTTGTTGATGAATGTCGTATGAATTCTTAAGTTTTTGCTTAATTGATACCTTTGTTTGAATCCTTGGAATTCGGAAAGGCAACTTATACTGCCTCTTCTCGAGCTTGACCTTGGACACTGTCTTGTCACCTTTTGAGGTCCTTGTGTATGGATGACCGTTTGTGTTCTGACCTTGTTTGGGTAAGTCGCGAACATCACTCCAAGACTTGCATGCGGCAAGGTGAGGATCGTTTGGTTGAATTCCTTTCTTTTACTTCAGTCCGATTTTTGACTGAGCAAGAATGTGTATGCTATGTTCTATTCCAAATAAACTGCCCGATTTGACTGTGCGTGATTTGGAAATATCGTGTGGGCAACATAGCATAGTCCATTGGAAACCTTCGATTGCTTGATGCAATAAGGTTGTTGTTTTTAGCGATACGCTTCTAGTTTCTTGTTTTCAACTTGTGTCAAGCCTTATTGTATAAAAGGAATTAGCATTGGGCTTAGGATTGCTTCATGATTTGTGGATGTGTTGGTTGCTATACAAGAGTTTGCTGTGTTTCTGTTTCTTGATTAAACAGTGATCTTGCTTGCGGCTTGTCTAACTTGTTCATTTATATACTGGTTGAATGTTTTCATATGTGAAGGCAAAAGATGCGTTGATGAACTTATGTGAAAGGAAGTATGAATGGTTTGGTTCTTTCTCTTCCTTTATTTAATATTATTGATAATGGACTATCAGTGGGAAATTGTTTGTAACATATTGGTGGAATCCCGAATTGTTATGTTATTTCCTTTTTGGAGAATGAAACAATCTGACCAATGTTGTGATTTTGGGTTTAATGATTGTTGTGTGCATTCGTTCCTTGTTTCTTAATATTTGATGAAATATTAGAAAGTGATTAAGACTATTACTAACAATGATAGAGTTACATATTTGTAACCATTTTGTGTTACAAGAGCATAGTCTGATTATGTTTACTTATGTGAATATCAGATCTCATTTAAACAGGGTGTTTAATGAAAACAATTGATGGATTGCAATTGTTTTAAATGCTAGTGCTTATCATGCTCAGTTCATTGAACTGACTCATGTTGACTATTTTGCAGATGGTTGCCGTAAGAGGTAAAAACAATGCAGATCTGGCAGGCTGATCAGATAGTTTATTTGACTTATAAAGAATTACAGCTTGATTTTATAGATGTACTATATGTGAAAAGATGTTTCTTTTCCGTAGCATTATATCAAGCATGCTGTTGCATAAAATGTAATTGTACGAGTTTCGAAAGGAATGAAAATAAGTGTTTGATACTTATGTGTTGTATTCTATTCTGAAAGATGAACTTCTTCGGTTATGTAACGAAGAGGCATAGTTATCTTTGTATAATATGGATGCTTTTGTGATTGACAATGAAAGCTTCAGAAGTAATTAGACTAAATTCTTATGAGTATTTAGTAGTTCTATTTGATCTAGCAAAAGCAACATTGTAATTTAATTATTGTCTCTCTAGAGGATAGGTTAAAAATTGAGCCTAAAAGATAACGCTAAATAAGTTGGATTGAATTACTAATCCCTAGTCCTAAGTATAACAGACAATAGTAAATTGGATTCTAAATCATTTATATCTTTAAACTAAAGTATGATATAAATTCGATTAAGAGAAGCGATAGGCAACCAATGGAGTTCGGGATGGCAATCTCAAGCATTGGTTATGAGATATTGTCCCATTCTCGTTGCTTTGGAATCGGGTGTATTCTAATGACTCCTTGATGAGAGCGTGACCGTAATACCTCTACCAAGAATGAGTCTTTTAGAGGAGGGTCGTCTTAAGACAAAGAATCCAGGATTTAAGAAGGCTAACCTTAGGGAAAAGTCTTTAAGAGTAATTTAATCTCAAGTGCGTAACGCTTGTTATTGGGTAGATCTTCTCGAGGCGGATTTAAAGGTTGATGACATAAAGTCGATCGGGCAGGTTGTACCTCCGAGAAGATTAGGATCTTCTCGAAGTTACAACAATGCAGGTGACTTATGGCGACACCCTTTGCATTGATCGCTAAGATTTACACTTGATTTCGCACGAGTTACCTTGGGACCGATTAAGAACGTGGCCATGTTATAAGACTGCCTCGGAGATTTGGGGTATCATGACACACTGGTTGAATTGCAAGGTTGAACCAGTATGTCCTCATATCCCTAATCCTCGTAGGCATCCATATAACATTATCACCTTGTTAATCGCCTCCGAGTGATTCAATTGGGTGAAAGGAAGGACTGACAAGAGAGTCAAGATAAGACATTCTATATAACATATGAATGGGGTGAAGGACGTATTCCAGATTGACGAGTATGCCGTTAAGGAATACGAGACATGAACAGTATGTTTCAAATCTTTGGCCAAAGTATCGCAAGCTGCTGATTGCGTTGTCCTAATTCACCTAGTCTAAGGGATGAGATGCCGATGAATAATGGTAACAGTTATTCAATTAGATTCCTCGACAGATCATTCTCAATCCCATTAGGAAGAGAACCGCCGAGTGTTGTGTTAAATAAAAACACTAACTCTTTTTACTCATGAATAGATCGGTAGATTACCGAGTCATGGAATGAATAGATCGGAGGTATTCCGAGTCATTACAGCTGCATATGGTTGTCTGTTATATAAATGGTTATTTGAATTGTGAGTTCTAAATTATGTATTTAGAACTGTGATGCAATTATCAAAAAAATTTGACTTGTTCTATTGTCTATAATGAGGATGTTCCAAGGTATGATCTACTTGGTATGCTCCTAACCAATCAGAAGGCTTTATTACCCCCTCTTATCTTTTGACCATCTTTATTTACATTTTTATTGCCTTATACACAATTTGGTCCTCGACACTTACCTTTGGGGTATTCTTATTCTTATGCCACAATCGACATCACCTATATCACTTTACCTCTAACCCACCCACACCTAACAAACCTCAAATCACAACAAGCCTAAAACCTACTAACTCATTCTCATACCTCATCATATTTTTCCTAGCTCATGGGAGAACTACATCAGCATGAGGTCCCTTTTTGCCAGGACTATGTAGGTAGTAATCAGAGGGCATGAGGCCCTTGGAGGTTAGCTTAGCCACTCTCTACGCTAACCAATCCATCTTTCATCTTCCTAAAATCACATTTGCCTCTACGTAGTTTCCTTTTTATATCACATAATTGGAAATTAAACCAAACAGACAATAAGTTGTTTAACATTTTTATCATCATCACAACATACATTTATTATGACTACTATTTCTCTACCATCATCATACATATATTATAAATCATCTTAACAATAGCCCATATTATCATTCATTATACAAATTAATGAATCACAACCCCAACCACTTTAAAAATCAATCATGCCTAAACAAACCTGACTCAACCATGCCTAAACAAACCTGACTCCACCATGTCTAAACAAACCCGACTTGATCCATGCCTTAAAACCCGACTCAACCAGCCTAAACGAACCCGAATCCACCATGCCTAAACAAACCCGACTCGATCCATGACTATGACCTAACTCATCCATGCCTATGACTTGACTCAATCCATGCCTAAACCAAACCTGAATTCATCATGCCTAACTCACCTAATTTCCACCATATCAAAATAACAAATCAAAAGTCTCATCCAAACATCAACAAATCAAAAATCTCATGTATCTCATCATATAAATAAATGTGTATCTCAATACAACATACATGGCTATCCCATCATGTCCATCATCTCAAAATTGTTGGCACATAGGCCGATACTCAATACATTGGCACGCAGCCGGTCTCATATACAATAAAATAATGAACCAATACAAAATCTCTTCGGCGTGCAGGTAGGTGATATATGCTCAAAATATACAACAAATACTCTCGTACATCCTCACTATCTTTGGCACGCAGGCCGGTATATATCAAAAAAATGACTATAATACATCAAAAATCAAAAGCCACATATTAGGCATCTCGGCGGATATCCTCCATCTCTATATCACCTGTACCCTCTGCCTCCTCCGCCCTTGTCTAGCGACCTGCTAGCATCTCCCCACCCATCATAGGTGGTGGCCGGGTCCTCGCTAGCACCTCACCCAGCTAGTCTCCATGCGCCGGTAGTCTCTCCCCGATCTCGGCCTCGAGCTTGATGGCCCCCTGTGCTCTCTACACTATGAGTGCAGGATCTAGTCCTCTCACTCAACGCCTATTGTGCCCGGTACTCTCCATAGGATAGAAAGTCTATCTCAGCCACCATAAATTAGCCCTGGTAGTATCTAGCCTCACCTAGGGCATCCCATAAACTAGATATAGGCATGGTCTGTGGTGGCCCCATAGGCCTCGGCCCCTATACCTATTTCATGCGGGACCCCGCCCTCTCCTGCCTATGAACTGGGACCCTATCCCAGTTCTTGTGGTGGTGTCCCCGCCCGTGCTTGTATCTGGTCCTGTAACGTGCCAATCTGTGCTTTGGCTATAGCCAACTAGCCCTACACACCCGCCACCTATACCTGTAAGGCCGCCACCTGACCATCATCCTCCCTCTCGTCTCCATCCCCACCATAGGCCATCTGGGTCTATAGACTAGCCACCTCTACATGTAGCTCTGATACCTCTACCTCTAATCTCGCCAGCTGTGTCTTTACCATACCCAACTGCATAATAAGAGTAGCCACATGCCCCGTAGGGCATCTCTCTCGCACCGTGATGGTGGCTAGATCCAGCTACCCCGGTCTAGGTGGTATGGCTCATAAATGCACCGCCCACCACTGTTTGTACATGCCGTCTGTGACCTCGACATCATCTATCCACCGGTCCACTACCCGCCTCGCCGCCCGTGAGCACTTTGGGCGGCACATGGTAGAGGTAAGGGCCTCACTACAAAGTCTCTCTCGGTACTATGGGAAGGGTGGAGCTACATCCTATAAAATTTCGAATCTGCTACCTAACTCTATCCACCAGATCATCTTGTGCTCCCCCGGCACGACAACCTTGTATCCATCTCAATAGCTGGAGCTCAGCTAGCTCCTCATGCATATGCCCATATGAAGGGAATCCCACATACACCTCCATATAATGTCCACCTGCATAACCCTCCAATAACCACCGGAAATAAGCCACATCATGTGTGTGTGCTCGTCTCGATCTCCACTCTCTAATAGCTAACATCCATCGCCTCGTACCCCACCCACAAAACTCTCGGTGGAAATGCATCTGTTTGGGGCATCCCCATTGGCCGCACACAAACTATGTGCTCATAAGCCCAACAGTGTAGTAAGAAGGTACAACATAAGTTGAACCTACAAAGACGCCCATATGCCCATAACTCTCTGTATAGCCGCACTGTGAATGCGGCACCCAAGCAAAGAAGGTCTCATCTATCATCATGTCATGGAGTACCCCCATCAACGATCGGGGAAAACGTCCACCCTCTGCATCTGGAAGTGCAAAGAAGCACACTACCTTCATCAAAAGAACCACTATCCTCATCTCCCCGCAGACGGGCTAGGTACATCGCTCCATAGAGAATGCCGGCACTTTGTGGAATGTCAACTCATCCATCCCTCTCCAAACACCGTCATCATTAGCTCCTCCAAGGCCTCTGAGGATATAGAGTAGACTTGTGTAACTAATATGGGTAGCCGTGAGAATCCTAAACACATCCTCTATGGTGACAGTGATCTCACTCGTTGATAGGTGGAACGTGTTGGTCATGGAATCCCATCTATCGATGAGCACGATCATCAAGCTAGGCTACAGACTACATGCCGATAGCATCAGACTCCACTCAAGCCCACCACCTCCACATTCTAGAGCTCCTTAGGGGTCACTAGGCCACACACTATCATTAGCGAGGTGGGTGGAACCTTGTCCCGTATACGTATCTACATTTTTATACCCATACTTTCCCCCTATCATTTCCCAACACCCTATTTTACCCCTACCCATCTTGATCCCCCAACTTATGGCACTTTTGACCCCTTTCTCTCCACATCTTGACCAATGTCGGTTATCTCTAACCGACCCTAGTCACCCCTTAACCGGCATCGGTCACTTGTTTAGTGACCGATACTGGTTCAACCCTACCGACGCTAGCCAAACTTGATCGACCCCGGTCATTATCACGGTGAAAACCCACACCACCTGTTATCCCGTAAAATTAGCAAGGGAAATTTTATGGATAACCCTACCGAAAATTTTGTTCCGATCCCTCGTCAGGGATTTTTGCGTTCGAACGCTGCAAAATCCCTTCCTGGGAAATCTAGTTTTTCGAACTTAGCCATTTTTGGTCTTTTTGGGTGGGTGCATATAATCACTATACAACATCACATGTTCATGCGCCCTTTTAATCCTTTGGCACAGGTTTTCTTGTGTCAACAGGCATTTTGGTGCACCTCCCATTGTTGGGTCTTCTTGCAGATGCGCCAAAGCGCATGCGCCTTCCTGTCAACAAATCATTTGTTGTGCCACTTTTTTGTGCGCCAAGGGGCATGCATATTCCTCCTGACGACACCACTTTCGGTGTGCCTAAGGCACACATATCTTCATGTTTTCAAGCATTTTGGTGCAACAAAGGGTGCATGTTTTCTTGTGTCGATAGCTCATTTGGTCCGCCACTTGAAAAGTTGGTGGCGCATTTATTGCCTCCTTGCCTATAAATAGGCACATCTGCTACTGCCATTATCACCAACGGAAATCATGTGATTTTCTCTGTACCTCTCTGCGCACCAGCCTGTCACTTTCGAATTGCTTTGTGGACCCATTTGCGCATTTCTTCGTTATAAATATCCGGTAAGAGGTCCTCTTTCTTTTGTGCTTCGTGTTTGTGGTTTTGGCCGCTTGTGGGTATGAATCGGATTGAAAAGAATAGAGTCATGAGCTCATTTCGCTGTCTTTCCACATGATCTTCCCCCTCTTTCTAGATCTGCTGGTAGAGGAAGCTCTGTTCTAAAAATAATAATAAGCTTGGACCCCTTTGTTTAAAAGCTATTTCTGTCACCCCAATGAACCTTGCAGAAGGAGCTAAGCCATATGTGAAACCCCTCTGAGAAGAATCAAAGCTTAAAAGGAAACTATATTTTCCTTCTCCTTCGGCGCATTGGCGCACTCTGCAACATGAAGAACAGTTGCGCCAATGGCGCATCTGTCGCCCCTGTTACACAAAGAGCAGCCGCGCCAATAACGCACTTTCCCCGCTTGTTGCAAACGCTTTCCTTGCGTCCTGCCTGGCGCACCAAACTCGTATGTTGCATTGATAAAATTTGTGCCATTGGCACACCCAACATCCATGTAACAATCCTTTCATATGCGCCAAGTGCAAAGCTATAAACGGTGCAGGCGCATCCACCATTGCAACAACGTTGTGTCATGCAAACCTTATATGCGCCTTTGGCGCACCGAAGTTCCATGTAACATGAAGAATTTGTGCGCCTTTACAAAATGCATCCACATGGCGCAGGCACACTTGTGCTTACAACAACAAAGAATGCACCCTGTAGTGTCTATGCACCATGCACCCTTTGGCGCTGATTTACCCCTTGCAGCAACCCTTTCCCGTGCGCCTTATCTATTTAGCTCTGTAATCTGCAATATCCATGCGCCATGCACCCTAAGGCCTCAAAATTGCTAACTCTTTCTTCTGTCAACATTTCAATGGAAAATCAAACAGCTGACATGGCTTTCTTCAATTGGGTTTCACTTCTTATTCTTGCATATCAGCAGCTAAGTTCAGAAGAACATATGTCAACATCAAGAAAGAGACCTACCAAATCCAAAGGCAAGGCCAAGCTCACAGAAGAAGAAATGAAGTATAAGTATCAGAGGGTCAGAATGCCCGAGTCCCAAGCAGAATGTGACCTGGACATCAGAGACTCAGAACTGGGTCATATTGACATGGAGGAATTCTGGTCCAGAACCTAGAAGGTCACAAGAAGTCCATGGATGGACAAGCTGATAGGCAGTGCCTTGCACTTTGCTGGAGGAATCCCAGTCAGTGCCGTAAACAATGAATTTATGATGGTGGTTTCTTGGTGCTACAATAAAGACACAAGATGTGTCGTAAATGAGAAGGGTGAGGTCATAATCAACCTCACTGCCCGCCACTTTGAAATAATACTCGGCATTCCTCATCACTGCACTTTGTGGCCGTCAGCCAAGAAGACTGTGTTAAGGCCTGGGATGACAATGAAGATCAGTGCATGCAGCTGATGAACGAGGTATATTTGAAAAATAAAAAGGTGGTGACCCGTTGGCCACAAATCATTCACTGCAGTGATTTTTCAGAGGAGCTCAGTGACACCATCACGTTCCTGAGCAGGGTGTTTGGGCTTCCTGACGCCCACTATTTCCACAAATGGATGCTGCGGTATTTAGAAACAATGAACAAAAATATGCCCGATCAACGCTTTGAGTGGGCAGAAATCATAAGCAGCACGATATCAGAGTAGCTGCAACAATTCCCCACAATGGGAGGTTCTACATGAATTCCTATGTTGTTTACACTGCAGCTTCAGAAAGGGACTACCCAGCTCTGATGCGGAGTGGGGTTTGGCCCCAAGTTAAAATCTATGAATATTATCCAGAGCTAAAGCTGGAAAATAGCATCCCTCAATTTACAAAGATCAATGATGCATTTTTCTATTTCATCATCTGCCTGTTGAGGCCAAATATGGCTCACGGTCGCACGACCAAGAGCATCGTGGCAGCCACAGAGAAATGGGGGGCCCTGTTCACTCAATTCCCCACATTCACTTATCTAAGGGTGGCTAATTTCTTGGGGGAACCGACTAGACTGCCAAGATATGCCGGGCCCAAGTTGATCCTATTGGAGCTGTCAAGGCAGCTTATTACTTACCATGAAAAGTGCCTAAAGAGAAAGAAGGGTGGAACTCCTTTCCCCCTCACAGTGGGTAGGTATACGTGTCCCTCTCACCACAAGGCAAAGGACATGTTTGCAGAGCTGGAGCTGTTGAATCTGAAACATGACTTCCCAGCAAGGCCCACTTTCGATCTAAGAAATTGTTTGCCTAGGGCCAAGCTCGACCCAATCCACATCCCTCAGATCGAAGATATCTACATTGACTTATATCATGAGGTTGAGCTCAGGAGGAAGGATCATTCTCACTGGCCTTAGCAGAAATCATCCAGTACAGGTGGCCATCATCCCCAAAGGATACCAAACTACTGAGGAGGAAGTGGATCAAGTGTATCTTGACATAGGTGGGGACGATTGGCCTTTTGCATTGATTGATAGAACCAAAGCCCCTCAGACAATTGAGGAAAGAGTCAAGGAAACTCTGCGCAGAACAGAGCATTGGTGCCGAATGAACGGGCTCGTCTACCTCGGAGTCAATTTCACAACCTCTCCGTTGGGTAATGCACCTCCTCGATCAAAACAACAGCCAAAAGGTAAAGGAAAGGGTAAAGAGGGTGAATCCAGCACCACTCAAGAGGAAGCTCCTGAAATTCCTCCTTCCGCTGCACCCGAACAAGTTGTAACTCGGCTTCCCCAGAAAGAAAAGCATGTGGAAGATGTCCCAATAGCCCATCCACTCGTGATATCGCCACTACTATAAAAACTAAGGTCCCTTCGTCCCTCCCGCTTCTTCATCCATCTTCTCTTCTCTTGCGGAAAAGTGACACGAATTGAAAATTTTCCTCTAAGATCCATAGATCTGGCCTAGTTGGAGATCTTTAGTTCACTGAGTTTTTATAAAAATCTGTATTTTGCCGTAGATCTAAGTTTTTGACTGTTTACCAAAAAATTTCAAACTCTTTGAAAAAGTCAAATTTAGATCCGAAAATCAGCTTGCTAATCTTCACTATCATTTTATCCTCGTTGTTCTTTATCATTAAACCGCAATCGGTTTTCAGAAGAGGGTAATTTTAAATATTTAGAAAAGTACATGCTGCTGGTTTTTGTCAGAAAAACTAGAAAATCAGCAGGTGTAACCCAAAAAGAAATTTTAAATCTGCACCACAATGTTCCAGATCTAGAAGGTGAGCCATTTACGCGTGGTAGGAAAGCTCGTGGAGAAGTCGATCCTACTTTCGATCAGCTTCAAAGGCACAATTTCAGTGTAGCACCGGCGCGCTTTTCATCACTAAGTTCAGATGATCGGTCAGCCAGAAGCACCTCACCCCCACGGAAGAGCCGGTTTTCACAAGGAGCCTCTACATCCCTTTGCATTACTTTACTGCTCAGTGGAACCGCACTCCCAGCCCGCATTCTTTTTCCAGCTGTCCAGATGGCGGTGCGATGGGGAAATGCTATGGGTCCTCTTGCATTACCACATCCTGTTCACGCGCTCCCTCACGGAAACTGAAAGAATTTTCCCAAATTCGACGGAAGGGAACCAAAGCATGGATTCACACATATCTGTATTCATCATGTCATGTAGTACTCTAGATGTAACTCACGAAGATGTGTCGAGTTCACCTTTTTTGGAAACTTTACAAGGGCCTCGCAGCAGAATGGTTTCAAGCATTTGCCGGCCGGATCTATTACTAGTTGGGCCACCAGGATGCTTTTGAAGATAGGTACAAGCCTTCAGAAGATGCATTTGCATTATTATCACAGATCACTCACCTGAAGAAGGAGGCCAATGAGACCATGCACAATTTCATCGCCAGGTTCAATGCATTAATCAACCGTGTCCCTGTTGCCATGCTTCCAACACCGGAAAATCAGAAGTGTTTCTTCGTGAACACTATGAGTTCGAAAGTAAGTTTCTTGCTCCTGCAAGAGCAAGTGGCTACCTTGATTCTCGCCTAGGCCACTGCCATTCGAATTGAAGATAATTTGATAATATCTGGTGAATTGAGAAGGGAATCATCCAAGCCTAAATCTTCGGGCCCTTCTCCCACTACTTCATCTGATCCGGCATTTCAAAAGATGGCAAATGATTTGCTTGCATTGAAGAAGCAGTTGGCCCAAGCTTCCCCCAGTTCCTCATACCGGATATTCCGGAGGAACTTCATTTCCAACAATGTTTCACAAAGGCCGCGCTTACCCAGAAACGCTTCCACGGTTGGCGCTTGAGGCTCCTCCGGTCAATGCTCTAGCCGAAATTGAAGAAGAGGAACAAGATTACGAAGAACCTTCATCTCAAGGTGAAGATGATCAAGATGTCGGTGAGCCGACTGGCGACTCTACTATCGGGTATATGGAATTTGAGGAGGAAGAATCTGATGAAGAGGAGGGTACATAAGGCTATGCAAGTGGACAATCATACGCTGTTTTTACCCGCTCACAAGGAAAAGAAGCAGAGGTCGCTGCCCATGTGTAGAAGGAGAAGGCCGTGTCAAACGTGCCTCCAACCATTGCTAAAAGAGGTAATCCTCTTCCTACTCAACTCCCTGTTAAGTCTTTTACAAGGAAATCTTTTCCCCCTATTTCTCCTCCAAATCAGCCTTCTCATACTCCTATAAAGACCAGTAATCCTACCCTACCATCGCGAAGTGAGGGACTCATTCCTTCACCAACACAACCTTTGGCCACATTTGATATCATAGATCATGCTAAAAAGACCAAGATCCAAATGTCTGAAGCCGAGTATCTTCAAACCAAATCGAACACTTGTAAGATTGACCAAGTATATTCAAAATCAAGTGCCATATCTCCTCAGGAGTTTCCCGAGAGGAATCCTGCCACTCCTTCGCATCCCGCATAAATATTGCCTCAACATCTACATCAGGCAAGATAGAACCTTTCTATCTCTCCCTCCTAATCAATGGCCATAAGTTAAGTAACTGCATAATTGATTTTGGGGCTTCTGATAACGTCATGCCGGCAAAAGTTGCTCATGCTCTAGGCCTCACCCTTACCAAGCCTTTTGGTAGATGTTATTCCTTGGAAACCAAGCAGGTGTCGTTGATTGGTCAAATCAAAGATGCGTAGTTTGCATTTGTGGCGTTCCCAGAGAAAAGAGTAAAGATGACCGTTCTCGTTGCCGACATTCCAGCAGCCTATGGAATTTTGCTGCGAAGAAGTTTTTGCAGCAAGATTGGTGGAGAGATTCATATGGATTGGTCTAAGGCCGTAATCCTTGTCAAAGGTGTAATGCAGACTTTGGAGCCAGAATCACAAAAGAAGTACTTGGTTACTAACTCCGAAGACCCCAAAGCTCAAATTATTTTTGAATCATCAGGGATGGGGAAATATTTCTTGTCTGCCGAGTTTGACAAAATGGTTGTTCTCATCCAAGAATAAGATCTTAACAAGGTCCTGGACTTGCAGGTTTTGACGATAGTCAGCGCAACCGGTGGATGTGGCAATCTGAGCCGTGCTAATATCTCCCGAGGAAGAAATTATTCCTCTCTCTTTTAAGTTGCAATTTTTCAACACAAATAACACTGCTGAGTATGAGTCTCTGTTACTCGGCATGCAGGCCGCAAGAGAAAGAGGGATCAAAAATCTGAAAGTGCAAGGTGATGCAGAGCTAGTCATGAATCAAGTTAAGAGGATATATCAAGTGAAGAATGAGAGGCTCAGGCATTACCGCAATGCGGTGTGGGACAACATCGAGGAATTTGATGCTTTTTCAATAGAAGCCATTCCAAGAGCTCAAAATGACATGGCTGATTCATTGGCCGTTTCAGCATCCCTCATGCTCCCTCACCCAGGTTTGAAAACAGACAAATACACCATTGAGATGGTTTTCCGCCCGAGTGTGCTGCATAACTCTCAAGATTGGCAAGTATTCAATGATGATAATCAACTCATTGCCTTTCTAGAAAAGGTAGAAAATTTCAAAGGATTGCATTTTGAAGGATCCGCTCTATATGCCACGAATCACCACCGATCAAAAAGATGAATCCAAGAGAATAACGGCATATGTCACCAAAGGAAATAAAATTCAAGGGCCTGGTTTCTCTCGGAATGGTTGTTTGATAGGCATGACCGCTTTTGTAAAAAAGAAAAGGCAAGATGATGTTTGGATCCTTCCCTTAAAACCGAACCGGTCAATTTAGGTTCGGTAGAGCATCCGTAATTCGTGAACATTGGAAAATGCTACACGCCTGAGGAGAAGCGGAAGTTTGTCAAACTACTGAAGAGATACATGGACGTATTGGCATGGTCCTACACCGATCTAAAGTCTTTTAAGCCAAAGGACGTCCAACATGACATCCCGTTGAAAGAGGATGTCAAAGCCTTTCGCCAGAAGCAAAGGCATTATAACCCTAAGATCTCAGGTACTATCCAAGCTGAAATTCAGAAAATGCTGGATGTGAGAATCATTTTTCCTATCCATCACAGTACTTGGGTAGCAAATATTGTGCCAGTGCGCAAGAAAAACGGTGAAATACGCATATGCGTAGATTTTCGAAACTTGAATCAGGCTTCCTTAAAAGACAACTACCCACTTCCTATAATGGATCAAGTTCTCGCAAAGCAAGAATCGGATTAGAAATGCTGTCCATGCTTGATGGTTTTTCGGGCTACAATCAGATTGAAGTTTCACCTGAAGATCAATTTAAAACAGCATTCACTACTCCCTGGGGTACATTTGCTTACAGCAGGATGCCTTTTGGCCTAACCAATGCTGGTGCCACCTTTCAGCGGGCCATGGACCTTGCATTCAAGGGTATGATGGGGAAGGTCATCGTGGTCTATCTGGATGACTTAACTGTGTTCTCTAAACAATGAAATGATCATTGTGATCATTTGGAGAAAGTATTGGCCAGGTGTCGAGAACATGGGATTTCCCTGAACCCGAAAAAGTCTATTTTTGGAGTCACAGAAGGAAAGTTGCTAGGGCATGTGGTTAGCAAAGAAGGAACGAAGATAGATACCGAAAGAGTTAAGGCTATTCAGAGCCTTACTTTTCCTACAAGCAAGATTGGCGTTCATTCTTTCTTCGGAAAGGTAAACTTTCTCAAAGCGTTTTGTTCCCGACTTTGCTGAGAAGACTCGTCATATATTGGACATGATGAAGGGGTCACCAACTTTCCATTGGAGCGAGGAAGGGAAGAGGTTGTTCAAGGAAATAAAAGCTTCCGTTGCTCACGCGCCAGTCCTGGTATGTCCCGATTTCTCCAAAGATTTCATCATGTATAGCTATGCATCTGAGCATACTGTATCTGCCATCTTGATGCAAAAGAATTCAGAGGATGTTGAATCTCTGATTGCGTTCATGAGCTCTCCCCTCAAGCCTCACAAAATAAAAATGTCTCAATTGGAAAAGCATGCCTTCGCCGTTGTCAAAGCAAATAAAAACTTCTGTGTATTACATTTTAAATTCCATACGGTGGTGCTGGTCCCTGACACGGTAGTCAAATCAATTCTAACTCAACAGGAGTTAGGAAGCTTGCGAGGAAATTAGATTGCGAAGGTCCAGGAGTACGACCTGGATATAAAACCAACCAAGCTGGTAAGAGGCAAGGGCCTGTGTCAGCTTATGGCTGAAAACAAAGATTCAAAACCTGAGGAAAAGGATGATTATACCAATGAAGCGCAAAGCCACCTGGAGAAAGCCCATTCTCTGCCTCTGGTCCTATTTGTCGCAACCAGCGATGAGTGGTATTCCGACATTGCTTTCTTCCTCACCTACGGCGAATGCCCAGCTCACCTAACTACGAAGGAGAAGTGCACTATAAAGCTCAGAGTGGCCAAATTTGTCATCTGGGATGACGGTTTATACAAACGCGGGATAGATGGTGTCTTCTTGCGATGTGTCGACAAGCCACAGCAGGTAAAGTTACTTGAAAGTTTTCATAATTCAGCCTGTGGAGGCCATTTTTCCTCTTCCGTGATAGCACACAAAATCATCCGAGCCAGGTACTATTGGCCGACGCTCTTCCAAGATGCAGCCACCTGGGTAGCAAAATGTGAACCTTGCCAGCAGTTCGTCGGCAAGCCCAAGTTGGCTGCTTTTCCCCTCAGGCCGGTCGTTGTCAACGAACCATTCAGGCAATGGGGAATTGATTTTATTGGTGCACTCAATCCCCAATCAAGTGCCGACACATAATTATGTCCTAACAGCAACAGATTACTTCACCAAGTGGGTGGAAGCCATACCTGTCAAACATGCCACTTCCGAGGTTGTTTGCAGTTTTATCAAAGAAAATATCATTGTCAGGTTTGGCATTCCCAACAAGATTGTTGCTGATAATGCTTCTAACTTCTCCTCATGGGAAGTTATTAGTTTTTGCTATGAATATGGGATAACTTTGGTTCACACCTTAGATTATTACCCACAGGGAAATGGTTAGGCGGAATCCAGTAACAAAAACTTGGTGACCATCATACGAAAGCTAGTGGATGAGAATCAACGAATGTGGCACAAGTCCTTATATGACGCTTTGTGGGCGGACCGTGTTACTCCCAAGAGGTCTCTCGGCATGTCACCTTTTCAAGTGTTATATGGCACTGATGTTGAGCTTCCCATTTCCACTGAAATCCCTGCTCTGCGCTTGGCACGAGCAATTAAAGATGAAACTTTCCGAAATTCTCTCGAAAAGAGAATCATGTATCTAACAGAGCTCGAAGAAAAGAGAGTAAGAGTGATCGACAAGATCACCGAACATCAGAATCAAGTCAAGAGATTGTTCGATAAAAAAGCTAAGCAAAGAAATTTTCAGGTGGGAGACCTCATCCTTTTGTGGGACAAGTGAAGAGAGCCAAAAGGCATGCACAGAAAGTTTGATTCCCTGTGGAGAGGGCCTTTCAAGATCAAGCAGCTCAATGGAGAGAATAGTTTCTATCTCTCATATCTGGATGGAACCGAACTCCCGCTTCCCTACAAAGTGGGTAGCATCTGAAAATCTTCAGAAGTAGAGCTTGCTCTCTTCTTTGTACAGTTTGCTTTAGTTGTGTGTTTGTTTTTGTCGTGTGTTTGCTTTCTATTTGTTGTGTGTTTCCCTTTCCGGTCGCCCTTGTTTTTGACTCTGTTACCCAATGGATAGGCACATGAGATCTGGGATTCTCTAACCCTGAGGTTTGCTCAGGGATAGTCCCAGAAAGAGCCAAATTGTTATCCCGTAAAATTGGCAAGGGCAATTTTACGGATAACCCTACCAAAAATTTTGTTCTGATCCCTCGTCGGGGATTTCTTGCATTCGGAACGTTGCAAAATCCCTTCCCGGAAATCTAGTTTTTCGAACTTAGCCGTTTTTGGTCTTTTTGGGCGGGTGCATATAATCACTATGCAACATCACATGTTCATGCACCCCTTTTAATCCTTTGGCGCATGTTTTCTTGTGTCAACAGGCGTTTTGGTGCGCCTCCCCTTGTTGAGTCTTCCTTGCATGCGCCAAAGCGCATGCGCCTTCCTGTCAACAGATCATTTGTTGCGCCACTTTTTGGTGCGCCAAGGGCACACATATTCCTCTGTCGACACCACTTTCGGTGCGCCTAAGGCGCACATATCTTCATGTTGACAAGCGTTTTGGTGCGCCAAAGGGCGCATGTTTTCTTGTGTCGATAGCTCATTTGGTGCGCCACTTAAAAAGTTGGTGGCGCATTTATTGCCTCCTCACCTATAAATAGGCACGTATCTGCGCTGTCATTATCACCAACGCAAATCACGTGATTTTCTTTTACCTATCTGCGCACCACTGTCACTTTCAATTGCTTTGTGGACCCATTTGCGCATTTCTTTGTTATAAATATCTGGGTAAGAGGTCCTCTTTCTTTTGTGCTTCGTGTTTGTGGTTTTTGGCTGCTTGTGGGTATGAATCGGATTGAAAAGAATGAAGTCATGAGCTTGCCCCCCCTCGCTGTCTTTCCACATGATCTTCCCCCTCTTTCCAGATCTGCTGGTAGAGGAAGCTCTGTTCTAAAAATAATAATAAGCTTGGACCCCTTTGTTTAAAAGCTATTTCTATCACCCCAATGAACCTTGCAGAAGGAGCTAAGCCATATGTGAAACCCCTCTAAGAAGAATCAAAGCTTAAAAGGAAACTGTATTTTCCTTCTCCTTCGGCACATTAGCGCACTCTGCAATATGAAGAACAACTGCGCCAATGGCGCATATGTCGCCTCGTTTACATAAAGAGCAGCCGTGCAATAACGCGCTTTCCCACTTGTTGCAAATGCTCTCTTGCGTCTTGCCCGGTGTACCAAACTCATATGTTGCATTGATAAAATTCAGTGCCATTGGCGCACCCAACATCCATGTAATAATCCTTTCATATGCGCTCAAGTGTAAAGCTATAAATGGCGCAGCGCATCCGCTTATTGCAACAACGCGTTGTGTCATGCAAACCTTATATGCCTTTGGCGCACCGAAGTTCCATGTAACATGAAGAATTCGTGCGCCCTTTACAAAATGCATCCACATGGCGCAGGCGCACTTGTGCTTACAGCAACAAAGAATGCACCCTGCAGTGTCTATGCGCCATGCGCCCTTTGGCGCTGATTTACCCCTTGCAGCAGCCCTTTCCCGTGTGCCTTATCTATTTAGCTCTGCAATCTGCAATATCCATGCGCCATGCGCCCTAAGGCCTCAAAATTGCTAACTCTTTCTTCTGTCAGCATTTCAATGGAAAATCAAACAGCTGACATGGCTTTCTTCAATTGGGTTTCACTTCTTATTCTTGCAGATCAGCAGCTAAGTTCAGAAGAACATATGTCAACATCAAGCAAGAGACCTACCAAATCCAAAGGCAAGGCCAAGCTCACAGAAGAAGAAATGAAGTATAAGTATCGAGGGTCGAATGCCCGAGTCCAAGCGAAGAATGTGACCTGACATCGAGACTCGGAGGCCCGGGTCATATTGACATGGAGGAATTCTGGTCCGTAACCTGAAGATCACAAGAAGTCCATGGATGGACAAGCCGATAAAAAGGTGCCTCGCACTTTCCTGGAGGAATCCCGAGTCAGTGCAGTAAACAATGAATTTATGATGGTGGTTCCTGGTGCTACAATAAAGACACAAGATGTGTCGTAAATGAGAAGGGTGAGGTCATAATCAACCTCACTGCCCGCCACTTTGAAATAATACTCGGCATTCCTCATCACGGCACTTGTGGCGCACACCAACCAAGAGCGTGTTAAGGCCGTGATGACAATGAAGATCGGTGCATGAAACTTGGTGATGAACGAGGTATATTTGAAAATAAAAAGGTGGTGACCCGTTGGCCACAAATCATTCACCGCAGTTGATTTTTCAGAGGAGCTCAGTGACACCATCACGTTCCTGAGTAGGGTGTTTGGGCTTCCTGACGCCCACTATTTCCACAAATGGATGCTGCGGTATTTAGAAACAATGAACAAAAATATGCCCGATCAACGCTTTGAGTGGGCGTAAATCATAAGCATGCTTGAACACGATATCGCAGTAAGCTGCAACAATTCCCCATAATGGGAGGTTCTACATGAATTCCTATGTTGTTTACACCGCAGCCTTTCGTAAAGGGACTACCCTACTTACGATGCGGAGTGGGGTTTGGCCCAAGTTAAAATCTTTTAATATTATCCAGAGCTAAAGTCGGAAAATAGCATCCTCAATTTACAAAGATCAATGATGCATTTTTCTATTTCATCATCTCGCCTGCTGAGGCGGGAAATATGGCTCATGGTCGCACGACCAAGAGCATCGTGGCAGCCACAGAGAAATGGGGGCCCTGCTCACTCAATTCCCACATTCACTTATCTAAGGGTGGCTAATTTCTTGGGGAACCGAATAGACTGCCAAGATATGCTCGGGCCCAAGTTGATTCTATTGGAGCTATCAAGGCATCTTATTACTTACCATGAAAAGTGCCTAAAGAGAAAGAAGGGTGGAACTCCTTTCCCCCTCATAGTGGGTAGGTATACGTGTCCCTCTCACCACAAGGCAAAGGACATATTCTCAGAGAAATCGGAGTTGCTGAATCAAACATGACTTCCCAAAGAAGGCCCACTTTCGATCTAAGAAATTGTTTGCCAAGGCCAAGCTCGACCTCATCCACATCCCTCGATCGAAGATATCTACATTGACTTATATCATGAGGTTGAGCTCAGAGGAAGGATCATTCTCGCCCGGCCTTAGCAGAAATCATACTGGGGTGGCCATCATCCCCAAACGATACCAAACTACCGAGGAGGAAGTGGATCAAGTGTATCTTGACATAGGTGGGGACGATTGGCCTTTTCATTGATTGATAGAACCAAAGCCCCTCGCATAAGTTGAGGAAAGAGTCAAGGAAACTCTACGCAGTGAGAATAGAGCATTGGTGCCGAATGAACAGGCTCTGCCTACCTCGGAGTCAATTTCACAACCTCTCCGTTGGGTAATGCACCTCCTCGATTAAAACAAGCGAGTATAGCCAGAGCTAAAAAGGTAAAGGAAAGGGTAAAGAGGGTGAATCCAGACCACTCAAGAGGAAGCTCCTGAAATTCCTCCTTCCGCCGCACTCCGAACAAGTCAGTAACTCCGGCTTCCCTGAGAAAGAAACACTCCACCGGGAAGATGTCCCAATAGGCCCATCCACTGGTGATATCGCCACTACTATAAAAACTAAGGTCCCTTTGTCCCTCCCCGCTTCTTCATCCATCTTCCAAAATTTTGGAAAAGTGACACGAATTGAAAATTTTCCTCTAAGATCCATAGATCTCGGCCTAGTTGGAGATCTTTAGTTCACGAGTTTTTATAAAATCTGTATTTTGCCGTAGATCTAAGTTTCATGTTTACCAAAAAATTTCAAACTCTTTGAAAAAGTCAAATTTAGATCCGAAAATCAGCTTGCTAATCTTCACTATCATTTTATCCTCGTTGTTCTTTATCATTAAACCGCAATCGGTTTTCAGAAGAGGGTAATTTTAAATATTTAGAAAAGTACATGCTGCTGGTTTTTGTCAGAAAAACCAGAAAATCAGCAGGTGCAACCCAAAAAGAAATTTTAAATCTGCACCACAACGTTCCGCATCTAGAAGGTGAGCCATTTACGCGTGGTAGGCAAGCTCGTGGAGAAGTCGATCCTACTTTCGATCAGCTTCAAAGGCACAATTTCAGTGTAGCACCGGCGCGCTTTTCATCACTAAGTTCAGCTGATCGGTCAGCCAGAAGCACCTCACCCCCACGGAAGAGCCGGTTTTCACAAGGAGCCTCTACATCCCTTTGCAGTGCTTTATTGCTCAGTGGAACCGCACTCCCAGCCCGCATTCTTTTTCCAGCTGTCCAGATGGCGGTGCCATGGGGAAATGCTATGGGTCCTCTCGCATTACCACATCCTGTTCACGCGCTCCCTCACGGAAACCGAAAGAATTTTCCCAAATTCGACGGAAGGGAGAACCAAAGCATGGATTCACACATATCTGCATTCATCATGTCATGTAGTATTCTAGATGTAACTCACGAAGATGTGTCAGTTCACCTTTTTCTGAGAAACTTACAAGGGCCTGCAGCAGAATGGTTTCAGCATTTGCCGGCCGGATCTATTACCAGTTGGGCCACCTTGTGGGATGCTTTTGAAGATAGGTACAAGCCTTCAGAAGATGCATTTGCATTATTATCACAGATCACTCACCTGAAGAAGGAGGCCAATGAGACCATGCGTGATTTCATCGCCAGGTTCAATGCATTAATCAACCGTGTCCCTGTTGCCATGCTTCCAACACCGGAAAATCAGAAGTGTTTCTTCGTGAACGCTATGAGTTCGAAAGTAAGTTTCTTGCTCCTGCAAGAGCAAGTGGCTACCTTGATTCTCGCCAGCTGCCATTCGAATTGAAGATAATTTGATAATATCTGGTGAATTGAGAAGGGAATCATCCAAGCCTAAATCTTGGGCCCTTCTCCCACTACTTCATCTGATCGGCATTTCAAAAGATGGCAAATGACTTGCTTGCATTGAAGAAGCAGTTAGCCCAAGCTTCCCCCGGTTCCTCATACCGGGATATTCCCACGGAGGAATTTCATTTCCAACAATGTTTCACAAAGGCCGCGCTTACCTGTAACTGCTCCACGGTTGGCGCTTGAGGCTCCTCCGGTCAATGCTCTAGCCGAAATTGAAGAAGAGGAACAAGATTACGAAGAACCTTCGTCTCAAGGTGAAGATGATCAAGATGTCGGTGAGCCGACTGGTGACTCTACTATCGGGTATATGGAATTTGAGGAGGAAGAATCTGATGAAGAGGAGGGTACACAAGGCTATGCAAGTGGACAATCATATGCTGTTTTTACCCGCTCACAAGGAAAAGAAGCAGAGGTCGCTGCCCATGTGCAGAAGGAGAAGGCCGTGTCAAACGTGCCTCCAACCATTGCTAAAAGAGGTAATCCTCTTCCTACTCAACTCCTTGTTAAGTCTTTTACAAGGAAATCTTTTCCCCCTATTTCTCCTCCAAATCAGCCTTCTCATACTCCTATAAAGACCAATAATCCTACCCTACCATCGCGAAGTGAGGGACTCATTCCTTCACCAGCACAACCTTTGGCCACATTTGATATCATAGATCATGCTAAAAAGACCAAGATCCAAATGTCTGAAGCCGAGTATCTTCAGTCAAATCCCGAACAGCTTGTAAGATTGACCAAGTATATTCAAAGTCAAGCTGCCATATCTCCTCAGGTTTCCCCGAAAGGAATCCTTGCCACTCCTTCTGCATCCCGCATAAATATTGCCTCAACATCTGCATCAGGCAAGATAGAACCTTTCTATCTCTCCCTCCTAATCAATGGCCATAAGTTAAGTAACTGCATAATTGATTTTGGGGCTTCGATAACGCCATGCCGGTAAAGTTGCTCATGCTCTAGGCCTCACCCTTACCAAGCCTTTTGGTAGATGTTATTCCTTGGAAACCAAGCAGGTGTCGTTGATTGGTCAAATCAAAGATGCGTAGTTTGCATTTGTGGCGTTCCCAGAGAAAAGAGTAAAGATGACCGCTCTCGTTGTCGACATTCCAAGAAATTTATGGAATTTTGCTGCTAAGAAGTTTTTTTGTAGCAAGATTGGAGGAGAGATTCATATGGACTGGTCCAAGGCTAGAATCCCTGTCAAAGGTGTAATGCAGACTTTGGAGCGTAATCACAAAAGAAGTACTTGGTTACTAACTCCGAAGACCCCAAAGCTCAAATTATTTTTGAATCATCAGGGATGGGGAACTATTTCTTGTCTGCCGAGTCTGACAAAATGGTTGTTCTCATCCAAGAATAAGATCTTAACAAGGTCTGGACCTTGCAGTTTGACGATAGTCATGCAACAACCAGTGGATGTGGCACCGGAGCCGTGCTAATATCTCCCGAGGAAGAAATTATTCCTCTCTCTTTTAAGTTGCAATTTTTCAACACAAATAACACTGCTGAGTATGAGTCTCTCATTACTTCGGCATTTGTGCAGCCGCAAGAGAAAGAGGGATCAAAAATCTGAAAGTGCAAGGTGATGCAGAGCTAGTCATGAATCAAGTTAAGAGGATATATCAAGTGAAGAATGAGAGGCTGGCATTACCGCAATGCGGTGTGGGACAACATCGAGGAATTTGATGCTTTTTCAATAGAAGCCATTCCAAGAGCTCAAAATGACATGGCTGATTCATTGGTCGTTTCAAAGATCCCTCATGCTCCTCACCCGTGTTTGAAAATGCATAAATACACCATTGAGATGGTTTTCCGCCTGAGTGTGCTGATAACTCTCAAGATTGGCAAGTATTCAATGATGATAATCAACTCATTGCCTTTCTAGAAAAGGTAGAAAATTTCAAAGGATTGCATTTTGAAGGATCCGCTTCTATATGCCACGAATCAGTCACCGATCAAAAAGATGAATCCGAAGAGAATAACGGCATATGTCAGCTCAAAGGAAATAAAATTCCGAAGGGCCTGGTTTCTCTGGAATGGTTGTTTGATAGGCATGACCGTTTTGTAAAAAAGAAAAGGCGAGATGATGCTGGATCCTCCCCAAAAACCGAACCGGTCAATTTAGGTTCGGTAGAGCATCCGTAATTCGTGAACATTGGAAAATGCTACACGCCTGAGGAGAAGCGGAAGTTTGTCAAACTATTGAAGAGATACATGGACGTATTGGCATGGTCCTACGCCGATCTAAAGTCTTTTAAGCCAAAGGACGTCCAACATGACATCCCGTTGAAAGAGGATGTCAAAGCCTTTCGCCAGAAGCAAAGGCATTATAACCCTAAGATCTCAGGTACTATCCAGGCTGAAATTCAGAAAATGTTGGATGCGAGAATCATCTTTCCTATCCATCACAGTACTTGGGTAGCAAATATTGTGCCAAAGGCGCAAGAAAAACGGTGAAATACGCATATGCGTAGATTTTCAAACTTCAATCAGATTCCTTAAAAGACAACTACCCACTTCCTATAATGGATCAAGTTCTCGCAAGCAAGAATCGGATTAGAAATGCTGTCCATGCTTGATGGTTTTTCGGGCTACAATCAGATTGAAGTTTCACCTGAAGATCAATTTAAAACAGCATTCACTACTCCTGAGGGTACATTTGCTTACAAGCAGATGCCTTTTGGCCTAACCAATGCCGGGTTCCACCTTTCAACGGGCCATGGACCTTGCATTCAAGGGTATGATGGGGAAGGTCATCGTGGTCTATCTGGATGACTTAACTGTGTTCTCTAAACAATGAAATGATCATTGTGATCATTTGGAGAAAGTATTGGCCAAGTGCCGAGAACATGGGATTTCCCGAACTGAAAAAGTCTATTTTGGAGTCACAGGAAGGAAAGTTGCTAGGGCATGTGGTTAGCAAAGAAGGAACGAAGATAGATACCGAAAGAGTTAAGGCTATTTAGAGCCTTACTTTTCCTACAAGCAAGATTGGCGTTCATTCTTTCTTCGAAAGGTAAACTTTCTTAGGCTTTGTCCCGACTTTCTTTGAGAGGACTCGTCATATATTGGACATGATGAAGGGGTCACCAACTTTCCATTGGAGCGAGGAAGGGAAGAGGTTGTTGAGAAGGAAAAAAGCATTGCTCACGCGCCAGTCTGGTATGTCCCGATTTCTCCAAAGATTTCATCATGTATAGCTATGCATCTGAGCATACTGTATCTGCCATCTTGATGCAAAAGAATTCAGAGGATGTTGAATCTCCGATTGCGTTCATGAGCTCTCCCCTCAAGCCTCACAAAATAAAAATGTCTCAATTGGAAAAGCATGCCTTCGCCGTTGTCAAAGCAGTCAAAAACTTCAGGTATTACATTTTAAATTCCCATACGGTGGTGCTGGTCCCTGACACGGTAGTCAAATCAATTCTAACTCAACAGGAGTTAGGAAGCTTGCGAGGAAATTAGATTGCGAAGGTCCAGGAGTACGACCTGGATATAAAACCAACCAAGCTGGTAAGAGGCAGGGCCTCATGTCACCATGGCTGAAAACAAAGATTCAGAAAACCCTGAGGAAAAGGATGATTGTACCAATGAAGCGCGAAGCCAGCTGGAGAAAGCCCATTCTCTGCCTCTGGTCCTATTTGTCGCAACCAGCGATGAGTGGTATTCCGACATTGCTTTCTTCCTCACCTACGGCGAATGCCTAGCTCACCTAACTACGAAGGAGAAGCGCACTATAAAGCTCAGAGTGGCCAAATTTGTCATCGGGATGACGGTTTATACAAACGCAGGATAGATGGTGTCTTCTTGCGATGTGTCGACAAGCCACAAAGCAGTAAAGTTACTTGAAAGTTTTCATAATTCAGCCTGTGGAGGCCATTTTTCCTCTTCCGTGATAGCACACAAAATCATCCGAGCCAAGTACTATTGGCCGACGCTCTTCCAAGATGTAGCCACCTGGGTAGCAAATGTGAACCTTGCCTAGTTCGTCGGCAAGCCCAAGTTGGCTACTTTTCCCCTCAGGCCAGTCGTTGTCAACGAACCATTCAAGCAATGGGGAATTGATTTTATTGGTGCACTCAATCCCCAATCAAGTGCTTTGGACACAGTTATGTCCTAACAAAGAATCAGATTACTTCACCAAGTGGGTGGAAGCCATACCTGTCAAACATGCCACTTCCGAGGTTGTTTGCAGTTTTATCAAAGAAAATATCATTGTCAGGTTTGGCATTCCCAACAAGATTGTTGCTGATAATGCTTCTAACTTCTCCTCATGGGAAGTTATTAGTTTTTGCTATGAATATGGGATAACTTTGGCTCACACCTCAGATTATTACCCTCAGGGAAATGGTCAGGCGGAATCCAGTAACAAAAACTTGGTGACCATCATACGAAAGCTAGTGGATGAGAATCAACGAATGTGGCACAAGTCCTTATATGACGCTTTGTGGGCGGACCGTATTACTCCCAAGAGGTCTCTCGGCATGTCACCTTTTCAAGTGTTATATGGCACCGATGTTGAGCTTCCCATTTCCACTTTGAAATCCCTACGCTCGGCTGCACGAGCAATTGAAGATGAAACTTTCCAAAATTCTCTCGAAAAGAGAATCATGTATCTAACAGAGCTCGAAGAAAAGAGAGTAAGAGTGATCGACAAGATCACCGAACATCAGAATCAAGTCAAGAGATTGTTCGATAAAAAAGCTAAGCAAAGAAATTTTCAGGTGGGAGACCTCATCCTTCTGTGGGACAAGTGAAGAGAGCCAAAAGGCATGCACGGAAAGTTTGATTCCCTGTGGAGAGGGCCTTTCAAGATCATGTAGAGCCTCAATGGAGAGAATAGTTTCTATCTCTCATATCTGGATGGAACCGAACTCCCGCTTCCCTACAGTGGCAACATCTGAAAATCTTCAGGAAGTAGAGCTTGCTCTCTTCTTTGTACAAGTTTTGCTTTAGTTGTGTGTTTGTTTTTGTCGTGTGTTTGCTTTCTATTTGTTGTGTGTTTCCCTTTCCGGTCGCCCTTGTTTTTGACTCTGTTACCCAATGGATAGGCACATGAGATCTGGGATTCTCTAACCCTGAGGTTTGCTCAGGGATAGTCCCCAGAAAGAGCCAGTTGTTATCCCATAAAATTGGCAAGGGAAATTTTACGGATAACCCTACCAAAAATTTTGTTCCGATCCCTCGTCAGGGATTTCTTGCATTCGGAACGTTGCAAAATCCCTTCCCGGGAAATCTAGTTTTTCGAACTTAGCCGTTTTTGGTCTTTTTGGGCGGGTGCATATAATCACTATGCAACATCACATGTTCATGCACCCATTTTAATCCTTTGGCGTAATTTTTCTTGTGTCAACAGGCGTTTTGGTGCGCCTCCCCTAGTTGGGTCTTCTCCATGCATAGAAAGTGCATGTGCCTTCCTATCAACAGATCATTTGTTGCGCCACTTTTTGGTGCGCCAAGGGCGCACATATTCCTCTGTCGACACCACTTTTGCGGTGCGCCTAAGGCGCACATATCTTCATGTTGACAAGTTTTGGTGCGCCAAAGGGCGCATGTTTTCTTGTGTCGACAGCTCATTTGGTGCGCCACTTGAAAAGTTGGTGGCGCATTTATTGCCTCCTCACCTATAAATAGGCACGTCTGCGCTGTCATTATCACCAACGGAAATCACGTGATTTTCTCTGTACCTGTCTGCGCACCAGCCTGTCACTTTCGAATTGCTTTGTGGACCCATTTGCGCATTTCTTCGTTATAAATATCCGGGTAAGAGGTCCTCTTTCTTTTGTGCTTCGTGTTTGTGGTTTTTGGCTGCTTGTGGGTATGAATCGGATTGAAAAGAATGAAGTCATGAGCTTGCCCCGCTGTCTTTCCACATGATCTTCCCCCTCTTTCCAGATCTGGCAGTAGAGGAAGCTCGTTTCTAAAAATAATAATAATCTTAGAGCCCTTTGTTTAAAAGCTATTTCTGTCACCCCAATGAACCTTACAAAGAGGAGCTAAGCCATATGTGAAACCCCTCTGAGAGAATCAAAGCTTAAAAGGAAACTGTATTTTCCTTCTCCTTCGGCACATTAGCGCACTCTCGCAATATGAAGAACAATGCGCTAATGGCGCATATGTCGCCCTCTTACATAAAGAGCAGCCGTGCATAATAACGCGCTTTCCCCACTTGTTGCAAATGCTCTCCTTGCGTCTTGCTTGGTGTACCAAACTCATATGTTGCATTGATAAAATTCAGGCCATTGGCGCACCCAACATCCATGTAATAATCCTTTCATATGCGCCAAGTGTAAAGCTATAAATGGCGCAGGCGCATCCGCCATTGCAACAACGTTGTGTCATGTAAACCTTATATGCGCCTTTGGCGCACCGAAGTTCCATGTAACATGAAGAATTCATGCGCCCTTTACAAAATGCATCCACATGGTGCAAGCGCACTTGTGCTTACAGCAACAAAAAATGCACCCTGCAGTTGTCTATGCACCATGCGCCCTTTGGCGCTGATTTACCCCTTGCAGCAGCCCTTTCCCGTGTGCCTTATCTATTTAGCTCTACAATCTGCAATATTCATGCGCCATGCGCCCTAAGGCCTCAAAATTACTAACTCTTTCTTCTGTCAGCATTTCAATGGAAAATCAAACAAATAACATGGCTTTCCTCAATTGGGTTTCACTTCTTATTCTTCGCATATCAGCAACTAAGTTCAAGAACATATGTCAACATCAAGAAAGAGACCTACCAAATCCAAAGGAAAGGCCAAGCTCACGAAGAAGAAATGAAGTATAAGTATCGTAGGGTCGAATGCCCGAGTCCCAAGCAGAATGTGACTGACATCGAGACTCGTAATCGGGTCATATTGACATGGAGGAATTCCGGTCCGTAACCCAAAGGTCACAAGAAGTCCATGGATGGACAAGTCGATAGGATAAAGTGCCTCGCACTTTGCCTTTGGAGGAAATCAGTCAAGGCGTAAACAATGAATTTATGATGGTGGTTTCCCGAGTGCTACAATAAAGACACAAGATGTGTCGTAAATGAGAAGGGTGAGGTCATAATCAACCTCACTGCCCGCCACTTTGAAATAATACTCGGCATTCCTCATCACCGGCACTTTGTGGCCGTCAGCCAAGAAGACTGTGTTAAGGCCTGGGATGACAATGAAGATCAGTGCATGCAGCTGATGAACGAGGTATATTTGAAAATAAAAGGTGGTGACCCGTTGGCCACAAATCATTCACCGCAGTGATTTTTCAGAGGAGCTCAGTGACACCATCACATTCCTGAGCAGGGTGTTTGGGCTTCCTGACGCCCACTATTTCCACAAATGGATGCTGCGGTATTTAGAAACAATGAACAAAAATATGCCCGATCAACGCTTTGAGTGGGCAGAAATCATAAGCAGCACGATATCAGAGTAACTGCAACAATTCCCCACAACGGGGAGGTTCTACATGAATTCCTATGTTGTTTACTGCTGCAGCTTCAGAAAGGGACTACCCAGCTCTGATGCGGAGTGGGGTTTGGCCCCAAGTTAAAATCTATGAATATTATCCAGAGCTAAAGCTGGAAAATAGCATCCCTCAATTTACAAAGATCAATGATGCATTTTTCTATTTCATCATCTGCCTGTTGAGGCCAAATATGGCTCACGGTCGCACGACCAAGAGCATCGTGGCAGCCACAGAGAAATGGGGGGCCCTGTTCACTCAATTCCCCACATTCACTTATCTAAGGGTGGCTAATTTCTTGGGGGAACCGACTAGACTGCCAAGATATGCCGGGCCCAAGTTGATCCTGTTGGAGCTGTCAAGGCAGCTTATTACTTACCATGAAAAGTGCCTAAAGAGAAAGAAGGGTGGAACTCCTTTCCCCCTCACAGTGGGTAGGTATACGTGTCCCTCTCACCACAAGGCAAAGGACATGTTTGCAGAGCTGGAGCTGCTGAATCTGAAACATGACTTCCCAGCAAGGCCCACTTTCGATCCAAGAAATTGTTTGCCTAGGGCCAAGCTCGACCCGATCCACATCCCTCAGATCGAAGATATCTACATTGACTTATATCACGAGGTTGAGCTCAGGAGGAAGGATCATTCTCGCCTGGCCTTAGCAGAAATCATCCAGTACGGGGTGGCCATCATCCCCAAAGGATACCAAACTACTGAGGAGGAAGTGGATCAAGTGTATCTTGACATAGGTGGGGACGATTGGCCTTTTGCGTTGATTGATAGAACCAAATCCCCTCAGACAATTAAGGAAAGAGTCAAGGAAACTCAGAACAGAGCATTGGTGCCGAATGAACGGGCTCGTCTACCTTAGAGTCGATTTCACAACCTCTCCATTGGGTAACGCACCTCCTCGATCAAAACAGCAGCCAAAAGGTAAAGGAAAGGGTAAAGAGGGTGAATCCAGCACCACTCAAGAGGAAGCTCCTGAAAGTCCTCCTTCCGCTACCCCTGAACAAGTTGTAACTCTAGCTTCCCCAGAGAAAGAAACAGTAGGAAGATGTCCCAATAGGCCCATCCACTCAGGATGTCGCCACTGCTTGTAACAACTAAGGTCCCTTCTATCCCTCCTGCTTCTTCGTCCATCTTCTCTTCTCTCGCGGACCTGTCCCCCTCCATTTCTTCCCTCATCTCTGAGTTCCCCTCTCTTCCTATGTCTTCCTCTCCTGCAGTATCTCTTCCTCCCATGAGCACTTCCTCGGCCTCCCTCTCGATGCCGCCTCCAAGTGTCTCCACGTTTTTCCCTTCTACTACTGTAGCTGCCCCCTTCTCTGTTTCTGGCCCTTCTCCCACAAGTCCAGCCTGGATCTCCCAGCATCTAAGTCAACAGAAAAGGAAAGTTCCCATCGCTCCGATGGACTTCTCCATAATCCCGTCAAAAGGGGCAAAGAAGCAGAAGCCGTCACATGTTTCTCTCAGAGTGCTTCGGGAGAGAGGGTAATGGAGATCGCGTACCCCAATCCTCTGAAGGATAAAAAGGATCTGTCTCCGACAGATTACATAGTGACTCAAGTCACAATGGGTACGTCTTCTGAAAGCCTTCAGGGAGAGGCCCTATCTGCAGTTGACGCCCTCTGCAAGAAGCTTCAAGAAGCAAAAGAAGATAAAAGGCTGTTGAAAGAGCAAAATAAACATCTTCTCCAAGCCTTACAGAAGATGGGCAATGCATTCTCCTATAATCGCCGCCGAGACTACCGAGCCTCCGAGCCAGGATAAAATTGATGAATATGCAAAGATCGGCGAGCAGGGTATGGCCGTTTCCGCTTGGAGGAGCCAGATCCTCAAAGACAGTGAAAAAGTAATCGCCAAGTTCACTGATTTGTATCTGAACATCAACAAGGTGAATAAAGAGCTCCAAGCGTTAGCGGGACCCATATCAGAAGAGCTGGACCATGCTAGGCTGCAGCATGAGACCTTTCAACAAATGTTCGACTATTCAGTCGAAGATCTGGTCAAGTTCGGCATTTTCGGTCATCCCAGGGCCCTCAATAAAGTCCTTTCCACTCTAGACTACCGAATGGATCAACTGGAATTCGTCCTTGAAAAGATCGATAAGGTAAAGGAAGAAGCCCTGGACGCGATGCACCAAATGGAACAAATCATTCTCAACATGTCTCCAGGGTTGCTTACTCCTTCCTTCGCCTTAAGGAAAGTTGATGAAACCATCCAGATCTTCAAGGAGATCGTTTCACAAGGGCTGGGGCTAGAGGTCACTTTTGACGCAGAGTCCATCAATAACCTGCTGGCCTGTTGGGACTTCATCGGGTTCCTAATAGAAGTAGAGAAATAATATTCCGAACTCCCAGAGAAGCTCATAGACGAGCGGGAGACTTGTGAGGCAATCAGTGAGTAACACAAGGATCCTTCCTGTGATCAGCTAGAGCCAATGATCAGCAAGTTCATGGAATACCGTGCCTAATTCCACATCTCGTCACCCGAGCAGAATAGCAGGATATCCCCTTTCAGCCGCGGGATGACGACGATGAATAGTTTCTCTTTCTTCTTATCTCTCTCCTTCGACGTTCTTTTTTGTAAATGTCTAAAGTATGTTGACACAAATGATGACATCATCCATGTTGCACCATGGGATGATGTCATCCATCAAGTTGTCAAAAGTCAACATGACTTTGAGATATTTTTGTAGATATTTTGTAAATAGGTGGTTGGTTCCTTTTTGCCTTCCTTCTTCTCCTTCTTCTATAAATACTCAAATACTTGTTGTATTTGAGGGGGTGGATACTTTTCAGATGAAAAATAGAAGTGAGAAGAAAAGACTTTGAGCTTTTTGTAACAGAAAGAAATATTAATACAATATTTAGACTTTGTGTTGAATACATGTGTTATATGCATTAGATCTTTCTTATGTCAGATCTGTGTGTTTATTCTATTGGATCTACTTCTGTTTTATTGTCATTTATTCATCAGTATTGCTTTGCTCATTTATGCAAGTAGGTTTGGCTCTGTTTACTACCAATCCCAAAACATAAACCCTCTGACCTTTCTTCTTTGGAATTCATTTCTTTTCTTTCTTCGGATCTGGTCTTTCTTCATCCTCTCTTTCATTCCTTTCTTTTCGCAGTCGGAAACACCCTACTGGGATGAGATCCCAAACCCCCGAAGGTAGAATATTGTGAGACTTGCACAGATTCCTGCTAGTAGAATAGCAATAAACTAGTTTCACTTTGCTGACTCAAAGAGGGGCTATGCCCTGCACACTGTTGGCTCGTTTATCCATAGATCTGCCCAAGTGATAGATTTTCGGACCAACAGACCCCAAACCCCCTTTTTCTCAAAACCTACCCACCTTGACCCTTTTCCCCCCTAATAAACACCTACACCTCCCTTCCACCTCATCCCCTCCCTTCCTCTCCCATTTCTTTCTCTCCCCATTCCTATTTTACCCACTTTCCCTCTCATTTCCAAATTTTCATTTTCTTTTTTCCCACCCAAAAACAAAAACCACAAAACAATTTGCAAATCCTATAATCTATCTAACCGAATACAACTAGAGTTGGACACTTACCTCATCGTGTTACCACAACTCGGTGGCACATCCGGCCACTACAACAATGGCCTCGCCCGATCCTCTCCGGCCTATTCCATCACTAAATCTCCACCGTGTTTCCACCAATCAAATCACTCGCACCAATCTAGTGGACTGCTCTCACCAACCAATCACCCACCATCCACACTGCCAACTCAATGCTATGTTCCATCTGGACACTTTTCCCTCTTTTCTCTCTCTTTTGTCATTTTCTCAATTCGCTAAATGACAAATGAATAAAAACATGGATTTTTTTGTTTTTATAACAAACCCGACCTAACCAACGTCAGTTCACCTTCACTAGCATGGACCACGTGCCCTACCTTACCATGGTCGGTTGCCCTATATCGACGTAGGTTACCCCCTCGACCGCATCGGTCACCCTCTCTGCACAAACCCAACATTTTACCCTATTACCCCGTCTATCCCTCCTTTTTCTTCCACACCTACCCTTTACCTTGATCATTTACCCCACCTCACCTTTACCCAACCCATTTACTCCAGCTTCGACCTTATCATTTACTACCTACCTTTTTCCTCCTTTGGGGACTCCTTATTTTAACCCTTCCTCGGCCTTACCCGTGCGTGAACTAGATTTTTTTGACCGATCATCAAGTTACGCCTAACCGTCATCGGGTTAAGCTAGAACCACCGTTAGTTACCTTTTAATCCCCAAAATAACCTTATTTTTGAGGTTGGAAAACATTGGCACATTCCTGAGAGATATCACATCTTCTGAGAATGAATTTTAGTGAGAACATGCATGCAAGGAAGGAGATAAAGTATTTTCTCTTGCACAACCATCCAGTACTCACCCCAAAGAAAGATTTTCTCCTACCAAGCAAGAAGGAATGCACATGCAGCCCATGCAGAAGATTTCCTATGATTGGTGATCCTCTACAGCCTTCAACCTCTTACTAGCACCTTCATTCCTCACTCGTAGGCATCTAGAACCAGGTTCCAAGTAAGTAGAACATTGTACTCCTTTGGTTCATTGGTTTCATCATTATATTGTCATCCTTTGTTTCCTTAGCCACCCATTGACCTCCATTCATACTCACCCCTCCACATACCCATTAAAACTTCACCAAATCCCACCCAATCCACCTAATACCTCATTTCGCCAATCAAGTCCTTTGTGCAATCACAAGGGAGACCCAAAACTCATTATGTGGCATTCCCAATTTTCCACAGTAACTGGCACCGGTTACACCTAACTTTCATTTGTCACCCTTAACCGGCATCGGTCTCTCTATTGACCAATAGAGTCCAGAATAGTGACCTATCCACCTATTCCCACATTACCTTTGTTCATCTGTGATCTTCCTGAGACCTCTCGTCAGCCCGCAGACCGTAACCAATTACTTGACCTTCGGATCTTATTTTAACTTATCCTATTAGATTATATCTTTCTTATTGTATTTTAGATGAGATACCCAAATCAAATTAATTACAATAGGATTTACTTTATTATCTGCATTAAATTGTTTTAAATAGTGGACTGACAGCCATCTAGGAAGTATCACACTTCCCGGATCTAGACACGCTAGCGTTCACTACACATATTGTTGAACTCTTTTGGTGGTCTTGTTTTTCATTATAGGTAGTTCTTCCTAGCCAAAAGGAAGATCTCATGATCAGATATGGATTCATAAGTTATACGTGCACAACAACCAACCAACTAGGATTTAAATAGGTATTCCTCATATGCCCATAACCCTATCTGTTTCGTCAATATTTCAAAGAAATTTCTAAGAATCAGGTGAAACATTTTGGCATGCCCGGTGGGACTCATCTGGGGTTCTTTGGATTTTATTCATTCTTAGGAAAAGTTGTGTGTTTGTTTCCCTTCTGAAAAGCATACACATTAATTTTCTTCCTTGGTAACCCTCTTTTTCTTTCTATTTTCTCTAAAAGAAACCTTTCTTTTGGTGTACTTAAAAATAATCATTTCTTCTTATTTTCTGCATTTTAGTGAAAGAGCATCCCTCTTCCTATTCATCCATTTGTGTCATCAAACTTCATATTTTGATTTGGGCTTAAAATAAGTGCATTGCATTCTGATTTATCACATTAGCTCACATTAATTGAGGGAAACCTATACGCTAGAAGTCATTCCCAGCTGATGGTTGAAAAATGAATCATAGAAAGCACATCTCTCTCTCTCTCTCGAGTCTTTCCACATTACAAAAATTCAAAACAAATCAATATTATTAAACAACATCTTTCCGGGAATAGTCACAACGATCCCATTGATCTAAGGATTTGAAGGTACTCCCACTCGTTGCTCTATCGAGTCATACTTGAGAGCGAAGCCCGCCTCGCCATAACATACCGAAACCTCACTTTTAGATCTCCTTCTTTATAGGAAATCATCCTCACCAAATAATTCTATTCTACAATTCATGAGTCGGTCCTTAAATAAAATAAGCTAAATAAACATAATAGAAAAGGCACTCTTAGGATCGCATTTTTCTTAGTGTTTATACTTGGCTTACATTTTGAGGTGAGAGGTCACATTCTTCATTCTTCTTGTTTATCTTTGCATGCTCCTCATCATAGCTGGTGTATTTTGGCTTCATCCGAGGGTGCTGGACCATATTCTCATCATTCCTGCATTCTAGGTCCGATTCCACATCATATTTTAATTCACAACCATTTTCCGTCATCATCAATTTGTTTCAATTTCATAGTGACGGTGTCGGTCCAAACAACCCTCATCGGTTACCCCTCGACAGTAGTCGGTTATACCCAACCGGCATCCGCTCAATGTCATTTTGGTTAACTCCGCCCAAATGGACATTTATTCACCTTCTTCAACTTTTCGAGTCCCTGTCACTATTACCATTCCGATTGACCTTGTAAAACTCATCAAGTTTTTCATACATGTCAGATTTGACCTTACACCTTGTTTTTTACTCACTGTCCATTTCCCATAGTGACCGGGTCATGTTACTCGTGACCGGAGTCGGTTTACTCTAACCGCATCGTTAGCTCGTGTCATTTTCCACCAATATTGGGTACCTAGTCCACTTTTTACCCCTATTTTCGCCTATTCTTGTGATTTTTCTATGTCATTTACAGAGAAGCGGCCTAACCTAATCACTCTTTGGTTCACATGGTGCAATTGATCCGAAGACAAGCAACCACACTCGTATTCCATGCAAGTTGTTAACCACTCCCACCTAGTCCTTCATCGCCTTCACTTTTATCACCCTCCATGGATCCTATCCAACCTATCACTATCGCTACCGAATATTAGGAGTTCGCACGACTCCTTGACCAAAAGCCTTCCACCTTGCAGTTTTATCTTTTCCACTCGCTCACGCGAGATGCCTCAGCCGTCAGTTGTATACGACATACCCATATCTATCCCCCGACTCTCACTCCCACTCCTACATCAGCCCTAGCCGGCTCCCGTTGCCCGCATCTACCTTACCCTAGTCATTTCATGGCTAGGTCCTATACCCGCTATGATTGCCACGCACGTCTGCTACCTTCGACAACTACCCAAAATGCAACCTCATCTGCCCCTAATGTCTCTCATATACTCATAGCTACATTACCACCTCTCGGGTGTCGCTTAGCCCTACCCCTTTTAAGAATGTGGTCCTTTCCATTCCATAATGTTAGCCCCCATTGCCACTAGGGTTACCACAACCCTTCCACCCCGTATACATACTATCAAAGAACCTCCTGTTTCATCTATTCTTCACTCGGGGGTACGTACCCTATTTCACTACCTTTTCTCAATCAACCTACACGGCAGCACCATATACTAGAGTTCCACCCCGTTATATGCCCAAAACAAACCCTCTCATGCTATAGGAGGCACCCAATCATCGCAACCTACCAACGACCTAATCAAATTGATGTTGGACAAGATGCAAACATTAGAGGCATCAGTTTCTAGCTCTCGCAACACTCTCACCTACGACGATATTTGAAATGAGCCCATCCACCCATCAATTCCTATTCATCCATACCCCGTACATTGGGAGATGCCTAAATTCAACCGCTTAATAATAGCAAGTTAGACCCGCAACAACATTTGCGTTCATTCAAACATGGGTGCTACCTAATCGAGCACGATGATGCTTTGCTCTTGAGGACCTTTCCCATGTCTCTAATCGACTCGCATTATCTTTGCTATAGTGGGTTACCTAGACACTCTATATTTTCATCTAATCACGTAGCCCAAGCCTTCTTAGATCATTTCTTCATCAATATCATCAAGAAGGTTACCATGATTGACCTATACTCCACGCGACAGTATGAGGATGAATCTATCGTAGATTTTGTCGCTAGCAAGTGTAGCCTGATCAATTAACTCACCTTCCAACTACCACAAATAGAACTCATCGAGCTCTTCACATGGGCTTGTGCTAGACATATCTCACCGACCCTGCAGGTTCATACTTTCTGAACATTTGATGAAGCATTCACCATGGTATGAAAGTTAGAGATTTGGGCCATTCAAGAGAAGAAAATCCAATTATGCAATAAAAATTCGGCATTCAAGTTGAATGATACTTCTTCTTCCAAACCGAAAAACAATTATTCAAAGGCCAAGGGCACCACTAACATAGTGTTACTCAAATCCGTTCGGGTCATCTCACAAATCGGGCTATCCTCTCATCTAATCTCTCACCCATCTAGACTTTTCAATTCGACGAGAACAATAGAAATACACCCCAATCGTGGAGCCTTACTCTTCTTTCTTAGAAAATCTTATCAAAGCCGAGGCCATCACCCTTCAGCCCATAAAACCACACACTATTTTTGACTCGCTCTCCCCATGCCCACATGGTATAAGGAACATGACTTGTGAACTATCATCGAGTAAAGGGTCATAATGACGATAATGCATCACATTCAAAAACATTGTCCAAGAAATGCTCGAGAAAGGCGAGTTAACCATGGATAATCCTAACATACTTGCCAACCAAAACTTGTACATCTTCAAGAAACCATTTCCTAATCATGCCCCTTTGTCTGATCAAACCGGTGAGGCCTCAACTCATGATACCCATACCCGCGAGGTCCACGCTATTTTTAGTGACGCACTGTTGCTTCCTAGTTACCCCATATTCCATCCATAGAGGAGATTCTAGCCCGAAATCCTCCTTCCACATTGGAACCAACTTCCCCTGTTCCTTCACCCATAGAGGAACACCTTTCACCTCCTTCCTCACCTATGAAGGAGTCTTCCGCTAACATCGAGACCATTTCACCTTTGGCTTCTCCACTTAGAGAACCAATACCCACAGTGCTTCTTCAGTTCATAGAGGATACTTGTTTCCTCCTCCACCCATGAGGAGCTCCCATCATCTCCTCCACCTATAGAGGAGCACCTATCATCTCCTCCACCTATCATAGACCTAGTTGAGATACCTTTGCCTCTTGGTGAGCATTCTCCATTAGCTACCCAAGATCCTATAGACCTACTTTTGGCTCTCTTACCCACAAAAGCTGAAGCTAGCCAATTCCCCATCTCTAAGACACATTTTATGGGAATAGCCATTAGGTCCTCATCAACTCCACCTACAGACGTGTCATTCTCACGTTTGGCCGATCGCTTAGATTATGTGGATAGGGCCTTACTTTGGGGGTGCCTTTTGCTTCATGTCTCAACGTAGATGTAGATGTCACTTTCTGATACCTCCACTATCAACCCGAAATATTTCAAGAATAAAAATGAACACAACCACCTCTATCACAACTTCTTCCACAACACCCATCATAGCTCAACATACACCCTTACCCATAACCCAAACTACATCTAAACCCAAACCCACACCTACAGCATCTACCTCGACTAAACCTATTACCACCTTAGGGGTCACCCCAACCACTAGCCTTACTCATCCACCTATCAAACTAGATTTAGCTACATCTTCCAAAGTCAACACCACACCTACTCCATCACCCAAACAAAAGAACCAAATCCATAGAACTCATACTCCGGCTACGCCAATCACACCTACACTGGTCCCATCCGTCTTAGGACCTCAGCTTCCCAACATGGTTAAGAAACTTCCACCCATCAATAAACCAAAACACAACAGCCCACTCCTTCCTCGCAAACCTCTAACCTACCCAAGCGCCCGACATGACTTACACCTACACCTGCAACATCTTTACCACCCATACCCCCAATACTCTCTCGCAACTTCTTCATTACCCACTACACTTCAGTCTTTGTCTCTCACACCCCCTGCTTGACCCACATCATCTACCTTCACAACACCTCCATTATCCCCATGGGTAACTCGTCCTCTTCCCCCATCTACTTTTCCTTCTAGATCTCATGCACCCATATCACCTTTACCCAAGAAGGTGCAACCCAAAGACAAAACTCCGCTACCTCCCAATAAGGTAGTCAAAACAACCACACACCATCCTCCCTGTTCATCTACCACACCCCTACTTATACAAATAAGACCAAAATCCAAGACCACTCAAAGACTCCAAAACCATATCTTGACCTATTCCACCTCCCGCGAGGACTGCTCTCAACAATCGCCAGACTCTACATCCAAACCCACTTTCACTTCCCATTACAATCCACTAGCGAGGTCCTATTCAAAAATTCTAACCAATATCATTGATACTTTTGTTATCACATTTCGCAACTTAGACCTTATGACCCCCTCAAACCCAAGCCAAAGGGGTTTGACGATACTAAAATTTGTGCCTACCATCGTGTGCCATGACACAATGTGGAGAACTCGCAAGTCCTTGAAAATTGTCTCTTATCCAGTTGTGTCTCTAAGCCAACTTTAACAATGACGACCTTCTCGATGAGGACACTGCTTCACCAACACCCATTCCCATAGTTCTTCCTTCATTACCAACTCAACAACCACAACCTCCACCCCCATAGCTCGTAGAACAACCTCATAAATTTGAAATTAACATGGTTTGCTTTGGATAACTTGCCACACCATCACCCAAATGTCATCGCGCCTAGCTCACCTCATAGGGTTTTTCTCCTCCGGTAGGTTTTTTCCCATCATGTCATTATACCACTCACCCTACACCTTATCCATTTGCCAACTCCCCTCAGATCAACATGATCCACGTTACTACCCATGCTTAGAAGGATAAAGGTAAAGAAAAGGTGACTGACCCACCAACCAATCCTATACCCAACATGCCATCTGCACCAATACCTAAAATCACTATCCGTGGCCCCACATACCCCATTTCTAATGGAGTCACACACCGCACCATGCTCAAACAATTACACCAATCTCTCCTCAAAATGTCCTTATATGACCTCATCCAAACCTTGGAATCCCATCGTCATGCTCTCGTGGAGGTTCTTCAATCTATTGAGGTTTTACCCAATGACCCCATACCCGTAGCCTCCATTATCACACCTTATCATGTAGTCTCTCTCACCAAACCTTTATCCACACCACACCCTACTCACCAAGTAGCCTCCCTTAGCTTCTCAGAGAAAGAGATCACACCACACCAAATGGAAGAGGAATAGATCACACCACATCGATGATATACGTGTATGACATGTAATGATTGATGGGGGCACTAGTATTAATATCATTTCATCCCACACATTTACTCAAATGTGCATACCTGATAATTACATGCATAAACATCCTGTCATGTTGTGTTCATTCAACGACACTATCACCTCCACATTAGGCACTTTCATCCTCCACATTCACATGGGCCCATGCACTGTCCTAGAATTATTTTACGTCTTGGATGGGGAATTTCAATATAACTTGTTGTTTGGATGCACTCGGATTCATGTCATGGGTTGCGTTCCTTCCACTTTGCATCATTGTGTAAATTTTGAACATGAAGGAAACACCTATACCTTTCCAGGTGATCCATCATCTTTTAAAAATGCAACATGCTTTACCGACCTAATGACGTGCTTATACCCATTAAGGTGTCTACCTCCAAAACCACTACCGCTTCACCTACACTTCCGCTTACCAGTATAGTCGCCACCACTCCTACCACTGCCAGAACCTCCATGGCAAACCCATCAGCCTCCTAATCTCGTTAACTCATCCTCCACATCGACCTCTCGACATATCATCTATTCCCACTACCCACATACCAACCACCGATCCCTTCGAATGTTATTTTCAACACCTCACACTGGGAAATACCGCCTATATGATCCTTACTCCACAAGAGTATGGGAGTCTTCACCAACACCCTCGCTATGATAACCACATAGGAGAATGCCTCCTTTATGGTCCTCCTCATCTTCGTACTGGCCTCACCTATGGGGACTTGATACTACCACGTACACACCCAAACCACCATCACAAACCCACCCATTTTCCACTGACTTGCAAAGTATCTTACCAAGTGTCATTTTTCCGATACCTTCCTACATCAATGTGCGTGGAATGGTTTTGGTTTTAGATTTTATGATCAAGGCCGCCATATCATGATTCCATGTACCACTCGCAAACATAACAACCTTAGGGGTATTAGTTTTCTTGAACCACCTACCAAATAGGCCCACATTGAACTCATCAAGGACATCACCATTCTTCACCCGCTCCACCTTCATCATCACCTTCACGAACGGAGTCGATGGATCCCGAATCTATCCCTCCTAACTTTTATTTTTTCATAAACACCATTTCATTAGGGCCTTTGACTTATCAATGCAAGGGTGAGGCTCCTTCCTCTCTTCCCTTCCTGTATCCTAAAATGATCGATGATGATACACCTTCAATTAACATCGTTCAATGTCAGGATGATGAATCCATACTCACCTACCTTGGTGTAGAAGACTCATATATTCATCGGTCATTACCCTCTGAGACGCAAACCATGTTGAATGAATCAACTATCGAAATCAACATTCATACTTAGGACGACCCGCACATCCTAAAGATCAGCCAATCTTTGGATGTTGCTAAATAGGAAGCCATCACTTCTTTTCTCAAAGATCATAACCATGCTTTTGCTTGGTCTTATGCAGACATGCCCGGTATTGACCCCACCATAGTGGTCCACAATATCGTAACCATTCCCGATGCCAAACCCATCAAAAACACTGAGGAAAATGCACCCTCGCATTGCCCTTCATGTCAAAGAGGAACTTTAGCACCTTTTTTCTGTTTCCTTCATATTACCCATTGATTATCCTCATTGGATTTCTAACATTGTCCCTATCACTAAGGCGACAGGGGGACTCCGCATTTGCATGGATTTCGTGACCTCAACCTAGCTTGCCTAAAAGATGACTTCCCCTTACTTGGTATTGACCAACTAGTCGACCTTACCACTGGTCACGAGATGCTATCACTCATGGATGGCTTCTCGGGTTATAACCAAATCTCCTATTTGCCCCAGAGGATCAACATAAAACCACATTCATCACCCTCGTGGAAATTTTGCTATCGTGTCATGCCTTTCGCCTTAAAAATGTTGGTGCCACATATCAACGGGCTATGACTTATATCTTCCATGATATCATGCATCGTATATTGGAAGATTACATGGACGATCTCTTGGCCAAATATAAATGCTGCTCAACACCTTTCCATCCTCAAAACCATTTTTGACCGTCTCATTAAATATTGTGTTTTCCTTCAGCCTAAGAAGTGCGTTTTCACGGTCCTCTCAGGAAAACTCCTGGGCTTTATCATTTCCCTACATGGTATATAAGTTGACCCTACTAAATTCAAGGCCATTCTCAAAATTCCTCCACCCACTAACCTTAGACAACTTCATAGCCTACAAGGTAAGTTGCAGTCTATTCACCATTTCATTTCACAATTATCTGATCGGTGCCAACCATTTCATCATCTGCTCAAGAAGGATGTTTCCTTTAAATGGGATGATGACTGCCACAAATCTTTTGAGGCCCTAAAACAATACCTCCTCCAACCACCCGTACTCATTCCACCTAAAGACGATCAACCTTTCTACCTATACATCTCAGCTACCGATCACTCCTTGGGAACCATGCTCACACATCGCAATGAACAACACATGGAGCGGGCAATTTATTACATAAGCCATATTCTTTTGGATTAGGAAACCCGAAACACCCATCCAAAATAAATTTTCTTAGTCTTAGTTTTCATTTCCACCAAACTCCGCCATTACCTACTCAACCACAAAACCTATGTTGTGACCAACACCGACCCCTTACACTTCATGTATGCCAAACCTTACCAAAATCAGCATGCCACATGTTGGCTTATGCTTTTAGCTAACCTTGACCAATTGGATGACGATCTATTTCCATAGATCAACCCTTTAATTTTGACTTTCCAAATGAGTCAATCGCTACCCTTTCCTCGATGAACACCCTTACCAAATGACACTCTTCTTCGATGGTTCCAAGTGTTAGCGTGTGGGGTGGGGCTGAAATTATCCTCATTCTCGCTTGATGGTGAGCCCATGTCTTTGTCTCACAAACTCTATTTTGAATGCACAAACAATATCACCGAATACGAAGCACTCGTATTAGGTCTCCAAGCTGCCTATGCCCTAGATGTCAAATCAATCAACATATTTGGTGATTCTCAATTGGTCGTAAACCAAGTTAATGGTATATACCAATGTCATAACGAGATAATTCAAAAGTATAAACATCATGTAGACATAATTTTGACCACCTTTGATCGTTACGCCCGCAAACCATCCCTCGTTCAACCAACAAATTTGCAGACATCATGGCTTGCTTGGCTTCTCAAATACCTGCTTCGCTCGCCGATTCTAAAATCTTTGTCACCATACAACGACTCCAATCACCCTCTTATTTACCTCGTGAAGTTTACTCTATTATAACCGCTACCCTAACTCCGAGTGACCTATGGTATAAATAATAGTCCAACTATCTTTCTCTCTCCATCTTACCCTTGATCTCACCAGTAACTGGATAATGCACCTTCCTTAAAAGGGTCTCCCTTTATGTCATCCTGGGGGGCCTCCTCTATAAGCGTGGATTTGATGGTATTCTCTTACGATGCCTCATGATTTTTGAAATTCCTTATACTATTAAGGAAGTTCATGAGGGCATATGTGGAGGTCACTTCAGTGGCCTTGTTGTTCCTAAGCGTATCCTTCACCTAGGCTATTATTCGGTCGGGCCCTCTTAACTTTGATTATTATAACTACATCAAATGTTGTGTAAAATGCCAACAACATGCCAACCATCATCACACACCCAAATATGCCTTACAGTCACCCGTGACCTTTGGCCCTTCTCTCAATGGGGTTTAGATCTTGTCGGAGAGATTAACCCCATTCCCAACGACATAAATGGATCATCACCGCTATCGAATACTATATAAAATGGGTTGAAGCCATACCACTCATCTCCATGAAAGCCAAGAAAATATGTGAGTTCATCAATCATCACATCATTTGTCTCTTTGGTGTTCCTCATCGCCTCATCACTGATAATGGAAAACAATTCAAAAACAAAACATTGCAAAAAATTTGTGACGCCTTTAGTATTCAACTTAGTTTCTCATCACCTTATTACCCACAAACTAATGGCCAAGTCAAATCCACTAACAAAACCTTAAAAACAATTATGGTGAAATTGGTTAATGATACTAGGAAGGACTGGCATACGCACATTCCTTTTTCCCTATGAGCATACCGCACTAGTATTTGCACTTCCATTATCGCAACACCATTTTCTCTGGTCTATGGTATAGAGGTTGTTCTACCTCTCGAAGTCTAGATTCCCTCACTCCGCATTTGTCTCCAATACATGCTCAATGATGATGACTTTCGTCAAGACTATTTAGCACAACTTGAGTTATTAGACGAATGTCTTCTTAACGCTCTTGATCACCTTCAAGTTTATTAAAAATGTATGAAACGTGCCTACAAAAACATGTCCATGAACAAACCTTCCAAGTTGGTGACCTAGTCCGAAAAGAAAATCAACATGTAACTAAATCAGAAAAAAATTAAATGGGAAAAATTTCTCCTAATTGGCTTGGACCATATATCGTGACTCATACTTATGGATCAAGTGCTTATCATTTATCTTCACTCGATGGTAAACCCAAACCCAAACCCTTAACACCTTGCATCTTTGACCATTCTATTGTTGAATTTTAGTCCTACCTCACCTTTTGCTTTTTTCCATGCTTGTCCCTTGAGTTCTATCCACTTCATACACCTCACCAACAATTAAACAAGAATCATGTGAGTACCGTCACATGTTATCTTCTCTTGAATGTGTGTACCACGGCACTGCACATAGCATGATTCTCATGGATACTTTTCATCTACCTTTAGATGAGATCCCATGGTCATTTCACCCTACTTTCTGAACAAGAATCCTATTCTTCACCTTGGTCTTGTCCATGAATTCAAATCCCCACATGGGACCCAACTCCTTAAGTCAAACTTCTAACAAAAAGATGACTCCCTCAAAAGGACATCTTCCTCTCCACAATTGCTGCTATAAATAGACTGCTCCCTCGAAGGACAGCTATGTAAAGTGTTTCAAAAAAAAAAGTGAGAGAATTTGAAGCTTCCCGCATCGATCAGCTTCACGAAGACCTCAAGGAGTTAAATTCATCATCCCATATAGAATTCCCACATTGATCAGTCTATCTCCAATACAAGTCAAAACAGAAAACTTTTTAGTCATGGACTTGCCCATTGTGACCTTGGATCTCTTGCCCAAAGAGCATGCCACCTCATACCATATAAAAAATTAACCACCTTTCACCTTTCTCACCATTCCCACTCCCATTTTCTACCGCCTCAAGGGACCTCTTGGAAACCAAGACATTTGGTGATCATGTGACTACTTTTCACCTTAGAACAATCAATCATGCAATGTCTTTAGGGTCTTATGTTCATAACCTCCTCCAAGGTATGATCTATTTGGTATGATCCTAACCAATCAGGTGGCTTTATTGCCCTCTTATCTTTTGACCATCTTTATTTATGTTTTGATTACCTTATATAGGATTTGGTCCTCGACACTTACCTTTGGGGTATTCTTCTTCTTTTGCCACAATCAACATCACCTATATCACTTTACCTCTAACCCACCCACACCTAATAGACCTCAACCCACAACATGCCTTAAACCTACTAACTCATTCTCATACCTCATCATATCTTTCCCTAGCTCATGGGAGAACTACTTCGGCCCGAGGTCCCTTTTCGTCAGACTATATAGGTAGCACTCCGAGAGCATGGGGCCTTGGAGGCTAGTTAGGCCATTCTCTACCCTAACCAATCCATCTTTCATCTTCCTAAAATCACATTTTCCCCTATGTAGTTTCCTTTTTATATCACAAAATTGAAAATTAAACCGAATAGACAACAAGTTGCTTAACATTTTTCTATCATCATTACAACATACATTTATTATGACTACTATGTCTCTACCATCATCATACATATATTATGAAGCATCTTAACAATAGCCCATATTATCATTCATTATAAAAATTAATGAATCACAACCCCAACCACTTTAAAAATCAATCATGCCTAAACAAACCTGACTCAACCATGCCTAAACAAACCTGACTCCACCATGCCTAAACAAACCTGACTCGATCCATGCCTAAACAAACCTGACTCAACCATGCCTAAACGAACTTGACTCCACCATGCCTAAACAAACCTGACTCCATCCATGCCTATGACCTAACTCAACCATGCGTATGACCTGACTCAATCCATGCCTAAACCAAACGTGACTTCATCATGCCTAACTCACCTAATTTCCATCCATATCAAAACAACAAATCAAAAGACTCATCCAAACATCAACAAATCAAAAATCTCATGTATCTCATCATATAAATAAATGTGTATCTCAATACAACATACATGGCTATCCCATCATGTCCATCATCTCAAAATTGTCGGAACGCAGGCCAATACTCAATACATCAGCACGTAGGCCGGTCTCATATACAATAAAATAATGAACCAATACAAAATCTCTTCAGCACGCAGGCTGGTATATGCTCAAAATATATAATAAATACTCTCATACATCCTCACTATCTTCGGCACGCAGGCCGGTATATATCAAAAAATGACTATAATACATCAAAAATCAAAAGCCACATATTAGGCATCTTGGTGGATATCCTCCATCTCTCGTATCACTTGTACACTCTACCTCCTTCACCCTTGTTTGACAACTCGCCGCAAGCATCTCCCCACCCATCATAGGTGGTGGTGGGTTGTTTCGATGCCTCACCGCACTGGTCTCCGTGCACCAGTAGCCTCTCCATTATCCGGCCTCGAGCTTGATGGCCCCTCGTGCTCTCCACACTGTGTGTGTGTGAGATCTAGTCCTCTCACTCAATGCTTGTTATGCCCATTACTCTCCATAGGATAGAAATTATATCCTGACACCATCAATTGGTCCTAGTAGTATCTCGGCCTCACCTAGAGCATCCCATAACCTAGATATAGGCACACAGAGCTGTGTTTACCCCATAGGCCTCGGCCCTTGTACCTTTCTGCGGGACCCTATCCTACTCCTACCTATGAACCCTATCCAAAGGCTCGTGGTGGTGCTCCCGCCCTTGTGCATGTATCGGGCCTATAAAGCCCCAATTTATGCCTCGGGTTGTGGCCAAGTAGCCTCGTAAACCCGCACCTGTACTCTATAAGGCCACCAATCGACCATCATCCTCCTCCATCTCCATCCCCACCATCGCCATCGGGTTCTGAGATCGCCACTGTATATGTAGCTCGCTACCTCTACCTCTCGAGCTCACCAACTATGTCTGTATACCATATTGTGTAATAAGAGTAGTCCACCGCCCCCGTAGGGTGTCTCTCTACACCGTGATGTTGTCTAGATCCGGTTTCCCTGGTCTAGGTGGTATGGCTCGTAAATGCACCACCCACCACTATCTCGTACTTCTATCTATGAACTCGACATCATCTATCCTCTCGGTCCATCGCCTGCTCCTCCTACCTTATGGGTAGTCTTGGCTATGGTAGAGGTAAGGGCCTCTCCACGTCATCTCTCTTGTACTGTGGGAAGGGCGGAGGTACATCCTGTAATAGCCCGAACTTCCACCTAACTTTGTCCACTGGGATCATCTCAGTGCTCCAAGACAAAGCAACCATGTATCCATCTCAATAGCTAGAGCTCAACTAGCTCCTCATGCATATGCCTATACGAGGGGAATCCCACATATGGCTTCCATATAATGTCCACTTGGACAACCCTCCAATAATCGCTGAAATAGGCCACATCATTTGTGGACCTATCTAATCTCCACTCTCCAATAGCCGAAGCACCCTTCACCTATACCCCACCTGCACAACTCTCGGTGGAAATGCATCTACTTGGGGCATCCCCAATGGCCGCACACAAACTATGTGCTCATAAGCCCAACAATGTAGTAAGAAGGTACAACAAAAGTTAAACCTATGCAGACGCCCATATGCCCATAACTCTCTATATAGCTATACTAGGAATGCTGGCACCCACAAAAAAGGGTCTCATCTATCATCATGTCGAGGAGTACACCCATCAACAATCGGGAAAACGCCCACCTTCTCGCATCTCTGGCAGTGCAAAGCAGCACACTACCTCCATCAAAAGAACAATTAGCCTTGCCTCCTCTGGATGAGCTAGGTACATCTCTCCATAGCAAATGTTGGCACTATGGAATGTCAGCTCAGCCATCCCCTCTCCAAACACCATCATCATCAGCTCCTCTGAGGCATTGAAGGATATAGAGTAGACCTGCGTACCGAATATGTGTAACCGTAGAATCCTTAACATGTCCTCATGGGTGAAAGTGATCTCACCCATCGGTAGGTGGAATGTGTTGGTCACAGAATCCCATCTATCAATGAGCATGACCATCAAATTAGGCTATCAGACTACATGTCGATAGTGTCAGATTCCACTCAAGCCCACCACCTAAACATGCTACAGCTCCTCATGGTTTGTTGCGCCATGCACTATCACGAGAAGGGGTGGAACCCTGTCCCACATACGTATCTGATCTCTCCCCTACATCCAATACGAACAACACATTAATCTACATTTTTATACCCATACTTTCCCCCTATCATTTCCCCACACCCTATTTTACCCCTACCCATCTTGATTTCCCAACTTATGGCACTTTGGACCCCTTTCTCTCCACATCCTGACTAGTGCCGATTATCTCTAACTGATCATGCTCACCCCTTAACCAGCATTGGTCATTTGTTTAGTGACCGATACCGGTTAAACCCTACCGACGCTAGCCAAACTTGATCGACCCCGGTCATTGTCATGGTGAAAACCGCGACCCCCAAACCCCCCTTTTTCTCAAAACCTACCCACCTTGGCCCTTTCCCCTAATAAACACCTACACCTCCCTTCCACCTCATCCCCTCCCTTCCTCTCCCATTTCTTTCTCTCCCCATTCCTATTTTACCTACTTTACCCTCCCATTTCCAATTTTTATTTTTATTTTTTCCACCCAAAAACAAAAACCACAAAACAATTTACAAATCCTATAATCTAACTAAATACAACTAGAGTTGGATGCTTACCTCATCATGTTGCCATCATCTCGGTGGCATGTCTGGCCGCTGCACCAGTGGCCCGTCCGATCCCTCTTTAGCCTATGCCATCACTAAATCTCCACCCGTGTCTCCAACTAATCGAATCACATGCACCGATCCTGTGGACCCACCTCTCACCAACCAATCACCCACCTGTTCACACCACCAACTCAATGCTCCATTCCATCTAGACACTTTTCCCTCTTTTCTCTCTCTTTTGTCATTTTCTCAATTCGCTAAATGACAAATGAATAACAAAAAACATGGATTTTTTATTTTTATAACAAACCCAACCTAACCGACGCCGGTTCACCTTCACTGGCATCGGTCGCATGCCCTACCTTACCATGGTCGGTTTCCTATACCGGCGTCGGTTACCCTTGACCGGCATCGATCACCCTCTCTTATGCAAACCCAACATTTTACCCTATTACCCCACCTATCCCTCCTTTTTCTTCCACACCTACCCTTTACCCTGATCATTTACCCCACCTCACCTTTACCCAACCCATTTACTTCACCTTCCTGACCTTATCATTTACTACCTACCTTTGTCCTCCTTTGGGGACTCCTTATTTTACCCCTCCCTCGGCCTTACCCATGCCGTGAACTAGATTTTTTTGGCCCTAGACCATCGCTAGTGACCTTTGACCTCACATGTTCGCTATACCTTGTGGCACTGTTACCTGTGTTGTTGACCTAATGACCTTACCTAGCCTATTGCCATGACCATTTATCCTGACCCTACCTTTGGTGTACCGGAACATACCTAAACATTCCTGCACCTAACCTACGTTGTGTTTCTTGACCATATCCTATACCTTGGATACCAGAATCATTTCAACCTTGTTTGGATAAACCTATCAACCTTAGACAATGTAGAGTTTGACTACTCTTCAACCCGGTAGCATGTCTGCAGCTTTATACATGTGCATGCATTTGTGATTACTACCTTTGACCCTGACCCATTACCTAGATTGCCCGAGTAGATCTTTAACCCCTTTTTCCCTCGTTCCCCACCTTCCTTTTTATCACATTTACCTTTTATCAAACCACCACCGATTCTACCTCCTACCTCTTCGGTTCCTAGTTTGAGGGGATCACCATCACCCATACATGGGGCAACCACATCTTATTTTTTGTTATTGCCGCTTACCAATACAAGCTACGCAACAAAAAGGGGCAAAATGTAGACATCGAAATTAGGTCACACTCCCTTTGGTCCTCAATAAATAAACACCCTTCGTCAAATTAACCTAGCCATTATAACACCCTCGACAATTGTTATATTCCTCTTTTGCATTTCAAGTGTTGACATGTGATCTTCTTCTAAAGATGTGTTATTTTGGTTGTTGGAGATCATGCTTGATATGGATAAAAAATTTATGTTCTTAAGATCATTAGACTGGAATGGAATGGCTTCCTTGAATCCATTTTTCACTTCTTGTAGGTGAGTTGCAATCTGGTTTAAAAGTTGCAAACTTATCTCTTTATCTGACTCATCCTTGGATCAATTTCAGTGATCCAAGGAATGTTTTAAACCTCCTTAGTTGAATGAATGGTAAATTGACATTCCATAATTGAGGGACATGATGGAATGAAATTTGTTATAACAAGTTCTTTAATCTGTGTGAACATGTTTCTATTCAGTTGTATGTTGTGCTTAGGTCCTTGAAGATTGATCTTGGTAGTCCATTGCTGACATAAATGAAATGCAGCCTATTCATGACATTAGAAGGATTCAGAATCCTAAAACTAAAGGATTATCCTATGGAATCTTAAGCTAGGTAAGAATATATATACTACCTAGCTATGTTACTTAATTGATTTTATTTCTAGCCAAAGCCTTGGGTTAAGGGAGTATGGAAAGGTTTCTAGGCTATCTAAATTAACCTAAAACCTAATGCTATATGGTTATGATATGATCTAACCTAATGTTGGAATTACCTAAGGTAATGTGTTAAGGCCTAAGGTAAATATTCCTAAACTAACCTAAGTTTAAGGATCTATCCTAAGCTATTTTAATGGGAACCTAATGGGTCACATACCTCTAAGGCGATGGTTCCAATGACATTTAATTGTTGATAAGGTTCTTAAAGGCATACGTACTGCCAGTTTTGGCAGGGGCTAGTTGATTTAGCAGAGGCTTATGTGGAAGCTCCACTAATTTGGAGTTGCATGTTAAATTGGAATTGGCATTTGCGATTTGGAAGGCGGTGGCAAGGAGAGTTTAGCGGAAAATTGGAATTAATGAAATTTATTGGCCTCGGGTTTTGTTCACAAACCGTCTAGGAAACTTGGAAGACGGATTTGTGGGAGGTTGTTGGTTTTTGCATGATTTTCAGATTTTTCTCTGCATGGAGCAAACTGGTTCTTCGAACTAGCAATTCGACTTGCACTTCATTGCTATTTTTAACTCACCTGGTCTATTTTCGATCATGGGAAGGTATATGAGGCATGCTGAGGAAAGTTTTTGGTTGGTTGATATTTCGTGGAAGAGAAAAGGAGTTGGAAGCTCATCTGGAAGTCTCCTTCGATTTGGAAAAAGTGCTATCAGGCATGATAGGCTCTAACCATTAAGATCTCTTGCTTTCTTCTAAACATTTCATTAAAATGACTCTGCTCTTTTGAGATTCTTGGCTTGCATGTTTTATCTGGTTATTTTCATTGGGTTTTGTAATCTCTAGTAAATTTGGGTTTGAATCCTTGGCAAAAATTAGTGTATGTCATGGAAACTTTCTTTGTAAGGGTTAAATAGCTAAGCATGTATGAGAAACTTGTTTCTATGGCTCTACATGTCATTTCTTGAACCGGTATTGGAAAGGTTGAGATTATGACTGACCTTCATTATTGGTTACTTGGTTATGAGTTTTTGGGAACCTTGAGTCCCGTCTAATATTTCTTTAGGAGCTCGTGTTTGTTGAGCTTGAGCTTATATTTTAGCTCGTACTTAAACTTGTGTTTGAGCTCATGTTCGTGTTTAATTGAGCTTGATTCGGTGTTAGTATTTGATATGAGTTTGTGTTGGAGGTTCTTGTTACTCTAAACCATGTTTGGAAGCTTGGTTAATCCTGGACTGTTGTTTGAAGTCCATATGTAGCTCTATACTCATGTTTATTCATGTATTATTGGATGTTGTTAATGGGAGTTCATAACGTATACAACACTCGTATTTTATTACTTGTATGGTTTCAAACTTTGGTGAGAAACTTGTGTTTCGTTGGAGTTGGAAATAGGGCTTTTGATAAGATGTAAACAGATAATGGAAGCCCTATGCTATTCTAAACTATTAATAGGTATTTGTATTATATACTGCCTCGTATTAAGATACTGGTGTATATATGAACTCATGTTGGAGATTTTGTGATTCGACACTGTACATTTAATTTGTTACTTAGTGTGTGGAATTCGTAACTGCAACGAGGTATTGGTTCTATTCTGGTATCCTTTTTTGGGTTTTCTTTGTTTAAGATATAAACTAGAATGGGAACATGTTGTTGCCCGAACCTTGTAAATATTCTCTTGAGTGGTCCTAAACCTTTGTGAGAAGTTTGTGTTCAACATTGTGCTCAGATTTTGTATTTTCGAGTTCTGAACTGGTCATATTATAGACATGTTCGATTTGGTTTTGGTATTGAATTGGGTTTTTACTTTCTTTTATGGTTTAAGCTCATAACTCTTTTGAATCGAACTACTTGCTCAAAGAAAAACTGGAAGAGTGGTTTAATTGGGTTGTTGGGTAATCTCTTCGAGATCTTGACTGAAATATCTTGTTGGTTTATTGTTCTTCTTGGAACCCCGATATGTTTTCTCTTATAATAAGATGTTGAAATTTATTATAATATAGTTTCTGTCTTGGCTGAGCTCGTGGGTAATTTAGAGTTAGTTTTCTATTTAGGTTTTTACACCTCTTTTTGGGTCCATTAAGTGATTACCCGAGTCTTTTAAAAGGTTAAGGAAATTGTGATTCCTTAGGGATAGTGTGTTGTTTTTGAACTTTACTGCTATGTTGATCTGGAATGAAAAAATGAACTCATGCTTTATTATGGTAAAGAATGTCAAGGATATTATAGTATGTTTTCTTCTTACATTGAGTTGGCTTTGTTCTCTCTTCTGGGAGCTAGTGTATGAGCTTATCATTGGGATTAGAAATGGGAATTTGTTGTCCAAAGTGTAATGAGATGATTTAAGGATTGAATCATATTCTGCAAAAGTTCCTTTTCTAGGCTGTTTGGTTAAGTTCATTTGATTGAAACCTTCTATTAGGTATTCTCTTAGGAAATGGATATTTATTATGTTGATTAGTCTTCATGTACATATCATTTGACTGATCTAATGTAGAAAGAGATTAGATGATTAGGTTTTTGAACCGAAAATGTAAACTGGTTGGTTGATTGTTTGATTCTATATTCACTCTTGGATTGAAATGGGATTTTGTTTTGATGAATATCTTAAATGCCAAAGTTTAAGGTAGTGGTCCTTTAAATGAGGCAGTCATATTCATGTTATGAATGTGTTTTTGTTTTTGGATGTTTTGTGTTTGGGAATAGTTTGTAATGGGTATTCTTCTTCTTTTTCTTAGGAGTTAGATGAATCATCCTAATGAGAACCATGCTATAAACCCTTCTTTTGGCTGAAAGAAAAGATAAATGTTGTATTCTATTATGATAGAATGGGGAACAATGAGATGCTATGATCTGTTGTTTGCTTAAGGATAATTGATAGAATCGATTAAAATTTAATTCCTTAAGGTAGATGTTTTGATTATATTTTGTTCTTCTCTTAGAAGTGAGTTCAAATTGGGTAAATGTACTTCTTTTCCATTTGCTATTACTTATATTGATATTTATGATGTAGTAATTGTCTTATTAAAGTATAGTTGTTTTAATGGAACAATTTGTTGGAATGCACGTCGTTTTAAGGCTTAGCGCTTATCATACTCTCGGTTCATTGAACCGACCCATGCTAGCAATTTTACAGATGGACCTCGTAAGTGATAAAAGAAGGAAAACTTATATGACGTATTGGCTGATTTAAATGTGATTCCTTTTGAAGAATTCTGATTCGTTCGAGATTGTATTGAAAATGAAAAGTAGTATTCTTTTATGATGAAGGCGGTTGTTATGCAGTACGCCTAAAGTGCATAAGGCTTGTAAATGTATAAGTTATAAAGATGAATTGAAAGATGAGAATTTACTTGTATTGGTTGTGTAAATTATCTTGTACTTGTATGAAAAAGATGGATTTCTATCTTGTTGATATTCTTCATATTATTTATATGCTTAATTGGTTATCCTTGATAAGTTAGATAAAGGGATTTAGTTCAATTTCCCTAATCAAAATGCAGCTTGCTAAGTCTGCAGAATATGATGTTCTTATCTAAACTATATTATATGGTAATGTAATGTGTGTTGAACATACATTAAGAAATGTGGATACTGGGTAGGATATACCCTAACACTTAACATGTAGATAAAGACTCTTTATCTTTCTTAATTGAATATAAACCAAAAAGGTATGTTAATGTGATTACAATTTATTAGACTTCATTTTGTATGAAGTCTACTTTAATTGATATATACTCAAACATTGAACCTGTCTAAAATTTATTGTACTTCTTAAATGAAACTTGATAACACTATTCGGTTACGGTTAATTGGCAGTTCAACTCTATGATCAAACATTAAAAACAACCGTAAGTATAACGAAGTTCTTCATGGACTAAATAAAGAAAAATTAGGAAATAACTTATTGAGCATTGGATTAGGGGTTGGTAGGGTTGTTGTAATCAAGAAATAATTTAGACTAATAATGTATTAACAATCCCCTGGGTATGTACATCTCAATGAGGTAGTTTCTATAGGATGTTGGCACATGCCAACTATAGAGCTGTACTTTCGAGAAGGCTTGGGTCTTCCCAAGAATACAATGTTGTAGTTGACATGTGGCATCACCCTACTACATTGATCATCTAGATCTACACATAATAGGAACTCAGACTTGAACTTAGTTTCTCTCTAGGTCCGGATAGGAGCATATTTAGGATATGAATTAGCTTCCAATGGCTCAGGGTACGTTGGCACATCTAGACAATTTAGGTCAACCAAGTATGCCCATTTACCCTAAGCCATTGTGAGCGTCTTCCTATAATAGGTTATGTTCCTATCTAGGGCTAGGGTTAAACCTAGAACAAGTGGACTGACGGTAGTCAGTAAAGACCAATCATGATAAATGAGGAGTGAGGTGAAGGATGTATTCCAATATGATGAGTATGTCATCTAGGAATAGTGACATACACAGTATGTTATAAATCTTTGGCCAAAGTATCACAAATTGCTGGTTGCATTGTCTTATGTCACCAAGTTTAAAACAACATGATATCAGATGAATATTGGTAGCAGATATTCAGATATGTTCTTTAAATAGATCACTCAATACCCGGTGTAGGGTAGGATGACAAAGTATACGAAGTATACAATATGTATTTGATACATAAGATAACATAAATAGATCGGTAGCTTACCGAGTTATGGAATGAATAGATCGGTGAATCACCGAGTCATTACAATTGCATATGTTTATCCATTGAATTTGATTGGCATGGAATGTTTGTTCTAAATAATGCTATATTTAGAATAGTGAACACTATAAAAAAATTCCCTTGTTTCTAAAGTCTTAAAATGGGAATGTTACATCTTGGTATCAGAGTTGAAGGTTATAGCTCTTGGACCTATTGTGTCCATAATCTGATGAAACTTAAATTTTCTTATAACATAAAATGGTGAGAACAAGAGGAAACGTTGCAAATAACCCTCCACCTAAGGAAGGAGCAGCAACAACCCAAAAACTTGATGAGATCCTTGTTGCCCTGTTGGACATAAGACATCATTTCTCTTGTTTCTAAAGTCTTAAAATGGGAATGTTACAGCCATGGCCCCTTCACTCCACTAATATTAATTAAATTAAATTAATTCATTATCCTCACCATATTTATTATTTAAATATCTTAATTAGGGATAATGTCCACATACATCTCACCTAGACACCTCATCAAGCCAACTCACCCTAAGACCTATTCTTAGTAAGTTGCCATAACTAACTAAGACTTACCCAAACCCTAAAAATCAATGCCTACATTCCCTCTAACCACATTCCCGCATGCTTACAAGAATCTTCCAGTCTAATCCATGGGTGAGCAACATGAGATCCCAAAAATCAAGGGGATCTGCCTAGTTTAGTAAACCTAGGAAATCCCACCTTCACCGATGCGATTACGCCTAACCATCACCGATTAAGCTAGAACCACCATCGGTCACCTTTAATCCCCAAAACAACCTTATTTTTGAGGTTGGAAAACATTAGCACATTCCTGAGAGATATCACATCTTCTAAGAATGAATTTCAGTGAGAACACGCATGCAAGGAAGGAGATCAAGCATTTTCTCTTGCATAGCCATCCAATACTCACCCCAGCAAGGATTTTCTCCAACCAAGCAAAAAGGAATGCACATGTAGCCCATGCAGAAGCTTTCCTATGATTGGTGATCCTCTGTAGCCTTCAACCTCTTACCAACACCTTCATTCCTCACTCGCAGTGTCCAGAACTAGGTTCCAAGTAAGTAGAACGTTGTACTCCTTTGGTTCATTGGTTTCATCATTATATTGTCATCCTTTGTTTCCTTAGCCACCCATTGACCTCCATTCATACTCACCCCTCCACATACCCATTAAAAATTCACCAAATCCCACCCAATCCACCTAATACCTTGTTCCAGCCAATCAGGTCCTTTGTGCAATCACAAGGGAGACCCAAAACTCATTCTGTGGCATTCCCAGTTTTCCACAGTAACCGACACCGGTTACACCCAACCACCGTTGGTCACCCTTAACCAGTGTCATTCTCTATATTGACCAATAGAGTCTAGAAAAGTGACCTATCCACCTATTCCCACATTACCTTTGTTCATCTGTGATCTGCCTGAGACCTCTGTCAGACCTGCAGAGACCCAAAACCAGTTACTTGACCTTCGGATCTTATTTTAACTTATCCTGTTAGATTAGATCTTTCTTATTGTATTTTGGATGAGATACCCAAATCATTTTAATTACAATAGGGTTTAATTTATTATCCACATTAAATTGTTTTAAACAAGTGGATTGATAGTTGTTTAGGAAGTATCATGCTTCCGGATCTAGCACACTAGGTAGTTTCATTGCACATATTGTTTAACTCTTTTTGGTGGTCTTGCTTTTCATTACAGGTAGTTCCTCCTAGCCAAAAGGAATCTCTCACAATCAGTTGTGGATTCAGAAGTTATACGCACGCAACAACCAACCAACCAACATTTAAATAGGTATTCCTCCTACGCCTGTAACCCTATTTGTTTCATCAATATTTCAAAGAAACATCTAAGAATCAGGTGAAACAGAGGTACCACATGGAAAGTACCTGGACCCTACCCATCGAAAGAAGTATACCAGGAGACTATGGACATAATTCGAGTTTACAAGGGGAGATACAATGTCTCAAGGAGCAATCAAGGTAGGTGGGGCAGCGGAAGGATAACAAGGTTCTAAGAAGTGACCTGGATGAGGTCAAAGAAGTATGTAAAATGTTAAGGCAAGAGAATATTATTCCCTTGTTGGGAGAATGGCTAAGGGAGAAGGTACCACGCACCGAGAGCAGAGCATGAGAGACAGGTTTTACATGCAAACCTTTCTCCACATAGCCTTGAATATGACAAAGAGATTACTCTAAATGCAATTGTTGATGGATGGCTCCTGAGCAATATCCTCATTGACACAGGAGCATAAGTGAATGTTCTTACCTTAGATGCTTGGCATCAGATGGGAAGGCCTATGTTGCATTTATTATCAAATGTGATGTATATGGCAAACAAGAGGAAGGAAATGCCCATCAGTTGTTTAAAAGATGTGGCTATCACCATTCAAGGGGCCAAGTTTACGAGGGACTTTGAGGGCTTGGTGCTCTCAAGGTAGAAAACTTCCCATCATTGCTTGGGTGCCCATGGTGTTACAAGAATAATGCTGACATAAGGTTTAACAAAGGATATATCAGTTTCAAAAACAAGGAAGAACGGGTGATCATCCCTTTGACATATGGGAATTCGGTACCCTACATAGAGCCATTGGGAGAAGAAGTCCTTGATAGAATATACGTGTGCTCAATCAGAGATCCTGAGATAATTCACCCTACAAAAGGAGTTATCCAATTTGAGGATGCCTAGTCTGTGAGTGATACCACAAGCATGGCATGTGACAATTGGGCACATGGGACCTATGAGTTGATCGGAAAACATTTAAGAGGATTGGTAACAAAGGTGACAAAGGCACGTATAGTCTAGTGCCTGGGAGGAAGAAAACTACCAAGTTACTTGGGAGGGGATAATCTGGAAGATTTCTTGCGAGAAATGGAGGCCCATTGGAGAAATGAGAAGGAAAGGAGGAAAATGTTTAACTACTGCCTACTCTACTGAAGGCATTACGTGCTAATGGGTGACACATCAAGAGAACCTCTTGGAATGGCATGAGGTGAGAATTGCCTTCTCCGTAAGGTTTTGTAGGAGCAATATGCCCATGGCTATAAAAGAATACCATGGTAAAGAGACCACTTCCTTCCATATCCAAGCATGTGAGACAACCTAGATGGGAAGTGAAGCATTACCACCTTCATTATGGGTTCACAAGTTGTACTCCACCCTACAAGGTTGTGTGCACACATGGTATATCCACTCAGAGATGCATTGTCAAACTAGTAATTGGCAAGAATTGGTGGCTGATCTCATTCAAACATTCGAGTATCGAAGTACAAAGCCATCAGTACATAAGGTGTTGTAAGTAGTCAAGTGCCTTACAACAAGGGATAGTGCTATGGCGGAAGATAGAATACAAGAATTGCTAGGTGAACTTGGCCTAGAGGTATACTTTGAGGAAGAAGAAACAAAGGATATACAACTTAAGTGCGCATGTATGGAAAAAGAAAAAGGGACTATGGTGTATGTCATTGATGGGGAGAGGTGGAAATCTTGGATGTTAACCATTTTTAGGGACACGTGAGGTCAAAGATAGTGCTGATGAATGGGTGCATACCTACCATGAACCTTTAAAGATGAAAAATGTTAACATCAGCTTAGAAGCAGAACCCAAGGAGGAAATCATTGGAGACTATTGGTCGGAGAAAGAAGTCTCTAAAATCATTGATCTATTATGTGAATTCCAAGATTTGTTCCCATGCAGGTACCATGAGCTTAAAGGTGTCCACCATTCTTTAGGGGAGATGAGGATAAAGCTGAAGGAAGGTGCGCACCCAATCAAGAAGAGGCCATACTGGATGAATCCCAATTTACGTGTAAAGGTCAAGGAGGAAATAGACAAAATGATAGCATTAGGTATCATTGAGGTTGTGGAAGAGTTGGAATGGATAAGTCCAATGGTGATTAGTATCAAGAAGGACAGAGGATAACAATATGTGTTGATTATAGGGACTGGAATGCAATATGTGTCATTGATCCTAACCCCATTTATTGAAGAAATAGTAGAGGGAGTGGAAAGATGCGAGGTCTACTCTTTCACGGATGGATTCTCGAGATATCACCAGGTAATGATTGTGAAGGAAGACTAGATAAAGATGAATTTCAATACCGAGTGGGGAAGTTTTGCCTATACGGTCATGCCTTTTGGGTTGAATAATGCGCCTGCTGTGTTCTTGCGCATTGTGGTGCAAGCTTTCTAGGACTTCATCTATACATTTCTTCAAGTTTACCTGGATGATTAGACAGTATATGGGTTAGTGAAGGACCATTGTGACAATTTAAGGTTAATGTTTGAGAGGTATTGGCAGTTGAGGATATCCCTCAACATTAATAAATTTGTCTTTGCTACCCAATTTGGAACATTATTGGGGCACATCATATGTAGGGAGGGCTTACTAGTATATCCCGCCAAAGTTGCAGTAATTGTAGGATTGGGGGAGCCTACTAGTCAAAGCACAGTGCACATATTCATTGGACACATGGGTTACTACAGGAATTTCATCAAGGGATACATCAAGATTGCTGTGCCTTTAGAAGAGTTACTTAGACACAAGAGTGCCTTCCTTTGGGGAGAGGCACAATAGAAGGCATTTGACACTTTAAAGGATAGGCTTATCACCACACCCATACTACAATTCCCCTCTTGGGATAAGCCCTTCCATGTTCATGTTGATGCCTTACGAACTGCCATTGGAGCAGTACTTACATAGCCTGGTGAAGGGATTGTTGATCATCCTTTATGCTTTGCAAGTAGGAAGTTTACACTAGCAGAGAAGAATTATACTACAATTGAGCGTGAGGCATTGTCAATGATCTACGTGCTTCACAAGTTCAGATAGTATCTTTTGGCAACTCCTTTTATATTTTACGTTGACCATATGACATTGAAATATTTTTTGAACAAGCCCATTCTACATGGGCGCATATTTCGATGGGTACTATTGTTCCAAGAATTTGAATTCACGGTGATTGTCAAACCAGGGAAAAGTAATTCCAGACCTGATCATTTGTCTAGAATCGATTCAGGGGAGGATGTGCAAGGCATTAAGGATACCATGCCAGATGCACAACTATTTAGGTTGTAGTGCCTCGCCCTCAAACACGTAAGATATTGTAGTATTTCTAAATATAGGTGTAATGTCGGAAGGAATGAAGGCATTGGATAAAAAGTAGTTAGTTATATACTTCGCACCCTAATTATTGATTAGTGGGATTTATACAAATTAGGACATGATGAGATTCTACACCGGTGTGTGCTAGAACATGAGTGCCTATCCATAATAGAAGAGGCACACAGAGGTAGTGCAGGTGGGCACTATGTAGGCAACATCACCTTTGCTGCAAGATATTGATGGTTGGATTATGGTGGGAGACCCTCTATCAAGACTGCAAGGAATATTGTAAGGCATTTGACCATCTCGAGTGCATTGGCAAACTAGGGTGAAGAGATGAAATTCCTCTACATCCTATTCCCAGTGCCGAGCCATTCGAAAAGTGGGCTATAGACTTCGTAGGCCCTATTGCACCAGCCTGCGTGTAGGATTGGGTCACGTTATATAATCACTTACATAGATTACTTGACAAGGTGGGTAGAAGTAGCACCTACTAAGGATTGTACAGCAGCTACTGCAATAAGGTTTCTATGGGAAAAAATTATTACAAGGTATGGGTGCCCTTTGAGTTTGACTAGTGATAGGGGTACACATTTCTTAAATGAGATAGTGAAGATTATGTTATCGAATTCATGGTGGCTCATCACAAGACTACCCCTTACCATCCAAAAGCAAATGGAACCACGGAGGCATTTAACAAAATACTAAGTCATACCCTAACCAAAATTTGTGACATTGGTAGACAAGATTGGGATGACAAAGTATCAGTCGTTCTTTGGGCATATAGGACAACCTACAAGAGGTTAAACAAGGCCACACCATTTCAATTAGTGTTTAGCACGGAGGATATCCTACCAGTTCAATTCATGTTACCTTCTCTACATATAGCACATTTTTGGCAAGGAAATTTTTTGGGTGGACAAATTTGTGAATTCCTTGCCAACGCTATGGGAATCTAAGTCCCTCTACTTAATCGGTGCAGCTGCCATGTATGCATGCATGAGAAAGCATGGATTTCTGTGGTGGCCTTTCGGTTGGGTATCTAATAGGGGCACTCCACTCGACGACCTCGTGGAAAATTCTTGCGAGCTTATCTACAAAGGGGGAATTTGCTATGAAGGTGGGAAAGGGAGTGAGAAAATAGGTAGGAGAACTAATGTTACAGGTAGAAAATCATATTCTTGCATGCACTAGTTAGAAACTTCAACACATGCATTTATGAGAAGAAACAACTCTACAAATAACAACAAGACCAAATAGAATTCATCGATCACAAAGTATCAAGAAACCCCTTAGTCAAAGAAAGTAAGAAACTCCTTCTTCTTGTATTGATTGTTTAAACATAGGTTGTACATGGTGTCGAAATAGAAGAAATTTGAGAGTGGAGGGAAGTAGAAGAAAAATGGCTATTTCCTTTGCTTTCTCTAAGTACAATGCACTCTCGAGTCTACAAGATCAATCACCAACCCTTACAATGGTGTGAAGAAGCCATTAAATATCTTGCAAGAAATGGTTATAACTTCTTCTTTGTTAGCAAGAAATGGTTTACAATCTTTTCAATCATCCACATTCGTTCAAATTCTTGATTCGCAAAGAAACGCCAATGGAGAGAAAAACCAGAATTTTCATTACGCAGTTGTTACATTTGTTTTGTAACTTTGAATTTGAACCGTTCATCTTACCTTTGAAACTTTAAACCAGAGTCATCCACGTGGGAGAAATTTACTGAAGCGGGCGTGGAGAATGCCTTTTGCATTTTGTGACTTTATAGAGATTTATCATTTTTTACATTTTTGGTCCGCCTTTCCACTTTTGATATAAGCCTGACACGTGGCTTCACTTGATTGGTGAAGGAATCATGTCTCGCATTATGAATTTTATCCCTTTTTACAAAAAGGCTCAAAACCTCAAATTTCTCCACCGACCCACTTCTCCGCTTTAACTCTTTTGATTCGGGCTTAATTTTTGACTTTCTCCCTTTACAATGATCGGGGCTGCGGTTCACTTTATGAATTTTACCCATTTTTTACAAAAAGGCTCAAAACTTCAAATCTCCCCACCGACCCACTTCCCCAATTTGACTCTTTTGATGTGGGCTTAATATTTGAATTTTTCCTTATAACATGATCAAGTTACCGGTCACTTTATGAATTTTAACCCTTTTTACAAAAAGGCTCAAAACCTCAAATCTCCCCGCCGACCCGCTTCCCGCTTTGACTTTTGATGCGGGCTTAATATTTGACTTTTTCCTTATAGCATGATCGGGACTGCAGGTCACTTTATGACTTTTAGCCCTTTTCTACAAAAAGGCTCAAAACCTCAAATCTCCCTGCCGACCCACTTCCCTACTTTGACTCTTTTGATGTGAGCTTAATATTTGAATTTTTCCTTATAGCATGATCGGGACTGCGGGTCACTTTATGACTTTTAGCCCTTTTTACAAAAAGGCTCAAAACCTCAAATCTCCCGCTAACCCACTTCCAAATGACTTTGACTCGTTTGATGCGGGCTTAACATTTGACTTTTTCCTTTTCACCACAATGCCTCAAAATAAAAAAAGGACCTTTCCTACCGCATCCAATTAGATATGTCCACATATCCATGGATAATGGGGCCAAAATTTGACAGGAAGAAAATGCCCATCATTCACGACTATGGAAAAATGCAGAGAAGAAGAAAACTCCACCATTTCACGCCCGATTTTCAAATTTATTTCGTGAACCAAGGAATTGAAAATAATACAAGGTTTGACGATCCATGGCCATAGAAAGATTGACAGTTTCATTCAAATGAGGACAACAATAAAATTTTCACGGGTCCAGATAGGAAAATGGAAAATTTATCAAAATGTGCAGACTAGAGGGTTTAAACAATTTCAAAGCATGAATTTATCTATCTTTTCGACTTCCAGATTTACTTGAACATACGGAGGGCGTGAGCTACTTTAAAAATGAGGGGGATTTTGAGGGTGACAACAATTGGCTCTAGCTTGGGGACATGACATGGATTGAGCATAGTGAAGACATGACATGGGAATCCAGAATCTCAATCTCTAGACCCTGTAATTCGTTGACCAATGCCTTATCCATTGGGCCTTGCAGAGTCATATACAACTTTGAGAAAGAAAGATCAGAAGAAGGAAACACACAAACACACAATGGGAAGGAAACACATGACACACAATAGAAGGGGAAACAAAACCACACAACAAAAAGGGAAACACACCTATGGTACAAGGTGGGGGAACAACCCGCTTTCACTGATGATACAATTTCAAGTATTTCCCACTCCGAGGCAATTCCAACGGTGTTCCATCCAAATATGAGAGAAGAAAAGCGTTCTCACCACAAGCTTCATGAATCTGGAATGGGTTGAGCCATAATGAATCGAACTTTCCATGGCTGCCTTTTGGTTCTCTTCTCTTGTCCCATAGTAGGATGAAGTCTCCAACTTTGAATTCTCTTGCCTTGGCCTTCTTATCAAAAATATTCTTTACTTTCAATTGGTGCTCCTTAATGCGATCCACCACTTGGAGTCTATTTTCTTCCATCTTCTCAATAAAGAGGATCATCTTGTTAATGGAATCTTTGACCGACCATCTTCTATTGTTTTTAGCAGCTTGAGAGCTAGCATCTCAATCATGAGAGGAATTTCTGCTTCGACTCCATATAGTAGTTGGAATGGTGACATACCTATTGCCTTCTTGGGAGTGATCCTATCCACCCACAATGCGTCGTACAAACTTTTGTGCCAATTCCTTTGATTCTCATTTACAAGCTTATAGAAAATGGTCATAATGTTCTTGTTGCTTGATTCGGCCTATCTGTTTCCTTGTGGATAGTAGTCAGAAGAATGAGATAGGGATATTTCATGTAGCTATAACAAAACTCAGTCATCTCTCTTGAAGAGAAATAGGTAGCATTATCTGCTACAATCTTCTGGTGCACTCCGAAACGGAATATGATATTCTCCTTGATAAAGTTGTATATTGTTTCAGTGTTGGCTTGTTTGGTGGAATGGCTTCCACCCATTTGGTGAAGTATTTTGTTGTTGTGAGTACATAGGTGTGCCCTACACTTGAGTGAGGGTTCAGAACACCAATGAAGTCCAACCCCACTATTGAAATGGTTCTTCAATAACCACATGCCTGAGTGGTAATGCAGCGAGTTGTGGTCTTCCAATGAACTATTGGCATGATTTGCATTTAGAAACCCAATCTTGAGTGTCTGCAAAGATGGTGGGCCAATAATACCTTCCTCGGAGGATCTTGTGTGTAGTGACCATTGCTGAAAAATGTCCACCACATGCTTGGTCATGGTATGCTTTAAGCAACTTTTCTTGTTGCTCTTTATCTACACACCTAAGGAAACAACCATCTAGGCCTCTTTTATAAAGTGCATGATTCCAAATTACAAATTTAGTTTCCTTTAGCTTGAGATTTCTCCTTTTCTTGTAATCAAGATGGGGAGGGAATTATCCATAAGTCAGGTAATAGGAAATAGCAACATATCACTCATCAGTAGTGGTGACACAGAGAACCCATGGGTTGTCTTCTCGAACAAGTTGAGAAAGCACAATTTTCTTCACCATTTTGCACTTTGAGTGTTTGATCTTGAGAAATAAACTTGCACAAGCCATTTCCCCTTACCAGATTGGAGGGTTAAATCTCCAAGTCATATGCTTGAGCCTTTTCAATCCAATTTCCTCTTTTAGCTCTGGGATCCTACTATGTCAATATGGACTTGATTGCACTATCAGAGACCATCACCACCGTATGGGAATTGGGGATGTAAAAACTGATTTTTTTTATAGCCTTGACCACTGCATAGGCATGCTTCTCCAATTGGATGTATTTTAGCTCATGTTATTTTAAAGGACAACTCATGAAAGCTATAGGTTCTTCCATGCCTTCATCATTTTTTTGAACAAGAATGACAGAGAGTGTATGTTCTGATGCATAACAATACATGATGAATTCTTTGTTAAAATTTGGAGATACAAGAGTCGGAGCCTTAGCAATGGATTTCTTGATCTCTTCAAATGTTTCCTTCCCTTCATTATTCCATTTGAAGTTTGTTTGTGGTTTCATCATGGAGGTGATGTGCTTCGTCAACTCAGTAAACTTGGGCACAAAACGACGAAGAAAGTTCACATTTCTAAAGAATGAATGAACTCCTTTATTGCTTTTGGGTAGGGCTAATGCTTGAATGGATCTAATCCTCTCAAGATTAATATGTGATCCATGTTTGTTCATAATTTGCCCCAATAACTTGCCTTTTGTGACTCCAAAAATGCACTTTTTGGATTTAGTGATATGCCATGTTTCCTACACCTTGCAAGTACCTATTCCAAGTGATAGATATGATCTCCCCTCTTCTTTAAAAATACTGTGAGATCATTAAGATATATGAAAATTCAAATCTTTAGATCTTTGAAGGCCAAATCCATTTCCCTTTGGAATGTAGCTCTTGCATTGATTAGGCTAAAAGGCATTCTACTATAGGAAAAAGTGCCCCAAGGTGTTGTAAAGGTTGTCTTTGTGTGGTCCTCCTCTGTCACTTTGATTTGATTGTATCTTGATAATCCATCAAGTAATGAAAACATTTTAAATCCAGTGATTGCTTGCAGGATATGGTCCATGATAGGAAGAGGATAATTTTCCTTTAGTGATGCCTGGTTCAAGTTGCGAAAATCTACACATATCCTTATTTCACCATTCTTCTTCTACACTGGCACAATGTTAGCCACCCACATTGAATGGTGGATGGGAAAGATGATCCTTGCATTAAGCATCTTCATTACCTCATCCTTGATGGTATCAACAATCTTTGGGTTATACGACCTTTGTTTCTACCTGAAGGGCTTAACATCCTTCTTCAAAGGAATTGAGAGATGCATTTCCTTTGGCTGGAAGGATTTGAGTTCATCATAAGAGTAGGCCAAGACATCGATTATTTCTTGAGTAATGCAACAAACCTTCTTCTTTCTTTAGCGCGAAACATTTTCCAATATTGACCATCCTTGGCTCCTCCAGGTACCAATTTTTTCTTTATCAAAATCAACTGGGCACCAAGAAGATTGATTTTCTTTCTCTTGAATGAATTTGTCATGTTTGTCAAAGAGGTCTTCTAAAGAGACTAAGCCTTTGGGAATTTTTTTCCCTTTCAATTTGATTACTCCCTCATCATCAATCCCTTCAATTCCTTCTTTCTTTTTCTCTGGGGACTGCTTCTCGATGTGGATTTTCACCTCCTTTGAAGAAGAGATTATTGAAATTATCCCTTTGCTCTAAAAAGGCTAGAATTTGGTTATCATCATTGAAGACTTGCCAATGATTTGCATTGTCTAGTACACTAGGCATGAATACCATTTCAATGGTCACTTTTTCTTTACCAAAAGAAGGATGAGGTGTCACTAGGAAGCTGACACTACAAGAGAATCAGACTTTTCATTTTGTTCCCTTGGAATAGATTCAATGGAAAATGCATCAAAAGATTCAATGCAGTCCCACACTCTATTTCTGTAATGTCGAAGTCTTGGATTCTTCACCTGATATTATTGGCAGACCTACTTTACTACAACCTCTACATCACCTTAGCATCTCAGTTTCTTGATTCCCATGTCCTCTATTGCACTCATGCCTAATATTAGTGCTTCATACTGTAGTGTTATTTGTATTATCAAATTACAGCTTGTAGGAAAATGGGTACAACTCATTGGAAGGAGAGTATAATACTACACCGGCTCTTGAGCTTGCACTGGAATTACTACCATCAAATTCCATTTTTAAAATTTGATCTTCCTCTTCTTCCATGAGAAGTGGCAAGTTCTCCTCTTTCTTTGATGTGAGGAAGTAGTTTCTAGCCCACAATCTTGAAAGAGAATGTTTGCTTTTGGATCATCGACTTTCATACTTTGAACTTCATCTTTCTTACTTGGTAGTAACTTCTTCATCTCACCTTTTTTGGGATATTCGTAGATGAGTAATCCATTTTTATCTCTCTAGCCATGTCTCTGTAGAAACTCTTAGTCAATAGCATACCAAAGGATGCTAGGATGTTTGCTACTAGTATGGTTAGGAGCACCTTCTTGTCTGGAAAATCAGCAAGAGCTACCTATGCAGATTTGATTCTTCCTACCAATGGAACTTGTTTTTATTCCATTGAGTAGTAGGTGTCATTTATCCCTGGTCAAGGTGAGGCCTAGAGAATTTGTAACTTTGGCTAGAATCACATTGTCTGAGGCTCTAGAATCTATGATACAATTATTTAGCTGAAAGCCTTTAATGAGGAGTGATAGGTAGAAAGGTTCAATATTGTTGGTTTTGGAGGCATTGAGGAATATCATGTTTTGTGAAAGTGGTGTGGATGGTGTGGAAGTAAGCCTTTAGATGTAGGACTCGAGGATATAGGGTTACTACCACGAACTATATTAATGAACCTATCAAACCGAGAAGGTCAGTGTTTGTAGGTATTCTATTTCGAGTGCTGGACTTTGGTTTTGCTTACATGTTCCACAAAGTCAAATGGGGTTATGGTGAGTGAGGAGGAGGTTCCAGAAATGGAGGAAGATTTACATGGTAGAGGATTTGCTAATTTTGCTGTTGAATTCTCGTTTTTAGGTGTAGCAATTAGCTTGGAAGGAGGTAAGCATATAGCTTTTGATTGAACCTTAGACATTTTGCAGGAACAACATTTAAAGGAGAATTGTTCTTAGAAACTTTTGAGCTGGGAGAAGAATTAGATGACTTACTTGGCATAGTAGCATGATCCCTGAAAACCAAAGTGAGTCTTGGTTTTTCTTTGGCCGACTCCATAGAATGTGGTAATGGTGATCCTCTGCTAATGATTTTATTTTTTGTGACCTCTGGAGGAGAATCTTCTTTATTCTTCTTATCCTTTACCACAATCTGTTGAGGATGAAGCACATTTCTGGATTGTGCACAAGTGAAAATAACACATGAGAAACTTGGAGCTTCTTCATCATCCTCATCTTCATCATCAACGTACTCAATTAGGCCATTGTGCATCTCAACTTCCTTGACCTCAAGATAGTTTTCATAGTCTTCTATATTTTCTTCTTCATTTTCATAAATTTTTGCTTCCTCCTCCGGCTCTTTGGTGTCATAGACGGAATTGACTGGTGGTGCTTCAAGAGCAAGCCGACGAGGAGGTGGAGCAATCCTTGGCCTATCTATATGGTTTGGTTTCCTTGAAGCATTCCGTATTGTGATATAAGATAGCTACTAAATCAAGGCTACCAAGTCATTTGCCATTTTTTGGAACATCAGATCTGTGGTGACAAAGTTTGAATTATGACAAATTTGATTTCCATTGGGGCCTTTCACTTTACCAGACAAGATTAGATCATCATCGGTTTCTATTGCATGGTCTTGAGCTTCCCTTAATGTTCTTGGTTGGGTTCTTCTAAGGAAGAAACCTACTTCTGATGGCAAGGCGTTGATGAATAATCTCTTCAAATTATTTTCAAGAGGCACCACATCTTTAGGGATTCTTCTTATCACTCTGTTATATCTTGCTACAAAGTCTCTCATTGACTCAGAGGTTTCTTTTTTCATTTGTACCAATTGGACCAAGAGATCCTGACAATATTTTGTGCTCTTGAACCTGTGTTTGAATGCACTTATTATATCTTCCCAACAGGTGACAAACCTTGGGGTAGCATGTAGAGATATTCAACAACTTTCTCTTGAAGTGACTCCACAAAGAGTCAGACTGACACATCTTCATCCTCAACACCCAACACACCACAAGTAGTGATAAATGTTGCTACATGCTCTTCAGGGAGTTGAAAACCATCCCCTCTAAATTTTGGGAATTTTTTTCCTCGAGCCTCTCGGTAGCTCATGGAGTGATTGAGCAAGAGCCGCTTGCACCGGTTTTTCCTCCCCATGGTACATTAGGCCTATGAGCCTCACAATCATGTTCACGCTCACAATCACAATCCCTTATTCTATTTCTATTTCTACCTTCCAACCTTGCTATGGGGTGAGGCTTCTACCTTGCTACTCTTTTGTCTACCTTGGCTTGAAGTCTTTTGATTTCTTTGAGTTGAGATCTTATTTCCTCTTCCGCTCTTGCTTCTCTTTCTCTAGTTTCTTCTTCGGTCTCTACGTCGGTGAAATCTTCAAGGTTCTCCTTGACGTATGGAAATTCACCATCCAAAGGATTGGCAACACTCAGGTTCCCAACGTGATTATTTTCTTGAAAAGGAAGCATCTGGATTCCGAGTAGCTCTTGTCTCCTTTGAATTTCCTTAAAAATGGGATCAGTTTGTCCTCCTTGTCTCTATTTTCGGGTGTATCTTCTATCCGCCAACTTGAAAATCTATGCTCTTCTTTGCAGTGCTGGAATTTATCTTTGCCTCTCCAATTCAGTCAGTGCATTCTTCTTCAAGGTCCAGAATTCTCGTGGAAATGAAGTAGTGATTGGAACTTTTCTATTATGTCAGATAGCTTCCCTCAAATTTGAAGCAATGTCTTCTTGGATGTGGATGAGAAATTTCGGTCTTTCAAAAGGAGGGTTTCCCTGAATAGCCATGATTTGAATCCATGTGGCTCATATAGCCATTCAAATTCTAGAAATTTTTCTCATTTTCTCATTTTGAATTTTTGACCTTGTGGTCGCATTGTGTGTAGATGCTACTAAATCGACCAATGGTGGGCATAAAAAACTATTGGCGAGGAAATTTTTCGAGTGGAAAAATTTGTGAATTCCTTGCCAAATCTCTAGGAATCTAAGTCCCTCTACTTAACAGTGCAACTTCCCCGTATGTATGCTCGAGAAAGCATGGATTTCGTGGTGGCCTTTCAAATCACTCGTGGATTCAACAGGGAACTCCACCGACCTTGCGGTGAATTCTTGTAGTTATCTCGCAAGGGGGAATTTTGCTATGAAGGTGGGAAAGGGAATGAGGAAAGAGGTAGGAGAACTAATGTTTCGGTAGAAAATCATATTCATGAATTTATGAGAAGAAACAACTCTCCAAATAATAACAAGACCAAATAGAATTCATCAATCACAAAGTATCAAGAAACCCCTTAGTCAAAGAAAGAAAGAAACTTCTTCTTCTTGTAATTATTGTTAAAACACAGTTGTACATGGTGTTAGAATAGAAGAAATTTGAGAGCAGAGGGAAATAGAAGAAAATGGCTATTTCCTTTGCTTTCTCTAGGTACAATGCACTCTCGAGTCTACAAGATCAATCGCCAACCCCCTTATAATTGCATGAAGAATCCAATAAATATCTTGCAAGAAATGGTTACAACTTCTTCTTTGTTAGCAAGAAATGGTTTACAATCTTTTCAATCATCCACATCCATTCAGATTCTTGATTCGTGAAGAAATGCCAATGGCGAGAAAAACCAGACTTTTCATAATGTAGTTGTTACACTTGTTTTGTAACTTTGAATTTGAACCATTCATCTTACCTTTGAAACTTTAAACCAGAGTCATCCACGTGGGATAAATTTATTGGAGTGGGCATGGAGGATGCCTTTTGCATTTTGTGACTTTATAGAGATTTGGCATTTTTTACATTTTTGGTCCGCCCTTCCACTTTTGATATAATGTTGGCACATGGCTTCACTTGATTGGAAAATGAATCGCAGCTCGGTTTATGAATTTTAGCCCTTTTTACAAAAAGGCTCAAAACCTCAAAGTTCTCCGCCAACCCACTTCCCCGCTTTGACTCTTTTGATTCGGGCTTAATATTTGAGTTTCTCCCTTTAGCATGATCGAGGCTACAGGTCACTTTATGACTTTTACCCCTTTTTTACAAAAAGGCTCAAAACCTCAAATCTCCTCGCTTCCCGCTTTGACTCTTTTGATGTGGGCTTAATATTTGACTTTTTCTTTATAGCATGATCGGAGCTGTGGGTCACTTTATGACTTTTAGCCCTTTTTTACAAAAGGCTCAAAACCTCAAATCTCCTTGCCCACCCACTTCCCCGCTTTGACTCTTTTGATGTAGGCTTAATTTTTGAATTTTTCCTCATAGCATGATCGGGGCTATGGGTCACTTTATGAATTTTAGCCCTTTTTTACAAAAAGGCTCAAAACCTCAAATCTCCCCTCCGACCCGCTTCCCGCTTTAACTCTTTTGATATGGGCTTAATATTTGACTTTTTCCTTATAGCATGATTGGGGCTACGGGTCACTTTATGACTTTTAGCCCTTTTTTTACGAAAAGGCTCAAAACCTCAAATCTCCTCGTCGATCTGCTTCCCCGCTTTGACTCTTTTGATGTGGGCTTAACATTTGACTTTTTTCCTTTTCACCACAATTCCTCAAAATGTTAAAAGGACTCATCCTGCTACATCCAATTAGATATGTCCATGTACCCATGGATAATGGGGCCAAAATTTGATGGGGAAGAAAACACCCATCATTCACGACTATGGAAAAATGTAGAGAAGAAGAAAACTCCACCATTTCGTGCTTGATTTTCAAATTTCTTTTGCAAACCAAGGAATTGAAAATAATACAAGGTTTGACAATCCATGACCATAGAAAGATTTTCAGTTTCATTCAAATGAGCACAACAATAAAATTTTCACAGATCTAGACAGGAAAATGGAAAATTTATCAAAACGTACACACTTGAGGGTTTAAACAATTTCAAAGCATGAATTTATCGATCTTTTTAGACTTCCAACTTTACTTAAACACTAATGGAGGGCGTGAGCTCAATATTTTCAGATTTGAATAAAAATGAGGGGGTATTTTGAGGGCGACAACACATGCACGGGAGGATTGGCCGATGAACAAGCACTGGAAGAAAGAATTGACAAGTTAATGCAATTAGATGAAAGATGATCACTTACTAGGTGGAGCCAAAAGACTGAAAAAGCAAAACAAAAGGCATGGCATGATTGTCACATTAAGAAAAAAAAATTGAGGTTGGGTAGATGGTGCTACTATATGATTCCAAGTTTTTGCGCCATCTGGGAAGTTAAAAGTCCATTGGTTGGGTCCCTACATCATCTCGTACATCCTTGATTTAGGTGCGTGCCAATTACAAGCGCTAGATGGGATGAGATTTCTAAGACACTTCAATGGGATTAGGTGAAGCCCTACTATAAATAAGTCTTCTTGGTGTTTGTAATAAGGTAGTATTGCCAGATAGGTTAGGACTTCCTTTAATGCATTTTTTTCTTTTCTTGTGTTTCCCTTTCTCATTGATTTTTTTGTGTTGTGCCTTGGGTGCCGTAACCTCATTAATTTTTCAAAGGTTGTGAATGCATAGAGGATCACACATTTTTTTAGTGTGGGGTAGAAATAATGTGAAAGAAAGAGATAGAAGGTGATGGAGGAGGCTGATTTGAAGGACACGAAGAGGTTAGAGGCCCGCATAGGAAAGAGTGATGATGATGAAGAAGATGAACCTAAAGGAGCCCAAGAACCACTAGTGTTTGATGTGCATGATTCAAAGGAAGAGGGTAGAGAAGAGGAAAATGAGTTTCTCTTCGTGTAGAGGAGGGTTAGCCAGGAGGAGGAAGGCTCCCAAGATAAGGGAGGAAGCAAATAAGTGAGTATAAAAAATCAGACTCCAAGCCTCACGCAGGAGCAGATAAACGAGGCGGTAGAAAAGGAGTAGCAAAATCATTGAAGCCTTGGCACAACAAGAGTTAGAGGGCAGCACTGATTTAGTGATGAATGAAGATAAGGAAGAAAGTGTGGGAAAAGATCACAGTAGCATAGGAGGAGGCCCCAGTTTGATGGTATGTATTCCTAAGGGCACGCACACATGAGGAAGGCACATGGAGATCCAGAGACCAAGAATGGACTATATTGATGATCCAAACAAGGTGTGTTGCATGCATGTTTCCAAAGCATGGTATTAATAGAGAAACTCTTGGCTATGAAGTCATTTGATGAGGAAGGTGCATACCCTCGGATGAGGAAAATGCTTTCTTAGTCAATTGAGTCCTACATCGACAAGCCGTAATTCAAGGTAATCCAAGGGGCAATAATGAAGGTTCCTGAGTCAAAAGGAGACAACCCCTTGGTGAGCACTCAATGGCTATCAGACGAACAAGTATGCAATGTGTTGAACAAGGTCTCGGTTGAACTAGAAGCCAGGTTATTCGGGAGGAATGACAGGGTAAAATTCCTAGAGGCGAGTTAGAGAAGAAGGAAGAAGAGCTCGAAGAAAGGACCAAGGACTTAAAGTGGGAGGAACTAATCAACGCGTAGCTAAGGTGTGAGTTGAAAGAAGAGAAGGAAAGGGTGCATGAGGTTTGTAAGAAAGTAGAGATGATCACAAATGCCATTTTCTTGAAGCATCCAGATCTAATGCCACCCGCGTAGAAGTATGGATGACCACCGGCCTTAGAGTCTACAAAGGAGGCAGCAAGCGCACAAGGAAATGGAGGATAAGATGAAGGTGTAAATTGTTACTGAGTACAAGAAAGTCCTCGTGGATGTGAAAGTTACCACCCAATTTTTTTAGGCCATTTATGACAATTACACCGATAGATATAGGGTGACAAGCATTCTTATCACCTCCCATGAAGCGGAGCTCAAGGAGTTCTAAGATAAGAATAAGGGAAATATAGCATAACGTGACAAGATCTTAGCCAAAGTTAAGAAGAAATCAGAGGCTATTGAGACCTTGCAAGGCTCAATCAAGAACCGGTTGAAGGAGTTGTATCCCTAGATCACTCGAAGGATGGATGCGCTCAAGATTTGGGCAAACAATTGGAGGAGATTGTGGAAATGATGAATACCCAAGGAGAGGGGCTAAGCTTTGAAGAGGTGAGCACCCTAGTCGATGACATTTGTCAGTGGGCATGGAGTGAGGTTGGTACCTAGAATAAGCTAGAGGTAGACCTAACAAAAATTTCCCTCTTCTCTTACAAAAGTGATCATAGTTCCCCCATTCTTTCTTTCTTCCCCAAATTTCTTCATTCCCTTTTCTCAAACCATTTAAAGGTAGTCATTATTTATTCATTGAGAAGGTGTTACCTCGGGTGGAGGACAGGAATAGTTTGGGGTGATGATGGGCCCCTAAAATATTGGCCAAGTACAAGAAGGCACATGGGCACACAAGTCCTAGTTAAGAAAGGGTGCGCAAGGAGAAAGCGCGTAGGACAAGGTTCTAGGAGGGTTTAACAGAGCAAGTGGTGCACATGCAAGATAGAAAAAGGTTTCAAGACTTAGCCATATTTGACACATTAGGTAGAACATGAGAAAAGTGTGACCCAACTGCACATGCAGAATGGATAAGGTGCCAGCCTAGCGACAAGTTGGCCTAAGAAGGAATATACCCTACGATGGAAGTTTCTAGAAGGCCATCATTGCAAAGAGTGGAGAGCTTAGACCTAAAGAAGCATGCTCCCATGAAGGACCACCTTAGACACTTGGTAATGGATCTACAACTCCCATAAAGGCTTGATGATGTTGAGAAGGGCTATAAATACAAGCACCCCCAGAGGAAAAAAAGAGAGAAGCTAGAAGAAGGTGAAGCCATGTAGGAATACTATGAGAGCTCCATAAGTTGGGTAGGATCTATAGGAAAAGGATGTAATAAGGGGTTGGGATTTCAATTTTCTCTTGAGAACTGATGGGTGTAAATCCAGCTATGATGTATGACTTCGGTCTGCATAGTTGTGGTAGTCTGTAATGAATCCAATGAATATAATGAGGTTACCAAACTTGATGAATATGGTTATTAATGTTTCTGATCCATGTTTATAGCTTACAATTTTGATTCATGAATGTTTATGGAATGAATATAACTCCTTATGCATTTCCTTTCTATTTTGGTTCCTCTCTATAATCTATTAAGTACCATTCAGTCTGGGATGACTGCATTTGTCTAGAAGTCATTCTAAGTTCTATGATAAGTGTATGTCTCGTTCCCACTCACTCTTTTTAAGCTCCTATCATAGATGATGTTTCCCACTTAACTCACATAAAATAGAGTCTCGGCACATGTGTGTGCCTCAAGTAACTACCCAAATGCCCACCGGGTGATAGTTCGGTACGCATGGGATTCCCTTGTTCTTGGTGGGTGTAAAAATGACTACACTACATCATTTGAAACATGAGTTTCAATATGAAATCTATCCAAAGGCTCTGACTTAATTATAACTTTAGTTCCATACCTTGTAGTAAAGAATAAAAATGACCAATCTAAAGAAAGATAACCTCCTATCTTTGCTGTGAAATCTCTTGATAAATATAAAGTAAAGTAGGGAGGTAAATCTACTACTGTAACATCTTGCAGGATAGAAACATTTGGACAAGCATGTAACGTTACCTCCAAATTTCTAATGATGCCAACTATGTTAGTTGTTGTTCCATCTAGCTATGCAACACACTTTTCTCTGTAGGTTCATATTGTAGGCCCAATTTTTCTACAATTTTTTTAGGCATTATTGTGTTGCTTACACCATTGTCAACCATGCAGTTATGAACTAAATAATCTCAAATAATCAAATATAGATAAAGGGTGGTGGATTTTTAATATCATGAGAATTTAAAACCTTTTGTACCATCCACTTAACCTCTTTTATGTGATCTTTCTTGATTGTACCAAGAACCATATCTACTTTCTAAGCTTCCTTTTTTGTTGGTTTTGAATAAATATGCAACTTAGCAAGCTCATGAGCAAGTAACTCTTGTTGTCTGGAATACTCAAAGCATCCCATAATGAAATATTAATATTATAATTTTTCATTACCTCAACAATATTAAAAGAAGAAATAGTCTTTGAAAAATCTTCTACATTTTTAGCATAAGCTTATCAAAAATTGACTTTTCTTCAGCAGCTTTTGAAATCTGAGGTATGAATAATCTTCTTGAATCAAAGTTGTAATTGTTTTTAATACTCTTTAGGAGCTGAACTGCTTGCTATTTTTTGATTTGTACTTGATGATTTATCGGTGATTGTAGGAGAAATAGGTCTATCTTGTTTTTTTCTTTATCTTGAGCCCGTTCTTGAGACCTAGTCAGAATCGCAATAAAATCTTTTCTCTAAAGATGACTAAGTTTTGTTCAAGTGATTTCTAATTTTGGCCATCTTGCTTCCCACCCTCCATTTGAGGCATAAATAATGCTTCAGATTGAGGTTATGCAACAAGGCTTATATTCAGAATGCATTTGGACAATTAGCAATTGAATGAGGTTGATTACAAGGTAAACACCACTCTTCTAAAGCCATGTTGACTGGAACAAGAGCACTAGATGAACTAGGAGCCTTAGGATCAAATTGTTTTGTTTGATAAGGCTTCCTATAACTCGATTCTCTCGAAATGGCTGCCTACTCTATTGATTTTAATGATATGGAGTTTGGTAAGGCCTGCTAGACTAGGTAACTTTATTGTCAATTGATGTTAGTTTGTTCCCATTATCTGTAAGGCTTTAAATATTTCATCTATATGCACCTTTGTAATGATAGGTTATATTATAGTAATGGGCTATGGAACATGTGCCAAATTTGTTATATTAGGCATTAAAGGCCTTATGACTAATTTTGACTTGAAAAAGGTTATTTTTAGCCCTAATAGCAATATCATAAGTTGTTGGGAGCGTAGTTCCTCCGATAGACTGAATTATGGCTGAAATGTTTCTATTTAGAGCTCTAAGATAGTATAGAAATGCATGATCATCTTGAGGCTTAACACTAGTTGGAATTCTTTCCCAAGTTCTAACAAATATAATGTTAAAACTAGCCATAAATTCATGAGGAGCTCTCTTAATTGTAGAAAATTGTTCTATGAGAGATAAATTATCATAATTGTCTTAAAATTACTTAAGTAGTTGCTCCCCTAATTCATCCCAAGTTGTTATACTCCCTATCGGTAAAGTTTTGTACCATTGCAAAGTTTGTCCTTTAAATGATGCAGCTAAGAGTCTCAAGGCTACATCTTCATGAGTTACATTATGGACTGCACAAAGGGCTACAATATATTTAATGTGCTCAATAGGGGTAATATGATTTTCACCAGTAAATGAAGGTAAACATTTTAGGGCAGTAATAGGTATATCATGATAGACTTGAATTACTAAAGGGTTGCCATTAGTAAAGGTCACAAAATTTCTAGGTGGTTCTTGAGTCGTTGGAATAACAGGATTTGAACAACAAGATTAACACATGGAGAAGGAAGGGGAGGATGGTTTCCAAAACTCGGGTCTATTATAAGGTAAGGTATTGCAACTCTTCTTCTTTATGCGAATCAAAGATAAAGAAATAAAATCAGTAGGAAGTCCTATTATTGATGATCTTGTAGTCACTTTAGAAATGGATCATGCCACAAAACTAGTCCAAAACATCCTTGCGAAGTCGCCAAATAAATCAATTAATTTTTGCATCTTTTTCTTCCAAAAGTGATTTTCTTTCACCTTGTAAATCTGTTATAAATTGTTGTAATTTGTGTAGATCTCATATGTGTCCCCAGATCATGGCATGCTAAAAATTGTTATCTCTCAAAATTTCACCCTTTTTGAGAGATGACAGAAGGGGTTATAAGCTTGGTTTATCTCTCACTTCCGTAGATACAATGGAAACACCTCAGGTCTGTGGGTATACCTATTGTTGAGGTGAGTCTCTCGGTATCAAGGTCGGTTCCTTATTGATGTATCCTAAAATAATTTTTTGGGATTTTGAGGGTAAAAATATTGTTGTAACTAAATTGAAAATGGGGTGATACACAAAATTTATTGAGGGATTTGACTGAGTATATGCACAATAAAATTAAGAACAAATTGTAGATGCATGAACCAATGGTTTTCAGCAGAATATTAAGGCAAAACACGTATGTATTAAGGGATGAATCACAACAACACAGAAGTTAAACATGCACATTAAGACTATGCAGAAAATACCATATTTATAGAAAGGTAAGATAATTAAATCAGGGAATTAAATTCACAAGAGATAATAGAAAGATACACACCACTGCAAATAATTGGAAAGACAATAAATGGTTCTTATTCAAGGGCAAAACTGGAAAAAATATGCTTCAACACTCTTGTGTCCAAAAGTCCTCCCTTATGCCTTGCTAGTGCATATAATATATGGAAAAATACTTCACCCAAACCCTCCTAAAAATAGACTACAATCTGTACTCGCCCATGCATGCTAATTTTATCCCTTTATCATGAATAAATAAAGGAATAAAAATAGACATGTTGATTACAATGAGGCATTAATAGCCTTAGTTACAAAAGTACACACTAGTCAAAGTGTAGTTGATTGTTCTATTTTAAATGCAATTAAAATACTTGGGTGAATATTTTTGGCTAATATTAGCCACTTGCTTGTTGTGCAAGTCATCTCCAATGTGAATGTAACTTCTTTGCAACTCTTTTTGTCCTATAGTGAACACATGCAAAATAATAGTTCTTTGCAAGAAAATAATGATTTTGATCTCTAATACTTAGCAAAAATTATTCAACCTCTCTATGGGGACCACCTATAGGCATGTGCAAGAAAATAATACCTTTATTTTGTGAAAAATAAGGTAATTTAGACCTCAAAATAATCTTCATGAGCTCTGATGTTGACCTCCTTGTCATGAAATATTCCCTCTTGTGGAGACCACGTTACAATAAATGACCTTTCTTTGACTTGGCCATGACACTAAGCTTTAGTTTGACTAAGGTCAAGTTTCAAATGATAATCATGTTGATTATCCACTTTGGCACATACTTGGTTTTCTTTTGAATAATTATTGCCCTTTTGAAAACACAAGGTCACGGGACCCTTTTGATGGCATATACTATATTTGTACATATTATAGTTTTTGGCCTCTTTTTGATTCATCATTGCATAACAAATGTTTATCAGGACCTTTTGATCATATACATGGTTAATACCCTAAAGATCAATGCAATGATTATAATATCATTAGGTTGGCCCCCTTCCCACGATGACTCGACCCTTTTTTTAATTTTCGGTGGTGTTTAGTTTAACTGTGGTCAAGTTGATGGTAACTCTGGAGTTTGCATTGAAAGCTAGTAATGAAACCTTGTCCATTGATCTTTGTATTGTTCATATTTCCATCGTTGATCTTCAGCTTTGTTTGATCACTACCATGTCTCAGTACCTTTTCGATCATGATAAAAACTAGATTTTTTAATGTTCACCATTTGATTTGGGTATTGTTTTAATCTTCACCGTCAATTTTTTCGAACTCGGATGACATGGTAGTTGAGTTATGAGTTAGCATTTTGAATCACTGATCCTGTACTATTTTTATCCTTGTCATGGATCCTAACTCAGGTCAAGTTTGGGAAAAGGTGGTTGAGTAAAAGAACTCGAGCCCTATCATTTCATTCATTCTACATTGTTGGAAAAATAGGGTGAAGCCTTGGTAAAATTTTGCCTCAACGCCATTGATGATTCAACTGGAGCTTGATTATTTGGCATTCTTTATTCTTTGGGACTATGCATCTTCGAACACTTGCATATTTTTCTAGCATTTTCTCTATATAATCTCTTTTGACATTATACATCATTATTATCTTTTTAAGCTCTTTGACTGGGTGACTCTTGGTCGTGTGTGCCTAGAAGGTGAGATTTGTGATTTCATTGAGTATTGTAAGAGTTCCTTCTTGTCATTTTCACTTCTCTTTGCACTAATACATTGATTCATTCACATTATTCTGTATTTTTGTGCATGGAAATTATAATTGCTAGCTTGGAAATCCATTAATGGGAGTCGTTTTATAGCTCTTTCATTTTGTGTCGATGGTTTTAAAACTCAATTCAAATCGGTAAGTTCTTTGTGTATTCTTCAAAAATTTAGCAAAACATGTGGAATTGAAATGGTTGTTGAAGAAACTAGAGTTTTATTTTTAAGTAACCTTATTTTGAAACTAATAATGTGATACTTTGTGCTTCTATGAATAATGTTTTGAATATGTTTCATTTTTGTTGACAATTTTTACACAATGCAAAATTGGCAAAGACGAAAGTTTGTTTTCGATGGAAGACATTGATGAAATGGACCTAATCTAGGGGGATCCATTCATTTTCAGTTAGTGATTACATGTAATTTGTAGCTATGTGTGTTGTTACAACATGTAACAAATCACATAGTCTGTAATTCCATGTTTATCTTCATAAAAAAACACAAAATCCCGAAGGACAAATTCATTAGTTTGATGAAGACTAGAATTTCAGAATAGATGAATTGATACATTTTGGGACAAATGAGACACGGTTGTAAATTGCATTTTTGTGTAGTATATTGCTAAAGTTACAGTGTATTCCAAATTATTCCTTTATGATTAAATCCATTTGATTATGTTATTGAGTTGTATAAGTTTATTATGTAATTCATACAAAAACTAAAATATAGAAAAGTTACACAACTCAATTTCAGAATTCAATGATTTATTCATAAAATATTTCCAATGTTTCCCACACAAGCCGTGGGATGTAACTCAAAAGTAAATTACAACTACTAAAGTAAGAGGTACATGTGCATGAAATAAGAAAGTAAAGGAGTATGAAATAACCCATCATTACCTTGGGTCTCTCTCATTTCAGTTGATGCACTTCTAGCCACATCTTTTCTCCATCTTCATCCTCGCTTCTTAGCATTGGCACTTTGTACCTAAAAACAAGAAAAGAAGGATTGTCAATCACGAGCTCGGGGTTGATCCATATTCCTATACTATACAACTTCGTGCAAGTGGATCTCCTAAAGATCGGGAGGTATAAGTTACACAAAGATAAAAGGCGTAATTGATAAAAGCACTATTTTTCAGCAACATACATGACTCATTCACTCAGAAAGAACCGAAAAGAAGAAATAATGTATACAAGAGAGATCACAAATTCTTAAGTTTTCTAATCAGTTTTTGAGATGTGCAGGTATAGATTGCAAAAGAAGAAAAATAAAAGCATGCTTTATAGTTTGTTGTTATGGAAAGGAAACACGGTAAATAAGGAAAAGAGAAAAAATTAACTTTCAAAAGGAAATGGTATAGATTTTATGATTTAAAAAAATCAATAAAATTGCATAAAGACATCTTCCTTAGAGAATAGGTTTATGAAAATAAAATCTAAGTGCAGGACTGAAGAAGGAAAAGTGTTCATGATGTCTACTTTTAAAATTTTCGGAGATAACATGTTTACGAGCATAACAATACAAAGCTAATATTATGAACTAAGAAAATTAGAAGTAATGAGCACATTTTGAATTTCAAATTTTTCATTATTACACAGTCTCATTTAAGTATTACGGAATAGAAGAATGATAGTACAGAAGAAGAGAAAATGTTCAACATTTAATAGATGTAGGTTGTTTCCAGATCATCATAACACACTAAAAGCTACATACTGTAGACCATAGAAAGTGCTTCTAAAAATAACATTTTCACTTATGATCAAATTTAGAGATAGGTGTTGGAAACTATCATAATACAATCTCAAATAAAAGAGTTACAGTTCACAATGTTTCTATAGTTCAACTCAGGAGCTCAAGCATTGAAGATGTCATCTCAAAATTTTAAATGAATGTTTCTACAGTGAAACAAGGGTTTTGGAACATCCTTGTGATTGTCAAAGATGAACAAGCTTGAATGAAAGAAGAAACTATGATGCAACCAAGAGAGAGAGTTATGTTCATCTTCACTTGAATAAAGGAAAGAGTCCTTTAATCTACATATACAAGTACAATACAAGTTGTTGTTCTTAACTGAATAAGTTGAAAAGGAGAGTGTATAGCAACATTTCAACATACAAAAGTTATATCATTTCAGTATCAACAGAATCGGGAAGAAATTTACAAGAGTAGATTGATGGAATTGATTTATAAAAAGAGATTATATTAAACTGTGTAAAAGTGAATCAAAATCTAGAGGACTGCCCACTATTTTCTTTCTAATCATCAAGTTCTATTTTTGAAATTTTCAAGATACTGAGAAAAAGAACATGAGAGAACATACACATTATTTTCCTTAAACTTTTGTCAAAAAAAAAAAGAAATATATAAGGCTACAGTCAAAATCAATAAGGTTATAGAATCATTTACATCAGAGAGGTGGCAATTTTAGTAAATTTTTGGCATGTATTTTCAAAAGTAAAGAGATTCAAAAAGTATGAAAGTAGGAAATAAGAAAAACAAAACTGAATAGAAAAATGCAAAGCATAACAATCACTGAAATTCAAGCTTTAACAAGTCCCTAAGATCATTATGTAACAAGAGTTGAGACTAACAGAAATGAATAATGTTATGGAACCTTGAAACTAAGGAATGAAATATTTTTCAAGCTAATAAACGAGAGCATAATGAGCCCAGTATACATCTATAATAGAGTTCAATATTGAAAAAGAAATATGGATCAATAGAAACCAAGCTTCAAGATGGATTAACAAAAGCCTTATTAGTGGGAAGATCTTATACAAACATAGTGTATTGAGTTGAACAACATCTCTTGATCACAAAGAAGCAAATGCAGAGGTTTAAACTCATGGTGGCATTTCAAGTAAAACTACCGAGATATTCATAAGGCCGAGCTTTAGAGATTAAAGTAAACAACCTAAACATATACAGAATGATACTGAGATCAAAGATGAACATGAATTTTCACATAAATATTACAAATGCGCAAAGGTTTACTATAGGAAACCGAGTTATGATATGTATAGGGCCAAACAACTTGTAGTTTACATCATGTAACATTGAAACCATAACAAAAACCATGTAATGTCCTAGCATTTTGATAGAATCAGTGAAGGAAAAAAATAAATACATCACGGTTACATCACATAAGTCAAAACAGGGGTGTAACTCGGTCTCTTTAAAGACAAGAAAAGTTCATACAAGGTAGTTTCAACGATGAAGATCTTCCAAGGACACAAAATCTCTTCATACATACCACACGGACCAAATGGAAGATGAACTCAAGGGTTTACAGGGCATTGAAGATACGTCACAAAGGTGCTCGAGAGAAATTTTAAAAACACATTTTAGATTATAAAAATTTCAAGTGTTTTAAGGTATGGAGGGATGAGCCCTAGAAGACTTATGCAATTACACACAAACTAAAGCTCCAAGTTGTAGGCTCATCAACATTTTTATACAACAGTGAAGGGAAAAGATAAAGGAAATCACTTACTCAAGAAAAATGACGACCTTATAGCCAAGAATAATCCATGCATGCTCGTTATCGAGCTAAATGTCAAGTTCAGAATGCACTGACCAAGATCAAAGGAAACATTCATGGTGGGTCTTTTATTATAAATACTCAGGAAAATAATAGACTGAGCTCCTCAGGAAAAATGGTGACCTCTGCAGTGAGGAAAACTTTTATCCAAGCCTCCATGGAAATATCATTCATTTAGAGCTTCTACAATAGGGTAACCAACATTGCGAGAACCGGTAGAGGCAAATAAATTAATCATTTTGATCTCTAGAAAATGTAAAAATTGCAACCAATACAACAAAATCCATTGTCAGATCAAGCGAGAAACCAAAAAAATGAGCTCAAACAAAAAAATGGAGGTCTACAAAAATTTTCCAAGTCTTCACCCATATTTTTCTTACTTGGCGTATGCAAAAATGATCAACTCACCATATTTTATCATGGTTACCCTAAGTCTTCAGGATATCAATGGCCAAGTATCAAAGATTCTATTGAATGGTGCACATTCTCCAAAATTTCAACTACCCACCACCAAAGACATCAAAATCGATGGATTAAACGCTTAGATCATAAGATCGGGGTTATAAATGTATCCACATTAAATAAACCATCCTTAAAGAACTAATGGCAGTGATCATAGATGGTACGAAGATTAACGAATGATGATTGAAGACCTTTTCAATTGTTATATATTCAATGCAATCACCGTGGCTCAACAAATCGGCGAGAGGAGGATTGTGCGGTGAAGATCAAATGGTCCAGATGCAATAGTAATCCCAACACACAATTCCACGCCATGTCATAACCTTATTGATTATGCAATAATTACCACCAAGCTCAATGCCAAGGGTCGAGCCAACTTAGGAAGGAGGGGCCCCTTCTTACCTTTGATTATTTTGACCTTTTTTAGGTCTAACACTATGCAAGTAATTATTATTAATAGTCAAATAATAATATGATTATTATTATTAATTAATTGCAATTTGAATCGAGAAAAGCATGTTGTAGCTAGATGGGACATCAACTAATACATTGGTGATATCATAAACTGGAAGTAACTTTACATGCTTGACCCAATGTTACAATTTTACAAGATGTGATCATTGTAGATTTTCCTCCTTATTTTGCCTTATGTTTATAACGAGATTTTACTGACAAAAATAAGAGGTTATCTTTCTTGATTGGTATTTTTTTCTTTACTATATAATATGGGACTAAGGTTATGTAAATTCATAGCCTCGGCTCGATTTCATATTGAGCCTCATGCTTCAAATGTTGTAGCAAATTACTCAATTCTAGATCAGTCTAATTTGAATGTTACACTCATATTTCCATACTTTGGTGTTTCTAATCTATTTATGGATTAAAAGAATCCGTAAGAACATGTTTATGACCCTTTTAAGGAAGTGGAAGAAGATTTGTTTGGTGTTTATTATTTGCATGAAGAAAATGCACCAATTCCCATCGTCCAAAACAGAAGAAGCAACAAAAGGGCTATGGAAGCTTCACTTAGATGGAGCCAAAATTAAAAAGGACAAGGTACAGGTTTAATGATTACTTCCCTTCAAATGAAAGTTACTTTTCATCTTTAAGTTTGCATTTTCTTGTACTTTTAATGTAGTGAATATGAAGCATTAATTTATGGCTTGCAATGGGCTAGAAAGAGAGGTATCAAAGACACTTTACAAATTTTCGAGATTCAGATTAGTTATCATTTAAGTAAAAACTTTAATGTATATAATAATTCATTGTTGAAGTCTAACAAACATAGAGTTTTAGACTTAATGGATGATTTTGATGTTATTAACATTCAATCTATCCCAAGAGCTGAAAATAAGCATGCAGACAGACTTGCAGCAGTTGGTGCTAGCTTTGATGTACTAGAACAGATTGAAAACCACATATTAAATTAATTATCGACCTCAAAGGCTTCGACAATGGAGAGAATTAGCAAGTTTTCGAAGATGATAAACATATTTACAGATTTTTGTAGCAAAAGGCTGAATTTTTTGTAGTAAATCAGGAAAAACTACAACACTTCTATGGTGAACAAATTGTTCAGTTAAAAACAAAAAGGTTGTGTCAAGGATTGGTCACTCTAGAAGACATTTTTAGTTCTAACGATCAGTTAAAAAAGGACAAAGGCAAGATTTCAACTCATAGATAACTATGAAGAAATCTTGGTGGATGATGAAAAGAAGCTACTTATTGGAAAGGTATGTTCTTTAGTTTAAAAGTAGTCATTTATTAAATTATGTAAAGAATTTAGAAATGTTTTTTCCTGGAAGTACCAAGATTGGAGAGGATTTGATCCAATTTTAGCTCAGCATACAATATAATTACAAACAAATTCCAAGCCGATTAGGAAGAAGCAAAGGCCAAGTAAATCCAAAAATTGAGCCAGTGATGAGAAAAGAAATATCCAAATTAATTGAATCAGGTATTATTTTCCCATTCAAGAATTCAAGTTGGGTAGCCAACCTTGTTCCTGTTTGGAAAAAGAGTGGAGTGTTATACCATGATTTTGTTAGACCAAAACCCATACGTATTAGTCTCCGCTACAATTTTCAGAGTTAGGATCTACGAGAGGCGGTTAGTCCATGTCACGAAACTCACGGGGAGCATTAGACACACATGCCAACAATATCCCCCTCAATGGTACCTGAGTGATTTTTGACCTCGAGACCTATTGCTTTGATACCATTTGTTAGACCACAATTGTCATTAGACCAAAACCCATAGGTATTAGTCTCCGCTACAATCGTCAGAGTTAGGATCTACGAGAGGCGGTTAGTCAATGTCACGAAACTCACAGGAGCATTGGACACACATGCCAACATGGAGAAATCAGATTATGTGTGGATTTTAGAGATCTTAACAAGGCTTCATTGAAATATCATTATCCACTACCTAACATGGATCGATTATGAGAACAATTTATGGTTCGATAGACTATCTCTTTTGGATGGTTATAATGGATCCAATCGATTCTAGTTTGAGAAGAAGACGGATACAAAACAACATTTACCACTAAATGGGGTACTTATGCTTATAAAAGAATGCCTTTTGGCCTTTCAAATGTTGGTGCAACGTTTCAACGTGCAATGGACATGATTTTCATAGCTTACTAAATAAATGCATATTGGTTTATTTGGATGATGTTACCATATTTTCAAAAATTCTAATGAACATCTAATACATTTAAGGAAGACTTTTTAGTTATGCAAACAATTTGGAATATCATTGAATCCCAAAAATTCTATCTTTTTAGTACATCAAGGTAAATTTGTTGGTCCTATTGTTTCTAAACAAGGTTTAACAATCGACCCTTTCATAATTAAAGCCATATCACAACTATCATTGCCTCATCACAAGAAGGCATAACAGAGCTTTCTAGGAAAAATCAACTTTGTTTGAGGATTTGTTCTAGATTTTACAAAGGCATTGGTAAAACCATTAACAACTATACTGAAGAAGGAAAAAACCTTCTCTTAGACCGTGGAAGGAAGAAAAGGTTTGAGGCCATTAATATAGCTATTTTGCAAGCTCCCACTTTGCAAATCCAAATTTTGATAAAGATGTCACTATGTATGCACTTACAGGAGCTGAGACTATTTCAGCTATCTTGACTCAGATTAATGCTAAAAATATTGAGCAACCCATTTCCTTCTTTGGACAGAGCTTACACGACTATGAGACAAGGTACACTTTTCTTGAAAAACAAGTACTCTCTGTTGTGAGAGGTTTAAAGAATTTCAAGTACATGCTTTCAAATAACAAAATTCATGTTTTAGTCTCTCATCCAAGTGTGAAAGCGTTCTTGCTAAATAAAGAAATCAATGAGAAAAGAGCTGGTTGGATTACAAAGGTTATGGAATAAGACATTGGCATTCACATTGCAAAAACAGTAAGGGGAAAAGGTTTATGTGAACATCTAATTGCTGATACGGAAAAATAGTAGGCTGCAGAATCAGAAGATCCAAAACAACATGCTGAAATTTCGTATAAACAACCATATCCTCATGCAATGACAAAATTAGCAACCCGAACTTATTCAAGAAGTTCAGAATCCAAGATGGATGACTAATTTGGTAAATTATTTGCAACTTGGAACCTATCCATAAGGTATGGATAAGAATAAACATTTCTACTTTAGGTTACAAGCTATTCCTTATGTCTTTATTGATGGTGTACTTTTTCAAAAAAGATATAAATGGAATCTTACTTCACCGTGTTGATTATGATTGAAATCAACAAAGTGGTTATTAGAGTTTCATGAAGGACCGCAGAAGGTCAATTTTCAGCATGCACTACAACCTCAAAAATTATGAGGGTTGGTTATTATTGTCCTAGCATATTCAAAGACTGCTACATTAGTGGATTAAAAATGTGAAAACTCTTCTTTCTTTGATGGCAATGAATGCTTAGCTTTGCTGCCCCCGCATCCAATCTCGGTAGATCAGTCATTCATGTAGTGGGGTCTTGACTTCATTGGCATGATAAATCCACCTTTTTCATAGGGACACAAGTGAATTTTAAGCCATCTTGAATATTTTACATGTTGGACTGAAGAAATAGCTTTGAAGGAAGCTAATGAGACTTCAATCCTTTCATTCTATGAGGGGATAGTTTGCAGATTTGGTGTTCCAGCAACTATCATTTTAGATAATGCGTTAGCATTTATTGGTGCAAAAGTGACGGACTGGGCCATCAAACATGGAATTTACTTGAGTACATCTTCTAACTATTACCCACAAGGTAATGGTTTAGCTTAAAGTAAAAACAAAAACCTTTTAAGGATTATTAGAAGGACTCTGAAAGACAACCAAAGAGCTTAGCACCTGATGTTGAATTCAACACTTTGGACTAATAGAGTAACCCCTAAGAGATCAATAGGAAATTCACTGTATAATCTTGTTTATGGAAGTGAAGCATGAATGCCTACTTTCGATTTACTTCAAAAATTTGAACTACTTGAGAATGAACCATTACAGTGCGTTATGTGGAATTGATGGAATTACAAGAATCGAGAGATCAAGCACATTCAAACTTTGAGAAGAATCGAAACATATCAAGAGAATGTTCGACAAGAAGGCTAAGTTTAGAATTTTCAATGAGGGAGATATTGTGCTGAAATGGAATGTTGACTGTGTGAAACCTGGGAACCATACAAAGTTTGATACAACTGGAGTGGTCTTTATCTCGATTTTAGCTTACAAGGAACACAATTCCTTTCGTGTTTCAAGATTGAATGGAGAGGAACTTCCCATTCTTGTGAATGGTATTTTCCTCAAACATTGTTATTGAATATTCTACAATGATTAGAGTAGGTTAGAAGAAATTTCCCTTTCAATAAGTGCAGCTCATGCACATTGCACGTTTTCAATTCAATAAGTACATTCATGCACATGATCTGGTTTACCAAATCTTTTCCCATTTTTAGTTTATTTGAAGGGATGTACCTTTAAGAAGCTATATTTTGGTTGCATGCTTCAAATCCATGCCTAATGGACAAGAGCAAGGCACTATTAAAAGAAACTAGCATGCATTTTTCCCCGCAGGATCGCTTAAATGTTGATAATTTTTACACACTCGCAAAATTGGAAACTCAAAACTTTGTTTTCAATGGAAGACATTGATGAAATGGACCTAATCTAAGGGAATTAATTCATTTTCAATTAGTGATTACATGCAATTTTAACTATGTGTGTTCTTACAACATGTAACAAATCACATAGTCTGCAATTCCATGTTTATCATCATCAAAAGAACACAAAATCCTGAAGGACAAATGCATTAGTTTGATGAATATTGGAATTTCAGAATAGATGAATTGGTACATTTTGGGACAAGAGAAAGAGTGGTAGATTGCATTTTTGTGTAGTTCATTGCTAAAGTTATAGGTATTCCAAATTCATTCCTTTATGATTAAATCCATTTGATTATGTTATTGAGTTGTCTAATTTCATTGTGTAATTCATACAAAAATTGAAATACGTAAAAGTTACACAACTCAATTTCAAAATTCAATGATGTATTCATAAAATATTTCCAATGTTTCCCACACAAGACATGGGATATAACTCAAATTAAATTACAACTACTGAAGTAAGAGGTGCATGTGCATGAAATAAGAAAGTAAAGGAGTATGAAAGAACCCATCATTGCCTTGGGTCTCTTTTGTTTCGGTTGATACACTTCAAGCCCCATATTTGCTCCATCTTCATCCTCACTTCTTAGCATTGGCACTATACCTGAAAACATGAAAAGAATTATTGTCTATCATGAGCTCAAGGTTGATCCATATTCCTATACTATCCAACTTTGTGCAAGTGGATCTCCTAGCATTAGGAGGTATAAGTTACAAAAAGATAAAAGGCATAATTGATAAAAGCACTATTTTGTAGAAACATACATGACTCATTCACTCAGAAAGAACTGAAAAGAAGAAATATGTTATACAAGAGAAACCAAAAAGTATTAATTTTTCTAATCAATTTTTGAGATGTGTAGGTATAGATTGCAAGAGAATAAAAATAAAAGCATGCTTTACAGTTTTCTATTATGGAAAGGAAACAAAGTAAAGAAAGAAATGGCATATATTTTCTGAATTTTTTTAAAATTTGGTAAAGTTGCATAGCACATCTTCCTTAGAGAACATATTCATGAAAAAGAAAAGCTAAGTGCAGGATTGAAGAAGGAAAAGTGTTCATGATGTCTACTTTTAAAATTTTCAGAGATAACATGTTCATGAGCATAACAGTACAAGCTAATATTCTCAACTGAGAAAATTGGAAGTAATGAGCACATTTCAGATTTCAAGGTTTTCATTATTACACAGGTCTCATTTCAGTATTGCAAAACAGAAGAATGATAGTACAGAAGAAGATAAAATGTTCAACATTTAATAGATGCAGGTTGATTTCTAGATCATCATAACACACTAAAAGCTACATACTGTAGACCATAGAAAGTGCTTCTGAAAATAACATTTTCACTTATGATCAAATTCAGAGATAGGTGTTGGAAACTATCATAATACAAGCTCAAATAAAAGAGTTACAGTTCACAATGTTTCTACAGTTCAACTCCAGTGAGCTTAGCATTGAAGATGTCATCTCAAAATTTCAAATGAGTGTTTCTACAGTGAAACAAGGGTTTTAGAACATCCTTGAATGAAAGAAGAAACTATGATGCAACCAAGAGAGAGATTTATGTTCATCTTCACTTGAATAAAGGAAATAGTCCTTTAATCTACATATACAAGTACAGTACAAGTTGTTGTTCTTAACTGAATAAGCTGAAAAGGAGAGTGTATAGCAACATTTCAACATACAGAAGGTATATCATTTCAGTATCAATAGAATCAGGAAGAAAATTACAAGAGTAGATTGATGGAATTGATATATGAAAAGAGATTATATTAAACTATGTAAAAGTGCATCAAAACTCTACAGGACTGTCCACTATTTTATTTTTAATCATCAAGTTCTATTTTTGAAAATTTCAAGATACTGAGAAACAGAACATGAGAGAACATGCACATTATTTTCCTTAAACTTTTGTCAAAAAAAGAAATACATAAGGCTACAGTCAAAATCAATAAGGTTACAGAATCATTTACATCAGAGAGGTGGTAATTTTAGTAAAGTTTTGGCATGTATTTTCAAAAGTAAAGAGATTCAAAAAGTATGAAAGTAGGAAATAAGAAAAACAAAACTAAATAGAAAAATGCAAAGCATAACAAAGGCAGAAATTCAAGCTTCAACAAGTCCCCAAGATCATTATGTAACAAGAGTTGAGACCAACAGGAAATGAATAATGTTACGGAACCTTGCAACTAATGAATGAAATATTTTTCAAGCTAATAGCCAGAGCATAATGAGCCCAGTATAAATCTCTAATAAGAGTTCAATATTGAAAATATAAATATGGATCAATAGAAACCAAGCTTCAAGATGGATTAACAAAATCCTTAATAGTGGGAAGACCTTATATGAACCTAGTGTATTGAGTTGAACAACATCTCTTGATAACAAAAAAGTAAATGTAGAGGTTTACACTCATGGTGGCCTTTCAAGTAAAACTACTCAGATATGCATAAGGTCGAGCTTTAGAGATTAAAGTAAACAACCTAAACATATACATAGAATGATACAGATAAAAGATGAGAGCTCTAAAATACAGAAGGGCTGAACCTAAATTTTCACATAAATATTGCAAATGCATAGAGGGTTTCTACAAGAACCTAGAGTTATGATATGCATAGGGTCGAGCAACTTACAGTTTACATCATGTAACATTGAAACCATATAGAAAACCATGTAATGTCCTAGTATTTTCAATAACAGTGAAGGAAAAAAATGAATACATCACAGTTACATCACAGAAGTCAAAACAGGGGTGTAACCCGGGATCTTTAAAGACAATAAAAGTTCATACAAGGCAGTTTCAATGATGAAGATCTTCCAAGGACACACAAATCTCTTCATACAACCACATAGACCAAATGGAATCTGAGCTCAAGGGTTTACCTGTGCCATTGAAGATACGTCACAAGGTGCTCAGAGAAAATTTTAAAACATAGTAATAGATTATGCAAATTTCAAGTGTTTTAAGGTATGGAGGGATGAGCCCCAGAAGACTTATGCAATTACACACAAACCAAAGCTCCAAGTTGTAGGCTCATCAACATTTTTATACAATAGTGAAGAGAAAAGATAGAGGAAATCACTTACTCAAGTAAAACGATGACCTTATAGCCAAGAATAATCCATGCATGCTCATTATCGAGCTAAATGTCAAGTTTAGAATGCACAGCCAAGCTCAAAGGAAACATTCATGGCAGTTCTTTCAATAGAAATACTTAGGAAAACAATAGGCTGAGTTCCTCAAGAAAATAAGTGACCTCTGAGTGAGGAAAACTTTTATCCAAGCCTCCATGGAAAGATCATTCATTCAGAGCCTCTATAACAAAGCAACCAATGTCACAGTAACCAATAGAGGAAAAGAAATACATAGTTTTGAGCTCTAGAAAATGCAAGAATGGCAGCTAATACAACAAAATCCATTTCCTAGTCAAGCAAAAAACCAAAAAAAAAAAAAGAGCTCAAACAGAAAAATGGAGGTCTACAAAATTTTACCATGGCTTTGCCCATATTTTTCTTACTCGACGTATGCAAAAATGATCAACTCACCATATTTTATCTTGGTTACCCTAAGTCTTCAGGAGATCAATGACTAAGGATCAAAGAGCCTATCGAACGATGCACATTCTCCAAAATTTCAACTACCCACCACCAGAACATCAAAATTGATGGATCAGAAACACTTAGAGTAGAAGATCAAGGGTTATAGATGTATCCAAATTCAATAAACCATCCTCAAAGAACCAATGGTAGTGATCACAGATGGTACAAAGATCAATGAATGAGGATTGAAGACCTTTTCAAATGTTATATATTCAATGCAATCATAGTTGTGTAACAAATTGACGGAGGAGGATTGTGCCATGAAGATCAAACGGTCCAAATACAACAAGATTCCCAAAATACAATGCCACATAGTGAGCCATGTTTGAACCTTATTGATAATGCAATAATTATAACCATTCTCAATGGCAAGGGCCGAGCCAACTTAGGAAGGAGGGGCCCCTTCTTACCTTTGATTATTTTGACCTTTATTACGTCTAACGCTATGCAACTAATTATTATTAATAGTCAAATAATAAAATGATTATTATCATTAATTAATTACAATTTGAATAGAGTGTAAAATAAGGACAATACCCCGCATTGATAAACAACGAAGGTTAATCAATTTCGAATGCATATGTCTTGGGAGTTTAGAGATAATAAGTTCCACTTCAAAAATAGTTGCAAAAGCCTCTAATGTAGAGGTTTCTAGGGGATGGCTTGGACGTGTAGAATGAAGATAGATCATCACACAAATACAAGCTCATATCTATTTTAGAACTTGCCAAACTGCACTTCTATGTTGATTTCTCAGTTCTACACATCAAACTCGCTAATCCAGAGTTGAGACAACTTGTTTTTCAATGCATGAAGGTGCATCAAAATTCAATGCAATAACACTTGGCATGTTCCAAGAGAAGCTTTGAAATTGAATGAAATAAAAAATGGAAGTGAGTTCACCATTGAGTTCCCTTGCTCGATGCTTGCAAAGTGCAAAAGGAACTAGAACTCACCGATGTGAAAGCAAGGCTCGTCCTTGGTACAAAAACAACTCAATGGAAGTCGATGGGGGCTCTCACATCTTAATAGGAGCATGGACATGGAGCTAGATGCAAACACCAATATAACTTGGTGTCTCTAAATTTAACAGACTTATGAATGTAGCAAGAATCAAAAAATCCTCTAATATTAGAGGTAAAACCCCTAAAAAAATTTAAATATTGTGAAAATTATTAGCTTCAGGGAGAAAATTTGTCAGTGCAGAGGGCACCAAGGCAAAAACAATTTACTTTACATTTACCCGGAAAAACACATGAGGTTTTGGGATTGTAGGAAGATGTGGGAAGTCGCTAGAGGTAGCATTGGCTCTTTGTTGATGTATATTTCTTCTCCATGAATTCTTCTTCCTCTGCAACCTTCTCCAACCTTGTCAAGAGCTTCAATTCACTTTGGTACCAAATGTAGATTGAGCAATAGGGGTAGAATCCTGATAAATTATATTAAACTCAATCAACCAAAATTACAATGAAGTGCTACAATTCTTATAGGAATTGAACAACCATGTGCAGACAAATAAATGGGTTGCACAGGTACAACCATAATCACAACAACTTCCAAAATACATCTAGGAAGCAACAATAATTAAATACAAATAAATAATAATTTTTGTAACAATATAACCTATGTAATAATAAAACAAATATTGTTATAAAACTATATAACAATATATCAACTAATTACCTTATTAAATAATTTAAGGTAATATGATGCATAAATTAACCTAACATTCACCTCCTTAATTTTGCATTACCTCAAGGGATGAGGAGAGGAACTCTCTGAATAATTTGAACTTGTCATGTGCAAGTGACTTCATGAAGATATATGTTTGGTGTTCATTTGTTGGAAAAATTGAAGTTGGATGTTGTGCTTCAACACATGCTCATGTATGAAATGAACTTGTACATCAATTTGCTTTGTTCTTTCATGAAACACTAGATTGCGAACAAGTTTGAGAACACCTTCATTGTCAACATATATGGTGGTCGGTTTGTCCTATGGTATTCCAATTCCTTTGAGTATGCAACGTAGCCAAATCGATTCACAGACAACTTCTCCTGTAGAATGACACTCAAATTCTATGGAAGAGTGAGAAACGAAGTGTTGTTTCTTGCTTTCCCATTATATTGGTCCAGATCCTATAAAGAATACAAATCCTGAAGTGTATTTTCTATCATCAATGTTACTTGCATGATCTGGATCCGAATATCTAGTCAAGAAGAAGTTGTCATTCTTCTTGTATTCTAGACCAAGATCCATTGATCCTTTGAGATATCTTAAGATCCACCTTGCTGCTTTCCAATGACACACTTTGGGTTCCTGCATGAACCTAGATAGAAAGCTAACTTCAAATTTGATATCTGGTCTAGTGTAGGTCAGGTAAATGAGACTCTAGATCAGATGTCGATATAGAGTGGTACTTACCTCAGGAGATGGATCTGAATGAGATAATTGTAATATTTTCTCCATAGGTGTACCAATTGGTGTGTAATCCATCATCCTAAATTTATTGAGTGTTTTCTTGGTATATTTCATCTGAGAAACAAATATGTGATTCTCTTTTTCCATACTTCCAATCCAAGACAATAATGCATTATCCCAATATCAGTCATGTCGAATGATCGATTAAGATATTTCTTTGTTGCATCGATCATCCTCACTGAACTGCCAGTGATGACTAGATCGTTGACATAGACAATGACAATGACAATCTCCCCCCTTTCTTTTTGAGGTAAATATTGGGATTGTATGGATTTCTAACAAATAGATGTTGTATGAGATTCTCATCAATCTTGATGTAGCATGCCCTGGGGTGCCTATTTAAGGCCATACAGAGATTTCCTGAGTCCGCATACCTTTGTTTCTTGACTAGGTACAACATATCCCTCAAGTTGAGTCATGTAGACTTCTTCTTCTAAATATTCATTTAGGAAGGAACTTTTTACGTCCATCGATGAACTTTTCAACCAAACTCGAAGCTAGAGAAAAGATCATCCTGATTGTTTTGATCTTAGTTGTGGGAGAAAATGTCTCCTCATAGTCAATGCCTTCTTTTTGTGTATACCCCTTTGCTACTAGTCTTGTTTTATACCTATCCACTGTCCCATCTACTTTGTACTTTGTTTTAAATATCCATCTGCATCCAATGGGTTTCTTCCCTGGTGGAAGATTGACAAGCTACTAAGTTTTATTTTTCATCACCGATAGATATTTAGAGTCCATGGCATCTTTCCAAGATTTTGACTATAGGGATTCTGGATTGTAAAGGGCTCATCGATTCAATAACTTTACTCATCATATCAAAGTTAACTCCTCTTTCTTTACTCGAGTCCGTGGTCCAAGGGTGGATGTATCCGGTGGGGCATTCATTCTTGCATCTCGTAATGTGCTAGTACACCACTGTTCCCATGGGTTGTGGTTCTATCATCACACCATCATCCCCATCATCACTTTCATCATCGTGGGAACATTAACTTCAATTTTTAGAACTGGTAAAAAATCTACATATGGTGAGTCTCGAGGAGGATACTTTGCTTCCTTCTTCTCAAAAAACTCAACATATCTGCTGGTGTAGACTTGTCTCTTCTTTAGATCTATCAATCTGCACCCAAGAGTCACTTCATTATACCCAATGAAGATGAGTTTCTATGACTTCATGTCCAATTTCTTTCTATTCTTGCTTGGGTATGTGCATGTTTTCTTTACACCCGAATACTCTGAGGTGTGAAATAGATGGTTTCCATTTTGACCATGCTTCTTGTGATGTTACTTTGTCAAGAGCAACTGTGGGAACTCTATTCAACAAATACACTGTTGTCTTTAGTGCTTTTTCCCAGAATATCTTTGCAAGTCTAGATTCATCGATCATGCATCACACCATTTCCATGATAGTACGATTTATTCTCTCAACAACACCATTCTACTGCGGTGTGTGTGGAGGAGGCATTTGTCGATGAATCTCGTGAGTATGTAGGTAGTCTTTTAACTCATCACTGGTGAATTCCCCCATTTATCTGCGTGGAGAGTTCTGATGTGATGACCAGTTTTGTTCCCAACTGCTACTTTGAACCTCTTGAAGGTTTCAAAAGCTTCACTTTTCTTATGAAGACAAAAATTCACATTTTTCTTGAATAGTTGTCAACACATAGCATGAAGTACTGAAATATAGAATGAATCAGTTGCATTGGACCACAAATATCGGTATGAACCAGATCAAGCTTACCATGAGCTCGATATGCACTCTTCTAGAATGATGCTCTATGTTTTTTCTTGTTAGACAATGAGGACACTTGTTTGTTTCCTTCTGAAGAGATGGTAGCCCATGTACCATATTACATTGGTGAAGTGTATCGAGATACTTGAAACTAACATGACCAAGTCTCGATGCCACAACTGTGCTGAGGTAGAGTTCTTAGCCACAAGTGCTTGATCATCTCTGTGAACAAAATCAAGTTGGAACATGTGTCCCACATTAGAGGCTTTTGCAACTATTTTTGAGCCTCATGATTTATCTTGAATCAAACACATTTTCTTACCAGAATGACTATAAAAGTCAATTTTTAGATTGTGATCAAGGATTTGACTGACTAATAGCATATTATTTGTCAACCCAGGTATATCTAAGACATTCGATAGTCTACAGTTACGTGAACCAACGGGTAGAGAAATGTTCCCAATCCTTCGAATCAGTATATGAAGAATCATCTCCCAACGAAACATGATTTTTCGATGGTGTGTCCCTCATTGAAGTAAACCAATCTCTTTGACTGGTCATGTGTCGTGTGGCTCCTGAATCAACATACCTGACATCACTAAATGACGTGGATGGTTCACTTGATCCAGCAGTATACAAGAAGTCTTCATTATCTGAATGTTCTTCTTACTCAACAATATTTCCTTGTTGATGGGGTCTTCTTTTCCAGTTCCCCTTTTTCTTTCGGTGATTGTGGTTAGAATTTCCCTTATAAGATTATTGTTGTCGAGGTCCAGAGTTTCTTGACAAACCTTTCTTGTAAGTCATGTCCTCTTTTACAAATTGGACATTTTCTACCGTTGTTTTTCCCGTGATACCGATTCTAATGTTGGGAATTTTGATAGAAATCAGGTTTTGATTTACCTTTTCCTATCCACTTTTGATGTGAAGAAAATGCATGCTCCTCTTCATCATCCTTATTGTGCATTGCTTCCTCTTATTATAGTAGGCTTACCAATTTGTCAAAACTAACTATCGTATCGACAAGTTTAGTTTTGTTACAAAAATATGGTATGAAGAAGGGAGTGATTTCGAACAATGGGAATGAGATCATCATCTTTGATCGCTTTCGCTAGTGGTAGAAGTGAAGCCCTCAATTTCGTAACTCTTCTTAAGAAATCTTCAATTTTCTCATTTTTTTAACTTTAGTGTGTGTAATTGACTCTGCAAATTCAGAATGACATTCTTATTTTTAGCCTCATACACTATTCTCAACTTATCCAACGCTTCTTTGGATGTTGTGGCATAAAAATGTGAGGTTACACATCGCCGACACTCTAAACAAGATGATGAGTTTGGCTTTCTAATCTGCTCTATCAAACCTGTCATTTGTTGTGTTGTATCAGTAGCTAATTTGGTCATAGTACTAGTCACAACAGCCATATCTCTTCAAACTCAAGTTGTGTCTTGATTTTTGTCTTCCATGTAACATAGTTGTTTCTCCGAGTAGTTATGAATTTGGAAGAGAAAAATGGGGGCATTAGTGGCCATTTTGCAGAAAAACACCGACATGGTTTAGATCTTATCACTCTAGGTATAAGGTCTCCTATCTATATACCATTAGTCCAATATAATGAACCTTTTTATATATGCGCCCTTTCAATATACCCATGCGTTACATGGAAGAAGTCGGCCCTTTCTATATACCGTAGTACGTGAAAGAGGCAATAACGTACATGAAAGAATTCAATACGTGGTACCAAGACATTATCGAAAGGGGTCCGTGTGATTATTGACACCAAATCAAAGAAATATCTTCATACACGTGCGTAACTTCACTATATACTTGGATAATTTCTTAGTCCGTATTTATTTCGTGCAATCGTTCATAGACAGATGAGATGGCTCATAGTGTGTGCACTGTGACCTTATTACTCCCCGTCAATTTAAAGGGTCGATGCCTAGATGATGTTGTTGCAGCTATATTAGGCATTAAGTATAGTAGTAGTCATGACGACTTTACCCGTAAGTGCTTCCGAGAGGCACCATATATACCGAACGCTGCGAATGAGATATAGGATCTCGTGAGTGTTACAGAACCAATTTTTACTATTTTTTATTACAACTTTCTGCCAGTTTCTAAGCAGTTACAATATTTGCAGTTGACTATGGAAACCTATAAATTAGTACAATATATTGCAGCATGTAATTACATTCAAAAATTAATAAAAAATTGAATGGCAGGAAAAAAAAATTGTTTTACGGGCCCTAGTGGCCTCCGGAGCCAAAAATGACCCTTGATGCCAGAAACCATTAAAAAGAGGCCCAAGATGAAGTTTTTGGATGGTCTTCCTTTGGCAAATGTTTCGAAATCAAAAAATAGGCTTAATGGAGAAAAAAATTACCCTAAATTAGGGTTTTTCTCGCTAAATATTTAGTGACCTGTTTAGTTATAACTAAATGGTTTAGCAGTGGTTTTTCCGCTAAATCCTCCTCCAAATTTGGCTATTTTTCTAAATTTTCCTCCAAATTTTAAAATGCAAAAACTTGTGTTGTTTTGTGTGATTCGAACCATGCACCTCCCACTACCAAGTCTTTTCCACTATCCACTTAGGCTCTATGAGCACTTGGGTAATGAAATGAAGCAAATTGTATATAAAGAAGAATAAATTCGAACTAACCTTTTTATAAAAATGTGACCTGGCTGGAGTTGAGCTCCACATGGAGTGCGACGTGGCTGAGGTGGAGGTAGCGATTTTAGGGATTTTGCATGCTAAGAAACCGGATCTAAGCCTATCTCCACGTTTTATCCTCCTTTATATTTTACACGACCACTTCTAAAACCGGTTCCACCATGTTTTTAATTGATGTTATCACCGTTTAATATTGTTTGTGGTTACAAGTTCATTGTTTTTTATTGCAGGTCGTAGGTTTTATATTGTCAGAGGGTGCTAGGGGACGGCTTGGATGTGTAGAATGAAGGCAGATCATCACACAAATATGAACTCAGATCTATTTTAGAACTCGTCAAACTACACTTCTATGTTGATTTCTCAGTTCTACACATCAAACTTGTAAATGCAGAGTTGAGACAACTTGTTTTTCAATGCATGAAGGTGCATCAAAATTGAATGCAATAAGACTTATCCTCGTTCTAAGAGAATCTTTGAAATTAAATGCAATAAAAATGGAAGTGAGTTCACCATTGAGTTCCTGCTCGATGCTTACAATGTGCAAAAGGAACCTTAAGAATCGGTCAATGTGAAAGTAGGGATCGTCCTTGGTATAAAAACAACTCAATAGAATTTGAGGGGGCTCTCGTAGCTCGGTAGGAACAAAAATAGGGAACTAGATGCAAACACCAATATAACTTGGTGTCTCCAAATTTAGCAGACGACCGAATGTAAGCAAAGAACAAAAAAATCCTCTAATATTAGAGGTAAAACCCCTTAAAAAATTAAATATTGTGAAAATTATCAGCTTCTAGGGAGAAATTTTTCTTTGTGCAGAGGACACCAAGGCAAAAAAATTACTTTACATTTACTGGAAAACACACAGAGGTGTGGGATTCTTGGGAGATGTGGGAAGTCACAGAGGCAACACTAGCTCTCCGTTGATGCAGATTTCTTCTCCACGAATTATTCTTCCTCTGCAACCTTCTCCAACCTCGTCAGGAGCTTCAATTCACTCTAGTACTAAATGTAGATTGAGAAACAACTACCGATAAATTCTATTAAACTCAATCAACCAAAATTACAATGAAGTGTTGCAATTCTTATAGGAATTGAACAGCCATGTGCAGACAAATAAATGGGTTACATAGGTATAACCATAATCACAACAACTTCCAAAATACATCCGGGAAGCAACAATAATTAAATACAAACAAATAATAATTGTTGTAACAATATAACCTATGCAATAATAAAACAAATATTGTTATAAAACTATATAACAATATATCAACTAATTACCTTATTAAATAATTAAATAATCAAATAATTAAAGGTAATATGATGCATAAATTAACCTAACAATATTTATGCATACTTGCATCCAGAGCATAATAGGAGTGTGTTTGTAGTAACACGTTAAAAAAGATAAAATAAACAAAAATAAATAAATGGGATAATGGGAAGTGGCGGTGAGGAGGCAGATGGGGTTTTAATTGTGGCAGGAGGTGTGAGGCAGTGAGTGTCAGGAGAGTGGTAGGGTATGGGTGCCGTGAGATATTTTCAAACCTGTCATTATCCTTGACAACAATACAAGCACTTTAATTAGAATCCAAGGCATTAAACCATGCTGAAAACCCAAGTTCACATTAAAACTTTAGCAGAAATTGGATAGTGTAGTGAGGAAGGACGTGAGGGCATCTCTCAGAAATTAGGAAATTTTGTAGTATTGACCAATGAAAGAATGGGGTAATTTCTCTTGGTATATGAATATGGCAGCATACAGGAGATAGGGGTTCCTCATGAGACAGTCACATTGTTTCACTTGTGCAACAAACAGATCTCCAACCTGATCAGTTTACATATGCCCACGTACTCCCAAGCCTGTGCCAAAAATCTGAGCTTTGTAACAAGGTATGGATGTCCAACAAAGCCTAAAAAGATAGAGGAATTTTATCAGATGTTGTAGTTACAAATGTTCTGGCTGTCATGTTTGCAAAATGAGGAAGCCTAGACTAGATACATTTTCAACTGTTTTAGAAAAATAACTCAAAAAATAAAAGAATGTGTGGTTCGTGGACAACATTGAATTCAGGATATGCACAAAATGGATCCATTGAAATGGCCTTGGGGCCACTTTTTCTGGGAAATATGGAATCCCCAAAATAACAACTCATCACCCATGTCCTCTTCGACATGGATGGTCTCTTGCTCCGTACATAAAAGTTTTATACTCTTGTCCATGAAAATATTCTTGCGGGATATGGAAAAAATTTTTTTGATTGGTCTGTGAGGTCCAAACGGATTGGTAGAAAATCATTAGAAGCTACACATATATTTGTAAAAGAAACTAGGCTTGAAGATATTCTTGCATATGAGAATTTTATCAAGAGAAGAGAAGAAATGTTGCACAACTTGTTTCCAGAAAGCAAACTTAGGCCAGGAGCCAAGCGCTTAGTTTGGCATCTACATGTACATGGAGTACCCATGGCTATGGCAACAAGATCTCACAGACGATATTATGAGTTGAAGACAATAAAACACAAGGACCTCTTTTCATTGATGCATCATATAGTTGTGGGTAATGATCTAGAAATCAAACAGGGGAAACCATCCACTGACATCTTTTTTTGTGGTAAAAAAAAAAAAAAATAAAATAAATAAATAAATTTGAGGATCCTTCTATCTAAGTGGACAATATTTTTGTTCTAGAAGATGCTCCATCAGGTGTGGATGCGGCTAGAAATGATTTGACGATGTGGCAAGTTTGCAATATTGAGACTAACCAATTATATCAACTTAATGACTCAGAATTTTGGAATTCATGTTTGAGTGGTTGGGTGCCCCAGAGATGTGTTTTGGCATATTGAAAAGTAAATGGAACATTATGGTTGGATGATTAGAGTCGACATTTGGTGAATGTGTCCTCTTTTTCTTCATCAATCCTGCATAACTCGTGCTACATTACATCATCTCGTTTATTTCAGGCATGGTTTCCTTACTTGTATCTTTTATAATTTTTGTATAACTTGGTTTTTCATTTGCAATATAATAGAAATGTTAAACCATTAGACATTTAACATTTGGTTATTTTGAATAGATGTGTATCGCAAAACATTAATACATCACCTTGTGACTTACGCATTGCAAATAAACCCTGGTGTAAACCTTAGACTTAAACCCACTTTCTCATATGCTTGGAAACTTAGTAATCAAAATGGATAGTTTCAGCCCCTCGAGTGGGCTAGTTGAGTTTGAGTTTGTCGTTAAACCTTGTCATCATCCTTTCATAAAATTAGGTAAATTGCAATTTTTGAAGACTCTCAAAACAACCTTTTGGGATAGAAAAAGGGATGGAAAGATTCATTTGTGTCCCTCATTATGTGGGTAGTTGTATCAAGCTTTAGATTGACCCAAAATCGACCATTTTTACTCTCTTTTCACTCCTCTAGGAGCCTTGTTATCCCATTTTGCACTTTTAGTAAGTTGTTATAATTGAAAAAGTTGGTTTTGTATCGGCTCACTGTTTGGCCCCTGAACAACGAAATTCCTATCCAACCTTCGCAAACCTCTAGTATTTTTAGTAGACAATTACTTATAACATTTAGTTTGGGAAAAAATAATATTCTTGATAGTTTGGCGAAGGCATTTTGTAGGCCTTCAATCGTAGTTTGACTAGTCAAATTGAACCAATTTATGACTTGTGTTTCGGAAAACCCATCGTCATTTGAAACCTCATTTTCAATTCTCAGTCCATTGACTATGATGAATTCTCCATATATAGGGGAACTCGTAGGAAATTTATCGTTGCACGTTCTTCCATCAGAATGTTAGTTTTGGACGTGGTTTTTTGACCCCTCGAGCTAACTTTTGATCATTGCAACTAGGCCAATTATGAAATTATGACCGATGGCCTCAAAAAAATGGCATTAATCGTAACTTGTTCGCTAATTCTAAATTTTGTCAGTTCCTATGAATTCTTAGTGTATAGGAGGATACGTATAAATTTACTAGTGGTGTGTTTCTCATCGAAAGACAATGTTTGAAAGTGGCTTCTTAGGCTCCGAGCCTAAATTGAACATTTTTGACAACTAGCAGGAAAATGTAAAAAAAGTTGTAGGACCCCTTTAGTTACCTAACCATCGTGGAAACATTTTGACACTTGTAAATAACTATTTGAAACTCTATAGTGTGACTTGTTGTGTGAAATGGAACTTTTGACAAAATGGTGTTTCTCTCTCTTCCCTATCTCTTTCTCTCTCTGGTTTAAAAAAAAAGTGAAGTGAAGTTAAATGAAATAAATATGTCTCTAACCCTCCCCTTTCAAATGTAAATTATTATTATTATGTAAATGGAAACTAAAAATTTTTAATTATACTAGATCTAGGTGGATGTCATGCCAACGATTTATCGTTGATTTCATGCTCACATGGTTTTGCAGGATGGAAGTAAGATGGTGAAAAGGCGTGGTGTAATTCATTTTTTATTATTGTAATTTATATATGTTATTGGAAAATGTATATATGTATAATGTATTTCCATGTTATAGAAATTTATATTTGAAATTTGGTAATATGTATGAGATGTTAGTTTTAGGAATGCCTTGGGAAATGTGCATTTAATCATAGGTACCATTTTTTGATTTAGATTTGCATATGGAAAAATTTGGATATGTTAAATGAATTTGAATGTAATATCTTGTAGTGCATTTCAGTGTGCAATAGATGATTAATTAATTGGTGTGTTGTGTTCTTTTACCTTAAAAAAATGTAAAATAAAGAAATCTAAGCGAGTTAGTCAACCCTAGTATAAAATTTGTGTATAACTAACCCTCTTGTGTATTTTTTTTTGTGTAAAAATTGAAACCTTAGAATAAAACTTAAACATGTATGCTCGATGACACCTTCTATCTTAACTAAATAAGATCCCTAGTTGAGTTCATCATCATAGCTTGTATGTTTAGACATCATCATCGTGAAACCATTAGTTAAGAATGACTTGATCAAACATTATCTATAGTAAGTGGTCCCCTTCCAGGATTGGTTATCATGTGTGTAGTAAGGAGAATGTGTTCTCTTTAGGTCCGACTTACGTGTTAGGTGATAGAGATCAAAATCAATTACCCTTAAAAGTAACCTTTAGTCAGTTGGGATTATTTAATGAAGTTAATATTTAACACTTTTGTACCCTCCCTCTCATTCTAGCCACATTAGTTTGCAAAACACTATCATCTTAAAAGATAATTAATCCTCACAACTAAAATTTGTTGTACTTCACCTTAATCTGATCTATAATAGGGCGTAGATCCCTGAGTGCAAATTGAAATTTAACTAAACCTCAGTCGATTAAGAGGTTAGCTTGTGGGTAGAAAATGGTAAGTAGATCCTTGAAAAAAAATTGATTTGAAATATGTTGACTTTAGAGAAAAAATGGAAACTGAAATCTTCTCGTAATCCCTTGTTATGCCCTTTTATGACATTAAGAATAAAAAAATTTTTCACATGTGGAATGTGAAATGAAAACATGGGATCTTACCTTGAACACAAATCACTTGTTCATGTGTAGTTTATAATGCTTCCAATCATGTACTTCTTCTAGATGTTAGAAAAATACTTGTAACTCCTTTTGTTATAAAACAATGCTAATAATGAGACCATAGTGTGATGTAAGAGTAAAGCATATAAGAGTAAAATGAGATTTGAGGTTAGGAATAATGTCACTCTTGGAGTCCTTATAACTCAATTAAACATTTTCATGTGTTAAAAGAATATGAATTGCCCTTGGTGAGATCAAACTTTGAGAAAACAAAAGATATATATAAATCTAAATAAAATTTCTTGATGTGGAAATGTTGAATGGATTCAACAAGTTATTGAACTATATTAACTATGGTAGGGAAATAAAGATACGTGATCGAAGAATGTTTATGGAAAAAGGTATCTTGAATCTAAATCCCCCTTAAATCCTAAGATTTCTTTCTTGACACATCATTCGATTCACTTGTGTAGCAAGGGTAAAATTTAAACATTGAATAAACATTTGAGAAGCATAATCTTAACATAAGAATGAGAGAATTAGAACTTTGTATATGTAATTTGAAATATGGAAAATAATTATGTAAGTTATGGAGATTTTCGTAAGGGATAAAGAGCCAACTTAAATGGTCAAACTGTAAGTTGAATGTGAAATGAATTTAAGAATTGTAGGTGGAAAAAGGATAAAATTATCCTTGCATAATAATGTTCTTGGAATGTTAATCATAACTAAGATGTAATCATGGTAATGATGTGTTGTGGGTTTTCCAATCCTTGGGTCCTTTTCTTGTGGTTGGGTCATTTCTAGCATTCATTCATTGGGGAAAGTGTGGCATCGACATGTATATGGTGTTGTCATGTGTCTATGTGAGTCGATGACTTATGTAAGTGTCTTATGTGTTGTTGAGTTTCTCTACTTGGAGCCCTTGTGGTGTTGTGTAGTGAGCAATGTAAGTAAAAAAAATTATCTTGGTATTTTTATTGTTGTATTTGTGTGTGTAAAATGTGGGTGTTACATTTGGTATCAGAGTGGAGGTTCATGCTCTCGAACCTCTGGGACAGATTGGAGTTGTGATGATTTTGCATGGTGGTGGTGGATATTGGAAGAGTAATGTGATATATGTTGTGATGTGAACAATGTTGTAATTGTGATATTATGAACACACATGTTGTGCATGTCACTTAGTGTGTATTTTTTATCATGTTGATGTGCTTGTGATGAGAGTATTCTCTCTCCTTTTCATGGATTCAATGAGGAGTTCACGTGTGATGTACCACCTTGGTGTGTGTGAAAATAATGTTGTGTGGATTGTGGAGTGTTGGAGCATTTTGCATTATGTGATATGAAGGTGTGTTGATGTGTTGCATGACATAATTGGTGTATAGTGAATTGGATTGTATCATGATGTTGTCACCGTGTTGTGATGAATTGTGTGTGTCACCATGTTGTAATTGCAATTGACTATATGTTGTAATGTTAGACATTGTGTTCCTCATATGTATAATTTGTGTAATATGTGATGGTTCATGTCATGATTTAGGGGCATATGGTGAGCATATGATCCCTATTATATAGTGATTGCACTTTGGGTGCATAGTATGTGGTAATGTGATGTATCATAACCCGTGAAAGTAATGATTGTGTTATACCCTATATATATACCATGTGTAAGATGTTATGGTTAATTTGTGTGAATCACCATTGTGTTAGTGATGTAGTTATGTGTTATGTTGTGAACCCTACACTAACCGAACCCTAAGGGAAATCGGTAAAAGTGTATGTTTGGAGTGAGGAAATGTGTACCATTGACCAGTCACTCGAGCGAGTACGAGATAGGAAGTGGAGTCTTACATAGGCTGAAAACCCACTTTTGTTCATTTGGTATGTATGACACTTTCTCAATGGGTGTCATGTATATTTGTTTTTCACGGACACCTTAGGCTCAGTAGATGGTGACTTGTACTCTTTTCTCTCTCCCTATATGGTTATCATATGGATTCAACCTAAGTGTAGTTATGACTATGTTGAGCCTTGTGGAAGTGGTGGAGGGATGATTTAGATAGAGATGATGATAGTTGTATTATTTGATATGTTATTTTATGAGCTGAGGCTCGATGTCCGAGTGCCAACAACTCATTGAGTACCCCTTTGGTGGCCATATAAGGCCACATAGTTATTGTGATGTGTTATTTCTCTATATGTATTTTATTGTAAATTGAACACTTTCCCTTTTCTTGCTAGAACCAACAATTTTTTTCTTGATTGACATGTTCTTATATTTTGGGCATTTATTTGGTTGTTGCACTAACATGCAGATTTTTGCACTAACTATGGCTAATTAGCCATTTTATTTTCTTAGTCTTAAATTTGCGTATCAAGTTTAAAAGTTTTATAGCCTAGCCCAAGGCTTGGGATTTTTCCACTTGGCATTTGAAATGGATTGTTATGTTGGTTCTAATGTTGTAATGTGTTGGAATAGGGTCATGGGATTCACCATGGAGTGGTGGAACCTATGGACCCACTTTGTTGTATGGGGGTATGCCCCAAGGAGTTACAGATAACTAGCGGGTTGTTGAACCATGAGTTATTATGTCACTTGGGTTAGAGGTATCTGGACTCTATGTGCCTAGGGCCATAGGGTGACCGACCTCTTTTGGGGAGTGAAAAGGAAAATTTATCTTTATTTTATTACTTGAGGGAGGCATAAGAGACTTGAGGGAGACATAAGAGACTTGAGGGAGACATAAGAGACTTGAGGGAGGTGTGATTGTTTTGTAAGATTTTATGGAGTTATTTTTGATGCTTTGGGAGGTATATGTGTTTTTTGTTGTATTTGGGAGGTATATGGAGTTGTTTTGTGATGCTTTGGGAGGTATATGGAGTTGTTTTGTGATGTTTTGGGAGGTATATGGAGTTGTTTTGTGATGTTTTGTGGTGTATGGAGTTGTGTTATTTATGTGTACTTTGTGAGATCTTGTGTTATGTTTTTGATGTTTGGATTGATGCTTCCTTGTGATGTATATGATCTTGATCCCATCTTGACACTATGTAGCTATAATTATGGTTTTGAGTTGTGTGAAACATGTATGTGTACATGTTGGGAATTCCATGTTGTTATAGTATACTTATGTTATGAGTATTTTGTTTTAGGGTACATATATGACAAGTACTATGTGTGTGGATATGTATGTTCCTTCCATGGTTTGGTTGAGTTCTTGTGATGTGATATAGTCATGGAAGTATGTAGAGATATGTCTATGGACCATTAGTGTTGTGTTTTGGCCTTTGTGTGGTATCTTGATGTGAGTTCTATTGGGCACCAAAAAAAAAAAAAAAAAAAAAAATAAATAAACTAAAATCTTAAAACAATGAATATTAAGAGTTGAGATTAATAAATACTTTAAAGGAAAAGACTAACTAAGTAATAAAAAAAGAACTACCAATCTTCACAGAACATTAAAATTTAAGATATTTCCAAATTTAGTTTTCTTCCTTATGGTTGTGTTGTACCAACCAATTATTTTGTTAAGTGACATGTGTCATTATTGATTTTTTGCCTTCTTAACCTTTGAACTTTGGTATTGTGTCGCATCGAGGATGATGCTCTTATAAGGGGAGGAAAATGTAGTGCCATGTTAAAAAAAAAAAAATAAAAAATAAAAAAAAAAATAAAAATAATGGGAAAGTGGTGGAGGAGGAAAATTTGGTGAGTTTTGGGTTTTTGGTGAGGAGGATGTGGTGAGTGAGTGGTGGGAGTGTGGCAATGTATGGTGAAAAATGGGTATTTATCCCTTCAATGACTTTCATATTATCAAACTTGTCATTAAAAATAAAAAACAACACTTTTAATTAATTAGAGCATAAAATACATTAAAACCATGTTAACCCCCAAGTTAAACATTTAAATTTTATAATAAATTGGATAGATGAAAGGCAAGAGGAAGGACATGACATGCAAATTTTCATTAAATGAAGGAAATTGATTTTTGTAAGTATTGACCTATGAAAGAATGGGGTAATTTTCTTTAGTATATGAATATGGAAAGCATACATGGAGATAGGGGTTCCTCTCAAGAAATCAATCAAAATTTTCACTTAGTAAAGCAATAAAAAATGAATCCATTATGCATTAGTTTACATATCCCATCATGCTTACTCAAATCTTGCCTAAAAAATTTGATGAGCTTTGTGAAAAATGATATGGACATCAATAAAAAAGCCTAAAAATATAGATTTTTATTCATATTAGATTTGTAGTTAAAATCATTCATGTGTTTTGCAAAATGATGAATTCATTTGAACTAGACTAGACTAGAACAAATTTATTTTAGAAAAATAATCAAAAAAAAAAAATGGAAAATGTGTGTTCATGGGAAATCATTGAATTCAATGAAATATACATAAAATGGATCCATTGAAATGGCCTTTTTTTTTTATGAAATTTTTTTGAATCATAAAAAATATAAAAATCCCAAAAATGGCTCATTCATCATGTTTTATGTAATGCTGAAGACATGGATCTATCTTCTCAAATAAAAAATTCATTTTTAAACTGCAAATCCAGGAAAAATATTCATTGTGGATAAAAAAAATTTTTGATTGGTTCTATGAGGTTAAAAGATTAGTATGAAAATCATTAGAAATAAATATATATATAAATGCTTAAAAGAAAAGATGGATAAATTGAAGATATTCTTGAATGAGAATTTTATCATGAGAAGAGAAAGAAGAAATGTATGCACAACTTAATTTATGTGGCAAACTTAAAGCTAGGAGTTTTTGAATCTTAGTTGAAACAATGCACATGTATGTGAGTACATGGATGGCATCAATGGAAAAAGATCTCAGGTTATATGATATTATGAGATGAAAAAATAAAAACAAAGGACCTTTGATTTTCATATATTGATGCATATATAAAATTGGAATAATGATTAGAATTCAAATTTATCATGAAACCATTTTATTTTAATTGAAAATTTTTTTTTGATATTTGAAAAAAAATAAGGATCATTAAAAATAATATAAATAAATAAATTTGATGATCATTTCTTCTAAATAATGGATAGTGGAAAATTTTTGCTGAAAATGATGCTCCATGATCATGATGGATTGATAGAAATTAAATTCAAGATGTGGCAAGTTTATAATATTAAGATTAATAACATAATTATATCAAATTAATGATGGAATTTTGGAATTCATGTTTGAGTGGTGAATGAAATTCCCTTGAGATGTATTTTGGCATATTGAAAATTAAATGGAACATTATGGTTGATGATGATTAGAGTCGAAATTTGGTGAATGTGTCCTTTAGAATGCATGGTATAATTACCACCTTCAAACTCGTGTTACATTACATCATTCGTTTATTTTAGGCATGGTTCTTATTTTTATATTTTAATTTTTATTTTTTTTTTTTTTCATTTGCAATATAATAAATATTAAACATTATAGATATTTATTACATTTGGATATTTAATGAAAAAATTAAAATGTAATAAAAAAAATTAATAAAAACTCCTTATGACTTTTTTTACAAATAAACCACCATTTGTACACCTTAGACTTAAACCCACATAACAACCATATATGCTTGAAAATTAGTAATTAAAAATTTGGTAGTTATTCATTATATTGGTAGTATTAGCTAGTTGAGTTTGAGTTTTTCAATAAAAAACCATTTATCATTGTCCTTTGTAAAATTAGAAAAAACACAATTTTAGAGACTCTCAAAACAACCTTTGAGGATCAAAAAAGGGAGAGATGTAAATTCGTATGTGTTCCTTGTTATGTGGAGTAGTTGTATCAAGCTTTAGATTGACCCAAAATTGACCATTTTTTACTCTCTTTGTCACTCTCCTCTAGCCCTTGTTACCATCTTTTTTGCACTTTTAGTAAGAAGTTATAATTGAAAAATTTTTTTTTTTGGCTCATTGTTTGGCCCCTAAAAAATGAAATTTTATCCACCTTCACAAACCTCTAGTATTTTTACTAGAAAATTTCTTGGAACCTTCAGTTTTTGGAAAAAAAAACTCTTCTTGATAGTTTGGAAAAGGCATTTTGTAGGCCTTCGATCATAGTTTTGACTAGGTCAAACTAGACCAATTTATGAATTGTGGCTTGGAAAAAAACTTCGTTTCATCATTTGAAATTTTTTTAGTTTCAAATTCAGTCCCATCGACTCTGATGAATTCTCCATATATAGGGGAAACTTGTAGGAAATTTTTTCATTTGCACGTTCATCCATCAGAATGTTAGTTTTGGACGTGGTTTTTGAGCCCTCGAGCTAACTTTTGATCATTTTGCAACTAGGCCAATTATGACCGATGGCCTCGAAAAAAACTAGCCGCGCCAATCGTAAAAACCATTCAATTCTAAATTTTCATCAGTTCCTATGAATTCTTGGTGTATAGGAGGACACGTAGAAATTTACCCATGGTGGTGTGTTTTCTCATTGAAAGAAAATGTTTGAAAGTGGTTTCTTAGCCTCGAGCCTAAATTGAACATTTTTGACAACTAGTAGGAAAATGTAAAAAAGAAAGTTGTAGGACCCCCTTCGGGTTACCAAACCATCGTGGAAACTTTTTGACACTTGTAAATAACTATTTAAAACTCTATAGTGTGACTTGTTGTGTGAAATGGAACTTTTGACAAAATGGTGTTTCTCTCTCTTCCCTATCTCTTTCTCTCTCCTTGGTTAAAAAAATGAAGTGAAATGAAATGAAATAAATATATGTCTCTAACCCTCTCCTTTCAAATGCAAATTATTATATTATATGTAAATGGAAACTAAAAAATGTTAATTATGCTAGATCTAGGTGGATGCCATGCCAGTGATTTATCATTGATTTCATGCTCACATGGTTTTAGGATGGAAGAAAGATGGTGAAAAGGCGTGGTGTAATTCATTGTTTATTATTGTAATTTATATATGTTATTGGAAAATATATATATGTATAATGTATTGCCATGTTATAAAAATTTATATTTGAAATTTGGTAATATGTATGAGATGTTAGTTTTAGGAATGCCTTGGGAAATGTGCATTTAATCATAGGTACCATTTTGATTTAGATTTACATATGGAAAAAAAAAATATATGTATGTTAAATGAATTTGAATTTAATATCTTGTAGTGCATTTCATTTTCAGTGTGATAATATGATTAATTAATTGGTGTGTTGTGTTCTTTACCTTGAAAATGCAATAAAGAAATCTAAAGTGAGTTAGTCAACCCTAGTACAAAATTTGTGTATAACTAACCCTCTTGTGTTATTTTTTTAATATATAAAAATTAAAAACCTTAGAATAAACTTAAAAACATGTATGCTTGATGTCACCTTCTATCTTAACTAAATAAGATCCCTAGTTGAGTTATCGTCATAGCCTGTATGTTTTATACACATCATCGTGAAACCATTAGTTAAGAATGACTTGATCAATCAACATATTATCTATAGTAAGTGGTCCCCTTCCAAGGATTGGTTATCATGTGTGTTAGAAAAGTAAGGAGAATGTGTTCTCTTTAAGTCTTAACTTATGTGTTAGGTGATAGAAATAAGATCACCCACTACCTTAAAAGTAACTTTATAGTTGGGATTATTTGATGAAGTTAATATTTAACACTTGTTGTACCTCTTCCTCTCCTCTCTAGATACATTAGTTTTGCAAAGTTTACTAAAAACACTATCATCCTTGGTCTTTATAATTAATCCTACAATAAAATTTTGTACTTCACCTTAAATCATATATATAATAGGGCATAGAGCCCTGAGTGCAAATTGAAATTAAACTAAACCTCAGTCGATTAAGAGGTTAGCTTGTGGGTAGAAAATGGTAAGTAACTCCTTGCAAATGAAATTGATTTGAAAGATGTTGACTTTAGAGAACCCAAAAAACCGGAATCTTGGTCTTGTAATCCCTTGTTATGCCCTTTTATGACATTAAGAATAAAATAAATTTCACATGCAGAATCGTGAAATGTAGAAACATGGGATCTTACCTTGAACACAAATCACTTGTGGTTCATGTGTAGTTTATAATGCTTCCAATCATGTACTTCTTCAAGATGTTAGACAAATACTTTGTAACTCCTTTTTGTTATAAAACAATGCTAATAATGAGACCATAGTGTGATGTAAGAGTAAAGCATATAAGAGTAAAATGAGATTTGAGGTTAGGAATAATGTCACTCTTGGAGTCCTTATAACTCAATTAAACATTTTCATGTGTTAAAAAGAATATGAATTGCCTTGAGTGAGATCAAACTTGAGAAAAAAAAATATATATATAAATCTAAATAAAATTTCTTGATGTGGAAATGTTGAATGGATTCAACAAGTTTATTGAACTATATTAACTATGGTAGGGAAATAAAGATACCGTGATCAAAGAATTTTTATGGAAAAAGGTATCTTGAATCTAAATCTCCCTTAAATCCTAAGATTTCTTTCTTGACATCACGTCAGATTCACTTGTGTAGTAAGGGTAAAATTTAAACATTGAATAAACATTTGAGAAGCATAATCTTAACATAATAAGAAGAGAGAATTAGGAACTTTGTATGTAATTTGAAATATGGAAAATAATTATGTAAGTTATGGAGATTTTGTAAGGGATAAAGAGCCAACTTAAATGGTCAAACTGTAAGTTGAATGTGAAATGAATTTAAGAATCTGTAGGTGGAAAAAGGATAAAATTATCCTTGCATAATAATGTTCTTGGAATGTTAATCGTAACTAAGATGTAATCATGGTAATGATGTGTTGTGGGTTTGCCAATCCTTGGGTCCTTTTCTTGTGGTTGGGTCATTTGCTAGCATTTTTCATTGGGGAAAGTGTGGCATCGACATGTATATGGTGTTGTCATGTGTCTATGTGAGTCGATGACTTATGTAAGTGTCTTATGTGTTGTTGAGTTTCTCTACTTGGAGCCCTTGTGTGTGTGTGTAGTGAGAAATGTAAGTAAAAAAAAAATTATCGGTATTTTTATTGTTGTATTTGTGTGTGTAAAATGTGGGTGTTACATTTGGTATCAGAGCGGAGGTTCATGCTCTTGAACCTCTGGGACAAATTGGAGTTGTGATGGTTTTTGCATGGTGGTGGTGGATATTGGAAGAGTAATGTGATATATGTTGTGATGTGAACAACATTGTAATTGTGATATTATGAACACACATGTTGTGCATGTCACTTAGTGCGTATTTTTTATCATGTTGATGTGTTTGTGATGAGAGTATTCACTCTCCTTTTGTGGATTCAATGAGGAGTTCACGTGTGATGATGTACCACCTTGTTGTGTGTGAAAAGAATGTTATTGTGGATTGCAGAGTGTTGGAGCATTTTGGCATTATGTGATATGAAGGTGTATTGATGTGTTGCATGACAAAATTGGTGTATAGTGAATTGGATTGTATCGTGATGTTGCCACCGTGTTGTGATGAATCATGTGTGTCACCATGTTGTAATTACAATTGACTATATGTTGTAATGTTAGACATTGTGTTCCTCATATGTATAATTTATGTAATATGTGATGGTTCATGTCATGATTTAGGGGCATATGGTGAGCGTATGATCCCTATTATATAGTGATTGCACTTTGGGTGCAAGTATGTGGTAATGTGATGTATCATAACCCTTGTGAAAGTAATGATTGTGTTATACCTTTATATATATATATATATATATACCATGTGTAAGATGTTATGGTTAATTTGTGTGAATCACCATTGTGTTAGTGATGTAGTTATGTGTTATTTTGTGAACCCTACACTAACCGACCTAAGGGAAATGGTAAAAGTGTATGTTTGGAGTGAGGAAATGTGTACCATTGACCAAGTCACTCGAGTCGAGTACGAGATAGGAAGTGGAGTCTTACATAGGCTGAAAACCCACTTTTTTTTTTTGGTATGTATGGCACTTGCTCAATGGGTGTCATGTATATTGTGTTTGTGGACACCTTAGGCTCAGTAGATGGTGACTTGTACTCCTTTCTCTCTCCCTATATGGTTATCATATGGATTCAACCTAAGTGTAGTTATGACTATGTTGAGCCTTGTGGAAGTGGTGGAGGGATGATTTAATAGAGATGATGACAGTTGTATTATTTTATATGTTATTTTATGAGTTGAGGCTCGATGTATGAGTGCCAACAACTCGTTGAGTACCCCTTTGGTGGCCATATAAGGCCACATAGTTATTGTGATGTGTTATTTCTCTATGTATTTTATTTGTAAATTGAACACTTTTTTCTTTTTTGCTAGAACCAACAGTTTTCTTGATTGACATGTTCTTATATTTTGGGCATTTATTTGGTTGTTGCACTAACATGAGGATTTTTTTTTACACTAACTATGGCTAATTAGCCATTTTTTTTTCTTATATTTAATTTTTGTATCAAGTTTAAAATTTTTATAGCCTAGCCCAAGGCTTGGATTTTTGCCACTTGGCATTTGAAATGGATTTTTATGTTGGTTCTAATGTTGTAATGTGTTGGAATAGGGTCATGGGATTCACCATGGAGTGGTGGAACCTATGGACCCACTTCATTATATGGGGGTACACCCCAAGGAGTTACAGATAACTAGCGGGTTGTTGAACCATGAGTTATTATGTCACTTGGGTTAGAGGTATCTGGACTCTATGTGCCTAGGGCCATAGGGTGACCGACCTCTTTGGGGAGCGAAAAGAAAAATTTATCTTTATTTTATTTTTGAGGGAGGCATAAGAGACTTGAGGGAGACATAAGAGACTTGAGGGAGACATAAGAGGAGCATAAGAGACTTGAGGGAGTAAGATGACTTGGGAGGTATGTGAGATGTGTGTGTGTGTGTGTGTTTTTGATATTTGGAGGTAGGTATGGTTGTTTTGATGATTCTTGGGAGGTATATGTAATTGTTTTGTGATGCTTTGGGAGGTATATGGAGTTTTTTGTGATGTTTTGGGAGGTGTATGGTATTGGTATTATGGTTTATGTGTACTCTTGTGATGTTGGTTGTGTCTTGTGATGTTACTTCCATCTTGACACTATGTAGCTATAATTATGGTTTTGAGTTGTGTGAAACATTTTGTGTGCACTGTTGGGAATTCCATGTTGTTATAGTCTACTTATGTTATGAGTACTATTGTGTTGGGTACATTTGTGACAAGTAATATGTGTGTGGATCGTGTATGTTCCTTCCATGGTTTGGTTGAGTTCTTGTGATGTGATACAATCATGGAAGTATGTAGAGATATGTCTTATGGACCATTAGTGTTGTGTTTTGGCCTTGCGTGGAATCTTGATGTGAGTTACTATTGTGCATCTTGAAACCAATTTTATTGGGCACCCACTAAATAAATAAACTAAAATCTTAAAATAATGAAATATTAAGAGTTGAGATTAATAAATACTTTAAAGGAAAAGACTAACTAAGTAATAAAGTAAAAGAGAACTACAAATCTTCACATAACATTAAAATTTTAAGATATTTCAAATTTAGTTTGCTTCCTTATGGTCGTGTTGTACCAACAATTATTTTGTTAATGAGTATATGTCATTATTGATTTTTTCCTTTCTTAATCTTTGAGCTTTGGTATTGTGTCGCATCGAGGACGATGCTCTTATAAGGGGGGAGGAAATGTAGTGTAAAAAAAAAAAAAAAAATAAAATAAAAAAAAAAAAAATGGGAAAAGTGGGAAGTGGGTGAGAATGAATGGGGTTTTAATTATGGAAGGAGGTGTGAGGTGAGTGAAGTGAGTGAAGGAGAGTGGTGCAGGGTATGGGTGCTCGTGAGATATTTTCAAACCTGTCATTATCATATTCCATGAATAATAATAATACAAGCATTTTAATTAGAATCCAAGGCATTAAAACCACTTAAAAACCCAAGTTCACATTAAATTTTTAGCTTAAAATTGAATTACATAGTGCAACAGGAGGACGGACATGAGGGCATCTCTTATAAATTAGGAAATTTTTAGTATTGTATTGACCAATGAAATAATGGGGTAATTTCTCTTGTATATGAATTATATCTCAGCATACAAGAGATAGGGGTTCCTCACGAGACAGTCACACATTTTGACTTTCAAGCAAAAACAAATCTCCAACCTTTGATCAGTTTACATACAACATGTACTCCCATCATTAAAAAATCTGAGCTTTGTAATAAGGTATGGACATCATAAAAAGCCTAAAAAGATTTTAAAATTTTTTTTCAAATGTTGTAGTTACAAATGTTCTAATCTGTCATGTTTGAAAATGAGGAAAGCCTAGACTAGATAGCATATTCAACTATTTTAGAAAAATAACTCAAAAAAGAAAAGAATGTGTGGTTTGTGGACAACATGAATTCAAGATTATGCAAAAAAATGGATCCATTGGAAATGGCCTTGGGGCCATTCTTTCTGGGAAATATGGAATCCCCAAAATAACAACTCATCACCCATGTCCTCTTTGACATGGATGCTCTCTTTTCATATACTAAATAAAGTTTTATACTCTTGTCCAGGAAAATATTCTTGTGGGATATGAAAAAAATTTGATTGATCTGTGAGGTCCAAATGGATTGGTATAAAATCATTAGAAGATACACATATATTTGTAAAAGAAACTAGGCTTTGAAGATATTCAGAATGCATATGAGAATTTTAAAGAGAAGAGAAGAAATGATATGCATAAACAACTTGTTTCAGAGAGTTTTCTTTAACAAACTAAAAATCTTAGCAAGCTATGAGAGACTTAGTTCAACATCTACATGTATGTGTGAGTACCCATGGCTATGGAAAAAGATCTCATAGACGATATTATGAGATGAAAACAATAAAACAAAAGGATCCTTTTCATTCATTGATGCATCATATAGTTATGGGTAATGATCTAGAAATCAAACAGGGAAACCATCCACTGACATATTTTTTTTTTAGTAAAAAAATAAATAAATAAATAAATTTGAGGATCCTTCTATTTAAGTGGATAAATTTTTGTTCTAGAAGATGCTTCATCATGTGTGGATGTGGCTAGAAATATTTGATGATGTGGCAAGTTTGTAATATGAGACTAACCAATTATATTAAATTAATGACTCAAAATTTTGGAATTCATGTTTGAGTGGTTGGGTGATTGTGAGATGTGTATGTTTTGGCATATTGAAAATTAAATGGAACATTATGGTTGGATGATTAGAGCATACATTTGGTGAATGTGTTCCTCTTTTTCTTTTGCAATCCTCGTAAACTCATAATTTCATACTTTTCATTCTCTCGTTTATTTAGGCATGGTCTCCTTACCTATATCTTTTATAATTTTTGTATAACTTGGTTTTTCATTTGCAATATAATAAAATATTAAACCATTAGAAATTTAAGCATTTGGTTATTTTAAATAACTGTGTATCAAAAACATTAAAATGTCATCGTCACCTTGTGACTTAACAACAAAAATCTACTTATAAACCTGGGTAAACCTTGAACTTAAACCCACTTTCTCATATGCTTGGAAACCTTAGTAATCAAAATGATAGTTTCATTTTTTTAGGCTATTGAGTGAGTTTTTTTTGAGTTCTAAAAACAAACCATCATTTTTTCTTATAAATTAGGTAAAAATTTCAATTTTGAAGACTCTCAAAACAACCTTCGAGGATCAGTAAAAGATGGATGGAAGCATTTGTGTGTTCCCTGTTATGTAGAGAGAGTTGTATCAACTTTTTTGAGATTGACCCAAAATGATCATTTTTCTCTTCTTCATGCTCCTCTAGGAGCCTTGTTATTCCATTTTACACTTTTAGTAAGTTGTTAAATTCAAAAAGTTGGGTTTCGTTTGGCTCACCTTGTTTGGCCCTAAACAATGAAATTCTTATCCACCTTCGCAAACCTCTAGTATTTTTACTAGATAATTCTTATAACCTTCAGTTTGGGAAAAAACAATCTTCTTGATAGTTTGGCAAAGGCATTTTGTAGGCCTTTGGTCACAGTTTGACTAGGTCAAACTGGACCAATTACGACTGGTGGCTCTGGAAAACCCGTCATCATTTGAAACCGCATTGAAAATTCTCAGTCCCATCGACTCTGTGATGAATTCTCCATATATAGGGAACTGTAGGAAATTTCTCATTGCACGTTCTTCCATCGAATGTTAGTTTTGGACGTGGTTTTCTGAGCCCTCGAGCTAACTTTTGATCATTTGCAACTAGGCCAATTATGACTGATGGCCTCAAAAAACTGGCCGCCAATCATAAACTTGTTTGCCAATTCTAAATTCCATCAGTTCTATGAATTCTTGGTGTATAGGAGGATACGTATAAATTTACCCATGGTGTGTTTTCTCATCAAAAGATAATGTTTGAAAGTGGTTTCTTAGCCTCGAGCCTAAATTGAACATTTTTGACAACTAGTAGGAAAATGTAAAAAAAAGTTGTAGGACCCCTTCAAGGGTTACCAAACCATCGTGGAAACTTTTTGACACTTGTAAATAACTATTTGAAACTCTATAGTGTGACTTGTTGTGTGAAATTGAACTTTTGACAAAATGTTTTCTCTCTCTTCCTATATTCTTTCTCTCTTGGTTTAAATGAAATGAAGTGAAATGAAATGAAATAAATATGTCTCTAACCCCCTTTTCAAATGTAAATTATTATATTATTATATGTAAATGGAAACTAAAAATGTTAATTATGCTAGATCTAGGTGGATGTCATGCTAGTGATTTATTGTTGATTTCATGCTCACATGGTTTTGCAGGATGGAAGTGAGATGGTGAAAAGGCATGGTGTAATTCATTGTTTATTATTGTAATTTATATATGTTATTGAAAAATGTATATATGTGTAATGTATTGCCATGTTACAAAAATTTATATTTGAAATTTGGTAATATGTATGAGATGTTAGTTTTAAGAATGCCTTGGGAAATGTGCATTTAATCATAGGTAACATTTTGATTTAGATTTACATATGGAAAAAGTTGGGTATGTTAAATGAATTTGAATGTAATATCTTGTAGTGCATTTTCAGTGTGCAATAGTCGATGAATTAATTGGTGTGTTGTGTTCTTTACCTTGAAAATGCAATAAAGAAATCTAAGCGAGTTAGTCAACCCTAGTACAAAATTTGTGTATAACTAACCCTCTTGTGTTATTCTTTTTGTATAGAAAACTGAAACCTTAGAATAAACTTAAACATGTATGCTTGATGGCACCTTCTATCTTAACTAAATAAGATCCCTAGTTGAGTTACTACCATAGCTTGTATGTTTAGTGACATCATCATGAAACCATCAGTTAAGAATGACTTGATCAAACATTATCTATAGTAAGTGGTCCCCTTCCAGGATTGGTTATCATGTGTGTAGTAAGGAGAATGTGTTCTCTTCAGGTCTGAACTTACGTGTTAGGTGACAGAGATCACCCACTACCCTTAAAAGTAACCTTAGCAGTTGGGATTATTTGATGAAGTTAATATTTAACACTTGTTGTACCCTCCCTCTCATTCTAGCCACATTAGTTTGCAAAACACTATCATCCTAAAATATAATTAATCCTCATAACTAAAATTTCTGGTACTTCACCTTAATCTGATCTATAATAGGGCATAGAGCCCTGAGTGCAAATTGAAATTTAACTAAACCTCAATTGATTAAGAGGTTAGCTTGTGGGTAGAAAATGGTAAATAACTCCTTGCAAATGAAATTGATTTGAAATATGTTGACTTTAGAGAACCCAGGGAACCGAATCTTTGTCCTTGTAATCCCTTGTTATGCCCTTTTATGACATTAAGAATAAAATAAATTTTCATGTGGAATCGTGAAATGCAGAAACATGGGATCTTATGTTGAACACAAATCACTTGTGGTTCATGTGTAGTTTATAATGCTTCCAATCATGTTACTTCTTCTAGATGTTAGAAAATATTTCGTTTCCTTTTTGTTATAAAACAATGCTAATAATGAGACCATAGTGTGATGTAAGAGTAAAGCATATAAGAGTAAAAAGAGATTTGAGGTTAGGAATAATGTCACTCTTGAGTCCTTATAACTCAATTAAACATTTTCATGTGTTACAAAGAATATGAATTGCCTTTGGTGAGATCAAACTTCGAGAAAAAAAAATATATATATATATAAATCTAAATACAATTTCTTGATGTGGAAATGTTGAATGGATTCAACAAGTTATTGAACTATATTAACTATGGTAGGGAAATAAATATACCGTGATCAAAGAATGTTTATGGGAAAAGGTATCTTGAATCTAAACCCCCTTAAATCCTAATATTTCTTTCTTGACATCATGTTAGATTCACTTGTGTAGCAAGGGTAAAATTTAAACATTGAATAAACATTTGGGAAGCATAATCTTAACATAAGAACGAGAGAATTAGGAACTTTGTATGCAATTTGAAATATGGAAAATAATTATGTAAGTTATGGAGATTTTGTAAGGGATAAGGATCCAACTTAAATGGTCAAACTGTAAGTTGAATGTGAAATGAATTTAAGAATCTGTAGGTGGAAAAAGGATAAAATTATCCTTGCATAATAATGTTCTTGGAATGTTAATCATAACTAAGATGTAATCATGGTAATGATGTGTTTTGGGTTTTTACCAATCCTTGGGTCCCTTTCTTGTGGTTGGGTCATTGCTAGTATTTGTTCATTGGGGAAAGTGTGGCATCGACATGTATATGGTGTTTTCATGTGTCTATGTAAGTCGATGCATTATGTAAGTGTCTTATGCTTTGTTGAGTTTCTCTACTTGGAGCCCTTGTGGTGTGTGTAGTGAGCAAGTGTGCATTGGCAAGGCACATAGGAGGACTTTTTGGACACATGAGTCTTTGAAGCAAATTTTTACCAGCTTTTCCCTTTGAATGAGAGTTGATTTCTGTCTTTCCAATTATTTGCAGCATCGTGTATACTTTATTATTTCTTGTTAATGTTAAATTCCTAATTGCTAATCTTACCTTACTATAAATTTAGTTATTTCTACATAATATTAGTATGAATGTTTATCTTAATGTATTGTTGTGAATCATTCCCTTAATACATCGAGTGTTTGGCCTTAATATTTTGCTAAAAACTATTGGTCTCGTGTGCATCCAGAATCTATTCTCAAATGTTTGTGCATGTACTCAGTCAAATCCCTCAACAAGTTTGGTGTATCACCCCAATTTTCAATTCATTTACAGTCATCTTTTACCCTCAAAAGCCCAAAAAAATTAGTTTAGGATACATCAAGAAGGAACCAACCTTGATACTAGGAGACTCACCTCAACAATAGGTATACCCATGACACTGAGGTGTTTCATCAGTATATATGAAAAGAGAGATATAGAGCAAAATCTTAGAACCCCTTAAGTCATCTCTCTACATGGTGCACTTTCAAGAGATAACAATTTCATCATTAAGTATTTGAAGACTTTGTCTTGAGTTGAGAGTGGCTTCATTTTGTAGTGTTTTGCACAACCCGGGTTTTCATTTTGGAAGAGTATAGTTATTTTACTCTTATAAAATCTAGTGTTTCTTTTTCTTTATGAAAATTCTGGGTATCTCACCATAGCTTTTAATTTCCTTATGCTAGATGAGCATTCTTTATTTGTTGAAAAATCATCGGATATGCATTCGTAGTTTTGGGTTTGGACTCGAGTCGTATTTATTTTGAATTAAACCCTGCTAGTATGATTGAAATTTTTAGTTCAAATTGGGCTTGTCTCAAACTCCTAATACTTTGAAAAAGAGCTCTTATTACTCAAACAGACCATAAGGTTACACCAAGGAGCTCGTTGTATATTATACAATCCATTGGGGTTGATTTACTTGTACAAGCTTTACTAAAAGTAAAACTAAATTTTTCTTTGTGGGTGTTACTGAGCCAATCCTGAAACTGTGTGAGTTGTTCCTGAAAATCCACAAGTTGGGAGGGTATGTATTACGAGTTCCAAATTTTTATGAGAATGTGCTTTATTTTTCTCACCGGTTCATGAAAAGAGTTTGTGAGAATCGAATTAGAAATGAGGCACCATGAAGTAGTTGCACTCCAACGGAATCGTGATAGATCTAGTGATTACAAGAAAGAATTGATTAATAATGGAAGAACTTGTTTAATAGAAACAAAGCTTGCATATAGAGGAAAGACAGTGGAGTGTCTTGACATGCTCATTAATGAATAGTAAAGGGGTACATATAGGGTGTTGAGTAACCCTAGTGCATGACACACATGAAACCCTAAACCTAACCCATGTGAGATGACCCTCCAATATGAGAGGAGGACACATAGGATAACTCACACTAACACCCCCACTTCATTGAAGTTGGGGTAGTGGAAAGGATGGGTCAAACGGAAAAGGAAGACACCCTTAAACAACTAAGAAAGATGTGTCAATGGGGCCCGACAACTAAAGGCCTGATAAGGTGCCCATATATAAACACAATCTTACTAGAAGAAGAAGAAGAAAAGAAGGAATACATAGCCCGAAGAAGATGAGCAACTGCAGAAGACCTCATCCCAAGAAGAGACCGTAATTGAAGAAACTTCATCTCAGTGAAGGGCTTGGTGAATAAATTTGTAATCTGATCAGCTATCTGAATGTACTGAATGTCGATGATACCATCATGAATAAGCTCCCGTATGAAGTGCATATGGATCTCAATGTGCTTTGTCCGCTGATGCTGAACTGGATTTCTACAAATAGATATTTTTCTCATGTTATCACAGTAGATAATGGTAGGCCACTGAAAGTGGATGCCAAACTCTGTCAGAATACCCTGTAGCCAAATAGCTTTTGTGGCAGTGTTAACTGCTCCTCTGTATTCTGCCTCTGTAGATGATATCGCAATTACATTCTACTTCTTGCTAGACCAACTAATAGGACTTGAACCAAGAGAGAAATTGTATCCAGAAGTAGATTTCGATGATCTAAGTTACCGGCCCAATTAGAATCTGTGAACCCAATCAAGTCAATATCAACTACTCCATGATAGTGAATGCCATCAGCATAAGTGCCACGAACATAATGAAGGATCCATTTAGCTACTTTCCAATGCAGTTCATGTGGCTCCTGCATGAATCTGGACATGATCCCAACAACATACAATAAATTTGGTCAAGTGTGAGTCAAGTAAATCAAGATCCCCACCAACTATCGATAAAGAGTACCATCAACCAAGGGAGTAGAGCAATTTGAAACCAACTTAACCCCGGAAAGAAAAGGAGTAGGAGAAGACTTGCAATCGGACATCTAAAAATGAGCTAGTAAGTCAAGAGCATACTTAGATTGTGAAAGTAAGATTCCTGAGTCAGATTGTGAAATCTGGATCCCAAGGAAGTAATGAAGCAGACCTAAGTCAGTCATGGAAAACTTGTTGGCTAAGGTGATCTTCACATAATCAATAATAGAGGAAGAGCTACCTGTGATCAACAAGTCATCAACATATAGAACAAGAATGAGTATGGAGTCATCTTGTTGTAGAATATAAACATTTGGATTAGAGTGACACCTGATAAACCCTGATGTAAGCAAAAAGGAGTCCATCTTGGCATACCAAGCGTGAGGGGCTTGTTTAAGGCCATAAAGAGACTTCTTTAACTTACAAACGAGGGAGGGATCTTGGACATAACTTGGAAGTTGTTCCATATAGATCTCTTCCTCTAGGTCACCATGAAGGAAGGAACTCTTAACATCCATTTGATGGACTTTCCATCTGTTTGTTGCGGCAATGGCTAGGGTCAGTCGAATAGAAGTCATCTTCGCAACTGGAGAAAAGGTTTCTGTATAATCAACTCTAGCTACCTGGGAGAAACCCTTAGCTACTAATCGCTGCTTTAAAATTTTCGACGTCTCCATCTACTCCATACTTTGTTTGGAACACCCACTTACACCGAATAATTTTTCTTCCTTTCGGAAGAGTTGTGAGATCCCAAGTATCATTCTTCATGAGAGAGGAATACTCCTCATCCATAGCAAAATCCCACTCAGGAATACCAAAATCCTCCCGAAAAGACTATGGATCAGAAGCAGAGGTGAAGAAAGAGTGGGGTCCAATGAAATCTAAGTGAGTATGTCTCATATCCGAAGTATCTCCAATACTTTCCAAAGTTTTCTTGGCCCAAAGGGGACCAGGAGGATCAGGCTCAGAGTCGGAAGATTCTTCACTTGAGTGAGAAGGGACATAGTCCTCATCATCACTACTATCAGAATTAGAAGACTCAAAGGTTTGATGGTCGGGAGGATCAGGAAGAGGAGCACGCTCAACAACATCATCATCTGATGAGTCAAAATCTGAATCGAGTTGAAGAACCTCAATAGGTGGAGAAGTAGAAGTCAAAGAAGACTCATCAAACTTAACACTTCTCTCAATATACAGCTCATGAGAAGTAGGATTCATCAATCAATATCCCTTCACACCATTAGGATACCCTACAAAGATACAAGGTTTGGATTGTGGTTCCAAGGCCTTGCATTTCTTCTTGGGAATCTAAGCCATAACCTTGGATTTGAAGACTCGAAAGTGCTCAACATCAGGCTTGCATCCAAACCAAGCTTAAAAGGGTGTCATCCCTCTTACTACCTTATGTCGAACACGGTTCTGAATGTAGTTTGCACAATTCACTACTTCGGCCCAATACTGCGGAGGAAGAGACTTCAAGTGAATCATACAAGTGGCCATCTCCTTCAAAGTACAGTTCTTTCTTTCTACGAATCCATTCTACAAAGGGCTATAAGCAACTGTATGCTGCAAAGAGATCCTTTGAGAAGTACAGAAATCCATGAACATATTGTTTACATATTCACCTCCATTGTCAATTTGAAGAACCTTGATAGACCGTTCTGCCTGTTTCTCAGCAAGAGCCTTAAAGTCCTGAAAATGTTCAAAGACTTCAGACTTAAGCTTAAGAAAATATACCTAGGTATATCGCGAATAGTCATCAATCAAGGTTAGCACATAAAGAGCTCTAGTAAATGAAGGAGAAGGAAATGGACTAGAAACATCATTGTGAACAAGATCCAAAGGACGAGTGGCTCTCTAGGATTTTCCTTTGTCAAAGTTCTTTTCAGGATGCTTTCTAAGGGTACAACCCTCACAAAGTCCCTTAGAAAACTTGACATGAGGCAACCCATTGACCATTTTGTTTTGGCTCAATTGTTCAAGGTAGCAATAATTTAGATGTCCAAAATGCTCATGCCATAGCTTACTAACCTCATTTGCATGAGTGAGCAAGGCAGTGGGTGTAGAATCAGAAGTAAAGTGGGAAAGGGTATATAACCATGAACAGTAATCAACCTTTCCCTCAGCCATTTTAGTGTCATTGTTAAGCTCATGAATAATCACCGAATTTGGACCAAATTCCACTCACATTCCTTCACCAAGGTGAGTAATTTGGTAAACCGATAGGATATTGGTAGAGAGATCAGGAACACTCAACACTTGGTTAAATGTTCCCCCATCCATCTCTACCGATCCACTACCAGAAACCGACACTGTCATGTCATTACCCATCGTGATTTGGGACATTCCACAAGGTTTGATGTTAGAAAACTCAACATGTGAAGAACCCATGTGGTGTGAGGCACTGGAATCTATAATCCATGTCGATGAAGGAGCAACTCTGGCTACAAGGGCTTTTCCTTTCTTCTTATCATTTTTAGCACCTTTTGCAGTAGAAGACTCGGCCTTGAGCACTTTGTTTTATGGATTCAGGAACACTTATTTTATTCTTCTCAAGTAAATGAGATAAGTGATCAATCTGTTTTTGAAAACAAGTGTTTCTCATCGTGACCAGACTTCTTGCAATAGGAACACAAATACTTGCTTTTTTGTGCCTTAGGCTCAGAAGTCGAAGTGTTTGTGTCATTTTTAGGTTTGGTCTTGGTTTCTTTCTTAGGTTGATCCTTTGTTTCTTTCTTCTTTTCAATATTCTTTCCCTTGCTAGTACTTGCTACAAGGGCATGTGACTTGGACTTGAGAGACCCCATTTGAATGAGTTTGTCTTGTTCTCGAATGAGTTGGGATGAAAAATAGTCAAAGGAGGGCATAGTCCAAGTATCGCCCAAAGCAACTTTTGTAGCATAGAAAGTTGACACGAAGACAGAATATTCGGGACCTAGCTTAGAGAGAATTGACAAGATCAGTTGAGAATCTTTCTTTTCTACTTGACATCCTTTTAACAACAATCTAATGTAGACAAATTTCGAGAAGAAAGCTTGTAGGTTTTCAAAGTCACTATGATTTAACCCTAGTAGTTCGTTTTCCAACTCATGCACTCTCATATCATCTAGTTGTCCAAACATCGCATCCAACATTTTCCATGCAGATTTAGGTGTTTCAGACGCCTCAATGTGGAAGAGCAAGTCAGGAGAAATAGACATGTAAAGAAGACCTAAAGCTTCATCACTACGGTTTAACCACTTAGATTTTTTAGGTTTGTCATCCGGTTCAGGTCTCGAGTTCCCATGGTGATGTAGAATAATCCTTTACCCCTTAGTTTCATTATTATTTTCGATCTCCATTCGAAAAAGTTGAACAGTGTAAGCAAAGGAATTGAAAGAGCATCCATAGTGAGAGAGAGAGAGAGAAAGAAATGTAGAAAAGAAACACAACCACCTAGGACAATAACAACCCCCATGCTTTCAAAGACTTTATAGTTTAGTGTGTTGATTACAATCGGGTCCGTGCGTGTGGTTTGAAACACTTGGTAACTCGTCTTGCAATCAGTATAATAATGCGTAAGAGAGGAGACCACAACAGTGTTTTGTGGAGTGCAACAAATAGGACACCGTAAACAAGCACAAGCAAAAAACAAGAAAGGAGGTGAAATCCAACCCTGGTGGTGAGAAAAAATGTCTCACGTCGTAAAAGGAAACCCCTTGTTGGATCTCATGTGGTGGACGTGCTCACTAGTCGCAAGCAATAATAAGGGTGAAATACAAGGTTTTAAATGAACTCAAGGAGTTTAGAGAATCTTCAGAACGCCAAAAAGAGCTCGGAAGGAAAAAGGTGCTCAGAGTGATGCTACACACTTGAGCACATGATTAGTGAAAAAAATCGACAAGAACGCCTAAATTTTACCGTTTGGAAATGCCCAATTTTGCTATTTTTAGAGCTATTGGAGTTTTAAAAAAATGATAAAAAGGGGTATTGAAAGACGATTTTTAATTTACTATAAATCGTAAATGAGATAGGATCAAATTAATTTGTAATTAATAAAAATAGATTTAATTAAATTAAATCTAATTAATTACAAAAACTAAAAAGGAAAAAAGACTTAATTAAAGATACTTTCCCTTTTTTAAAAAGTGATTTTAAATTAAATAAAACTAATTTTAAAAATATATATATATATATAAGCTTCTTTTTGTTGTAGAAGGAAGTCGATTTGTTACTTTTTATTGTTTTTAAACAACTAAAAAAACTTTAACAAAGTTTAGAAAGTATATTAAAAAACTTATCAAAAAACATGGGCCAAATTTTAAAAGGTCATTGATTGATTTTAAAAGATTAAAAAAGAATGAATTTTAAAAACTTACCAAAAAGGGTGACTACATAGAGGAAGAAAGCACAATCTATGGGTTTTGTGAGGGCCACGGGTCGGCATAGGAAGATGCAACAGCGTGGCTGCATGGGGTGGTCATTTGAACGGTGCGGAGGGGAGAGAAGCCATGGGCCGTGGCGAGTTGTACAAAAAAAAAAAGGTAGTGTTAGTGTGGACAATTGCGGAAGGTGTGGGATAGCAGTCCATACACAACACGAACTCAAGAATCCACACACAACACGAAAAAAATAGTTTGCACAAGTCCTCCACGTGTCCATAAGAAAAACAATGCAAATACGAGCAGAGATCCTCCACGAGCAACCATGGCAAAAGATCCTCCAATGCAGGCCAGAAGTAAAAACCCGAATGTAGAACCAGGCAATGACACAAAATTTTAAACCTGAATGCTGCAAAAAGAAGCAAAAACACGTAGAGAACCCAAAAAAATTTGGAACAAAAAAAACAGAGATATTAAAAAAATTTCACTTCCATTTTAATAATTTATTAAAAAAAGAAATGAAATTAATCTCTATTTTGATTAAAAATCCGATTTAGCTATAGATAGCTAAATGTGGCTGTAAATACCCTGAAATCTTTAGGAATACCTGCACAAGTATCAGAAAAGGCACAAAAACTAACACAACTTTCCGAGAAATCTTGTTAGAGAGATTAGCAAAATAATTCCAGAAAATAGTGATCAAAAACACGTATGCAGAGTAAAAAAACGAAACCAAGAAAGAGTAATCGCAACTAAAAAATAACGAGTGCACGTTTACCCGATCTCGGCTAAGATACCGGGAAAAGAGTTTGCAAGAATCGAATCGGAAATGAGGCACCATGAAGTAGTTGCACTCCAACGGAATCATGATAGTTCTAGCGATTGCAAGAAATAATTGATCAGTAATGGAAGAACTTGCTCAACAAAACAAAGCTTGCATATAGAGGAAAGACAAAGCAGAGTGTCTTGGCATGCTCATAAATGAATAGTAAAGGGGTACATATAGGGTGTTGAGTAACCCTAGTGCATGACACATATGAAACCCTAAACCTAACCCATGTGAGATGACCCTCCAATATGAGATGAGGACACATAGGATAACTCACACTAACAGTTCAACCCTTCCGGGTATCATACTTTTCTCTAGATGGCACCATTTATATAATTTAGGTCAATATTTGGAGGTAGTTGCACCCCAAGGGGCTTAACTTGGTATTTATATTTCTTATTTGCTTCCATTATCTGTTAACTTGGGGATTTACCTTCTTGTGTTCAAACTCGTGAATTATTTTCTCTGTTGTACGTGCATGAAGTTGACAATGTAAACCGTGGGTTTTGATTTCTATTTGCACTTCTCGATATTCATTTTCAATTGGCCACCATGTTTTGTTGTCTCATTTTGTTAACTTAGTGAATCGTAATTTATTGAATACCTTTATTGTGTTAAAAATGCAAATATTATAGCATATTTCTTCCCGAATTTGACTATACTTTGTCATTTTATTCATTAGCTGAAATCTACTCCATTTGTGGTCATTATGGAAAGGCTTTTGAGAGCTTCTAGTTTCCGTATTTACTACCATATACTTGGCCACATGTATTGAAAAATGGGTATCTATATTTTAATGTATGACACCATGAATATTCATTGGATGATATTTCATTGTTGTCTTCCTTAGAGGCCTTTGATATTGGAGGGTTTTACTTTCTAGTAAGTGCAACCCGATGTATCCTAGATATGAGTATAGGTGGCTCTTATTTTGATCTGCACTTGGTTTTGACTGTACCCTCTTCAATCTTGACACCATTATTTCATTCCTTTAAAATCCTGGTGCATTGATTTGCTTGTTTTACGTATTGACTGCTAATTATTTCTATGAAGCACATGTTGGAGTTTGCATGCATATCTCTCAATCTAGAAAAATATAAAATTATCTTGTCAAATATGATTTCTGTTGTATAGAAAATGCATGATTTAAAATGTTATTTATCATATTTGCATACTTGAGCCCTTTTAATGTCACTCCAATAGTTGTAGATGATTTTTTTAATATTCCCTGTGAGTTTCTTGCATTAGTTGAACTCTTCTTGAGTGTAATTCATTTATGTTGTTTCAATTTTGTAGTCATCTTCCTCTATCTTCAGGTCATTTTATGGCTCTTGTATACTTTTGAAAGGAGTTGGCCTTAAATTTTATTACAAAAATAAGTTTTTTTCTCATTTCACTCTATCTTTAAGTCATTTTATGTATGGTTGTTATGGCTTCATGATCTTTGAAAACTTTTATTCTCGGATAGCTAGATATTGAAATTGTTTCCTTCATAGCTATAGATTGAACGTTGACCCTTTTAGTCCTTGAGCTAAACCACTATGATTTGCATAGCTGAAGGTGTTCTTCATTCATTCTATAGCATCTCCTTTATTGTATGGCTACCTTGGTGAAGTGGCAATAAGAAACAAATTTTTTCTGAGAATGAATCTTGTTTTATTACATAGGTGAGAGTGATACAATGATAACTTCTCTTGATATGATTTATATATGAGAATTTGTTACATCTTAAAACTATAAATGGGAAGATTTAATCTATGAAGATTGATTAAACTATAGATCTTGCATTTAATATGGCAATAGTTACTACCTCTTAGATCTTGTTCATAATCATATTTCGAATTCAATGGCAATCCCTAAAAATGAACGAAGATCATTTGAAATTTTATCTCCCATGGCTATAGATGCATCTTCAAAATACTTAGACATTTTACAGTATAATTCCTTATAAGAAGGAAAATCTTGTGAAATTATACATTAGACTTCTCATTTAGCCTCGATGCTATTGTATTTTCAGGATTAATGTAACCAATGGTACTCATAACATAAGTAAGGGAGTGGGTCCACTGGTTTGAGCTGTGATTGTAATCATTACTTTTTAGTGACATTGTATCTTTCCTTTGATTTGAGATGATGATTTTGGAGCTCTGTCTTGATAGAAATGTAATGATTCTGAAAATGTATTATTTGAACAATGCTTTTATATCTTGATCTGTAGCTCATGCATTTACAATCTATAGAACTATGTTCTCTTTGATCATTTCCTTTGAAAAGGTCTTCTTGCCATTATTTTAAGTTGGTTTGCTTCATTATTGCATTCTTTGTCCTAGTTATTTCTTGTTGAAGATTTATACACAAGATTGTCTTTGACTAAATTGCTAAATCACTTCATGTTTCATAATTTAATCATTGTATCTCACAATTGTAAAAGGACTTAAACTTTAGCATCTATACCCGATTCATTTATAAGCAATGTACATGTATCTTTGATAAATTATACCATTTTCAGATGATAATTGCACTTTTGAATGCATGTTTTTCGAAGTTGGAAATATAGTGAGTTGAATCAAACCCTGAGCTCAATATTGACAACCTTCTAACTTATGTTTTCGGTACAAGGATGTAGTTTGCAAAGGACAGTTGGAGAAGCAATTTAGCAAGAAATGGAACACCTCACGAGGAAATGATGGGTTTCTTTTACCTCATTCTATTTTAAATTTCATAAGCACATGTATTCCTTTCTCAATTATTTATCACAACTTGTGTCAGATAAACATTGAATTTCATCATGAGTAAATGATATTATTTATGTAATTGAGTTGTGTACTTCCTTTTACTTTCAGATATTATGATATGTAATGATTGTACAATGAATTAAACAACTCAATAACATACTTAATAACACTTAATCATAGGAAATGATCAAATTGAAAATACATGTAACTTAATAATGAACATCTGCAACCTACAATCAGCAACTCTGTTTGCTACTTATAGAGTTTAACATCTCACCTAAAGCTGTGATTCCTACCTTCATCAAGGCAATGCATTGGTCCTTTGGGGATTTTGTGTTTCCTTATTGAAGACAAACATGGAATGGTAGCCTATGTGAGGTGTTACATTCTGTAACAACACACATAGCTGCAAATTGCATGTTGTTAATCAATTGTTGCAACAAAAAACAATAAAACAATATAACTTTTCCCCGATTAGGTTCGGTCATCGAGTTCCTTCCATCGAAAACAAAGTTTCGAGTTGCCCATTTTTACACGAATGCAAACATTGTCAACTTCGAAATTAAAGAACAACTGAATTCTTAGACATCTTATCACTATCTACATCTAATAAATTTGTTGGGAATAATTTTTGGGCATATTTGTTGACACTAGCCAAAGTCATCATCACAATCACTTCCATATGCTTCCATCAAGCCATAAGTGATTTTTAACCCCTTGTCGAATCAAGAGAGTTGTAACAATTTTTCGGATAACAAGAGAATCAATCAAAGAAAAGATCAATATAACTCTCTTTTGGGGATTTTTCAGTGTCTCTATTAGGGCTATAGATGCTTGGTTGGGCAATAGAGAAATATTGTGACTAGAATTAAATATATTTCCATCAAGGTTATGGATGCTTGGTGGTAGCAGAGAAATGTACGACTTTATTTCCACCCTCCATTCACAAATCACCTTTCAAAATTAATCATTCCTACACATTGGCTAGCGTGTCTTCACTTGTTGTCTATCAAATCTTTCCTTCAAGAGGTAATTAATTTCCATGTGCACACACTAGATCTATATGTGAAAATATGATTAGTATGTTACTAAGTGTCTATTTTTGAACCGTGTTCAAACTCTTTCTTTAATATGTATTTTGTCTCATGATTTTTGCTTTTTTGGATAATCACCTTTTCATTGTGAATCTTCTAGCTACATTTTCCATATCCTTCCATTTTTTGTTCTTTTGCTTCATTTAGAACATCCATGTGTATAAGATTTTCTTTTTACCATATTTGAAGGAAATTTGTCCCTTGTTTCATTAAAGTAATCTCCTACTTCTTTTCTATCATATGCTTCTTAGCAGTAGATTATGTTGGGGCATCTTTCTTCCTTGTTTATATGTCTTTGATTTGAGTTCATCATCATGTCAAACCTATCTGTCTTGGCCGTGATCCAACATATATTCCTCTTGTATATATGCACAAATATTTTCCTTGTACATTCTTACCTCTCGTTGGGAGCATTTTTGCATCTTCATTTTCTAAGTACATAGTTTCAAAAAAATTTCACAAATCCTACAAATTTGCAAAAACTCAAAAATCCATAAAAATTTGAAACAATTAAAAAAATGGTAAAATCATTTAAAAATCCAAAAAATGTAAAAACAAAAAAATAAAAATTGGTAAAAAGCTAATACATAGCTAAAGCCCATGTCCAACGCATGGTACTCAATCATTGTATTTCTTTTAATCTCGCTTATTTTTATGACGTGACTTGCAGATCACTTGGATCTACCCTCCATCAATAAATGCTAGTTTTCTCATTATATTTGTATTCCCTTGCACAAACGTGTTGATTGGATTAGTTTCATAGAGCATGATTGCTTTTCCATAAGACTCCTACATCCTCTGTGTATTCACCTCACATATAAACTTGTTTGGGGTGCCACCATTAACCCTTGTCACTAAATAAAAAAATTGGGAACCGAAGCTTGATAATAAAACATTTGTGCAACTATCTTAAATGTTGTTTATTTGAGTGTGTGTGTGTACTTGTTTCCCTATCAAGTTAGCTTGTTTACTTTCTCGTATTACATTGCATTTTGTATGTTACATTGAGTTAGTGTTTTTCAATGAACAAATGTTGGTATCATATATTTTCATGTTATGGTACACTTTTTGTTGTATGCGTATATTATAATAAGAGTCGTTGACGTAGATCATAAGCAAAGTGATGAAATAAAATTGTTTTTACATCAACGAGATGTAAGCTATTTCAATCCCCTTCATCTTCATCTTTCTACAATATCATTTTCCTTTATCCACACTATTCTTCTAATAGGCTTGGAGAAATAGGGATCACCTTTTATCCCCCTTTGCCTCCTTATTCTTCTATCGATTTCCTTCATCTTTTCAACCGCCGATTGACCTCTTTCATCACACCATCAACATTCGGGGACATCCTTTACTCTGTTGATTTTTCTTGTATCCCTTCAAAATTCACTCGCCTATACTTTCTCTGCTATCTTTGAAGTGGTGTCACTTACACCACCCCAAATAGGGGCAAATGTAGACACCTAGAATTCAATTAGGAAATTTTAATACCTAAATTTCACTAATTATCCTCTTTCCTGTAAATTGACAACACTTCGTCAATGAACCACCATTATCCTTGTATTATCATTAATTGGTTACATTTTGTTAATTAATTAATTCTCCTATCATTCGAGAATGTTGATTAATGACCTTTCATTAATTAATGTCCACTTCTACCTAAGTTAATTAATTATTCTTAATTAATTATGACCGCTAATCTAAATCAATAAATTGTCAGTTATGAAGTCGGTGAGTCAAGGTGGGATGAGTGAGCTAGGGTTTTGGATTGAGCAGGTGGTGAGAGAAAGCGATGTCAATGGAGCTGAGCAGTGGGAGCTGGTGAAGGAGTATAATGAGGTGGTCCAACTGGATTTCCTCAGCCTTTGTCTAGAAAAATGGTGTATGGAGAGTTTGTTGTTTCGTTCTAGACCACTTGAGGATAGCTTGGTAAAAGGGATTTTTGAGGAAGCCAAGTGGTTTGTTGGGTTCCTCCTCAGCCAGGATGTGAAGGCCTTCTTGGCCCTCAAGAGGATTCCTGGTCTGTTTCACTCAAACCTTTTCCGGTGGAGGAACTAGAGTCAACCTTTGTTAGGTTCTATTCTTGTTTCCATCATTCTTAGGTTGAGACGACTCTAAAGCCCCTACCGATGAGAAAACCCGATTTCTTTGGTTCTTCCTTACGTGGAATTTCTCGAGATGGCGACAGAGGAGCTTCATTTTCCGATCCGTCGTTGAATCGAGTCTTATTCAAACCTTTTACTTTTGGAGGGACATCCTGAGCCACCTGGTCGTGTTCTGTCATGTGTTTCGTCCAAGGCTAGAGGCATTTTTCAAGTAATGGTGGGACTGTTTTGGAGTTTACCTTCTTCACTCTCTATGTCTTTTGGTTTTTGTTTTTCCTTAAGGATTGGACTAGAGATGGGCGGGGTGCACAGAAGTGGTCGCGATCTAGATCCTTGGAATATTTTTAGGGTTTGTTGGTTTTTTTCTTCTACCTTTTCATGTGCATCAAACATGGTTTCCCAAGCACCGTATAATAAATCGGCCCATATTTCTGCCCCCTTTTGTATGATCTAATTATTGCAAGCGGTTGGTTATGCATATTTGACCCATTTCATTTTCTTGTGGTTCATGGTTTTCAAATGCTATGGTATTTTCTTGGGTTTTATCTTGGTTCCTTATTGTTGTGGGTGGTTGTGTGGATATTGGGTCATTCAATTTTATTGGAGTGTTTTCATGGCCTATCGTCATGGTGGGGTTAGGTTTTCCTTAGCTTCTTTGGGTTTTCATTTGTAGCCATGTTTGGTTGGCACCAAGATGTTGGCTCAATATCGTTCTATTTTGTTTTTGTTCGTGTTTGGTTTCCTTCTTAGTTAGGAGCTACTTTCTCTTACCCTTTGGTTCTCGTGATTTTGTGGGTTTCCACTTGCCTCTTTTTCCTTGATGCATAAACCCCATTCAGGGTGGTAATGTGTGAGGGTGCGGTGGATTTTGTCGTATCGCTTCCCATTCGGGAAGCATTTTAGGTGTGAGTTTCATCCTTTATCGTTGTTGTTTCATTTATCTTTGGGTATACAATGTTTATGGTCTTTCAACATCTTTCCTTATTGTAATGGGTGGGGTTCTCGCCAACCCCGGTTCATAGCTCCGATCAAAAGTGTTAAATAATTAAAAAAATTGTCATTTATTGAACCAATTCCTCTCTTCAAATATCTTAAATCATACTAACCTTATTTTAAAGCTTCTATAAGCTTACCCTCTATTAATTAATCACATTTTATTAATTAAGACACCCCCTCAACTCCATGAGTCGCTAATGATAAATTAAACTCTTCTAAAGTATGTTTATACATTTCTAATCTTTCTTTGATATTATCCCACACATAATAGGATGAAAAGATCTCTCAAACCAAAGGGTTATAAATATAACCCTCCTCCCTACATTTTTCTTACACCTTTACTCATCCTAAAGTAAACTATAGGCATTTGGATATAGAACCATTCTCCTTGTAGGAAATATCTTCTCCATATTGCATCCATTCACTCAAAGTTGAGTAATATGGGAAGAACCAAAATGGCCTTGTAGTCATTCTTGGTGAGATTCCATTCTCAATCCTTGAGAAATATTTTTGTTGGAACTTTTTCCCTCACTTTTTCTTAAGTTTTTCGACCACAAAGCTCAACTTCCTCTCTAAAATATGTGTAGGTATCTAATTCAATGTAGAAACCTTTCTTATGGTCTCAATTGGAATTGTATCTCGTATGCCCATAAATTCTGCAATGGCCTCATCATTCTCAAAGAGGTCTAATGGCACATGACATTGTTGGTCCCAATTGACAAGGGAAGGGTAGAAAAGGTCAATTTTAGGTTTAGTGGGGGTTAAGGTAAGGAAAATAGTATCCATGAATAGGTTCATGGAGGAAAGATCCTCATATTGGCTACAATGGGAATCTATGTCGCTATCTAAATAATCAGAGCTATCCTCGCACTTAGAACATGTAGCATCTTGATCATTGGGGTGGGCCCCATATGGCTGAATGCCAATACCATAGTCTTTATGTTTTGAAATGTGGAAGTGGGACTAGCTCCCTTGGTCCTTGCTCATATTTTCCACATCCTAGGCCTTTGTAGCCCATAGAATACATCATTTGGCTAGACTTCTCATATTCAAGGATTTTGTAGTAGGTAGGTTGAGTGTCTTCGGGGACCCAAGTTGTAGGTGGGTCCAACAATTTATCTTCTATAAGTAATCCCCCATGTAGGAATTTCCCAATAGTTTGTTCATCTCTAGGCTACTTGAAATGATAGTTGGGCCTTCCTCTTGTTTTTGGTGATAAAGATAGGTCTAAAACCAGGAGATCTTGTTGCACATTGTATTCTCCACAACCATATTCCAGATTTTCATCTCCCATGAATCAAAGGAGAAGTAGATGTAGAAGCCTCTTGAGCACAAGTGCTTAGGGAGTCTGAAAGAACCCATAATTTAATATCTTTTGATAGAAGGGGAACAACGATATTAGTTGAAGGACATGTATATGTACCCTTACGTGTACTGAGTGTAAATTGAGAGCTCTGCATTGAGAAAAGGGTTCTAGGTATCCTTATATTGTAGAATAAAGTGTGTCCCTTATGTGTTTAACTTGATGCGCGATGGAGTGTTGATGGTATTGTCTGCATGACATGGATCCATGGGTGACCAAGAAGTATATTATTTGGAAGTTCCAAGTATAAGATGTGAAACTTGGTATTATGAAAATTTAGTCCTACTTTCATCGACAGCAGTGTGATTGTTCCATCGACTCACGCTCTGTGTTGTAAATGTGATTATGGTAATAATATGGGACTCTATATCTTCCTATGTGTGTTGCAAATGCTTGATTAGTTTTAACGTGCATATATTCAATCCCAACCCGTTGTCCACAAGCACCCATTTTATCTTCTAGAGGGTAACAAATACCTCTATATACAAGGGAAGATTATGTGTGTGATCTTCATTGGGGATTTCCTTGTGATTAAAGGAGATGTGTTCAGTCAAGTGTAATGTTTGCCATTGCAGCTTGTAAATTTGAAGAGTCTACTTCCACATGCACTTCGACCCGGAGATTTTTGTATAGGATTTCCTTATGTACATTTGATATTTTAAGAAGATCCAAGATTGAAATCTTGGTAGATGTCTTCTCAAGTTGTTCTAAGATGTTGTACTAACCATCCTAAGGGGTAGATGGAGGAGGCTCGAGATTTTGAGATGAGCATGTCTTTTTACCATAACACAATCTCTTCCCTTGATCTTAATCTGTATTCACATGCTCATTAGTAGAGAAAACACATCTAATGAGTGAGTTGTAATGATTGTTATCACTTTTGGTATATAAATAGTTTGCAGCTTTGTAGCTTTGGGATGACTCTCCCTGATCCTGCTTCTTCTCATTTGGCTTACCATGCTTAGGGAATGGTTCTTTGAATATCCCCATCTTTTCATTTGGAATTTGATTTTTCTCTAGTGCATCAAATTCTATCTCTCCATTATCAATAAGATCTTGGATATAGTGGCGAAGTCTTAGGAACTTGTCTATCTTGTGTCCCTTTACACAATGAAAATCACAATATTCATGCTCTTTATACCATGAAGGTTTAGGAGTGTTGTCGTCAAAGGTTGCGTCCATTGGATACGTCACCATGTGGACTACATCCAATTATTTCAAAATTGTGGACAAAGACTCATTAAGAGGAGTGAACGTTCTACATTTGGGTGGTGGTTGAATTGGTCCTTTGGTCAATTTAAAAGGTTGACCAACTTGAACCATTTTTACTCGTTTAGAATCCGTGATTCTATCTCCCACCACGTTCTTGTTTTTTTTTAAGATCTTTGGATTTTCTGTTGGTTTGGCATTTTGATTATCTTTGGAAGATGATTTGATTGTTCCCTTTGCAATGAGGGCCTTTTCTATTTGTATACCCTTTTCAATAACCTCTTCAAATGTATGGACACAATGCATTTGTAAATGGAAAGAAATGTTTAGATTTAGATTGGGTACAAATATGCTCACAATCTTTTTTGGGAAATGCGCAAGGGAAGCAGCTGGCTATCCCCACCATCTTTGTAAGAAGCTCATGAATGTTTCATTAGGATGTTGTTTAGTATTACACAAGTCTTCCATAGTTATGTTGATTTCTATGTTGTATGAGAAATGTCGAATGAACCTCTCTGCCAATTCGGGCCATGTGAATATGGATCCACGAGGTATGCGAGTAAACCATTCTAAGGCTTGGCCTCCCAGATTTACTTTACCCCCTTGACAAAGTGGGAAATAAATGCGTCCATCATGTACTCGTTGGGGTCATGATATTGATAACTTTGATGCTAAATCTCATGTGTATACTAGTCAAGTAGGTGTGCAGAGCACATCCGTTTCATCCACAAGGTTACCTCTCGCATGGACTACTATTGTTGTAGCTTAAGGATTATGCCAAAGGGTTATGTCCTAATGTTAAGTAGACAGGGCGTACCCTTATCCGAACTCCGCAAATCAAGTATTTTAATTTTATTGTGTCTTTTATCTTTTAGACTTAATGTGGTTTAGTCATTCGCCATTTAACAACCTACTGACATACATGTAGTTAGAAAAGTTTGTTTCGAATATCAAGTCTTTGGCAAGTGATTAGGTCCTACATACAAATTTTAGTAATTTTCCACATGATTCAAAACATCATAAAAAGAGGATAAAACATTGTTTCTGATTCTCAAGATTGTCCTAAGATGCAAGAGAAGAGCATACGCAACGAGAAATCCAACTATTTAGCAAATAATGGAAAAACTTAACTCAAATGCAAAAATCATTCATTTTAGCCAATTGAAGTTCATTCCCTTAAGAAAAATTTAATGAGATGTTTTTGAAATCATGGAAAAGGTTTAGAATAGTTTTTATTCCCAAGATCACCTAAAAGGTGTGAGGGAAGAGCATACACGATCCTAACCTCATAAATGAAAAATGCAACATTCATTAACTTAACCAAACAAATTAACACAAAGCATGATCAAATATACCTTGCAAATCAATAGTTAGCCTTTAGAAAAACCCTGCAAGGTGTTAGAAAAGAAGACCAAAGTTTCTTTTGATTCTCAAGATCGCCAAAAGGCACAAGAGAAGAGCATACACAAACTTTGATCTAACTAAGTAAAAAATGGAAAAATAACATTCATTAAAGCATTGAAAAATGTTATAAAAATATCCATAATCATAGTCATTTCTGATTCTCAAGGTCACTTGAAAGCACAAGAGAAGAGCATACATGGTGTTGATCAAAAGTGAATCTAGCATGCAACGAAAATTACCAGTTTTAAAATAAATGAAAACATTGTAATTTCTATAAGTATAAATCCCGACTTTATATTTTCATTTCATATTTCACTTCAATACCTTTCCAACACAAAAAATGGATTCATTTCGAGTTCCGGAGCAAACGTTATGGCCTTCGTAAGATGGGTTACGCCATATGCTCTTATTCTCACATGTATGCACTTAACATGTACTCAAAAATGTCAAAAAGAGGTCCCTTAATCTGCAAAAGGGTCAAATTTTTCTAACCAACATTCAATTTTTACAACAATCCATCACATTAATATATGAATAGAATACTCAACGCTATCAAACATTAACATTCAAGATAAAGAAAAAACTTAACATTTTCAAGAAATTGACAAAACTAACATGTAGAATGTTAAAAAATGAACCTTTAAACATGAAAACATGGAGAAATATTGAAATTTTCTCACCAAGATTCAATTTTGACAGCAACCCACCACACTAATATGTAAATAGAAGACTCAACACTATCAAACACTAACCCTACATGCTCAAGAATTTAAGATTTTCATGAATTGACAATATGGCATGTAGAATGTTCAAAAAGTAAACATGGAGAAATCTCAAAATTTTCCCATCAACATGTAATTTTGACAACACTTCATCTCCTTTATACCTACAAGCAAGACTCAACACATGCAAACTTAACAGAACAAGTTAAGAAAAAAGGTTAGATCAATATGTGCAAAAGAGGGTTAGTAACCAAAATTGAATCTTAACTACAAAAAATTCAAATTAAGTGCAGAGGACAATGAAGTAAGTCCCACTATGCATGCCATATGTAACAATGTATTAGTTAAAAATACACAGGAAATCAAAGCTAACACCTAATAGCTTCAATACAATGCTAACTAGATCAATATATCATCATGCTTAGAGCTTAAGCAAAGTTAATCTATTAACATATTTGCATTAGAACATGAAATGAAGATTCAAACTAACATGCTAAACAAATTAACCTCTATCTCTAATTAAATGCTAATGAAATGAACCTATTTATATCCTTAGCAATCAAAAGGGTTGATTGTATGCTTGAATCCCAAGGTTTTCAAGAATGGAGTCTTGTCAATCCATGGCTACAAGACCATTTGACATATCTCCATATGACTTCAAAACTTGGATGGATGAATGCAAGAAATGAAGATAGCTAGCTCCTCTAATGGAAGAATTCTCTAAGATGATAAAATGACTATAGTATAGGCTCTATGCTCATTTAGGTGTAAGTAGAATGGTAAGAGGAGGGCTTCTTATATAGCCCAATGGATAAAAGAAGTTTTGCATCCCTTTACATGTGGGATAATAACAAAGTTGAGTTAGTTGTGGATAAGGATGAATTAGAGAGGGTTTAGTCAACCTTAGGAGAGTTTAGTTTGTCCTTTAGTGACTCGTGGGAGTGAGGGGATTTATTAATTAACCAAAGTGATTAATTAATAGGTGAGCAAGATTGTAGAAGCTTTTAGAGGAATAGTTAGTATGATTTATGTTATGAGAGGATTTTAATCAAATACATGAATATTTATTGATTAAATAGAAGAGATAATTAATTAATTAATCTAAATAGAAAGTGGTATTAATTAATTGGAAATAATTAATTAATCTAGATTGAAAGGGGAGCTTAATTTTGTCACAAAATCAATGCACCCTCCAAATGGTCTGAAAATGAATCATGACATTCAGTGTGATAGTGACACATGGGATCATCTCTCAAGCTATGAGACTTAGACTAGAGATGAACCTCCAAAGAGAGGACGGATTCCTTTGTTTAAAATAGGTGCTCCGACCCTTCCTAGGATTAAGGAGAAATTTCAAAGAAATAAATCTTAAACTAGAAGTGGTGATGCACCAAAGAGTAGGGATGTTCAACTTTTGGAAGGGTTATGTGAGTGAGATGCTATCATCCTAAATCGCTTTCACCTATTACAACTAAAAAGGGTAGGAGTACCAAAAACTAAAAACAAACGTTCCTTTGTTAAACTTATACAAAAGAGAAAGAACATGATTTGATTCAAATACACGAGATAAATTTATTAGAAAAATTAACACAAGCACATCTTAAGCATCCACTTTATGTAAAATAAAGATAATGTAACTTCTAATCAACAAACAGGAAAAGTACAATCACAAATTAAGAGAAAATAATCACATCACTTAATCTTGGCATACAAGTAAATAATCAAGTAAAGGCAAGTTACTCAAACATACTAAGGAATCACATTCACAAAGCATGTAATAAATAAATCTTTCACACAGTGATTCAGACTTTCAAATAGTAGAGTGTGATTATGGATAAAATTAAAAGGAACTTCACAAATATATGAAAATACTCTTCCAAGCTTGAAGAGTAAAATCACCAAAATCTCAACAATTGTATCTATGAACTCTAAGCATCCAACTATTTATAAGTTCCTTATTTGAGCCATTATAGCTGGCCCCTTAACTAACATTTTACTAAAAATAGAAATGTCATTAAATTAAGGGAACAAGCTCCCATGAAAATTGCAAAACTATTGCAAGGGTTTGACCGAGTCAACCCTGCAACTTTGACTAATCTGGAGCTCGAACTGTCCTTCCATGGCCACTCAATCTTGATTTGGCTTTGTAACTTATTCACCCTTTCCAGTTCCACCGACTTTCCTTCCATATAGCCATTCTTTGATTGTATTTGAAAAAACATTTGATTATTCCCTAGATTTCTTCATCTTCAGGTCCACATGCGTAGTGACTGACTATGTCTATTGTCTCGATCTCTCTCATAATTCAAGTGGTATTCTTTTCAGTTTGAAAATGACCTTGGACATACTTCCTATGAAGTTCTGGCACAAGACCATTCGATCGATGGAATCAGAATTAAAATTTCTTGTGACATCATCATCCCGCTTCACCAAGTCTTTGAAGTTTTCCTGAATCTATTCTTCAGGGAGAGCATCGATATTCTCATTGAGGAATTTACAATGAGCAATATCAAATTCTTCGATATGTCATTCAAGGCATCTATGATTTCTAATCGCTTGTCAGTCCAATTTTTTAATCAAGTCTTGTAGAACCTAACACCTGAACTCCATAGCCTTCTGATATTCAAACAATTTTGAGGTATCATCAATCACCCCTTCTGAAGAAGCAAGTGAGAATCCACCGCCCTAACCTCTTCCCATGTTGCTAGATTCAGATTTAGATTGTTGTTTTCCTCGAGAGAAAGCCTCATCCATCTTCTAAATAGCTATCTTTACATCCCGCAAATCATTATAGATTTCACACTTCCTTAATCAAAGGATTTGCTTCTGCTGCAGTATTCATTCAATCTATCCATTTACTAATAATCCACGTAGATTCACAATGGTGGAAAATACTTGTCCTCCTTTTAATGTTAGCAACCCCTTGCGGTTAGTGTAGAGACGATATACAGCAAGACCGCCTTAAAAGTTTGCCATTTTTTAATGGTGAAACTAATATTTCTACTTGGACTTAACAAGCATTTGTGCAGTTCACGGTATCAAGATTGAGAAGATAACATAGCTGTTCAAGTTCTTGCTACTTCTTTTAAAGGAAGGGCACTTCAATGGTTCAGGAGCCTAAATGCTAGTTTGATTACTACATGGAATGAGTTGGGCACTAAGCTTTGCAAGTAGTTCAAAGACAAAAGTGATCATTTATCCCTTGTGGAACAATTCCATACCATCAAAAGATCTCCTTAAGAATATATGAGTGATTTCAATCTTCGCTTCGACAAAACTTGGAAGCGGATTTCAGCTCTTGTACGTCCATCTCCACAAAGCGCTTTCCTATATTATTTACGAGCATTGAATAGTGATATTTCTATCTTGATTCAATCAATGGGAGGCAATATTATTCCTGACATCTATGAAATTGTTGTCACAACTGAGAATTTCCTAATTCAAGCAAGTAAAATTGCCCCTAATCCTCATATGCCTATGTTTGCAGAACTCGCAGGCAACAACCAGCTCTTGTGCCAATCTCGATAACTTCGAATTCAGCAACCACACCCGTGTCCAACCCCCGCTAATGACCTAGATGAGATGGAGTCAACATTGCAAACTTTCGGAAATGAACTTGTGGTAATGAAGAGGCAGCAATCCCAATATACTCACCCCTTCCAATCTCAATATCAAATGAATCGTTCTCCCTTTCAAGGAAATAGTCAGTCACATAACCAAACCATAAGCCAAGCTACCAATATTAAACCTTTGAATTCCAAAATCCTTCTGCTACCAGCTCTTCTAGAGCCATAGTTCCCATTCAAAACAATCTCATCCAAGATTATGAATGGTGTTATCCTTGTTCCCAACCCCACAATTAGAATCTCTGCCTAAATGGAGTTTTGAGTCAGGCTCTCATGGTCTAAAGTATATCCGGCCCATCGAATCAGCAACCCAAGATAATCAGAATCCACTCACTGAAGAAACCACATTAGTAAATTGGCAATCTGATGATTTTTGTGGACTAAGTGTTGATGCCTCCTCGGTGGCTTCAAATACGTGTTCCAAAAAGAGGGCAATAGAACCACAAAGTTCTAAAGCTGACCAAGCATCTACTTCACATCCTCAAACACAACCAGTGATAGATAAAGATGTAGGGAGGAAATCACTGGAAGTATCCACAAGCCAATCTCCAAAGAGTAATGGACCTGTAGTTATGACGCGGTGCCGAATGAACATTTTCCAAAAGAAGATACTAACACCGTAAGAGCATCAAGCAAGGTAAGAGCAATACCATTCAAGATCGTAGAGAAGATGAAAAATACTAATTTGAGTGCTACCATGTGGGATGTGCTTTGATACCGATCTCTGGAATTTACTACGAGAAGCTTTAAATAGTTTTGGCACTACGATAGACCATCGATTCGTGGATCATCCATATCAACCAGTCTATGTCAATCAGAGACAAAAGGGATTCCCAAAGCAAATAAGCTACCTCCATTTTACATCTCTAATCATTGGGAATCATTTGGTTCATAATTGCATGATCGATTCCAGGGCCAGTAGTTATGTCATGCCTAAGCAGATTGCAAACATATTAGGGATTTCATATTCCCCAATTTCAAAAGGAGTAGTTTAGTTGGATGGCACAGCATTCAAGACTGTTGGGATCATTAAAGGACTACAAATCACTGTCCATGCATGTCCCAGTTTTTCATTCACACAAGACATATCGGTCATCGATCTCCCTCCTCTCTTTACCATTTGCTTATCACGAGACTTCACCACCAAAATGGGTGGTTATTTATCAATAGACTAGTCGCACATGATTTTGAGAACTCGGTACGGGACGAAGGTGACTATAAGAGCTGAACCCATTTGCCACAACCATGTGGAACCATACATAGTCAAGCCCGTAAATAGAAACTACACCATTGGTGAACACAAAGAGGAAGATGCAGACCAAAAATGACTACTCATAGAGGAGGGCCCTAACATGGTCCTTGATGAAGTAAGTACAGATCACCAATACAACCCATATGATGATTTTCGGTAAATGAAGAGTCTGGTTTGCTATTTTTAGAAGAGACTGGATTGGGAACATATTGTGTACACAAGGAACGTGTGATTGTACCATAATTGGTCAAAGCACCCAACAATTCTGAGGGACTATGGCAGCTCTTCGTTCGATAGCTCAAGGAGCAAAAATGGATCTCAGTGTAGGAGTTATGTTGACCTCTCCAAAAGGAGATAAATATTTATCATCCTTCTAATTGCAGTTTAGTTGCACCAATAATTTTGTTGAGTACGAAGCCTTAATGCAAGGGATCTAGCTCACTCAAAAGAGGAGACTCAAGGCTCTGACTGTGTTTGGAGATAGTGAATTGGTTGTTCATTAAGTAACAATGCACAGTGCATCCAAGAACGATCTTCTAAGATCATACAAAAATCAAGTTTGGGATCTAATTGAAGATTTTGAGGCTTTTGAAATTCATGCAATTCCTAGAAGTCAGAATCAAGACAATGATAGGCTAGCCATGATGGGCTCACAATATGACATACCTATTGATATCATGGAGAAAAGACAACAAATCGTCAAAATGGTAGTTCATCCCGCACATCAATAATGTGAGTAGTTGGCAAGTGTTCGATAAATGACAAACAAATTGTTCTTTTCCTACAACAAGAAGCAAAGTTCACCATAAAACATCGGGATAAATTTCAGAAATCCTATGGTGATCAAGTCATTCAATTGAAAGGAAATAAGTTACCAAAAGGCCTAGTCACTCTTGAATCTATTTTTGATGATTGATGACCAGTCAAGCGGCGGGTACTAACATGACAATCAAAGAAGAAGATTTTGAGGAGGTTGAGGTAGCTAGCGAGAAATTTTTGAAGATTGGAAAAGTTTGCACTAATCAAGAAAAGAAATCCTTCACTAAGTTGTGTCAATAATACCATAACATCTTTGCTTGGAGTTATAAGGACTGCATGGTTTTGATCCAGGCCAAACACAACATACTATTAAACTGGATCCAAGTTCTAAGCTAGTTCGTCAAAAGCAGAGGCCGATTAACCACTGAATTGAGCCACTAATGTGGAAGGAACTAACAAAGCTCATTGAAGCTTGCATAATTTTTCCCATCAAACATTCATCATGGGTGGCCAACTGCACTGTAAGAAAGAAGAATGGTGAGATTCGATTGTGCATGGACTCAGGATTTTAATCGTGCCTCACTAAAATATCACTACCCTCTACCATCAATGGAAGCAGATTCTTGAGATAAAGTATTAGGGCCCCAAAGGTTTTCTTTACTCGATGGATATTTAGGGTATAATCAGATTCGGGTCCAAGAATCTGATCAATTCAAGACGACATTTACTACTAAATGGGGCACTTATGCTTACAACAAGATGCCATTTGGGCTATCTAATGCAGGGGCTACTTTCTAAAGAGCTATGAATATGGCATTCAAAGGGCTTATCAACAATATTATCTTGGTTTAGCTTGATGACATAACTATTTATTCTAAACATGCTAAGGATCATATTGCACATCTATGAAAGGTTTTCCGAAGATGCAGAGACTTTGGGGTCTCATTGAATCCTAAGAAGTGTATTTTTCAGTTCAAGAGGGAAAGTTGGTAGGACATAACATCTCTCAGAAAAGGATTTTCCATTGATCTAGCCAAAATCTAGTCAATTATGTCCCTATCTCTTCCGAGTCACAAGAAGGGTCTCCATAGCTTCCTGGGAACCATTAATTTCGTATGAAGATTCATTCCCCAATTTGAAACAATGGCCAAGCCACTTACAACCATGTTAAAAAAGAATATTCCATTTTCATGGACAAAGGAAGGAAGAGAAAGTTTTGAGGCTATCAAAATAGCCATTTCATAGGCACCCACATTAGTGAATCCTAAGTTCGATAAAGACTTCATTCTCTACGCCTTCGCAGACAGAAAGCATTTTGTGGATTCTAACTCAACGAGAATGATGATCGATGGAGCAGCCAATTGCCTTCTTGGTCAGTCTCTCAAGGAGTACGAGCTCAAATATCCGTTCATTGAAAAGCAGGTCTTTGCGGTCATTCGAGCTCTGAAAAAATTTAGGCACATGTTGTCCAATAACAAGGTATATTTGATGGTTTCTCACCCCGCGTTAAATATTTTTTGTTGAATAAAGAAATGAATGAGAAACATGTTGGGTGGATCATGAAATTAATGGAGTATGATGTATACATCAAAGTCACTAAGCTTGTCGAGGCAAGGGGTTATGCCAATAGTTGGGCTGCAGACATGGAAACTAGAGAAGACAAAGATGTTGTGCTCTTGAATACCGATAACGAAAATGATCAGGTTGATTGGTTGACTAAGATGCAAAATTTCCTCCTCTTTGGGGTATATCCTCCAAATATGGATAAGGTTCAATGATGCACTTTCCACCTCCAGTCTATTCCATACGTTGTGGTGGATAACGTTCTCTTTCGAAAGGATTTGAATGGCATCCTCCTACGCTGCATCAAGCTAGTACATGTAAGCAAGATATTTGAGTATTTTCACAATGGCCTTTCAGGAGGGCATTATTCAGCACAAACCACGGCTACCAAGATCATGTGGGCCGGTTATCATTGGCCGGACTTGTTCAAAGATGCTCACTTTTGGGTAAGAAAATGTAAGGAATGTGCTCTCTTTGCGGGTAAATAGAGGCTGGCAGCACTTCCGTTACATCCCATTCAGGTAGATCAACCTTTTGTTTAGTGGGGATTGGACTCTATTTGTATGATTAATCCTCCATCTAATGAAGGGCATAAATGGGTTCTTACCACTATAGATTATTTCACTCACTAGACAGAAGCAATGGCTTTGAAGGAAAGCAATGAAAAGGCTATTCTCAAATTTTTGGAAAATATCATGACAAGATTCGGTGTTCCATTTATCTTGTTATCTCGACAATGCATTGGTGTTCCTCGGAATGAAGGTAAGTGAATGAGCAATCAAGAATGGGGTCTACCTCAACACTTCGCCCAACTACTACCCGCAAGGAAATGGGTTGGCGAATCTACCAACAAGAATTTGATAAGGATCATCAAGCGCACGATGGAAGAAAATAAAAGGACCTAGCATACTCAACTTAAGGTCACTCTGTGGGCTGACCAAATAACACCTAAGAAGGCCATTGGGGTTTCACCTTTCATGATGGTATATGGACAGGAAGTGAAACTCCGCTTTCATTGGAAATAACTTCCTTAGACTTAGCCTATCAGCTTGAGGTTATGGAAGATGACGCCTTAACAATGAGATTTGTTGAACTCATGGAGTTAGAAGAGACTCGAAATATAGTTATGCGTATGCTCACACATCACCTGACCAGTCAAGAAATCCTTTGATAAGAAAGCCTCGAGATAGATCATTCAAGGAAGGAGAATTAGTCCTTAAGTGGGATGAATACCAAGCTAAACCAGCTAAGCATGCCAAGTTTTACGCCCTCTGGAGTGGGCCCTATATTTTCACAAGTTGTAAAGAGGTGAATTCCTTTCGTCTATCCAGACTCAATGGAGAAGAATTACCCATTCATGTGAATGGGATACATCTCAAGGCTTGCTTTTGAAATTTTTCTACCCTGTATAGTGTTTTGTCTTTTCTCCAAGTGCTTTGCACATTGTTCATTCATTTTCTTTTGCTTCTTTTCTTCTTTTGTTTTGTTGATTAGGGACTCCTTTACCCAATGTTTTTCTTAAAGCTACTAGTCTAGAAAGCTTAGCAGGAAAGTTTTCCCTGGAAGTCACCAAAACTGTTAGCAATTTAACTTACCCTGAAAGATAAGTCAAATGAGGTCAGACAAAAAAACTTTTAAGAGATCCCCTGTACAATGAATTTCCAAGTCTTGGAGTCTAATTGTTAAATTTCAGATTTTCGGAGTTTTCATTTTTGAAATTTTTAGGTTTTTGGAATTTAGAGCTTTCGTTCAACATTTGGTGTTTTGGTTTCATTTTCCCCGAAGTCTGAAATCCTGAATTTCTGAATTTTCAAATTTTTGGGTTTCGGAACTTTACATCACCAATTCACATTTTGTTTCCATTTCCCAAGTCTGAAATCCTGAATTTCTGAATTTTTGGACTTTCGGGTTTTTTCAGGTTTTAGAACTTCAGATTTTTCTTGAGCATTTATTTCTTCACCAACCCCGTACGGATTGGATTTTTGCCATAAATGTCAGGTTTTCTATTTAAACTCGATTTTCTATGGTCATTTTCACTTGACAAATATCTCTGACATCCATTTTTCTTGTCTTTTTCGACGTCCTTTTTCAAGGTATGTTAATTTTGTTATTTCTTTTTGGTTTTAGATTTTCTTTTTTGTTCTCATCTCCGTTTTCTTTCCTTTTTGTCTCTTCGGTGTTTTTGAATAATGGACTTCCCATTCATCATGTTTTCATTTTTGAGTTATCTCCAGTTTCTCAAGTTATTCACAAAATCATCTCGAGGTAGATCTCAGGTTTTTACAGAGTTGCTAGTTTGTCTTTTTCAGAGAGAGCATTTTGGGGAAACTCACTTCAGAGAAGATTACTTCAAACTCACTTTGGGAATCACTGCGTGTTTTCGGCGAAAGTGTTTTCAGGGGAAACTCACTTTGGAGTTTTGGAGAAATCATTTCAAGACTTCCATTTTGGAGGAAGTGTTTTGAAAATTTCCATTTCGGAAACTAATTTCGGGGAAATTCACTTTGGAGTTTCGGAAAACTTTATTTGAAGTTTTCATTTCAGATTTTCAGAGACTATCATTTCGGAAAATTTCTTCAGAGAAATTCACTTCAGAGTTTCTGGGAAATTCACTTCAGAAATTTCATTTCAAAAAACTTTCTTTCAGAAGTTTTCATTTCAGAATCTTGAATACTCTCATTTCGGCATTTCTTTTAGCAATTTTCTTTTCCGACTTTCAAAGATTGTGACTTTGGAGTTTTCTTTCAGAGATTTTCATCCTACAAAATTTCAGATTTTTTTCCTTCTTCGGCTTCCAAAATCCAAAGCTTCATGTCTACTTCTACTTTAAAAGAGAAAGAAATGATGAAGTATTCAATCCTTGGAGTTACTCCTCGACTTTCTTATTATCGATCTAGGTAACATAGGGGATCTTGACTTAGGCTAGATTGACTTCCAATATTTCGGAGTGAAGGATCCTAACAAAAAGTCGTGGATGTAGGAAATTTATGACAACGGGCTTGTCCTCGCACTGGTTTTCCTGCTTCAATGCATTGTCCTTAGTTTGTTCTAGCTACAACTACCCGCTTCGATGCAGATTCTATGTCAGTTAAGGATGGTGATGACAAGGTGGTCATTCACCTAGATCCTGATTTCTTTGAAGATCTTCTCAAAGCTACCCGACATTCCAAACTACACCACTATTTCACCGAAATCACAAAAGAGAACATTGGAACAATGATGTTGATTCATGTATGTACCAAGATTGTTATGAAAAGCTACTTGGCCAAGAGCATGGCCAAGTTGCAAAAACCTTGTACATGACAGACTTCATCCAGAAGTCAATGACATAATCATATCTTCTGAATTTGAGTCTCGTGCCTCCCACTACCAAGGAATTCCAAGAGTGGATGTTTTTATACATTGCCACTATCAAGAAGAACAAGGAGCTTATCAGGTGGGGAGAGCATATCAGTAGCTCCATCTACTATCAGCTGGGTAGAGTGTCAACCACAAAATCATTCTACATGACATCATTCCTGGTCTACACTGCCACTTCCATGGGATATTTTCCCGGACTAAATGCCAAGGGCATTCACAACACATCCCAAATTTATGAATTCTATCCCTAGCTCACTCTGAGTGAGGAGTGCAAGCATTATCGAAGGGTCAACAATGCTTTCTTCATAGTCATCCTCTACCACTTTGATAAAGAATTATAAAATCAGAGAATTTCTAATGAGGCCTTCAAAGAAGTATGCGAATGGGGAGCTATCTATCTCTAATTTTCCACTTTCACCTACATTCAAATTCTCAGGTTTTGTTGGTGCCCCTAGCAAATTACCATGGTGTCCTACGGATAAATGGGTTATCTTTGGAGCTACTTCAGAATTGTTGGATTACCATCGGATCCAAAACAAGTGCCACAAGGTAGGGGTGCATTTTTTTCGGTTTCGATTGGTAGGTATACTTGTCTAAACATTCACAAAGCCAATAATGTGGGGATGTAGAGATGGCCGAGGTAACCCTGAACTTTTCATCCAAGAACCAACTTTGAATTCTTGGGAAAGTTTAGCGAGACAGACGTTCGACTTCCCATACATCTCAACTAGAAGACATCTAGATTCATTGTCGAGATGACTATATCATCCGACAAAGAGATTATGAAAGATTGGACGTAGATGAAATTTGCCAGTATGAGATATTTGAGATCCCAGAGATTTGTAGGATGATGGTGAAGTTTTGGATGAAGCATATAAGACTGAAGGCATTGCCAATCAACCACTTCCATGGATTTATTGGTATCAAGAAGAATGCTCCAATACAAAAGATAGAGCGGGTCCCATTCTTCAAAGGACCTACAGGTGGTTGGCTACTTTTGGGATCAAACCCAAAGGAGTTGAGAAGGTTATAAGTATAGCAGCCCCACCAGTCTTAAACCCAACAGTACCCACAAAGGGAAAGTGGTCAACTCGAGAAGACCCCACGGTGCAAGGAAAATTTTGTTTGTTGTTGGAAGCTCATCTCTCCCTCAAACTCTTGTGTCTCAGAAATACCTATAGCCAAGACTCTGGGCAAGTTATGATTGTGGTCGCGATTCTCCTTATTATTCACAAGGTTCATCACTTCCTTCTTCTCTTCCATCATCCCTTCCTCTATCAGTTCCTCCCACTTCTTCCAGTATATCATCTTTCCCATCTCCTTCTATGGCCCAAGTATTCTCATCCCTTCCTGTGTCTCTTGGTTGGAGAGAATATTAGCTCACCCTTCCCTCCTCCATTTCCTTTATCACTTCCTTTTCCTACCATGTCATCTTCCAGCAGGTACCATTGTATCAATTCCCCTTTGTTGTGTTAACATCCACCCCATCCATCATTGTCACTTCTATCCAGACACCCATGAATGTTCCCAAGACTTGCCTCAACTCATACCTTAAGTGTCAAATCTACCACTCCATCTTCTTCATTATTAGCTATTCAGTGGTTATTCAGGCAAACCCCAAGAAGAAAAAGAAGGTACCTCTAGGAGATGTCATGGATCTCAAAGCATCTTGGAGCAAACACCCAAAAGACAGCCAAGAGACCAAGGACCATGTCAAATCTGATAATGAATTCATCGGAGAACGGGTGATAGAGGTCGCTACTCGCTGAGGAAAAAACAAGGAAACAATCACGGTGCAGATTATCGATTTTCATGAGGGAAGGCCACTCATGAGGGGGCCAAACGGGATGTTCACACTGCTTGCTCTGGGGGCCTTGATGGTGAAATACGACAAGGATAAAGCTATGAAAGATGGGATAAAGGCTAAGGTTGAACAACTTACATCTTTATTACAGAGAGTTACATAGCCCATTTCATCTACTTTGAGTCCTCATCTACTACGGCCTTAATAGTTTCAGCTTCCATTGATGACTTCTCTTATCACGAGCTTGAGAAACTTGGTCGTAAAGGGAGATCAAGTAAATGGCGGATTGAGCGAATATCGTAGGAAGAAAATCATTTGATCAAGGAAGCTATGGAAATCTATAATGATTTTCGGGATGCAAAGATAGCTATTCGAAGATGGATGAGGCTTTCTCTAAGGAAAGCAACAATTTGAATCAATCTAAAGCAACATGGGAAGAGGTTAGGGAAATGGATTTCGACTTGCTTCTTCAAGAAGGGGTGATTGATGATACCTCAAAATTGTTTGAATATCAGAAGGATATGGAGTTCAAGTGTCAGTGCTACAAGACTTAATTAAAAAATTCAAGTAAATATTTATTGTTTATAAATATAGTAGTCGACATGCAATTCTTTCCACCATATGTCACCTTTAGCAAACAAATCATTAAAATTTACTACATATACAATCATCATCAGCGCTTAGGAAACAATGTTATTTGGAAATAAAAATATTTCTAAACAGTGTCGTGGCTACATTATTATTGTATAAATGTTTGGGCTTACAAAACAACCCCTTTAGCGTCATAAGCCAATGAGATTTCTTGTCTAGATTTCTGTGATTCCCATCACTTTATTGTATATATAAAACAAAAACCACATTACAAAATTCTAGCAGGTTGTTGCCTAGTACATCTGGATTGTATAATAATTCCAATGTTGTTATTCTAAGTCGATTTCCAATGTTGTTTTGACAAATTTTTAACAGATCTTACTCCTTAATGGCATCCATGCTTATTGAGTTTAGATTGTAATAATTATTTGGCACACTCAAACGTAGATTTCCTATACATAGCGGCTATAAAAAGATTATTTCTATCAATTAATTTATCATTTTTCAGCAGGTTGTGTAGATAATGGTTGTACAATTCACTAGAACTTATTTCTAGCTATTGGTAGCTCTTACATTAAATGTAAAACATAGCCGTTCAATATCGAAATTGAATTTGGTAGCTGAGTAGTCTTCTTATAGCAGTCGATTTACGATCAAATATTTATTTTTCATTTACAATTTTCATCATGTCATCGTCAATATAAAAAGCCATATCCATGTGTGGTAGGATCAATTGTAAAGTATCAAAAAGTAGATAAGGAAGTGTTAATAATGAAGGGTGATAAGATTGATGTCCAACATCTAACATTCAAATATATTTTATATCATTAATAAACATTTTCTTGTGAAGTTTGTTTAGATTTGATAAATAAATGCAACATACCTAGTCACATGTTTATCGTATAAGGAGCTTAATTATTATTTTATTCATTTATCATTTATTTGTATACGTCTTAGGTTGGTTTGTTATTTGCCTAATACTGAGTTGTAATTTATTATTTTGAATGTAGTGTTTGTTGTTCGGTGTTACGATTTGCATTAAGTATTTATTTGGGAATTATTGTCGTCATTAGTTCATTATTTATTTTATTATCTAATCATAGTTATTTCATCGTTAGTTTATAATTTAACTTGTATTCAACTAGTTCTCGATAATTTATTTATTCTAATTTATTTATCCTTTTTATCTCTTTTTGGGTCATATTTACTAATCATTATATTTGTGTTTCATGATTACGCTGCCAAAGATTAAGTCCCAAACCCAAACTACATCGCCAATCGCCTCTCATCAAGCTCATTTGCAATCATAAAGTCCTTGGACATTCCTGATCACCGATTGTTGTTGTCAAACATTATTTACTCGGATACGATGAAAAGTGCTTCCCAGATTGCTTAAAGTTTACACTTTGTTCAACTTGATGCCAGATAAAAAGGAAAAGCACTACATAGGTATTCCCCATTTCCTCTATTTTCTCCTTCTACACCGCAACTATTTTTGCTTGTGTGATTGTCCTCATCGAATGATAACATTTGGTTTTGGATTTTTAAAAAATCATTTTTCATCCTGCTTGCACATATAGTTTAATTAGGAGGTTTAATCTTCTGTATCGCACGTTTCTCCACACACTGTCTAAAATCTCACACAACAATAAACACATCAAACACCCTTTTCACTTGATTTACTAATTAGGATTTTAGCAGCCAACAACAAATCATTACATGATGAATACAATTCCAAGCCACAACTTACCTGAAACAAGACATAGTTTACACCCTCCTAGGTCCTCTTATAGCCATTTTATTTTCACACTTTTCCGTGATTAAAAACAAAAAAATTGTTTTCTGACTTGTTTGGTTAATATTAAAAGTGGGTTCTTATGTTTTATGCATGTAATCACTCGATCCACCACTAAGAAGATGGAACATAACCTCGCTTCACATAGTGCTTCATCCCAACCAACAACCACCTCAACAACTTCATCATCCATGCCTCTGGCTACCTCCCTCATGGACACCCATTCTCTCGGCAATATACCTCACCAAATACCCTTTGGTCACGCTTCGATTTTATACCATCATTCCATCCCATCTAGGCCAGCCACCCCACCCTTCGTTGGATTAGAGCCTATTGTTATTCTAATCGTCCCTCTCGATGATCCAAAATTCCAACAACTTCCGATGCCAATCCAATGGCTCTTCAAGACTATCTTCTAGAAAAGATACATACAAATTCCTCTAAATGGCCCACCACTTTAGCAAGTTTATCCTTACAATACCAATTATTAAATTGTTCCATCCATAGCCCCACATGATTTTGCTTCATCATTCACTAACCCACCATCCCACCAGACTACTCAGTTATTCACACCCATTCCTCCTAATCTTCCCCACATCAACACAACCATATGTAACTATTGTCCCCATCACCACCATATCCACAACTATCACTAGTACTCTCATCCAACTTCCCCATGTGTCATATCCCTTATCGAATAGAAAATCCCTCTCACATCACATGTCTATGCCATTTATTCTCAACCCCCTTCGATGATTCCTTTGCAGTATTCAGTGTCTCCTCCAATCTATCAACCTATCTATGCCCATATCCCCACTCAGCAATTTCCACAACAACCTGTCCAGTCCCAACAATCATATCATGCTCCTATTTCATAGCAACAAGTATTCTATCAACCTCCACCTCAATCACAACCCCGATTTACACCCACCCATATCAAGTTCCTCAGACACCCACACATCCGCAAGTTCAACCACCACCTCTCATTCCTCAACAAACTATTCCTAATGATCCCATGTAGGTCTTAGTAAGTCAATTATCCAACCTAGAGGCTGCTCCTTTGGGGTCTAAAGTCACATTATCTTATGAACAAATATGTAATGAACCAATCCATCCATCTATGCCAAGCAAACCATATCCTCTACACTGGGAATTACCAAAGTTCACAAAATTTAACAATAAATAGGACCCACAACAACATCTTTGAGCATTCAAACATGCATGTTATCTTATCATACATGACCAAGACTTGATGCTTCATACATTCCCCATGTCCTTAGCTGGTCCTGCCCTAGATTGATACAATAATGTCCCCCAATATTCCATATTTTCTTTTCCTCATCTTGCACAATTATTTCTAGAACATTTCTCAATTAATATTGCACGCAAGGTAACCATCAACAATTTGTACACCATCCAAAAATTCAAAGATGAATCCATTACGGATTTCATCGCACGATGGCATAATATTATAAATCAGTTATCTTTTCCCCTTCCTCAAACTGATTTAATCGATCTCTTCGCGTGCTCTTGTGCGAAGCATATTTCATCAACTTTGCAAATTCAATCATTTCAAAATTTTGAGGAAGCCTTCACCATGGCTCGCAAGCTTGAGACACGTGCCCTCGAATAGGGCCATTTAAAATTGAAATCTAATAAGCCCAAACAAGAATTCATCAGACCATCTACATCAAATGATAAGTCAAAAACATCAGCCAACGTTGTCATCGTGAAATCATCTCCTACATCTACATCTACTACAGTAGCCCAACCACGATTCACACGGCCAAATCCCAATTATACTCCTCTCGGGGAGTCATATAGCATGATCTTCGACAAATTGATGATCGTAAAATTGATCAAACTATCTCCTATCCGGCTAGTTGATGAGTCTAGGGAAAAACCTACATGGTATCGTGAGGACCATTACTATAAATATCATCAAGTACAAGGACATGACATAGAGAGATGTAGGACATTCAAGGATTTTGTCCAAAGACTAATTGACCAGGGATATCTTCAAGTAGAAAATCCGAATGCTTCACCTAATAAACCATTAGACATTTTTAGACAACCATTTCCAAACCATACACCCACATCAACAAGTCAAACCGCCACTGCTTCTACATCACAAATTCCCAATACCCATACCATAAATACTATCCATGCTATTGAGAAAGATCTAGTTTCATCCACAGATTTATCTTCTTCATCAACCATCATATCCACCCCCCTAAACACTCTCCCTACATCCAAAAACTTTTCAACACTCATCCCCATATCAACATCAACTGTATCTACATCCACCTTGACATCTCTTCCCACACCCACACCCAATTTCACACCTATCACACTTTTCCCATTTAAAAATATTACTCTTACGTTGCCACTTATCACACCTATTTCATCAAATTTGATTACCTTATCTGCAATCATTCCACCTTTACCCGTTATTCCATCCTTTGCATCACTTCCAATCCATTTTTCCGCACTTTTACCCACACCTACTACATCCACTATTGTGAACACATCTATGCCATCTTCTTCTTCTACGACAATGTCATCAATTGAATATTTTTGGAAAGCATTCCAACTTGTGCTAACTTCAAACTATCATCTCGTCTCCTCTATATAATTAGATGCCCTCACATCTCATCAATCCCTGCTCATATCGGTTAGGAATGAATAGTGTTCACATTATTATTAATGTGTGCAACTATATTATCAAATATAATATATGAGTAAATTGTAATATTATTAATGATGAGTTAATATAACTCATATTAATAATATAGGATTAATAGTTGTTATATTAAACAACTATATCTAATATTGTTTATACGTGATATTTGGTTATACAACCAACTCACGTATATAGGAGTTTGTGAGGAGTGTTGTTGAACAACCTCCATGAAAATAGGAGTAGACTCTCCTATTAATATGTATCAATGTATTAGCAAAAATATCTGGAATATATTAAATAATATACAAAAAGAGTATATTATTATTGTGCAAATCATGTCTATACTATTTCATTTGGTATCAGAGCGAGATGGGGTTCTAAGAGATTTGGAGGGGCAGTGGTTTCACTCTATGTTGTCCCAAATTATGATTTTCTCAGGGCTATTCCACCATAGTTAAGAACTTAATAGTTGTGGTTGCGTATATTTAATCTCGTCAAATCTGTGCATGGCTGTGCATATCAGAGGTCTTTGACACGTCTAAGTTTACCTTCCAATGTTTTGTGTATGATATATATGTTGTTTGCCATAGTCTTCATCGGATCACGTGCACAACAAAGGTATCGCAATGCTGATGCATTAAAATAGGAGGACGTATTGCAGTATGCACAACCATCATATGCATAGAAATATATTGTTGTTTGAATAATTTATTTGATAGATAAAATTTCATTTGGTATCTTAGCCACTGGAAATAGAGAACAATTGTCATCTCCACGCAATAAGATCAAGTGAAAGGTGATTCCATCGAATTATCTTCAAAGAGAGGTTTAGTTCCACCATTCAGATAAGAGATTTCTATTTTGTGCACTCTAAGTAGGCTGCAAATCTCATTTTAGGTCTTATATCTGTGATAGAGAGCCCACGGTGGAAGATTAAGACTATTTTGTTGGGTTTACAAGATCTACATGCAAATTGTCTTTGGCTCGATTTTCATGATATGTTGTTGATCACGAGATCTACTCACCATTTCAACACTCAGACCTCCACGTTTTCTACATCAGACTTGAAAATAGATCTGAATTCTTTCATCTAATTAATTGAGTAGGAGAATCTAATTAGCAGTCGGTGGATTCAGAACAAAGGAGATAACTATTGGATTGGAACATGGTCGGTTTACATGATAGTTTCTACTTTGTGTTATTTTTATTTTCCACTTGTCCTCTCCAAGATCACAGTAAAACAAGGAGGGAATAAAATAATAATCACAATGTGGAAACAAATGTGCTTCATGTTCATATCTGCTAAGTCAATAGCACGTATATCGAAGGATGGAGGAAAACGGAGGAAGGAGGTCAATCAGCAACCTCTCGTCAGTCACCAACGATGGGGCCGCACAAATGGTTTGGTGACATGTGTGCAGTGTGGTTTCTATTTTTAGTTCATTTTCAGTGTTCTTGTTTGCAGTGTGATGGTTTGCTAAATAAACCCTTTTAGAGATTTTTGGAGGAGTCATGTTTTCAGAATACTCACTTTTGGGAGCAGGAGAATATTTCAAGGTAGACTCAAGGGATGGTTATCTAGCTAGTGTGAAGCTTGTGGATCTTGGAGATTTAGAATTCGGGCACCCAGGGAGGAAGGGAAAGTCCCATAAGAACCCAAAGAGGAAGGGAGCATTCCTACATAATTCAGCTCGACACTACGCTTTACGAGGGTAAAGAGATAATATATGGAGTTTGTACCTAGTCTAAGAAGTGCTTTTAGGAGGTGGTTCAACTTCTTTGAATATGGTTCTTCGTCATGTTCACATTAAGGGGGTGAAGATTAGCGATTAATAATGTTCACACTAAGGGGGTGAATGTTAGGAATGAATAGTGTTCACATTATTATTAATGTGTGCAACTATATTATCAAATATAATATATGAGTAAATTGTAATATTATTAATGATGAGTTAATATAACTCATATTAATAATATAGGATTAATAGTTGTTATATTAAACAACTATATCTAATATTGTTTATACGTGATATTTGGTTATACAACCAACTCACATATATAGGAGTTTCTGAGGAGTGTTTTTAAACAACCTTCGTGAAAGTAGGAGTAGACTCTCCTATTTATATGTATCAATGTATTAGCAAAAATATCTTTGGAATATATTAAATAATATACGAGTAAAAGAGAATATTATTATTTTGTAAATCTATCTCGTATTATTTCAATATCTACAAAAATACCATCTTCATATCCTCCTATAGAAATTATTGTTATTCCTTCCAAGAATCCCTATTCACAGACAAGATATAAACCCCCATTTCCCCAACATCCTCCTTCACATCCTCACAAAAAGTAGACCTCATTGTCCCCAATATCAATCCCCTTGAAGTCGCACCATCTTCCTCTATTTTAGGACCACACCCTTCGTCCTCTTCTTCCATTTTAGGAGCATCCCCTTCATCAAAAACCTACGCTACTAAAAAGGCAACACAACAACCCTTTTCCAAACCACACCTCAAAACTGAGTTGAGGGCATCCTCATCCTTTACCAATATCCTATATCAAATGCATTCATTTCCCTTCCCAAATCCAATACAACGCCAAAGGCTACCATTACACCTCCACATATCTAGGCACCACCCCAAAATTCTCCATCTATGGCTATAGGGTATTATACCACCATGTTTTATCAGTTTCTCCAAGCCTTAACAATCACCTTACCACAAATTAAATATTTTGACCCAAGTACACCAAGGGCATTGTGGTTTAACTCTAATCTTATTTGTGCATTTCACCATGCCCCTGGACATGACACTGAACACTACAAATCTCTCCAAGCCATTGTACACCACTTTATCAATGAGAATCAACTTCTTAATGACAAAAACCAACCCTTCCACCAACCCAACTAGCCCCCTCATCCCAACATGCATCTATTAGAACATCTAGACCACCCCTTTCATCAAGGACTCCTACCACTACTCCACCACCAAAAGAAGATACATCCAAAGACACCACAAACCCACCACCAAAAGAGGATGATTCAAGGATGGTCCCCCTCTTTTGATCAACATTGTTTGGATAACCACCCATTCAGGACCACATAATCCTAACTCCACCTCACAACCTACTCCAAAGACTTTTGTCACTATCCCTCCTCTTAAGGAACTTGCTGCCTCCACACCCCCATCACAACCAAAGGTTGTCATCACTACTCCTACCACTCATCCCACATCAACATCTCCATCTTCCTCTAAGGCCAAGGTATCTATTTTGGCCACTCCTAATCCTGCTTCCATCGAACAAACCATTATTAAATAACTCCATCAGGCCCCAGTCAAAATGTCACTTTATGATCTCATTCAAATCTCTCCACACCATAAACAAGCTCTTACGGAAGTTCGCGCAATGCATCCTGGTATCATCTAACAAGCCACAACCTTTCATTGCCTTAGTCGAGTGCCTTCGCAACATCTACCACCATGTCCTTTGAGGATTCAGAAATCCCCAAGATACCACAAGAAGAGCATGATCTACCTCTATTCATCACAGTCCACATCAATGACACATGTATCCGACGAACCATGATTGATAATGGTGCTAGTATCAATATCATTTCTTCTTATACCTTCAATCAGCTCAAACTTCCTAACACCATTTTTGCTAAATCTCCTACTATCCTCCATGGCTTTAATGATGTTGTAACTCCCCATTAGGAACATTTGTCCTTCCCATCCGCGTTGGCCATAAAATCCTCCATGAGCTCTTCTACATCATTGAAGGAGAATTCAAGACACTATTTACCGGATGTCCCTAGATTCGTGCCATGCATTGTGTCCCATATACCCTCCATCGTTGTATCAAATATGAACATGAAGGGACCATTTATGATCTTCTTGTCGATGCCCCTCCTTTCAAGACATGTCGCATGATCTATAGACCTAAGGATGTCTTTGTCCCCAAAACTATTTTTTCTTCCAGTACATCTACCAGTTCTTCCGTACTTCCATCCACATTACCCCATAATGGATCTTTTGGTTCTATAATGCAACACTTTTCCTTGGGAGAATATCAACTCCTCACTCTTAATGCTCTTCCTTCTCCTAATCTCCTTGGCCACCCTAATAAGGCCCCTATGTATCAATCAAACATTGGGGAAATCATCTCATTTAGCCCTTAATCTCTAAAAACTAACTTAATCTATGGTGGCCTTCATCAACATTCTTCCCATGCTGAAGATCACCCTCACACCAAATGATATACTGTGCAGTTTCAGATTTATCAAGAAACAAACCAACCTTCGCTCACACATACCTCTATCATTGTGCATGGAAGGGGTTTGGTATGGTACGTTATGAACAAGGCCCTCATGACAATGTCTTCACCAAATCCCTTGAATCATGTTAAAAATTTGCCTTGGGATACAAATATCCCTCCTTCAAGCACATCCACATCTTCTCCCATTCACCTAGATTCACACACTTATTCTTCATCGACCATCCTATGAATTCATATGACACTTCTTCTTCATCCATGATAATTTAGATAATATTTCATCTCCATCCAACTATCCTACTAATTCAAATGATATTTCATCTCCATCCAACTATCTTACTAATTCATATGACATTTTGTATCCATCCTACTATCCTATTAATTCAAATAGTATCGTATCTCCATCCGACTATCCTACCATTTCGGATGATACCTTCTCTCCATCCAACTATATTAATATAGATGATACTATCTCTATTCCCCCTAACTTTTTTTTAATTTCCACCATTTCTCTCGGACCAGCCACTTATCAAGTTGGAAACAAAACAAAACTGGGTCTTTTTCCCTTAAACACCCAAAAACGATAGAGGAATATTCCCCTATCATTATCATTCTTCAATGTGATGATGATAACTCCATTATTTCTTACATGGGGGCCGAAGATTCTCATATCGAGAAATCCCTTCCCCCGAAACTTTCAGTCTCCTAAATAAATCCACTATCGACATTAATATCGGAACTCCTCAAGAGCCCCACATCCTTAAGGTGGGTCAGTCTTGAAATCTCAAGAACTTGAAGCCTTCACCTCATTCTTATCTAAACATAGCCAAGTGTTTGCATGGTCATATTCCTATATGCCAGGTCTTGATCCCTTCATAGTTGTTCATAACATTGTTACCATCCCTAACACTAAACCTGTTAGGAATACGCTTCGCCACATGCATCCTCGAGTTACTCTTCTTGTGAAATAATAAGCGTAATGTGTTCTTTCGCCAATTTTAACATCCCCATTGACTATCCCCAAAGGGTTTCTAACATTGTAACCATCACTAAAGCATCAGGAAAGCTTCTTATATGCACCAATTTTTGAGATCTTAACCTTGCTTTCCCTAAAGACTATTTTTCACTTCCAAATATTGATCAGCTTATAGATCTTACCAAGGGACATGAGATTTTTTATTTGATGGATAGTTTTTCTATCTACATTGATTCTAATCACACCGTAAGATCAACACAATACATCCTTTATCACCTCATGGGGTATGTTTTATTATCGTGTCATGCCCTTCGATTTGAAGAATTTTGGCGCCACATATCAACGAACCATGAAATATATCTTTCATGACCTCATAGATCAAACCATAGAAGATTACATTGATGAACTCTTGGAAAAATCCAAACATTGATGTGATCATGTCTCGGTCCTTGAAATTTTGTTTGAGTGTCTCATGTTAGTGTGAGTTATACTATGTGTCCTCCTCTCATGTTGGAGGGTCATCTCACATGGGTTAGGTTTAGGGTTTCATGTGTGTTATGCACTAGGGTTGCTCAAAGCACCTATATGTACCCCTTTTCTATTCATTTATGAGCATGCCAAGACACTCCACTGTCTTTCCTCTATGCAAGCTTTGTTTCTGTTGAGTAAGTTCTTCCATTACTAATCAATTTTTTCCTTGCTATCACTGGAGCTTTCATGATTCCGTTGGAGTGCAACTACTTTGTGGTGACTTGTTTCCGATTCGATTCTCGCAAACTCTTTTCATGGTATTAGAGCTGAGATCGGGTAAACGTGCACTCGATTTGTTTTTTTGTTGCGATTACTCTTACTTGGTTTCATTATTTTACTCTGCATGCAAGTCTTTTGTTCACTATTTTCTAGAAATTATCTTGCTAATATCTCTAACAAGCTTTCTCAGAAAGTTTTTTGTGTTTTTTTTCTTGTGCATGTTGTCTGTGGTTGCAGGATCCTTGAGTTCTTCAGTCGTGGTTGCTCATCAATGAACTGTTGTCCCTCTGACTCTTTTTGGACTGTTCAAACTGCCATCACTGTTCATTCATGTGTGGCCTGCATTTTTTCTTCATTCCAGGTGTTTTGTGGACTATTCGAGGTGTTTTCTTGGACCTTCCAGGTATTTTTTATTGTTCTAGCATTTTTTTATTGTTCAGGCATTTTTAATCATCTGCCACATTTTTTTGATTGTTCAGGCGTTTTTAATCATCATTTGCCACGTTTTTTGCTTCACAGGGTTGTAAAAATCATCTGCCTCATTTTTTTGCTTCACAGGGTTGTAAAAATCATCTGCCACATTTTTTTTGGGCTGCTAAAACAAAAATGGCATGGCAGAAAGCAAAACGGCTCGTACTCTCTTCGACGAGAGGCTGCATCATTTCCCTGTTGTTATTTATCCTCGGCGCGGCTGTTCCCTTGTTTTTTGGTGTAGGAAACATAAAACGTGACTGTTCATTCTGTGCATGACTGTTCATTCTGTCTAATGTTTGCTATACACTTCAACTTGATCAGTTTTGGTAAGTTTCATTCCTTTCTTCTTTTTTTTAAAAAAACTTACTCAATCATCACTTTGCCTTTTACAAAACGAGCCGTGTTGTTTTTATTTATGTTAAGTTTTTTGTTTGGGAAAAACACTCAAACTTTTTGGTAAGTTTTTAAAACATTTCTAATTTACCTTGTTTTTTAACATATGACAAGTTTCTAAAGAACTTTGTTTTAATTAGAAACATTTATCTTTTTAAAAATCTTCATCTAAATCTTCATTAGATTAGATCTAATTAGTTTTAAATTAGATCTAATTTTTATTTAATTTCACATTATTTAAAAACTATATTCCTTTGGCATTATAATTTGGTCTATTGGCTTTGTGTATTTCTAACCTTCCGTCGAGTGCCGAAGATGAAGGGTGAGGTCCGGGATTGGCAGGTGGCTAATCCCCCTCGCAATACAAACAAACCCTATCTCAAATTCCATGCCATTTCCAACGAGCATACATATGACACCCTTTGCATGCGTTTAGGGCACTTTTTTAATCCATTTGTAGGCTTATTGGCTTTTTCTCATCACAATTACAGGAATTGGTTTTTGCTATAACTTTTGACTCGTTGCTCGGTTTTGAGCACTTCTTTAGTCAAAGTTGCATGTTTTTTCACACTCTAGATGATGGGATCATTAGCTTTGTAAATGCACTAATTTTATAAAGTGCCGCATTCTGGGGGGTGTCCTTGTATTGCTTATTTCAACTCATTCTTTTGAGCTTTGTTCTATTCCTTTTTTCGTGGACTTGTGAGTGCGTCCGCCACAGTCAGTTTTACGAAAAAGGGATTCTTTCATGTGATGTGAGACACTTTTCTCACCACCAGGGTTGGCTTTCGCCTCCTTTCTATTTTTTGCTTGTGCTTGTTTATGGTGTTCCTCTTTTGTTGCGCTCCACGAAACACTGTTGTGGTCTCCTCTCTTGCGCGTTATTACGCTAATTGCAAGATGAGTTACCAAGTGTTTCAAACCGCATGCATGGACCTGATTGTAATCAACACACTCAACTATAAAGTTCCGAAAGCGGGGGGTTGTTATTGTCCTGGGTGGTTGTGTTTCTTTTCTACATTTCTTTCTCTCTCTCTCACTATGGATGCACTTTCAATTCCTTTGCTTACGCCATTCAAATTTTTGAATGGAGATTGAAAATAATAATGAAACTAAGGGGTAAAGGGTTATTCTGCATCACCATGGGAACTGAGATTGAACCGGATGAGCGAACCTAAAATCTAAGTGGTTAAACCGTAGTGATGAAGCTTTAGGTCTTCTTTGCATGTCTGTTTCTCCTGACTTGCTCTTCCACATTGAGGCATCTAAAACACCTACATCTGCATGGAAAACACTGGATGCAATGTTTGGACAACTAGATGACATGAGAGCGCATGAGTTAGAAAACGAACTACTAGGGTTAAATCCTAGTGACTTTGAAAACCTACAAGCCTTCTTCTCAAAATTTGTCCACATTAGATTATTGTTAAAAGGATGTCAAGTAGAAAAGAAATATTCTCAACTGATCTTGTCGATTCTCTCTAAGCTAGGTCCTGAATATTCTGTCTTCGTGTCAACTTTCTACGCTACAAAATCTACTTTGGGCGATACTTAGACGATGCCCTCCTTTGACTATTTTTCATCCCAACTCATTCGAGAACAGGACAAACTCATTCAAATGGGGTCTCTCAAGTCTAAGTCACATGCCCTTGTAGCAAGTACTAGCAAGGGAAAGAAGACTAAAAAGAAGAAAGAAACTAAGGATCAACCTAAGAAAGAAACCAAGATCAAACCTAAAAATGACACAAACACTTCGACTTTTGAGCCTAGGGTATAGAAAAGCAAGTATTTGTGTTCCTATTGCAAGAAGACTGGTCACGACGAGCAACACTATTTTAAGAAACAGATTGATCACTTATCTCATTTACTTGAGAAAAATAAAATAAGTGTTCCTGAATCAATAAAACAAAGTGCTCCAAAGGCCGAGTCTTCTGTTGCAAAAGGTGCTAGAAATGATAAGAAGAAAGGAAAGGCCCTTGTAGCCAAAGTTGCTCCTTCATTGACATGGATTATAGATTCTAGTGCCTCGCACCACATGGGTTCTTTGCATGTTGAGTTTTCCAACATCGAGCCTTGTGGAATGTCCCAAATCACGATGGGTAATGACACGACAGTGTCGATTTCAGTAGTGGATCGGTAGAGATGGATGGGGGAACATTTAACCAAGTGTTGAGTGTTCCTGATCTCTCTACCAATCTCCTATCAGTTTACCAAATTACTCACCTTGGTGAAGGAATGCAAGTGGAATTTGGTCCTAACTCGGTGATTATTCGTGAGCTTAACAATGACACTATAGTGGCTGAGGGAAAGGTAGATCACCGTTCACGGTTGTACACCTTCTCCCACTTTACTTCTGATTCTACGCCCACTACCTTGCTCACTCATGCAAATGAGGTTAGTAAGCTATGGCATGAGTGTTTTGGACATCTAAACTATCGCTACCTTAAACAATTGATTCAAAATGAAATGGTCAACGGGTTGCCTCGCGTCAAGTTTTCTAAGGGTCTTTGTGAGGGTTGTACCCTTAGAAAGCATCCTAAAAAGAACTTTGACAAAGGAAAATCCTGGAGAGCCACTTGTCCTTTGGATCTTGTTCACAACGATGTTTCTGGTCCATTTCCTTCTCCTTCATTTACTAGAGCTCTTTATGTGCTAACCTTCATTGATGACTATTCGCGATATACTTGGGTATATTTTCTTAAGCTTAAGTCTGAAGTCTTTGAACATTTTTAGGACTTTAAGGCTCTTGCTGAGAAACAAGTGGAACGGTCTATCAAGGTTCTTTGAACTGACAATGGAGGTGAATATGTAAACAATAGGTTCATGGATTTCTATACTTCTGAAGGGATCTCTCTGCAGCATACAGTTGCTTATAGCCCTTCGCAGAATGGAGTCGCAGAAAGAAAGAACTGTACTCTTAAGGAGATGGCCACTTGTATGATTCACTCGAAGTCTCTTCCTCCACAGTATTGGGCCGAAGCAGTGAATTGTGAAAATTACATTCAGAACCATGTTCCACACAAGGTAGTAAGAGGGATGACACCCTTTGAAGCTGGTTTGGATGCAAGCCTGATGTTGAGCACTTTTGAGTCTTTGGATCCAAGGCTATGGCTCAGATTCCCAAGAAGAAATGCAAGGCCTTGGAACCACAATCCAAACCTTGTATCTTTGTAGGGTATCTTGATGGCGTGAAGGGATATTGATTAATGAATTCTACTTCTCATGAGCTATATATTGAGAGAAGTGTTAAGTTCGATGAGTCTTCTTCGACTTCTACTTCTCCACCTATAGAGGTTCTTTAGCTCACTGATTCAGATTCTGACTCATCAGATGATGATATTGTTGAGCATGCTCCTCTTTCGGATCCTCCTAACCATTAGACCTTTGAGTCTTCTAACTTTTACATTAGTGATGATGAGGACTATGTCACTTCTCACTCAAGTGAAGAATCTTCGACTCGAGCAGATCCTCCTAGTCCCCTTTGGGCTAGGAAAACTTTGCAAAGTGCTGGAGATTTAGTTGGAGATACTTTGGATATGAGACGTACTTGCTCATATTTCATTGGACCCCACTCTTTCTTCACCTTTGCTTCTGATCCACAGTCTTTCCGGGAGGATTGGTATTCTGAGTGGGATTCGCCATGTATGAGGAGTATTCCCCTCTCATGAAGAATGATACTTGGGATCTCACCACTCTTCCGAAAGGAAGAAAAATCATTCGGTGTAAGTGGGTGTTCCGAACAAAGTATGGAGTAGATGGAGACGTCGAAAATTTTAAAGCACGATTAGTAGCTAAGGGTTTCTCCCGGATATTTGGGGTTGATTATCTGAGAAACCTTTGCTCGGTTGTGAAGATGACTTCTATTTAAGCGACCCTAGCCATTTCGCTGCAAAACACATGGAAATTCCATCAAATGACGTTAAGAGTGCCTTCCTTCATTGTGACCTAGAGGAAGAGATCTATATGAAACAACCTTCGGGTTATGTCCAAGATTCCTCCCTCGTTTGTAAGTTAAAGAAGTCTCTTTATGGCCTTAAACAATCCCTCGGGCTTGGTATGCCAAGATGGACTCCTTACTTACATCAGGGTTTACTAGGTGTCACTCTGATCCAAATGTTTATATTCTACGGCAAGATGACTCCATACTCATTCTTGTTCTCTATGTTGATGACTTGTTGATCACAGGCAGCTCTTCCTCTATTATTGATTCTGTGAAGATCACCTTAGCCAACAAGTTTTCCATGACTGACTTAGGTCTGCTTCATTACTTCCTTGGGATCTAGATTTCACAATCTGACTCGGGAATCTTGATTTCACAACCTAAGTATGCTCTTGATTTGCTAGCTTGGTTTAGATGTCTAATTGCAAGTCTTCTCCTACTCCTTTTCTTTTCGGGGTTAAGTTGGTTTTAGATTGCTCTACTCCCTTGGTTGATGGTACTCTTTACCGATAGTTAGTTGGGAGCTTGATCTACTTGACTCACACTTGACCGGATTTATCATATGCTGTTGGGATCGTGTTCGATTCATACAGATCCACATGAGCTGCATTGGAAAGTAGCTAAACAGATCCTTTGTTATGTTCTGGAACTTATTTGATGGCATACACTATCATGGAGGGGTTGATATTGACTTGATTGGATTCACATATTCTGATTGGGCCGGTGACTTAGATCATTGGAAATCTACTTCTAGCTACAGTTTCTCTCTTGGTTCGGGTCCTATTAGTTGGTCTAGCAAGAAGTAGAATGCAATTGCGATATCATCTACAGAGGAAGAATACAGAGGAGCAGTTAACGCTACCACAGAAGCTATTTGGCTACAGGGTATTATGACAGAGTTTGGCATCCACTTTCGGCGGCCTACCATTATCTACTGTGATAACATGAGCACTATCTCAATTTGCAAAAATCCAGTTCAGCATCATGAATGAAGCACATTGAGATCCATATGCACTTCATACGGGAGCTTATTCATGATGGTATCATCAACATTCAATACATTCAGATAGCGATCAGATTGCAGACTTATTCACCAAGCCTTTCACTAAGATGAAGTTTCTTCACTTACGGTCTCTTCTTGGGGTGAGGTCTTCTGCAGCTTCCCATCTTCTTAGGGCTATTTAGTCCTTCTTTTCTTCTTCTTCTAGGAATATTGTGTTTGTATATGGGCACCTTATCAGGCCTTTAGTTGCCGGGCCCCATTGGCACATCTTTCTTAGTTGTTTAGGAGTGTCTTCCTCTTCCGTCTGACTCATCACAGCCGCTACCCCAGCTTCGATGAAGGGGGGGTGTTAGTGTGAGTTATCCTATGTGTCCTCCTCTCATGTTGGAGGGTCATCTCACATGGGTTAGGTTTAGGGTTAGGTTTAGGGTTTCATGTGTGTCATGCACTAGGGTTACTCAGCACCCTATATGTACCCCTTTTCTATTCATTTATGAGCATGCCAAGACACTCCGTTGTCTTTCCTCTATGCAAGCTTTGTTTCTGTTGAGCAAGTTCTTCCATTACTGATCAATTTTTTCCTTGCTATCGTTGGAGCTTTCACGATTCCGTTGGAGTGCAACTACTTCGTGGTGCCTCATTTCCGATTCGATTCTCACAAACTCTTTTCATCTCATTCGTTTCTTCCTTCGCCTTAATCCATAAAAATGTGTTTTGAAGTTTTAACTGGAAAAATCCTTGGCTTCATCATTTCTATCAAGGGCATTGAGGTTGACCCCACAAAAATTAAAGTAATTCTCGAAATTCCCCCTCCTTCCAATCTCAAGCAGCTTCACAGTCTTCAAGGCTACCTCCAATCTATTCGTCATTTCATATCGCACCTTTCGAACCGATGCCAACCCTTTCATCACCTTCTTCAAAAAGATATAAATTTTGATTGGGATCATAATTTCAAAAGGCTTTTGATGATATTAAATGGTCTCTTTTATCTCTTTCGGTACTCACATTTCCACGCGAGGGAGAGCCCTTTTATTTATACATTTTTGTAACCAATCATGCTCTAGGAGCCATGTTAGCACATCGTGATAGCTAAGGCCTTGAGTAATTTTTCTACTAAATCATTCGTACTCTTGTCGAATGCGAAACATGGTACACTGAAGATGAAAAACTATTGTTGTATATATTCCCCCCCCCCCGCGACAGCAGTAAGAATGGAAAATGCGGGTTCGGGAAGCGAGTTTCAGAGGCGGAGGAGCAGGGTGCAAAGGCATGTCTGAGAGAAGGATGAACCCGACGCGAGAGAGACACATGTGCGGGGCCGCAAAACCCAACGCACTGTGGCAAAACGCGGGTTCGGGAAGCGGGTTTCGAGGCGGAGGAGCGGGCGCAAAAGCATGTCGGGAGCCCACCAAAACCCGACACCAAAGGACATGCCGGAAGGGTTAAAAAATCCGACGCACAAGGAAATCGGGTTTCCGGGGCGGGAAAACAAGTCGGGTTCGCATGGTCAAAAAGCATGTCGGGAGCTCTAAAGAACCCGACACAAGAAAATATGTTTTCGGGTCGCCAAAACCCGACGCAAAAGCAAATCGGGAAAACACGTCGGAAGAGCATGAAAAGGAAGCATGTCGAGCAGTCCTCTATACCGATGCAAATGCACAAGGGAGTTCCGAACCCGACGGGCGTTGGGGATCTCACCTACCACCATGGTTGTTGAAGAGTTAAGTGCAGTCTTGGAGGTGGTTGGGGCAGTTCGAATTCCTCTCTTCTCCCTCTCTTTTCCTCCATATAAAATGTAAGGAAGGGGCTGTTTTTAAAGGTCGAACATTTTTGTTTTGTGCCTCCTCCCTTCTTCTCTTTGGCAGGTGGAGTTGTGGAGCTCAAACCTCCCATTTGAAACTGTAATGCACCTTTGCCTCTGGGCATTTTTTGCAGTGTATTGTATCAACCTTCGGAGCAAATAAATGCATGACTGTGGATGTTTCTCAACCCTCTATGTGTTTCATTTTGCATCCTCCTGATCTTTCACTGTGAATATGTTTATCTGTGCATGATATTGCATTGCATTTCTGTGGTCTGTGTTTAATTGGCAAAACATATGTTCTTCATTCCTCGGTGCATCACCTCCTTAGCTTAGGTTTATTTTTATGCATTTCTCTCTCCCTGTCTCCTTGGTAGTTAGATTAGGTATTTTGGGTAAACCTCTGCGTTTCATTGGTGCATCTGAACAGAGGAATAGGAGCGGCCTTCATCCGGAGAGCTTTTCCGATTTCGCAAGGTCCCATACTTGGGAAAAGCTCCATGTTGCGCAATCGCACTGGGAGTCTCAAACGACCGCGTTGCGGAGTCCTGTGGGTCTTTGTGATTCGACACCAACAGTTTTGGCACGCCCGGTGGGACCAAGAGGTCATTCCATCAAAAAATTTGAAGGAGTTTTCATGAAATTTGCACTAAAAATTTGCAAGTTTTTACAAATTTCGGATTTTGCACCTCCTAGCCTGAACTCCGAAATCAATTTTCAAGGGTTTAACTTGCTCAAAACGAGTCAAAATTTCATCAGTTGGTAGATCCGACTGTAATCTTCAAAAGGGTATTTTTAGTTTTTTGATATTTTGATTTCCAAAATTTCGGGTTTTTAGTGATTTCGGGATTTCGGGATCCGAGAGCATCAAAGCAGAAGCAGTAGTGTTTCGGGTTTCGGGGGATGCATTGCATGGTCCTACCCCCGACAGCAGTGATTTCAGGATTTCGGGATCCGAAAACATCAAAACAGCCTTTCGGGTTTTGAGGGTGTCGGACATGTTCCAAGTTCCGACACATAGCAATTCGGGTTTTGTGAGTTGCATCGCATGACCTGAGTTCCGACTGTGCTTTTCGGGAATCCGCAGCTGCACAACATGACATGAGTTCCGAACTGAAGTTTGCATTCCTCCGGGTCTTTCAAATTTTAAATCTCGATTTCGATATTGTCAAGTTTGGTGTGTAACTTGGCAACATCCAGCCTTTTAGAGGCATTTTCAAAAAACACATCTGGCGACTCCACCTGATCAGCAACCCATTTCTCTGAGTTACAGACCTGTTCCCATCCATTTCCACCCATCTTTCTTTCCATCTCTTTCATTCTTTTCCATTCCATGAGGTTGTGCAACCATGACTTCATTTCCATCATGGAATCCACATCAACAGCAGCAATATATCACACCTCCAACATGTTTTACAAATCCTCCAAATCAGCATTTTGGTCAAGTTCAGGATCAACATGCATACCCATATGAGCAGCAATGCCAAAATCAGTTTGGCTATGGAGCTTTCCAAGAGCAAGGGTACGCATGCAATGAAGACAATGAAGAAGAAAATGCAGATCTGCTGGAGAAAATCCAAAAGATGGAGGTGAACATGGTGCAATCTAGGGCTCAGGCACAAATGAAAGCATTTGGAATTGGTTGCAGAGCACCTTGTCCATGGGTGGGACCTTTTCCAAGGCATTACAGCTCTCAAGAGAAGTTAGACTTCATGATTGCAACACTGCCATTACTTACAAGGTGGATTGAAGGAATAGAGGTGTATGAGAGAAGTATTCTGCAACCTTGTCAATGGGTAAGCACACCACCTCATACTCTTTCTTTTCCCCCCTCTCAATCTATATCATTTCAGCAGTATCAAGTTTTACATTCACCATCTGCTGTCCTAAATGTTGATTCCATCCCTCCACCCCCTAGTCTTCCATCCCATCTCAGTTTTTCTGCCCTCTTCTCTTCCAAATCCAAACCCCCTCCACAAGAGCTAAATGAAGTACCTTCCACTCCAAAGAAACAAGAGGTTTCACCGCCTCCACCACCACACAAAATTGTCAAATCAGTTGAGTTTCAACCTATCCCTCCCCTTGCGTTCCCAAATCCATGTTGGGAGGATGAAAATCAGAATGCCAGCCAAGGAAAACCACAGCAAAAAGAGAGTGCCAACAAAGAGGAAGAAATTCAAAGTCTGAAGAGTTGGGCTCTTAGATTTGGGATGACAAAGATCCCCTTGATGGTTAGGCCTACAGAAGAGGTTGGGGTTGGAGAACAAATGGTGGTCAGGACTGATTCTGTTGCAGCAGAAGAAGGAGATCTTGCAGTCCCAACTTGTCCTCTAGAGCAGCAGATCGAAGAGTTTGATTTGACAAACTTCATGCTGGAAGAGGAGCTCATTCAAGAGCAAGATTGTCTTCGAAAATTGGAGGAAGAAGAAGTTGCTCCAAAGGCAAAAGAAGAGGAGCACATCCTAGTTGTGGAGGAGAAAATTGCGGATCCAAGGGCTTTGAGCGCAAATCAGGCTATGGGAGAACCTTCAGTTCTTCTTTCTATTTCATCTCTCTCGAGTCCTAGTGCTGAAGAAGAGTTTTATCTCTCGAACTCAATATTGGAGAGTGAAGGAAACCATGGTGGTCAAGTTGCAGATCCAGAGGACACCATGGAGGAAGTTGAACACGAACAGCGGGACAACAATGAGGCAGTTTACCTGTCAGATTTGGAGGACTGTTTTGATGGAGAAGAACCGGTTGAGTTTTCACCATTCTCTCTTTCATCATCCACATTCCAAACGCCGAGCTCTTTGTCATGGAGGAGAACGTTTATTTGCGTGCTGCATCTTATAGCAGCCCTTTGGAATCAAAATTGGAAGATTTTAATCTTCCATGTTCTTCATTGGAGGAAGAGAAAGGACAGAAGGATTCCACCATTTCTTCCACATCATCCATTCAAGAGGGTCTACGAGAGAACTCCATTTTTGGAGTTGAAAATCAGAGCTATGGGCATATCAAACGGATCAGACCTTGCCCAATCAGGTATTTGGCTTCATTCGAGCCAAAGGAGAAGCCACAACCGGTCATGCTTGCTTCTGAGCATGAGGGTGAGTTACAGAGTACCAAGGATCAGCTGCCATACCTTTTCAATCCAAATGCAGAGCAACTAAAAGAGGTATTGGATTTGTTTTCAGCTGACACCTTGATGATTTGGGTGGAAGACCAGCTTCTCGTTGATTTCCCACTCATCCAAACAGCCGTGATCAGTGCCAAATCGATTGCATGGCTGCCCATTTTGAAGAAAGGAAGCTATTTTGCACAACCAGTTGCAGGGTTTGTTTAGCTTGCCTTTGCTTCCAGTAAGAGTAGAGTAGGTAGGTTTGCTTTCAGCAGAAGAAGTGCTTGTGCACACTCTGCATGTTCCATTTGGGACATGTATGATTTTCAGTTTTGTACATAGTTTTTGGTGTTGCTGGTTTTTGCTCTTGCATAGTTCATTGCAGCGGATTTTGGTGAGAACAACTCTTAAGTTGCGTGTTCTCGGAGAAGAAGTTCAGATATCAGGTTGGCTTCAGGTTGCTTATGACTCCATGCCCAATGGATTGCTAAAGGGCCACTGATCTTCTACCTAGCAGGCAGGTACCCCGTGAGTCGCCAAATTGTTGTATATATTTCCCCCCGGCAGCGATAAGAATGGAAAATGCGGGTTCGGGAAGCGGGTTTCAGAGGTGGAGGAGCAGGGCGCAAAGGCATGTCGGAGAGAAGGATGAACCCGACGCGAGAGAACATGTTGTGTAGGGGGCCGCAAAACCCGACGCACCGGGGCAAAACGCGGGTTCGGGAAGCGGGTTTCGGAGGCGGAGGAGCGGGGCACAAAAGCATGTCGGGAGCCCACTAAAACCCGACACCAAAGGACATGCCGGAAGGGTTAAAAATCCGACGCACAAGGAAATCGGGTTTCGGGGCGGAAAACAAGTCGGGTTCGCATGGTCAAAAAAAGCATGTCGGGAGCTCTAAAGAACCCGACACAAGAAAATATGTTTTCGGGTCGCCAAAACCCGACACAAAAGCAAATCGGGAAAACACGTCGGAAGAGCATGAAAAGGAAGCATGTCGAGCAGTCCTCTATACCCGATGCAAATGCACAAGGGAGTTCCGAACCCGACAGGCGTTGGGGATCTCACCTACCACCATGGTTGTTGAAGAGTTAAGTGCAGTCTTGGAGGTGGTTGGGGCAGTTCGAATTCCTCTCTTCTCCCTCTCTTTTCCTCCATATAAAATGTAAGGAGGGGGCTGTTTTTTAAAGGTCGGACATTTTTGTTTTGTGCCTCCTCCCTTCTTCTCTTTGGCAGGTGGAGTTGTGGAGCTCAAACCTCCCATTTGAAACTGTAATGCACCTTTGCCTCTGGGCATTTTTTGTAGTGTATTGTATCAACCTTCTGAGCAAATAAATCATGACTGTGGATGTTTCTCAACCCTCTATGTGTTTCATTTTGCATCCTCTTGATCTTTCACTGTGAATATGTTTATCTGTGCATGATATTGCATTGCATTTCTGTGGTCTGTGTTTAATTGGCAAAACATATGTTCTTCATTCCTCGGTGCATCACCTCCTTAGCTTAGGTTTATTTTTATGCATTTCTCTCTCCCTGTCTCCTTGGTAGTTAGATTAGGTTTTTTGGGTAAACCTCTGTGTTTCATTGGTGCATCTGAACAGAGGAATAGGAGCCGGCCTTCATCCGGAGAGCTTTTCCGATTTCGCAAGGTCCCACACTTGGGAAAAGCTCCATGTTGTGCAATCGCACTGGGAGTCTCAAACGATCGCGTTGCGGAGTCCCAGGGGTGCTGTGATTCGACACCAACAACTATGTTGCATTATTTTCTTTACTACATCGAAACTTTGAAAATATATTCTCAATCACAAGACCTATATTGTTACTAGCTTCCAACCTCTCAAAATAATGCATTCAAAACCATATCATAACAATCGCATCACTCAGTGGCTTCTGCTCATGACCGAGTTCAACCTTGAATTCATTCCTCAAAAATCTATTAAGGGCCAAGCTATTGTTGACCAATTAGCATAAGCCCCTCTTTCCAATACACAACCTCCTCATGATCACTTCCCATACAAATTCATCAATCAGTTTCATCATGATACCCTTAAAATGACCCTCTTCATTGATGGTTCTAAATGCCAGCAAAGGGGAGGAGCAGGCATTGTTCTCATTCCTCCTAGAGATGCTCCTATCCCCTTAGCATTCAAGCTAGATTTTGAATGTATAAACAATATGTCGAATACAAAGCCCTTATACTATGATTATAAACCATTGTCTTTCTAGGTTTCTAGATTATGTACATTTATGGTGGTTCTGAACTTGTAATAAAGCAAGTCACAAGTGAATATCAGTGTAAAAATGATATTCTACAAAAATATCATGACATTTATCATCTTTTTCTTAAAACCTTTGATTCATATACTATTCAATATGTTCCTCGATCAACCAATCATTTCATCGATTCAATGGCATCCCTCGCAGCCCTTATCCCTTGGACAACGTAAGAGCCCAAAATTTTACTCATTATACATCATCATGAAAAACCATTCCATGACGTACCTCAAATTCATCTTGTTGAATCTAATTCATCAGACCTCTAGTATTCTCAAATTTTTTATTATTTATCCAAATATATCACTCCTCCTGACCTTTCTAAAAATTTAAGAGATATTTCATCCAACGTGATACTCATTATGTGATCCTTGGTGGTATTATTTATAAACATGGATTTGATGGTATCCTTCTTCGGTGCCTTAAATCCCATGAAGCCTCTCGAGCTATCTAAGAAGTCCACGACGGTATTTGTGGTGGACACTTTAGTGGGTTATCTGTTGCTAAGCACATTCTCTACCTCAACTATTATTAGCCTTCCCTTAATCATGATTGTTGTGAGTATGTCAAGAAGTGCGCAAAATGTCAACAACACTCTAATCTCATCCGTGTTCCTAGCCAAGATTTACACTTGCCCAAGATCTATGGCCCTTTTCACAATGGGGTCTTGATCTTATTGGTCTAATAAATCCTCGTTACTCACATCAACATCAATATATCATCATTGTAACTAAATATTTCAGTAAATGGGTGGAAGAAATCCCACTCACCTCAACTAAATCTATTCCAATCATTAATTTTATTTATCAACACATCATCTGCCACTTCGGCGTTCCACATAAACTTGTTATGGATAAAAGGAAGTCCTTTAAAAATAAGCACCTTAAAAAATCGGTGATGAATTCAACATTCATCTTAGGTTTTCTTCCCCATATTATCCTCAAGCTAACGGCCAAGCTAAGGCTACTAATAAAACTCTTCTAAATATCCTTGTCACAAGACCATTGATCAACTAGGTGGAACTAACATCTCTAGCTTCCCTTCACCCTCGTGGGCCTATCGCACTAGTATTTGCACTTCCATTTTCTCTTGTTTATGGCTCAAGCCATTCTCCCTCTCGAATTTCAAATTCCATCCTTACATGTGTCTCTTCGTGACTTCATTCTGACGAAGATTGTTGTTAGGAACATCTAATGCTACTTGAGTTGTTAGACGAGCTTTGCCTTATCACTTTTAAACACCATCATGTTTATCAAGAGCGTATCTAATGTGCTTATAACAAACATATCAAAGAATGTGATTTTAAAATAGGTTACCTTGTTTTAAAGGAACCTAATAATGTCACTACCTTATAAAGGATCCAACAGGAAAATTCACTCCCAACTAGATCAGACCAGATATTATCACACATAAGTATGGGTCTGGGGCCTATCACTTTGCTTCCCTCGATGGTAAACTTGAAACTGAACCTCTTAATGCATTGCACTTATAGCCATTCTATTGTTAACACATTCACCTATGAGTAGATAGTCATATCTTTAGACCATTCCTCCATCACCATCCCCTTCCATCTATCATGGTAATGATATGAACTATGTGGTCTACCATCACTACTTTAATATGACCTTGAATATGAGTACCACGGATCTACTCATAACATATTCATTATGGATAAGTTCTCTCATTTGGTGAGAAATCCACAATCATTACATCCATCACCCTATCATTCTCCTATTGTAGTCATCATGCAAAGGATCCGGGGTGTTTCTTATACATTCATTATCCCCTCCTAACTGGTCTACTTAGAGTTCCCGACTCTCCCCATGTAAATATAAAATTCATATATACAAAAAGCAAATCCAAAGTTATCAAAAATATATTGATCCCTCAAAGGACAATTTTTCATGTAAAAGAAACAAGAAAAAAAGAGAAAGAAAAGAAAAACAAAAGGAAACTAAAAAGAAAATCATGAAAATCAAGGTAAAAAGAATAATCTTAAGAAATACACTGATCCCTTAAAATAAAACTATCACATATATTATTATTTCCATCCATATAATGTATAAAGTAGACCATACCCAAGAAAGCTGGATACAAGAAAATCATGCAAATCAAGGTAAAAAGAATAATCGTAAGAAATACACTCGATCCCTTAAAATAAAACTATCACATATATTATTATTTCCATCCATATAATGTATAAAGTAGACCATACCAAGAAAACTGGATACTCTTTTATTATTGCATTTGGAAGGTTTCTCACATTTATCAACCTTCCTTTATTAGAATTCTTATAAATCTTCCGCGTTGATCAAATTTCTTATGTTATTGTTCTTCCCCTTTTCGAGCTAGGACATAGGCATAAGAAACACCATCTTTGGAGAACCCTCTTCCCGTATATAAGATACATCTCAAATCCCTTGTCATGTCAACATTAGGTTTATGAGAATCTTCCATTTATATCTCCCTCAGGGTCTTTTGGTATAATTAATTGTCATTGGTTATATACTAACATATATTATTGGCTGCAAGTGCAATGTCTTAAGTGGTACCTTTTCTTGTTTACCTCCTATCCGGTTTGAAGCATGAATTTCTTACGTGCCCCTTGCTATGGTTATCTTGTATCACAATCGTATTCTTAGAGATCAAATTTCATATCATAAAATCTACATCTATATGTTTACTCTTAAGGATGTCCCCTATTAACATTAGTCATAAATCCATGAAATCAGTTACTATTTCTAAATACTCTTGTTAATGCACTATTCAGTTTGGGAATTCTACTTGATTTGTGTTGTAGTTTGTGAATTCTACTTGAGGATATCTCTCAAGTAGTATTCATTATCTAACAGCTCCTCATCCCCCACCATGGTCAACATGACCTCTCTCCATTCATCCTCTTGCATCGCCCTTATCTTTATATCTATTATCCACCCACTACCATTCTCATCATTCTTATTCCTATTTATCACTTAATGCCGACATCACCTTCTTCACCATTCTAGAATTTTCATCCCCATCTTGGCGCGTCTACTTAACTATCAACGCAACACGACAATCCTATTCAAAGTAGACCTATCATTCTGGACAAAGTCTCATTTGGAATCACGTCCATTGACCATTCCTTCCTCCTAGTCTCCTTTACCAACCAAATTTTCTCCTAAAATTCACCCCATCTCATTCTCCGTTGCTCTTCTCACCCATTTCGTCCTTCTCCGTTGCTTCTTCGATCTTTCACCCGTCCTCCATCTTAATAATTATTATTGGTTTTTCCTCTAATGTCCTTTTACTAGCATCGCTTCCTACGTCACATGTCTCATCAGTTTGATCTCCTTTCATTATTTCAATTTTCAGCTTGACGATCTTACTTAATCACCCATTTTGCACAAGCATCTTGGTCAAGATGTATCCCTTTCCTAAGATCATGTCGTTGTAGAAACTCCTCCACCATCTTCCATTCCATCAAATGACAATCATCACTAGAAATGTCTTCCCACTCCATATCTTCCACTTAACACTTTGGCAGCATCACTCTCACAACATGGGCATCCCAATAAAGGATTCCCCTCACACTCTCCATCTTACACCACATACACTCCTCCATCCATTTATGTTACACTCCTTTGTTTCCTTCTTTCCTTATCATCATCCCTCCCACCTCTTGCTTCACTCTTGTATATACCACTCGCTCTTTTCTCATCCTTCCTAGCATATGTCTCTTGCTCAACCATCTTACTTACAAAATTTCATAGTATGAAAAATGTACTCAAGGGTTCCCCTTCGGTCCATCTTGTCATATATTATGCCCATCAACCATGTCAATCATCCACTTCTTTTCATCATTCATCTTTTTCTTCGGCTTGACGATCCTACTTAACCACTCATGCAGCATGGCGATCTTACTTAGGAATTTCTCTTAAGGACGATCCGTCATTTTGCCTTTCCCCATCACTCCACATTCACACCATCCACATTTTCTCTTCATTCCCCATAAACACATCCTCTTACCCTTTATTTCTTCCTTACACAAAATATCTCTGAATTCCCCAAATATCATCTCCATCATCCCTCATTTGGAAATCTAACTTAACCACTTCATACCATTTCTTATTATGTCTCATTTCTTCATCTTTACCTCATTCATCCTCATCCACATCCTCATCCACTACATCCTCTCCTCACCTTCATCTTCACACAAATCGTTATCCATCTTTTGCACGCATATCTACCCTCATGCTTACCCACCATTGTTATGGGTTATTCCCTCAACATGCTTTCATCATCAAATTCCATTTCTATGCTAATAATTATCGGTGGACTTCTCCTAAAATTCATCCATTCCCATTCTACACATCTTTGTTCACTCCTTTTGACCTCCTCCATTTTCTCTTCCTTCCTTTTTTCTTTTATGCCCTCTTATCATTATCAGAGGACTTCTCCTAACGTCCCTTCATTGGCGTCACTTTCCATATCTTCCATTCCCCTTTTTCCTTGCCACCTCTTCATCCTTGGCCATCCCCACCAATGATTGTTAGTGGAATTCTCCTAACATCCCTTTGTTGGCATTGCCTCTTCTATTCTTCCCTCTCTTTTTCTTCACTACTTTCCAATATTCCCTTTGAATTCTTCGATATCTCGATGTCTTCATCATACACCTTTTCTATATTTCTTTCGTTATCAAATTATCCTCATTTCATGCATCTTCACATCTCTTCTAATCCATATCATTCCTCCCTTCCAACTTCTCTTTACATTCCTTATACTACTCACTCTCCACTATATATCTCCCATTTTGGTTTCCTTCGGTTTGCATCAATTTCTCTATTGTTCTCTTCTCCTTTCTACCCCTAGTTTTCTTTTACTTCCTCTGTGTCATTTTCATCCCATTTCCCCTCGCGCTTTCTTCTTGCTCCCCATGGATAACCAACGTTGTCTCACCTTCTCTATTCCTCCTAACACCGTGGCTTCTTAAATTTTCTCAATGTCTCCATTCTATCATCTCTTCTTTCCCTATCATTTCCACCTTCCCATTACCAGATATCCTTTCTTTCTCACCCCCACCTTTTCAATCATTTTGTACCAGTTTCTCTTCCTCTAATCATTATTTTTGCACATGTTTTGGGTCCCTAATTACTTCTTTTTCTACCTCCTCTTTCATCTTCTTTAACTCCTTCAGCTTCCTCATCTCTCTTCCATCATTCTCTCCCTTTATCTAGATTTTAACCCTCTACTATCATCTCATCTCCTTTTTCATCTCTCTTATCATCCGTATCTCATATCCACTTCTTCCTTTTCTCAAATCTATCATCTCTTATGTGTTCCACTATTTCTCTCCCTTCATTTTTTATCTCCTTCTTCTTTTTTTTCTTTCATCCTCTACTCTATCATTTTATCATCCTCTTCTTCTTGTTTTTTTCCTTCATCAGCTCCTTCTTCCCCTTTCATCCCCATCTCCTATATCCTTCTCCATCTTCCATCCTTTGACTTTTCTTGCTCTTCTCTTAATCAATCATTCCCTTTTTATCTTTTCATTCCAAAATCCCAATTTCTTCCCCCTTTTTTAATTTAATCTGTCATTTTTGTTGTCTACCTCACATTTCTCCTCTAACTCATCACCCTCCATTTTCTATCATTTCTCTCCATAATCTTCCTAATATTGTCTATTTCTTGGTTTCCACTACTTTCATATTAAACATCTCTCTTCCGTTTTCACCCTCTACTCTACCCCCTTTTCTCTTCTCTTTCCCTTTTCCTTTCCCTTGCTCTTTCACCATTTGTTCTATCCTTTTCTTGTCCTCAGTTCTTTTTCCTCCATCATTTATTTCTTCCACCATATTCCCTCTTTATTATCTTTGTTGCTTCTTTCTTACGGCACATCTCTTCCCTCTTCTCTCATCTCCCTATTTTTAATTTTGCCCTCCTCATATTGTTTTATCCTTTTAGTTTATCATTCCTCATTAATTTATTCTATTATTCTCTTTTCTCTATGCCCATTGTACTGTCTTTTTCATTTATTATCGTCCTTCTCTATTATTCTTTTCCTCTTCTTTCCTCCAAAATCAAGCACGTTAACACTCCTTGTTATCGTAGACGATGGTTTCTCCATCATATTACACCTCATCCTCTTTATCCTCTTTCATTCCTTTTTGTCTCCTCCTCCACCACGTTTTCTCTATTCCATTCAATGTCCTCTTCCTCCTCCCTATAAAATTTCTCTCTCCTCCTTTCGGGAGCGGTGTCATCTCTTCCATTCTTATCAACCCTCTCAAAGAGACATCATCACATATATCCCTCATCCCATCTTCCTTTGACATTTTCATCTTGGAGGATACCATAATGGTAATCACCTATCCAATCTTGTTCTCTTTCACGAATGTTTTCTCTACTTTTGTTTCATTGCAAAAGTAACTTGACTCCTTCTTGCTGAAGAAGTGTGATCGCATTCTATTTCCCTTGCCTACTAGTTTTTCGTCACTTACGAATATTTCATATGAAACATATTTTTATCACCATATTTATCACCCTTTTGGGGAATTTTAGCTCATACTATCATATATGCTCATCGTGTCCATATTTATGATTACACTCAATCCCCCTGGGGCATTTTATTTACATATCCACCTTCTATATCATGCCATGTGTCGGGGCATCATTATTTTCATCCTCATCACTTTTTTGGACACATATTTTTTCACTCGATTCCTCACATACAAAGGATTTTACATAATTTTCGCATTCAATTACAAATATTTTAATTATTTCCTATGAATTATCAGGTCATCTTGTTTTACATCCATCTTGTAGTGGTCTTCACCCACTCACTTGGTTTGTAGAACATTGTCATATGTCTCCTTTGAGACCACAATCATCTCTCTACCGATGTGATATTGGAGTCACCGTCATATTTCTTATTGTCATTACAATCATTTTTGCTTAGGGAAATCTTGCCTTTGGTCATATCTTTATCAATTCTTAGACACATGATTTCATCCAACCCATTTTGTTTTTGTCTCGTGGCTTGCTATCATGAATCACTCAATAAAAAGGGGAAAATGTAGACACCAAATTTTGGTATCACCCCACGTTTTATCTCCTTTAACGAGGCTTACCTGTGTAAATCTCATTTCCCACCAAAATGTGTATTCAATTAATTAATCTTATAATTTAATTAATCTCATGTCACATGTCAAAACTGCATTATGTGCTAAATAATCCATTATTCCAATTAAGTCATATCATCCTATTTCATAATTAAATAATCTAAAAAAAACATGCAAATCAAGAGTCCCACATGTTCCCCTTCCTCTCTTAGGTATAAATTTTGTCTTCGCATAAATTTTGTCTTCTTAGGTATCCTGGTCTCCCTTCCTCTCCTAGCTCTGTTCCCCCCTCTACCGGGTTCTGCTGCTGCTAGTCCCATTTCTCCAATCTTTGCCCCACCACCACCGTTGTCACCCCCTACCAGCCATCAGAGCTTCATCTTCCATTCCCCCTCACTTGCTGCTCCCGCCCCCACTTTGCTTCCACCTCGCCTGCCGGTCAGGGGCATCTAGAAGGCTTAACCTCGATACTCTTTGCAAAGGGGAAGGGCCCTCATGAAATTGAAATTGCACATGACCTCCGAATATTAGCGGTGCTAGTCCCCGTGATGTGCATATGGAGAGATCTACAAAAAGGTTGGATGCCTTAGAAGTGAAATGAAGTGTTGAAGGATGAGGCTAAGAACTTGGCAAAATAGAAAGGAAAGAGGAAGAAGGAGGAGGTGGATATTGATAATGACCTGATTGAAGATATCTACAAGAAGTGAACTCCTTAGACTCCCGCTTAGGGAAGGCCAAAACTCGTCATGATTATAATATGGCCATTTTTAGTGCGATTGAGGAGTTCATTGAGAAGATGTCAAAAAGTGTCTCCAATCTCGGCGGAGTTAGGAAACACTTTGGGGCAATGATAAGGAAAGAAAAGGACCATTGATCATTTGGATAAGGAGCGCGCCACATGACAACTTTGAGAATGTTCGGATCCTGGAAGAACATCAAAACCAACATCGACAAAGTTGCCAAGAAGTAGTTGTTGGGGCTTTAGCTACTCTTGTTTGTTTTTTTGCTATTTTTGTGGTTTCTTTGTTGCTTTTGTGCAGAGTTTTTGTTGTTTTGTCTTGTTTGGGTAGCTGTTTTTTGGCTACTTTGGGCTTCATTGTCATACTTGGATTATGATCATTTTTTCTCTGATTTTCATTCATATTCTGGCTCCTAGGCCCTCTCTTGTACTCAAGGGTATAGTCCCTTTCAAAAAACTATTTGCCAATAATAAAAAAAAGTCCCACATGTTCCCCACTCAAATCAAAATCAATTCCCACCTAAAAATAAATCCCCCACCTAAAAATTCAATTCCCCTAAATTATTAACTCATGAACCCCACCCATGAATTCAATAATTCAAAATCCCAACATCGACAACAAATCCAAAAATCAATAGTGTAAAGTAATGCACATGGCTTCACTATTACACCTAATCATGTCCCCACTCCACATCACACCTTTTCTTTTCTCACATCATGAACCCCATAGTCAAATCAACTCTTCATCATGTCCCATTAAGCAGGTTTGCTTTTATAAATCTTGGTTATTTGTTAACCCAGATTTTAATCCAAATTCAAGTTATAAATATGACCCTTTCTCCCCCCTCTGGATATATGAAAATTTGAAAATTCTCAAGCTTGAAATAACAAAATTTTGCCAAATTATTTGTGAAGTTTTGAAGCATATTTTGGAGTGTTTGGAGGTGAAACTCTTCCAATCTCATAATTCCACTTTGATGATCATTTTGTTGCTATATCAAAATACCAGCTAGGTGTCTTCTTCATTTCATTCATTCGGTCTATTACAGATCTCTCTAGTTTTGGCATGTCATTTTATCGTTTGAAACTTATTCTTATCTGGTGAACACAGGAGTTGAAAGCTACCAAGGAAGTGAATGCTTCTCGGATCCACTCCGTCGGGTAGCCCCCACATGAAAGTATCTAATATATTATTCTCGAGTTTTTGTGAGTTGCAGGTTTGTTGAGATCATAGTGAAAATCTTATCATCTATTCATGGCGTCCGCATCTACCATCATCTCCAAGGTACTAAACCCTTGCATGTTCGAGTTCGTTTGGTGTTTTATTGATTTATTTTAATACTAATCTAAACAAGAAAATCTGATCAACACTTTCACCTCCTCCTTTCAACCCTAATCACAAGGATAAAATAATATTCACATTTGATATTTCATTTGAACATATCAAATGAGGACCTATAGTCCTTTTTATATTAGGTGATCGGGTATGTCTCCCAACCCACCTTTTCAACCTTATCATTTGACACATATACCTAGGTTTATAATATTTAATATTTGAAATATAATCATTTCATGATATTAAATATTTAATCGAAAAGTATATACCTAGGTTAGCATATTTAATAATAGAAATAGAAATATTTCATATTATTAAATATTAACCTATATATTAGTGATGGACCCATATACATTAAGGGTTGGCCAAACCACTTAATCATTATGTTCCAACACTCCCCCTTAATGTTAAGTGGGATAACATATGCTAATAGATTACCCGCATGTGGTACCCTACAAGATTTACAATCCTTAAACCATAAAATTTATAGGCTAGCATATCAAGTGAAAGAATTATAACACCATCATACTCAAGTTACCTTTTGGTATATAAAGATTTGGAATCCCAAAGATCATCTCATGATCAGTCGCTAAGTATGATTTATGAGTTTTACATATTCTCACAGGTTCTCATAAAAGGTTATTGAACCCAAGCATATATGATTCTTTTATAACCAAGGACCTCCTTAATAATATTCTTGTACTAGATGTTTACCAAGAAACCCAATAGCATTAAATAGTTTACTAAAGACCCTCTTTAAGATATTTCTACACTTCTTTCTAATAAATAAGCCGAGGAGGTATACATGCTCGAAGGTATTTTTACACTTGCTCGAAGGTTTTTACACTTGCACTCAAGGTCTTTTTAAAACCAAGTTCCACTAGGAAATGACATTATCATGCACACTCCCCTCAATGGAAACTCGAAAATCCAAGATTTTCACAAAAGTAGCAAAACATTGCAGCACTCAAGGGCTTTGTGAAGATATCAAAGCAACCTTCTCTTGATCGGCATGAACTTGACATCTAGCTCACCACTTAGAACCTTCTCATGGATGAAGTGTATATGTATCTCAATGTATTTTTTCCTCTAATGTTGTCAACTTTGGATTATGTGCAAGATCTATGGTGCTTTGGTTGTCACGAGAACAAAGGAACAGTTCTTGGATCCTTCATCTTTATCTCATAAAAACCTCTTTAGCCATAAGTCCTCTTTTACAACTTTCATTACACTTTTATACTTGGGCTTCATGAAGAGATAGAAATAGTTGGCTACTTTTTGTTGCACCAAGTAATGGCACCTGCACCAAATTTAAACATATAACCAGAAGTAGATTTTCTATCTAATACATCACCAACATGATCAGAATCACAAAATCTATATAATTTAGCATTTTCATTCTTAGTATAATGCAACCCATAATTGATTGTTCCTTTAATATATCTAAGAATACTTTTTGCAAGATTCCAATTATCTCTATAAGGTTCCTGCATAAACCTAGAAGCAATTCCTACTACATAGGAAATATCTGGTCTCATGATTGTTAGATAAATCAAAATACCAATTGTCTATATAAAGTAGGATCAAAATTTTCACATGCAAGTTTAGGATCAATTTTTAGGTCCAACTTCCATGGGAGTAGAAATTGGTTCACAATCAATCATGTTAAAAAAATTTAGTACATTGGTTGCATACCGTGCTTAAGAAACAATAATAGAATTATTATCTTGAAATACATTCATGCCAAGAAAATGATGTAAGAGACCTAAATCAGTCATTTCAAAGTATTATTTCAATTTTTCTTTAATTCTACAAATTAAAGCAAGATTATCACCAAATCATAAGCAAATCCTCAACATATATACAAACAATGATAATATGTGATCCTTATTTATTAATGAATACATAATTATCATAAGAACAATTAATAAATCATAACCGTTTAAAAAAATAATTAATTTTTGCATACCAAGCTCTATAAGCTTGCTTTAAAACATATAAGGATTTTTTCAATTTACAAACATAGTTTTCTTTACCAATTTCTTCAAATCCTTTAGGTTGAGACATGTAAAGTTCTTCTTTTAAATCACCATTCAAAAAAATATTTTTCACATCCATTTGGTGGATTTCCTACCCAAATTGTAATTGCAAATAAGGTCCTAAGTAAAAGACTCATTTTAGCTACAAGGGAAATGTCTCAACATAATCAATATCAGAAGTTTCTAAGTGAAACCTCTAAAGCAACAAGTCTAGTTTTATTTTTGCCAATAATACCATCAACATTATATTTTACTGTGTATAACCACCTAGACCCTATAATACTTATTTTTTCGGAGGTAGAACCAACTCCCAAGTTTGATTTTGAATTAGGGCATTGTATTCATCCTGCATTGCATTGATCCACTTCTCATCTCGAGAAGATTCTTCAAAAGTTTGCGGCTCAGGTTCATACAAGGTAATTAATGCATGGTACATATGATGGCTTCTGGTCATTTTCCTAAGGTTAATAGGATTTGAAATTTCTAACATAGATTGAGCCCAATTTAATTTCTTAGCTAGGAAGATAGGAGTTTCAGAAACATCTATAGCATCAAAACATCATCATGACCATTTACTAAATCAGAATTAGAACCATTATTTAGAAGCATTTAATGAAGTAACTTCAAGAGAAGAAGACAACACATGTAAACCTTTCACTAGATTATATCTAGACATTTCATATAAGCTTTGATAATTAACATGTCCTAACCTTTCATGTCATAGTTTTGAATTATTCAAACTTTGAGATATAAAAAAGATGCAGAAGAGAAATCATCAAATTAATACACCCCATTTCTTTGAATTACTTCAGTTATTATACTCTCATTACTATCCTTCATATACCAAGTATCCTTCATGCATGGATTCTAGTTGCGTCCATACCTCTTTCCGATGTTTAATATTACTAATGTGTAGAAGTTATTCATCATTTACATTACACATAATAATAGAAAGAGCCCCATGTATTCGTTGCAAGAATGCATTCATGTTATCTACAGTTTCTTAATGATCGTTGGGAGAAACCTCGGATCCGAAACAATCATCTAGAGTTTCCTCGCCATAAATTTTGTTTTTACCCAAATGTTGTAGTCGGTACCATTCAGGATTTAGGTTTTGTCAAGACCTGAAATAGCTAAACGTCATTATTTTCTTGAACCCGTAAAATTTACCCCATTATAATATACAATGTACCATAGAGTTAGATACATATTTATTGAAAAAAATAACACTTTTAATAGAATCAGATCTAAAGTTTATAGATCTAAAGAAACTATTTGATCATAACTAATATTGTCATTACAATGCATACTAATTAACCTCTCATGATCAAAATAATAACCCACACTATAAAGGGATCTACATTATACCCCAGATTTATATAAAAATATTTCTGACCATATAGAAGTGAAGAAGAAACCCTAAGAATGCATAACAACTTCAAATTTCTGAAAAAAAAACTAATGTAGACAAAGATCCGACCAACTTAAATTTGACGTCTAAATGCCCATAATTATGACTTATTTTTGGTATGTCGTGATCGTCATTTGACCGTCAATTTCAACATGGTGAAAGTTTTTACAACCTACGAGATTAAATATGACGTCTAAATTACCGTCATACTACCTTATGTTTGGTTGGTCGTGACGGTCATTTGACCGTCAAATTTAATAGAACCAAAACTTGTTGTGTATTTCCGAATGTGAAATTTTAGAATATCTTCTTCTATATAATATTAGGGAGGTTATATTTTAATACCTTATAATAACCTATTATAATTTATAATATAAAAATATATACATTTTAAAATAAAGAGGTAAATAGTTTATATAATGTAAATAAAAAACAACATATAGTTTATAAAAATTATAAACTATAGTATTTTTTTATAAATAACATATAACCCTTATTAAAGGGGTTTAAAGGACATAGACCAGGTTAAAAGAATTTTACCAGTGTAAGTAGATTTATGAGAGTACAAATTAACCTGTGTATTTTACAGAGGGAGAAGTAATTTCACCAAGCCAATGAAATAAATTGAAATCCTTATTTTCATGAACCTTGTCTCCTCCCTTCATTTACTCTTAATTTTACCTTGCACACATTTGAAACTATGGAAAGATTGAAAAATATTTCATATAATTCCTGCAAGCTAAAAACTTTATAACTTTTATGTGGCTATAACTACCAATATTTTAATAAATATTTACCACACTTCACATGGGCCACCAATAAACTAGTTTTTTTAATTCTCCATTTATACCTAGGAATTCCACATTTATACCTGAGATATTATCTCATTTTATTCTCCACTCCCACGCTTATATAAAAGAAAACCTTGAAATAGGTTTATTTATATAGTTTTTATAAACTATAAGATATAAATGAATGGGGTTGCCCCCTTACATGGATAATATAAATGGTTAGGGACACATGTTAGGTTTAGGTTTGAATACTTAGTTTTATAAACTATAAAATTATAATTATTTTGTTATACAAATATATATTTTTGTTTTGTTTTTTTTATAAATTATAAAATATTACTATAGTTTTAAGACTATATTAATTACATGAATTTATTAAAGAAATAGAAAGGACCCTATTTAAAGGGAGCCCGACAACTATAGATGACTCTTTAATAAAAATATGTAAAAAAATTCAAATCGGGATATTAGAGCAACCGCATTAGTTTGCCTCATTTCATGGGTCCTACTTTGAGCCAATAAGAAAATTTTAATTTCCTATTCTCGAGGAAGATTCTCTCCCTATGGGAGACCTTATGATTTGAATTTTTACATGTTTACCCTGAAATTTAACCTAGTCCTACACATACATTACAAACTATACAAGAATTAATAAAATATTTCTTAAACATTTTAACCTTTACATATGATATTCATGCATAGGTAAAAACTTATTCCAGAGCCCCTTTCACCAAGGGTTTTGAAGATGGGGGCCCACCACAATTTTCCTACAAATACCAATTCTTCACAAAACACACACAATTTTAGTTTGCACAAAAAATGGAAAGAAGGGGGCCCGATCAAATTAAACCATAAAAATTAAATAGATTAAATACAATAACTTAGACCTAACCTATTTAATTTAAACCATGCTCTGATACCATGTTAGAAATTAGAGGATTCTAACTATTACGAATTTAATCAACCAACACATTTAAATATTAATATAAACCATAAAACATTAAATGTTAAATATTATGCAATGTAATAAATAAAATTACATAACATATTAACTAAGTAATACATACCAAAATTTAGAACACTTTTTCATAGTAGAAAACCCCAAATAGGATAAAAATCAGCTGTGAAATAGCCTTTTACTTTCCAAGAACCAAACTTACATCCAATAACTTTCACCTCCTCCTTTAAACCCTAATCACAAGGGTAAAATAATATTCACCTTTTATATTTCATTCGATCATATCAAATGAGGACCTATAGTATTTTTTATTTTAGGTGATCGAGTATGTCTCTCGACCCACCTTTTCAACATTATCGATTGACACATTTACCTAGCTTTATAATATTTAATATTATAAATATAATAATTTAACGATTTTAAATATTTAACCAAAATTATATACCTAGGTTAGCATATTTAATAATAGAAATATAAATATTTCATATTATTAAATATTAACCTATATATATTAGTGATGGACCCATATACATTAAGAGTTTGTCGGACCACTTAATCATTATGTTCCAACATAATAATCATGTAATGACCTTTCTCCATCATCCTCTTTTTCATTAATAATATTTTACATCAATGACAACATCTAAAACTCAACATGCCAATCTCCCCTTTGTCATTGATGGAAAAACACCTAATATTATCCCCCTTTTTACATTAATGGCAAAGCATACATGTACTTGCATGATCTTCATATTTCTCAGCTTCATAGACCACCTCTTGGTTGGAAACATCAACCAAAATCATGAAATTTGGCTCACAAACTTATCATTTCTCACTAATACTCTATGCATTTGATGACTGCACTCCCCATAGGAAAAAACATACACAACACCTATGCATGCCAATAATCATGATTTGGGATAATAAAAATCATGTTCACCTTTCTCTTGGTTCATATTTACTTGACAAGGCTTAAATTAGGCTTGGCACATCCATATCTTGACTTCATATCACCTTGAAGACTAAAACCCCTAAATACTTTCTTTAGAGCAATTTTGACCAACTTTAGCATGCTTTCAAGACCCATACAAATAATGAAACTACTCCTTATGACTCCCCTTGGACTTATACCATCCTAGTCTAGTAGAGAGTACAAATATTAGGCTTCTTACCTTGATTTAAAGCCATGGGAAGGACTCAAACACTTTATCACCGCCTGAATCTCTTTCTTAGTCTTATCAACCTTTAAGCATGTTATTACAACCCTCTTGAGTCAAAAACTTATCACTGAAGTACACTAGAAATTATCATTAACATGCCTTTCACACCTTCTTAGTCATCTAAAACACCTACTAAAGAAGCAAATCAAGCTCCCACTATTACCATGGTTCGTTGAAACTTGTAACACCATTCTTATAGCCTTGTAACACTATAGCATTCCATTTTTACCTTGACAAAGATCATACTAGCTTAAATTATCACATATTTATCTTGATGCTCCTTATCTTATACTAATTCCTTATGTCAATCCATCATGACTAACAAGTATTCATGTTTATAGCACTCATAATTCAAGACTAGATCATAGTCCCCCTTCCTTTAAAGGAATTAACAAACACGTGTCATGTAATTTTGATAATGTGATGTCATGTGTACTTCACTCATGCGAGCTAATAGTCACTCATACTTTTTAATATTTATTTATTTTCAAACTCATCCTTCATAGCACCTTACATACTTGATGAGATCAAAGAATAATTTTTCCTTTCCTTAATAAGTCATCTATAAAGTTTTGACCATCCTCGGTCATGACACATACCTACTTACCACCTTATTTTGTAAGCATGAATAGTGCCACACTTTTAGCACTAATAGAAATCTTACATGCTTGACTCTAGTTAAAATTAGGTTCTTCCTACCTTGTTAGGCTCACCCAGATTTGTAGAGTATCTTTTCACTTCTTTCTCAATCTTATAATCCCTTGTCACAGTCTGTACCATGTTAATCTTGAAGAGCTTGCACATTCTTTGAAAGTACCAAGGTATATTCTTCATTCTAGGCTAGTATAACCTTGAAATTCATCAATGGGGTTCTCTACATCTACCTAAGATACTGCAACAGACCTTTCACAAAGTATTCTTAGGAAGCATCATCTACCTAATACATAGGATATCTAGACTTGATGTTCCCTTACAACTTTTATGGACCCGAGACATGACACACAACTTGCATATCCTTCCAAGACATTAAAAATCCTCATGACCCTATCTGGGATACACTTACACACCTAAATGAGAACCTATAGGTTTGTATCATGTCATACTCTCCGATTCACTATACCTTGTTGCTTCATGAAAGAATTTTGACAATACACCACGGTTTAATGGCCCTTCACAGTCTCTAGGAATTATATAATGATGTATGTACACATTCATGCTTGAATAGTATTTTTAAAACATCAATACACATTCTAACTTGTTATTCCATACCATTTTTGAATATTTATATTAATTACATACATGTATTCCTTTGTCAAATCCAAGAAACAAGCATAAATATCTCAGACTTACCTCTGAATTTCCTTGAAAGCTACCACCAAAGTGTCACTCTTCCATCTCAAACATGAATAACATAGACACGTGTCATTTTTCTAAGATGCATCATTTTGGTCTTCAACATCATACCCATACTTGTAACCATCTTTATTCATAGTACCCTCGGTCATCTTCTAGTTTCTTCAATAAGCCTTGATACTTAATTTTAGGTATTTAAAGAGATATTTTAAATCACCTCATCTTCCTTCATTCTTGCTTACTATCATACCTCAGCCTCGCATAATGCCCAGATTACAAGTTATGAATGTCAATCTCACTTTCACTTATCCATTCTTCTCTCAGAGGCTACTAGCCCTACTCCAAGAGAAATTCACTTCTAGATTTTGATGCATTCACTTTCGCAGAGGAATTTTACCTATTATAATTACCCATCTGGCCATTACATCTTCCTTTTCAATCATATAGCATGATATTGAAGGGTTAATACCCAATTTTCAAATTATTCCTTTCAAATTAGGTCTCCTAATGCGCTACACTATCAAATATGATAATTGTCACAATTTTCCATCATGTGAAGTCTTATCATGGCTTAAGTCTTCTTGAATATTGATGTAGGTCAAATGTAGATATTTTTTTCCAAATTTTAGAATTTAACTCCTCCATTTAGTCCGTTAAGCACAATATCTTGATCAAACAACTTAACATGGTTTCTTGCATCCTTCATAACTTATCCCCTAATAATCTTCATGAACTATACAACAATCCACTTTGTGATGATGGTGTGATCAGGTCATCATATCTCGATGACTCATTCCTTCTTCATTTATCCTTCATGAAGTACACACACTTGACATGCTTAAATCAGTGACACCTATGACATACTTACTGACACAGTTTGGACACAACATGACTAATACACAAGATGAAATGAGATATACCTCCTTGAATGACTAATAAGAACTCAAACTAAAACTCGAGATAAGACAAATTCTTTTGAAGCATACAAAATTATCGAGTAGGAGTTTTACACATAACTCCATCCTCTTTACATGTCACAACAAATAGACTCCATATCATGACATATTATGACTAGTGACACCTTTAGATTATTCTATTCATCAAAATAATATACTCAACATACATGGACTACACGGGTTCCAATTAAAACCATATATTTGAAAGATAAAGAACAAGACATCAATAATAATTCAATCATCAATACCCCATGACATGACAATTGTAGACTCAAAACAAGACATACACCCCTTAGAAGGACTCCTTGACCAATTGCACTCACTTTTATTACTTGAACAACTACTAACAACAACATAGGACTACAATACATACCTCAAAACCATGAAGCCACATCCTACAGTAGAAAATCTCATATCAATCAGCTCCCCCTTTCTCCAATGCTTCATATGGATAATTATGTCTCTAAGAAGCTTAGTAGAGACACAAACTTTCATGGTGAATCTAGAAGAGTGACCTAAAGAGGTCCCAAAACTCTTAGATACCTGCACCTCACATTTTTCATATTGTTTCTAACATGTACCATGGTTATCTTCTTGATTAGAATTCATATTTGTTCTAGATGGAACCATGTTACTCCTTCTTGGCTCTCATATTATTCCTTTTTCTACATTCATGTATTCTATAAGACTCGAGAACTCCTTTCTTTTATCTTAGGACCTTGAGTAATCATGATGACATTCTCTAGCAACATGACCAACTTCATTACAGATAAAACATACCACTGAGCTCTTACCTTTGTAGCCTTCAAATTGACTAGGTGGATCATACAAACATTATCTAGTAACATGACCTCTCTCATAGAAATTTTATCACACTACATCCTTTGTTTGCTCATTCCTATTGTCTCTCTGAGAGTAATCATCTCTAGCAAACCTCCTACACTCCTTATCCCTATGAGCTCCTCATCTCTAGAATTATGGATAAATAACCATTGAATTTAAAATTCAATGGAGAAGAGTAGAAAGTTAGAGAGGCTTCTAAAATTAGAAGCTTCTTGAAATACATGAGGTGGAATTAATTATAGAATTAGAAATTTCTAGAATTATGGAGATATATCCATTGAATTTAAAATTCAACGGAGAAGAGTAGAAATTTTGAGAGGTTTCTAGAATTAGAAGCTTCTAGAAATAGAGGAAGGTGGGATTAAATTAGTTTAGGTTTAATTAGGAGTTAATGATGTGATTACATGGAGAGGCTAGTTGTAGGGTAGGTGTAGAGTAGGTGGGTAGGTAGGTGTAGAAATATTAAATTCCTAGAAAATGGTAATAAGGATTAAGGTGGGATAATGGGATATAATAATCAATTAAAGGAATTAATGATGAAATGATGGGATATTAGATAAATGATGAAATTAATTAGGATAACGGGTATATGTGAAATTTTATAGGAATAAAAAAATTAGATAATGCTAATGTTAGGATATTTGCGGGACAAATTAATCGGGATTAATTATGTCAACATTTTAGATGTCTACAGATGAAAACACCCTATTAGGATACTAGCAGTGAAATTTTGTGGTATACATAGGCTATCATTTTTGTACGTATGTGACAAATGACACAAACATCGTAATAGGATACTTTGGAAGTGAAAATATCTGGTATACGGGATGTCTTTTTGTGAGTATGTGACAAATGATGAAAACACCGTAATAAGATATTAGTAATGAAATTATGTGGTATACATATGCTATCATTTTTCTCGTATATTTGAAAATGACGCCAACACCATATATGATACTAAGAGTGGAATTTTGTGGTATACACATGTTGTCATTTTTGTGCGTATGTGAAAAATGATGAAAACATTGTAATAGGATACTAGTAATGAAATTATGTGGTATACACATGCTATCATTTTTGTGCATATTTGAAAAATGACACCAACACCATAATATGATACTAGGAGTGAAATTTTATGGTATACACATGCTGTCATTTTTGTGTGTATGTGACAAATGACGTAAACACCATAATAGGATACTAGTAGTGAAATTATGTGGTATACACAGGATGTCATTTTTGTGCGTATGTGACAAACAATTCAAACACCATAATAGGATACTATTAGTGAAAATCTCTGGTATTGATGTCGAGCATCATTGAGAAGACCTTAAAATGTAAAATTTCTTGTTCATGGGGTCAATTTGAGTTGTTGGAAAGCCTTAGAGGTATTAATAGGACAATGTGAGTCATTTCAAGCAAGTAATAAGGTTTGGAAATTTGAATTCTCCTTCTTATTGTATTTCCCTCCAAAAGGGAATTTGAATTTGTAAAAACATGAAAACAAGGAAATATGATTGTCATGGAGCTACAAAGAAATTGAAATTAAGTGTAATGGTGTGAAATTAGATCTCTAAGTAATGCAGGGTCATCACTTGAAGGACATTAAAAATGTAAAATTTCCACCCTTGTCATCTTAGGAGATCATGAAAGAAAGTTTGGGATCAACCTAAGTGTTAAGTGGGCTCAAGATACTCAAGAATTCAAAATACATTTTTTTCCTCCAAATGTAATTCAAATTATCATCTTGTAAAATTGGAGCCCTAAGTGTGTTAAGAAGGGTATAGGAAAGTGGTGTGGACATGTTGAAAGGGGTCTAAGTCATATTAAATCATAAATGTTGAAAAATATTGTAAAGGAGGTTATTTCTCTAGGTATGGTGTGTAAAGAGTCACCATGAGTCCAAGAAAAGTCAGTTATGGATCCAAGAAGGAGATATATAAAAGAAGGAATTTGAGTTAGAGAGGAGTTAGTTTGGGGAAATAGTGAAAGGAGGACCTTTTGAGGAAGGTAGAGAGAGTGAGGAAGAAAGGATCCTTAAGACTGAGGAGGGGAAAATAATAAGAGTGCAAGTTTTGTATAAATAATGGAATTTTGTATGAAATTACAGTGGAATAAGTTAAGGATTTGTTATTGAATGTGAAATTCAAATATTTGTACATACATGATTGTCTTAAATTTTTTTAACTCTTCAATTTTTTTGAGTTGTGGAGCTCAATTACTTTAGTTTAGCATGCAATGGAAATTTGCTGGGAAATACAAGAATTAGCATCGGTTAAAGGGGCGCATCGGTCACCCAAGACTGGCAAGTCGGGTATGACCAACATCAATCAAGCAAGGGAGGAACCGGCAGCGGTTAGGTCTAACCTAGCATCGGTTACCTATGCAAGGATGTTTTAATTAACTCTCAGGAATTAGATCTATTTTTAGCATTAAAGTATTTCTATTGATTGTAATTGCATGGCTAAGTGACCTAAGTCTATAAACGACTATATAAGCATAAAAGCTAGGGTTTAGAAGTTAAGAAAGAAGATGATCAACAAGAATTAGAAAGAACTTACAAAATTTGGTGTGAGAGAATTCTTGGTGATGAAGCAAAAGCTTGAGTGAAAGAAAGTACTGAACATCTAATAGGTGTGGAAGATTGTAAATCTTCATTATATATCTTGTCAAAGATTTGGATAATAGATTGGCTTATTTCTTGGTGGATGTAGCCCACACTGGGTGAACCATGTTAAATATGGTGTTGATTTATGTCTCTTGTTTTATATATTTCTTCTGGTAGAATATCCACTTTTATTTACATGTATGCTTAGATTTGATATATTGTCTGTACAACCGGTGTGTTAACCCCAACAACTGGTATCAGAGCTTTGTTTGAGTGTTTTGTGTGTTTATAGATTTACTTACATAGGGTTTTTTGATCGAGTGGGAGCTACAACAATGACAAAAGAAAACAAATACAAGGTAGAGAAATTTGACGGCGAAATTATCAATTATGGAAGATGTAGATTGAGGATTATTTGTATCAAATAGATTTGTATTTACCGTTGGATGAGAAGTCTAGACCTACAAAGATGACTGATGAAGAATGGAAGATTCTTGATAGAAAGGATTTTGGATCTATAAGATTGAGCCTGGCAGCATCCGTGGCTTCCAATATTACAGAAGTGGATTCTATAGTAGACTTAATGAAATCTCTTGCTAATTTATATGAAAAACCTAGTGCTTCAAATAAAGTTTATTTGATGAAGAAACTATTTAGTTCTAAGATGCATGAAGGTGGATCTACATCTAGTCATTTGAATGATTTCGATCTATTGTAAATTAGTTAAAATCAGTTGTTATACCATTTGATGATGAAGTAAAAGAACTTTTATTCTTATGTTCTTTGCCTGATAGTTGGGATAACTTGGTAATGGTTTTTAGTAATACAAAATTTGCTAATAATATTTTGAACTTTGATGATGTGGTTAGTATAATCTTGAATGAAGAAATTTGCAGGAAGAGTACAAAGGAATCATCATCTAGAAATTCTTTGAATGTAGAAAGTAGGGGCAGGTAGAAGGAGAGATCAAAGAGTAAGAGTAATGGGAAATCAAAGTCAAGGGATAGTAGATCTAAATCCAGAAGTAAGGGAATTACTTGTTGGAAATGTGGAAAGAAAGGACATGCAAAGAAAGATTGTTGGTCAAAGGACAAAGAGAACCAACAACTAGACAAAGTTAAAGAAAAAATCTTGCTGCATTAGAGGTAATGCAAGTTGCTCTTGTTATTTCTTTAGATAGTAGAATTAAATCATGGGTTTTAGATTTAGGAGCTTCTTTCCATGCAACCCCTAATAAGGGTTATTTCAGAAATTATGTCCAGGGCAATTTTGGGCATACTTATTTGGGTGATGATGAACCTTGTGCAGTATACTTGGTAAAGGGAAGTTCATCTAAAATTTTATAATGGAAATACGTGGGTATTAAAATATGTGAGGCATGTGCCAAGCCTCGGGAGGAATCTTATTTATGTAGGGTAACTAGGTGAATCTGGTTGTATGGTTACTTTTATAGGAGACTCTTGGAAAGTCACTAAGGGTGATTTTGTTTTGGCAAGAGGTAATAAGGTAGGAACGTTATATTTATCTACTTGTATTACTGATTCATTTTTTGCATTATCTACTTTAGATTCAAATGCATGCATGTGGCATAACTGGTTGGGTCATATGAGTCAAAAAGTAATGCAGATCTTAAAGGCTAAGGATAAGTTATCAGATTTGAAAGATTTACATATTGATTTCTATGAGCATTATATCTTTGGAAAGTAAAAGAGAGAGAGATTTCTCAAAGTTAGGGAAACTAAGAAGGAGAAAAATTGGAGCTTGTACACTCAGATGTGTGGGGACCAGCTCAGGTAACTTCTCATGGAGGATCCCAATATTATGTTACTTTCATTTATGTCTGCTACAAGTATCGTATAAGTTTATTGTATTAAATGTAAATCTAATGTTTTTGAGACTTTTAAAAGATGGAAAGCCCTTGTTGAGAATAAATCAAATTCTAAGTTAAAGTGCCTTAGATCTGACAATGGTGGTGAATATTGTAGCAAGGCTTTTAATGATTATTGTTTAGTGAATGGGATACGTAGAGAAAGAATGATTCCAAGGACACCACATGAGAATGGTGTTACAAAAAGAATCAACAGGACAATCATGGAACGTGCTAGAAGTATGAGGATACATTCTGGATTGCCCTTACATTTTTGGTCGAAGTAGTTGATACAACAGTTTATTTGATTAACCATGGGCCTTCAAGTTCACTAGATGGAGGAATACCAGAGGAATCTTGGACCGGAAAAGAGGTAGATCTTTCTTTTCTTAAATTTTTTGGTTCAGAAGCTTTTATGCATGTTGATAAGGAAAATAGGAAAAGTTGGATGCAAAATCTAAGAGATGCACTTTCATTGGTTATGGATCTGGTGATTTTGGTTTCCATTTTTGGGATTTAGAGAATTCTAAAATTATTAGGAGTCATGATGTTGAATGGAATGAAAAGAGAATGTACAGGGATCAAATTTTGGTACCCAAGGATGAATTGGTTGAGAAGTTTGTGAATGAAAATGAACTCTCAAATTTAAAAGAATTACCGATAGGGTTACACAGTAATCGGTGTCGGTTGACTCTGACCGGCACCAGTCAGATGAACTAGTATTGGTTCCAAAGGATCCAAACCAACATTGGTTATCAGAATCGATGTCGGTTAGAGGTGACCGGCGTCCGTCACCTTTGTCATATTTGGATAGGAATGTCTAGGAGGTCCAGATTGAGCCTCCGGTACCCCAAACTCCTGTGAGAAGGTCACAAAGGGTAAGTAAACTTCTAGAAAGATTTACACCTTCTCTATTTTATTTATTGTTGACTGATAATGGTGAACTAGAGAGCTTTGAAGAAGTAATGCAGGATAAGACTCACATTCAGTGGGAGCATGGCATGGATGAGGAGATGGACTCCTTGGAATAGAACCAGACTTGGGATTTGGTTAAGTTGCCAGCAGGTAAGAGAACATTGCAGAACAAGTGGGTTTACAAAATTAAGGAAGAAGAGGGTGGACAAAAAAGGTACAAGGCAAGGCTTGTAGTAAATGGATTTGCATAGAAAGCAGGTATTGACTTTGGTGAAATATTTTCTCCTATTGTTAAGATGAATTCTATTCGTACTGTATTGATTTTAGTTGCAATAGAAGATTTACATTTAGAGCAACTAGATGTGAAGATGGATTTCCTTCATGGTGATTTGGATGAAGAGATTTATATGCAACATTCGCTTGGGTATGAAGTCAAGGGTAAGGAGAAATTAGTGTGCAGGTTGAAAAAGAGCCTATATGGGCTCAAACAAGCTCCAAGGCAATGGTACATGAGGTTTGATAGTTTTATGCATGAGCATGGTTACTTGAGATGTGAATCTGACCATTGTGTTTATTTCAAGAAGCTTTAAATCGGGAGCTATATTATTTTGTTACTATATGTGGATGATATGCTTATTATAGGATCTAGTATGTAGGACATTGGTGAGCTTAAGATAAAGATAGCTCACACATTTGCTATGAAGGATTTAGGAGCTATAAAAAGAATCCTTGGCATGTAAATACATAGAGACAGGAAAAACAAGAAATTGTATTTGTCTCAGGAGCATAATATATACAAGGTGTTAGAAAGGTTCAACATGTAGAATGCAAAACCTGTTAGCACACCTATGGCTAAACACCTCAAATTGAGCAAAGATTAGTGTCCTTCATCATATGAGGAAGTCAATCACATGACACGAGTTCCATATGCTTGATAGTTGGAAGTATCATGTACGCTATGGTTTTTTGCAGACCGAGACATTGCACAGCGTGCAAAGTGGGATTTGTGAGTAGATATATGGCTAATCTAGGTAAAGAGGATTGGAAATTAGTCCAATTAATACTCAATTATTTGAAAGGGACATCTAGCATGCAGTTATGCTATGGAGGTTCAGATATTTCATTATGTGGATATGTTGATTCAGATATGGCTGGAGATCTAGATGGTAGGAGGAGCACTACTGGATATATTTTCACAGTAGGTGGGATGATAGTTAGCTAGATTTCAAGATTGCAGAAGGTTGTGGCTTTGTTTACTACAGAGGCAGAGTATGTTACAGCTACAGAGGCTAGCAAGGAGATGATATGGATGAGTAGGTTCATGGAAGAGTTGGGAAAGGAGCAAGGTGATTGTAAACTGTTCAGTGATAGTTAGAGTGCAATTCATTTGGCAAAGAACTCAGCATTTCATTTGAGAATGAAACACATTCAGTTGAGGTATCACTTCATACGACAAGTATTGGAGGATGGACAGTTGAATCTGGAAAATATTCATACAAGCAAGAACCTTGTGGATATGCTAACGAAGCCATTAGCAAAGGAGAAGTTGGAGCTACACTCCACTTTTGTTGGTCTTCGAGTTTGAGACTTGAAGAGGAATAAATAATGGTAAGGAAGAATCCAAGAATGACGATGTACGTACAGAATGGTGCAGTAATTAATCTCCAAGTGGGAGATTATTGAGTTGTGGAGCTCAATTACTTCAATTTAGAATGCAATGAAAACTTGCTGGAAAATACAAAGAATCGGTATCGGTTAAGGGGGAACCGGCACCAGTACCACCTAGGAATGGTAGCGGTCGGTATGACTGACATCGGTCAGCAAGGAGGAACCAAAGAATGAGTTAGGACTAACCGGCGTTGGTTACCTATGCGAGGATGTTTTAATTAACTCTCAGAATTAGATCTATTTTTAGCATTAAAGTATTTCTATTGATTGTAATTACATGGCTAAGTGCCCTAAGTCTATAAATGACTATATAAGCATAAAATCTAGGGTTTAGAAGTTAAGAAAGAAGATGATTAACAAGAATTAGAAAGAACTTGCAAAAGTTGGTGTGAGAGAGAATTCTTGGTGATGAAGCAAAAGCTTGAGGGAAAGAAAGTACTGAACATCTGAGAGGTGTGGAAGATTTTAAATCTTCATTGTATATCTTGTCAAAGCTTTGGATAATAGATTGGCTTGTTTCTTGGTGGACGTAGCCCACACTGGGTGAACCACGTTAAATCTGGTGTTGATTTATGTCTCTTGTTTTGTATATTTCTTATGGTACAATATATGCTTTTATTTGCATGTATACTTAGATCTTATATATTTCTCTGTACAACTGATGTAATAACCCCTAACATAGTTAGTGAAGCATTGAATCATAAAAGAATTTGCATGTTAGTTGATTAGTTAATACAATCCAATGTGATAAGGTGATGCCTTGTTTTGGCTGGTTAGAAGTGACTTTTAATCAAGCATTGATATACTGAGATTGTGAAATTCTTGCAAAGGTGTGAAGAATGCGCTTATGAATATATTATGTATGAATCTATTGTTAAGGAGAATATCAACCTAAAAAAACATATACATTGCTCTGTTTTATTATTTAAGGTGCACTATAAGACTGTAATTTTCATCTATAGCCTGTAAGAATCTAAGCACAAGTTGATATGCACTTGTGATTTGATATCATGATCATTCAAGTTTTAGGGATGTGAGGAAGCTCTAATAAAAGTTGTAAGGGTGAAATAAAAGTGGTTTAAACTCATGCATGTATACATCTTTATCATGCACAGTCTAGGTAAGAAGAAATGAGTGTTCTTTCAAAGTTTCATGTGTTATTTATGCCGACTGGTAAAGAATTAAGGAGGAGTATAGTGAAATAGACCCCTAGGTAAAGTTTTGGGTCTTGAATCCATAATTATATGGAGTTAAAGAAAAATTTAGACTCCCAGGGTAGACACAAGCCTTGAGAAACCCTCTAGCTAGGGTTTGGAGGTTAAAAATCCATTATCTCTCGAATACACCCATGGAATTGAGTAAAACTTTGTAAAAAATATTGTCACTGTGTGATGTAAGTGTTTATTGAGGTTTTAGCTCAAAATAAGTATTTCTATGGAAGATGTTAATGGTAGTCTCTTGGAGGACAACAAACATAGGTTAGAAGGCTAATGGGTAAGACCATTTAACAAAGGAACTAGGTCAAAATGGTGGAGTCTTGATATGAAACTTGGTGCACAAAGGAAACTTGCAAATGGGAGTCCAAGAATGCCATTATTTTGTCTTTAATCCTACGTACAAAAATTTATGATTGAATTTTCCTAATGACAGGGCTAGTAGGAAGATAGTGAACTTGTAGAGGAAAAGAGGGATATCATGAAGAAGAAAGTGAGTTAGGGTATGAAATTTTACATACATCTTGATGGTGGAAAAGGGTATTTGGAGAAGATTTGGGTTTGTGTTGGGTATGTTTGGGTAGCTTCAACTATGACTCATGCAAGAGCATTGTCTCAAGAACATTGTAGGGCAGTTTTGGATAAGTGAGGGGTTAATGGATAAGTTGATATTTTGGAATCAATATAGTGAGTGGTATAACATTTTTTTAAGTGTTGAAATAGGGTAGGAAGTTGAAGAAGAGCCATAAAAGACTTCAAGAGAAAAATTTGTTTGATTTGGAGGTTAAGGACCAAGAAGGCTAGTGAAGACAAGTATAAGAAAGGAAAGAGGAATTGAATCTTTGTGAGTTGAGATATTTTGAAGGGATATAATGACATTTATTATAGGGCATTACACATGGTGGAGTGATTAGTAGAGCCATTTAAGATGAGTTTGGTAAAAATAGAAAGAATAAGCCATTTTGGGCTTGGAATGATCCTTAGTTGCAAAGGTTAAGGTGAAGTTATTGTATGAACCCTTCTTTATTAGATGAATGTATGAATGAATCTATTTTCATTCACATCACTAAGATCTTCTCATGGTCCTAGGATGATTTAAAGATGTGAAAATGCCTCATTATGAGAGCATGGGCATATGAAAGGTCATAAAATTCAGTTATGAGACAAGAAGAAGTTACATGAGAAGAGGAAAATTTAAATATATGGAAAAAAGGGAGTTAGAAGACATTCCTCGAGGGAAGGAGAATGCATGTGAGAAGGCTTAGAGAGAAAGGGAGGAAGAGAGCCTTGTAGTATGAATATATTGAACAAAATAGATAGAAAAATTTTTTTTGTAAGGAATTATATGTTGTTTTCTTTATCATGAATTCTATGTATGTGTTAAAGTTGGACATTCAGTGATCATTCTTCAAGAACTCATAGGGAGTGGTTGGAATTCACTAAATAGTTATGGAAGCTTAAGATGGGAAAAACTTTGTTTCTGTGTTTGCATGACTCGTATATCCTTGAATGGTGATGTATTGTTGAACTTATTCAGTGGTAGTCTCATTGTAGAAGAGATTTAGATCAGTTAATTTAACCTTTGAAGCTATTTAACCTATTCTCCAATTGTGAGTATGTTGTTCTTGATAATGCATACAAATAGGACTACAAATAGCTTGACAAAGTTGAAATGGGAAAATATCATTGATCAAAGGATGAATGCATTTTAGAAGGTTTTATTTTAGGAGAAAAAGGGATATTTTTGAAGGTTCAATGCATGCAAGTGAAGGAATTTCATTGAAGTGGAAGAAAACCCCAAGTGAAAAAGGTAACTTTGTTTTCTGTAGCCTTATAGTCTTCCACAGTTAAAGAACATGTAAAATGTAAATGTTTGAAGGAAAGACACCTTACTAGTAAAATATAAGTGAAGTGGGAAATTTCATAGACTTGTGGACCAAATTTAGAAACTTGAATCAAAAATTAGTGAAAGATATACCAAAAGTTGTCTTCTCGAGCTAGACTCGAACAACTATGGTTTTAAGAGAAAATGTGTACTAAAAACCCTAAAAAAGGAATCTTGCCTTGAAATTTGGAAGTAATAGCCATGAAATGGTCCTTCAATAGAATCAAAAATAAATTTGAGATTTCATTGGTGAAATTTGTAAATAATGTTGACAGTCTTCATCAAGGACAATGACACAATTTAGAAGCCTAGTTGAGAAAGGCATGTTAACAAAGGAAGTGGGGCCTAGGAGTGGAGTTAGATCATGAAAATTTAGGGACAGATAGAAATCCTTAATGGGTTCCCAAATATTCATATATTATGCTTGAAAACTTCATACAAAGGAAGTTAGGAAGGGAAAAGGATTGTCCCAAGGCTAGTAGGCCTAGAGTGAGCCTAGGAAGAGGAAAGTGTGATAGGGAGAACAAGAAGAATAGGGTTTTGAAATTTTGCACACACCATGAGGATGATAAAGGGTATTGGAAGGATTTAATATATTATTTTGGTAGCTATAGATGTCTCCAACTATGGAGCATGCAAGAATGATTGTCTTAAGGGCATTTAGTAGGTAGTTTTGACAAGAAGGGAAGTTTGGAGTTTTTGAGTACTTTGAGTCAAGTTTAAGGTTGGTTGAGGTGATGTGATAGGGTTCTCAGCATTAAAATAAGCTATTGAAGGTAATAAGAAATAATTTTCTTGATGAAACCAAAAACTAGTGAAGGGAATTGAAGGGGTAGTTTGGACAAAAGGGTAAGAGTGATTGTTTCTTTGACTTTGATTCATTAGAATGAATGCTTTGATGATGAATGTTTGGTATTGCACATAGATTTCATTTTTGTGCATATGTGACAAAATATGTAAACACCATAATAGATATTGGTAGTGAAATTTTGTGGCATACACAAGCTATCATTTTTGTACGTATGTGATAAACGACACAAACACCATAATAGGCTACTAATAGTAAAAATATGTGGTATACACAGGCTATCATTTTTGTTCGTATGTGAAAAACCAACACCGTAATAGCATAGTTAGAGTGAAATTATATGGTATACACATGCTATCATTTTTGTGTGTATTGATGGATTTAGAAAAGAGGTAGGGGTTTGGATGTTGGTTTGGAGAGGATGGGGATTGAGGATCAAAGGCCATAGTATGATAGGATGTGCGTGTGGTGATTAGATTTGGATTAGGTTGGTGATGGGATTTGGGTTGGGATTGTTTGATTAAGGATGGTTGATTATGATGATGTTTGATTGATTAAAATTTTAAGGTGATATGATGGTTAAGGGTGTTTATAAGCAAGCAAAAAACATGAAATACACACCCTAACTAGTCAAGTGGGATTGCAATCAAGCTATTTCCCGCATGGTAAATACCACACACCAATGGTGGTGCCATAATTGGCTCTCCACATATGTGTCAATGTAGTGTTTTCTAGCGAGTGATATTTGGGAGTGCGGTCTCTTTTCACTATAACATGATATGCAACCAAAATATTTCCTAGATTAGGATATACGAGCTCACTAGGGGAGTCCCCTGATATACCCTATAGTACGTGGGACCCAAGTCCATGTTATAAGGATGTTATCTCGAGGCACGGGTATTAGGAGGTGGAAGCCCTTCACTCCACTTTAATATTAACACAAACTAGCGCTTAGCCAATAACAACAACTTTTATACCCCACTTGGAACATGGGGTGTATCTACATGCGTGGAGGTAAATTCCATGATGACAAGACCTCTAGAATTATGGCAAGTATGTTGATGTCCCTTCTACACCACATTTCCCCTATAAAATAAATAGAGGTAGGCTAACCACTTTTGATCCTTAAGATCATGGACGCGAAAGGAGAGTGAGTATACACGGTATTTCCTTTGGGATAAACAAGTAATGATGTAAAACACAGAGAAGGTAAATTTTCTGTATTTAATAAAGAAAAACTACAACACTTATATGGTGATCAGATTATATAGCTGAAGATAAACAAGTTGCCTCAAGGGTTGGTTACTTTAGAGGATATCTTCAGTTTTGATGATCAGCTAAGAAAGGATAAAGGAAAGATATCAAATCACGCATATAACTACAAAGAAATCTTAGTTGATGATGAAAATAAGTTATTTATTAGAAATGCATGTTCCTTAGCTAAAAACCAGTCTTTCATTAATTTATGTAAAATTTAAAGATGTTTTTGCTTGGAAATACCAAGATTTGAGAGGATTTGATCCTAGTTTAGCTCAGCATACCATAGAGTTGTAGCCAAATTCAAAACCAGTAAGGAAAAACCAAATGCTTGTTAATCCTAAGATTGAACCCTTGATGAGAAAAGAGTTATCCAAGCTGATTGAATTAGGTATTATCTTTCCAGTTAAACATTCAAGTTGGGTTACTAATCTTTTGCATGTTCTAAAAAGAATGGTGAAATCCAACTATGTGTGGATTTTAGAGATCTTAACAAAGCTTCATTAAAAGATCATTATCCACTACCCAATATGGATCATATTTTAAGAACAGTTTAGGTTCAGATAGGATGTCCTTGTTAGATGGTTACAGTGGATACAATTGAATTATTGTGTGTGAAGAAGATAGATACAAAACAGTCTTCACCACAAAGTGGGGTATTTATGCTTACAAAAGAATGCCTTTTGGACTTTCTAGTGCTAGTGCAATGTTTCAACGTGTAATGGACATGGATTTTCATAAACTTCTAAATAAATGCATCTTGGTTTACTTAGATGATATTACTATATTTTTGAATAATTTTTATGATCATCTAATGCATTTAAGGTGGACTTTTCAGCTTTGCATGCAGTTTAGAATCTCTTTGAATCCCAAAAAGTCTATCTTTTCTAGTCCACGAAGGTAAATTACTTGGACATATTATTTCTAGGCAAGGTTTAGCTATTGATCCTTTCAGAATTGAAGCAATTTCACAATTTTCCTTACCTCATCATAAGAAGGCATTGCAAATTTTTCTTGGAAAATTCAACTTTGTTAGAAGATTTGTTCCAAATTTTGCAGCATTAATAAAACCATTAACAACTATGTTAAAGAAAGAAAAAAAATTCTCTTGGACCAGCGAAGGAAGAAAAGGATTCGAGGATATCAAAACAACTATTTCAAAAATCCTAATTTTGATAAGGATTTCACTATGTATGCACTTGCAGGAGCTGAAACCATTTCAGCCATATTAACTCAAGTCAATGATGAAAATATAGAGCAACCCATTGTTTTCTTTGGGAAGAGTTTACATGACTATGAGACAAGGTACACTTTTATTGAAAAATAATTACTTTTTCTGAAGTTAGAGGACTAAATAATTTCAAGTACATGCTTTCCAATAATAAGATACATGTTTTAATCTCTCATCCAAATGTTAAAGCGTTTTTGTTGAACAAAAAATTGAATGAGAAGAGAGTAGGTTGGATTACAAAGGTTATGGAGTATGATGTTGATATTCATGTTGCAAAAATAGTTTGAGGTAAAGGATTATGTGAACATCGATTGCTGATATGGAAAAATATAGGTTACAGAATCAAAAATTCCATTACAGACATGCTGAAATTACGTATCAGCAGTCAAAAATGTTATTACAGCTTGAAAATCAGCAACTAGAACTTAATCTAGAGGTTTAAGGATCAAGTTGGATGACTGATTTGATTGATTACTTGTAGTAGGATACTTATCCAAGAGGTATGGAAAATAATAAATTAATATGTTTCAGATTACAAGCTATACCTTATGTTTTCATTTATGGAAGTGAGAGATAAAGCATGCTTAGAACCCCTGTTGTCATCTCTCAACAAGGGTACACTTCTGAGAGATAACACCAAGTACCAAAGGAGTTTTACAGCTTGATGGTTCATCTACTAAGACCATTGGAATTATTAAAGATTTAAAACTAACTTTTCATGCATGTCCAAGTGTTACAATCTTACAGGATGTGATAGTGGTGGATCTACCACCTTATTTTGTTATGTGCTTATCTAGAGACTTCACATCCAAGATTGGCGGTTACCTTTTAGTAGATTGGACTTATTTAGTTTTAGAACTTGTTATGGAGCTAAGGTAACTATCAATTCAGAGCCCTTGTCAAATTTTCATATTGATCCTTTTACACCTAGTGTTGTTAATGCAAATTATGTTGTAAGTGAAGAACAACTAGATGATTCAGAGGCTAAAATTGGTTATGCCTTAGAAGGTGTCCCGGATCTATTCAAGGATCAAAAAATTGATGAAGATCATGTCCATGACCCATGGAAAATCATTGAGGATCATATTATTGAAGGATAAGGCCTTGGAGTGTATTGTATTCATGAGGAAAGTGTTGTAATTCCTTCTTTGGAGAGAGAAAATCAACAAGTTAGTGGTTTATGGAAACTTTGTTTCGATGGCTCCAAAACCAGTATGGTTCAGGGGCTAGTTTAAAGTTGATTTCACCTTCAAAATAAAAATGCTTTACTGCCATTAAGTTCTAGTTTACTTGTTCTAACAATGTTGTTGAGTATGAAGCCCTTGTTCACGGTTTGGAGTGGGCAAGAAAGAAGAAAATCACATATTTGCAAATTTTTGGGGACAGTGAGCTTGTTATTCACCAGATTAGAGGTTCTAATACTTACAAGAACCCATTAATGAGAACTTACAGACATAAAGTATGGGATTCACTTGATGATTTCCTTTTCTGTTAATGTTCAAGTTATCCCTAGAGATAAGAACAAACACGTTGATAGACTTGTTGTGTTTGGTTCACAATTTGACATACCTGCTGACATTGGAAGTGACTAATTACAACCACATATCAAGGTTTTGGTGAGACCATCGGTCCCTAGATAATGTTATGCATTGGCATGTTTTCGATAATGATGCACACATAATCAAATTTCTGCAAGAAGAAGTAGAATTTTCTGCTCAAAATATAGGAAAATTACATAATCATTATGAAGATCAGATAATATAGCTAAAAATGAACAAGATTCTGAAATAATTTATAACTTTGGAATCCATTTTGGTGAAAATGATGAAATGAAGCATGAGAGGGTTGTACTTATTGTAGGTATAGATCAACATGAAAAAGTTAACATTTTTGAAGGTAAGAGTCTCAATCTTGGTAAAGTTTGTTCACAATTTGAAAAAGACTCTTTTATTCAACTTTGTAGAGAGTATGCAAATGTTTTTACTTGGCAATACAATGATTGAAGTGGTTTTGATCCCTCTTTGGCTCAACATACCATTGAGTTAAAAGGTGGTTCAAAACTGGTTAGATAGAAACAGAGACCAATCAATCCCAAGTTGGAACCCTTGATGTAGATAGAGCTTGAAAAAATCATTGAGTCTTTCATTATCTTCCCCATTAAGCACTCCACTTGGGTGGCTAATCTTGTACCGGTGAGAAAGAAAAATAGTGAAATTAGGTTATGTGTTGATTTTTGTGATCTGAATAAGGCTTCACTTAAAGATCATTATCCTTTTCCTTCTATGGAGTAGATTCTTCAGTTAGTTGCTAGTTCAGAGAGACATTCCTTGCTTGACGGATATAGTGGATATAATCAGATAGTTGTTAAGGAGGAAGATCAGTACAAAATAACATTTACTATAAAATGGGGCACCTATGCTTAGAGAAATATGTCATTTGATTTTTCAAATTCTGGTGCAACTTTTCAATGTGTTATAGACATGAATTTTCAAGGTATTATCAATAAATTTTTCTTAGTTTATCTAGATGATATCACTATTTTTCAAAGCTTGCAAGTGATCATCTACCGCAACTCAAAATAGTATTTGAAAGGTGTAGAGAGTTTGGTGTGTCACTTAATCCTAAAAAATGTGTATTTTCAGTCCATGAGGGTAAGCTTCTTGGTCACATTATTTCCAAACATGGTATGATGATTGATCCAGAAAGGGTAAGTGTTATTCTTACTTTAGGCTTACCAAAACATAAAAATCACTTCAAATTTTCCTTGGAAAAATCAATTTTATAAGAAGATATATTGTTGATTTTTTTGCACTTGTAAATCCTTTGACCAACATGCTCAAGAAAGATTAGAATTTCACTTGGTCAAAAGAAGGAGTGAGTAGTTTTGATGCCATCAAAAAATCCATAGTTGTTGCCCCAACACTTATAAATCCTAATTTTTCAAAATATTTCACATTGTATGCTTATGCTAACATGGATACTATTGTATCAATTTTAACACAATAGAATCGAGAAGAATTGGAGCAACCAATTACTTTTTTCATCCAAAGTCTAATGGAGTATGAGACAAGGTATTCATTCATTAAGAAGCATGTAATTTCAATTATTAGATCACTTAAGAAGTTCAGAATTTTCTCTCTAACAACAACATTAATTGATGGTTGCATATCCAAGCATTAAGGAATTTTTGTTGAACAAAGATATATTAGAAAAGAGAGCAGGTTGGATCACTCGAGTTATGGAATATGAAATTTTCATTAAAGTGACCAAACATATTAGAGGCAAAGGATTATGTGAACACTTGGCTCAATATTTGCATGATAAAAGGAAGTTGTTAATTTGTTGCTGAGAATCAACTGAAAATGTAGAAAATCAATAGCATATAGAGTGGAGTTTCTAAATGTCAAGGTATCTTCAACATGGTATATACCCACCAGGTTTGGACATCTCAAAGAGAATGTATTTTAGAATTCATTCCATCCCTTATTTGTTGGTTAGTGAAGTTTTATTCAAGAAAGATATCAATGGTTTCGTGTTAAGATGTGTTGATTCAAATCAAGTTGAAAGGCTTCTCAAGTAGTTTCATGATAGCCAAGGAGGAGGGCACTATTCAGCTAGAACTACATCCCTTAAGATCATGAAAGGAGGTTATTATTGGCCTACACTTTTGAAAGACAACCATGGTTGGGTAAGGAAATGTCATAAATGTGCATTATTTATAGGAAAATAAAGGCTTGCAGCCTCACTATTGCAGCCAATTACAATTTATAAACCCTTTCCTCAATGGGGTTTGGATTTTATTAGTTTCAATAATCCATCTTCAAGCATGGTTCATAAATGGATACTCACCACAATTGATTACTTCATGTGGTGGACATAAGTTGTTTCTTTGAATGAAGCTAATGAGATGAACATCTTGGATTTTTATGAAGGCATAATTACAAGGTTTGGTGTTCCTTTCACCATTATTTTGGATAATGCTAAAGCTTTCTGGGTGCAAAAATTTTGCATGGGCTGTTCAAAATGGAATTTATTTGATTACTTCATCCAATTATTACCTGCAAGGTAATGGATTGGTAAGGTAAGGTAAACACATCCTTTCAGCATTTTCCTACTTTCAATAATGGTTGCCATCTTTAATGGCATGTCTTGTAGAGGTTTTGTTTTCCCCTTGTTCATTTTTGCACAGGTTTCCATTATTGTTTTATCCATTTTTCGGAGGAATTATGAGTTTTATCAACAACATATAGCCTTTGGCATGCATGTTCAGGTTTGGTACAAGTTTTAGTTGGCATTAATGGCTGAAATAGCCATTTTTAAGGGTTCTTACAGGTTAGCAACTAACTCAATCAACAAATTCACAAAGATGTTGACCATTTTGGGTCAATCATCAGGTAGGGGTATAAAATTATTCCACTTGTTACCCATTTTGATGGTTTTAGGGACAACATAACATCAAATTTGTAACTCAAGTGTTGTCATAGAAGGCCATGCCTTATAGATGTTGTCATTCAAAGTTTTTCACCTTCATCAGAGTTGTGCAAAAATCGTGAAATACCATTTCATGGCCCGGAGGAAGGTAGAAAGGGTAGAATGTATCAAGATCACATTCTGGAACTACAATTAAGTGGCAGATTTGAAGGACAAGTATAATTAATTCAAGTTATTTCCTTATACTTAGGTGGAATTGCATTATGTTTTGAGTTGATTAAGTTCATCCGACATCACGATTACAAAATTAAATGTAAAAGGAAATTACATAGATCATAATAGAAGATAATTTCATATATTCATAAGAAAATAGTACAATTACCCCACACGAGCCATGGGATATGGCTATAATAAGCAAGTTAGTGGTTTGTGGAAACTTTATTTTGATGGCTCCAAAACTAGCATGGTTCAGGGGCTAGTTTAATGTTGATTTCACCTTCAAAACAACAATACTTTATTGCCATTAAGTTCCAATTTGTTTATTCTAACAATATTGATGAGTATGAAGCACTTTTTCATGGCTTGGAGTGGGTAAGAAAAAAGAAAATCACATATTTGAAGATTTTTGGGGACAGTGAGCTTGTTATTCACTAGGTTAGAGGTTCTAATACTTGCAAGAACCCATTAATGAGTTTTTACAGACATAGAGTATGGGATTTACTTGATGATTTCCTTTCTGTTAAGATTCAAGCTATCCCTAGAGATAAAAACAAACATTTTGATAGACTTGTTGTGATTGGTTCACAATTTGATATACCTGCTGACAATGGAAGTGAAAAATTACAGCCACATATAAAGGTTTTGGTGAGGCCGTTAGTCCTAGATAATGATATGCATTAGCAGGTTTTCGATAATGATGCACACATAATCATATTTCTACAAGAAGAAGCAAAATTTTCTGCTCAAAATCAAGGAAAATTACAGAATCGTTATGAAGATCAGATAGTACAGTTGAAAATGAACAAGATTCCAAAAGGCCTTGTAACTTTGGAATCCATTTTGATGAAAATGATGAAATGAAGCATGAGATGGTTGTACTTGCTGGAGATACAGATCAACATGAAGAAGTTGTCATTTTTAAGGTAAGAGTCTTAATCTCGGTAAAATTTGTTCACAATCTGAAAACAAACTCAAGGTTTATTTTAAGACCCCCCTCTGAAAAATTATTATAGAATGGTTGACGAATCTCTGAAACATAATTTCAAAACGATGGTGAATCTATAAGAAATATATTCGCGAAAAGGAGCTTTGGTAAGGCATTTTTAAAAATGGTTTCATACATTTGGATGGGTATTGGATGGATGTTTGTTTGGCATTGTATGAAATTATTGTTGGTCAGCCATCTAGTCTACATTGGACAACCATCTAACCTGCACATTGGATGGAATCCATTGGTCATTCATCCAACCTTGTTAGTCTTTCGTTTGAACTGTGTTTAGTACATCCTTTTTGGTTAGTCATCTAACCTGCATTAGATCGTCATCTAACATATGCATTTGATGGAATCCATTGGTAGTCCATCCAACCTTATCATCTACCATCCGATCTCGTGTTTGATGCATCCCATTGGTTGACCATCTAGCTTGCATTGGAAAATTATCTAACGTTCACATTGAACAAAATCCATTTATCGTCTGTCTAACCTTGTTGGTCTATTGTCTGACCTGTGTTAGACACATCCCTATTGGTCGACCATCCATCCCATGTATGTCATGCTATTAAGATAGTTTTCTATCCCATGTATGTTGTGATGTTAAGACAATCATCCATCCGTGTATGTATTATACCTTGATGAATATTTGCACATTTTGATTAGAAACATTAGTGAAATACATTCATAAGTTCATTTTTAAAAATAAATAGTGGGTGAAATGACCTATATAAATGATTTTTCAGATGAAATTTTAGGCAAACTGGGTGGCAAACAACTTCTCGAAATTCACCATTTGAAATTTCCAAAATCCCTAATATTCGCAAGTTGATGAAAATTCGCCACTAAAATTTTTCCTCAAAAAAACTCTTTCATTCAACTTTGTAGAGAGTATGCAGATGTTTTTTCTTGGCAATATAATGATTTAAGAGGTTTTGATCCCTCTTTGGCTCAACATACCATTGAGTTAGAAGTTGGTTCAAAACCAGTTAGATAGAAACAAAGACCAATCAATCCCAAGTTGGAACCCTTGATGTGGATAGAGCTTGAAAAACTCATCGAGTATTCCATTATCTTCCCCATTAAGTACTCCACTTGGGTGGCTAATCTTGTACCGATGAGAAAGAAAAATGGTGAAATTAGGTTATGTTTTGATTTTTGTGATTTGAATAATGCTTCACTTAAGGATCAATATCCTTTTCCTTTTATGGAGAAAATTATTTAGTTAGTTGTTGGTTTAGAGAGATATTCCTTTCTTGATGGATATAGTGGATACAATCATATAATTGTCAAGGAGGAAGATCAATACAAAAAAACATTTACTACAAAATGGGGCACTTATGCTTACAAAAAGATGCCATTCATTTTGTCAAATGTTGGTGTAACTTTTCAACGTGCTATGGACATGGCTTTTCAAGGTATTATCAATAAATTTATCTTATTTTATCTAGATGATATCATTGTTTTTCAAAGCTCTTGACTAGTGATCATCTACCATAGCTCAAAGCTTAGATTGTTATTCTTTGAAAGATGCAGGCCCAAGAGTTTGGTGTGTCACATAATCCTTAAAAGTTGTGTTTTCAATCCATGAGGGTAAGCTTCTTGGTCACATTATTTCCAAACATGGTATGATGATTGATCTAGAAAGGGTAAGTGTTATTCTTACTTTAGGCTTACCAAAACATAAAAACACTTCAAAGTTTCCTTGGAAAAATCAATTTTATAAGAAGATATATTGCTGATTTTGCTACACTTGCAAATCCTTTGACCAACATGCTTAAGAAAGATCAAAATTTCAATTGGTCAAAAGGAGTGAGTAGTTTTGATGCCATCAAAAAAGTTATAGTTGTTTCCCTAACACTTATAAATCTTGATTTTTCAAAATATTTCATGTTGTATGCTTATGCTAACATGGATACTATTGCAGCAATTTTAACATAGCAGAATCGAGTACAAGACAAGGTATTCATTCATTAAGAAGCATGTAATTTCAATTGTTAGATCTCTTAAGAAGTTCAGGCATTTTCTCTCTAACAACAAAATTAATTTGATGGTTGCACATCCAAGCATTAAGGAATTTCTATTAAACAAAGATATATTAGAAAAGAGAGTAGGTTGGATCACTCGAGTTATGGAATATGACATCATCATTAAAGTGACCAAACTAATTAGAGGTAAAGGATTATGTGAACACTTGGCTCAAGATTTGCATGACAACAAGGAAGTTGTTTATTTGTTGCAGAATCAACTGAAAATGTAGAAAATCAGCAGCATACGAGTGGATTTTCAACATGTCAAGGTATCTTTAGTATGGTATATACCCACCAGGTTTGGACAACTCAAAAAGGAGGTATTTTAGACTTCAATCCATCCCTTATTTGCTAGTTAATGATGTGTTATTCAAGAAAGATATCAATGGTGTCATGTTAAGATGTGTTGATTCAAATCAAGTTGAAAGGCTCCTCGAGCAGTTTCATGATAGCCAAGGAGGAGGGCACCATTTAGCTAAAACTACACCCCTTAAGATCATGAAAGGAGGCTATTATTGGCCTACGCTTTTCAAAGATAGCCATGCTTAGGTAAGGAAATGTCAGAAATGTGCATTCTTTACAGGAAAAGAAAGGCTTGCAGCCTTACCATTGCATCCAATTACAACTGATAAACCCTTTGCTCAATGGGGTTTGGATTTTATTGGTCTCATTAATCCACCTTCAAGCATGGGTCATAGATGGATACTCACCGTAACTGATTACTTCACGCCTAATGAGACAAACATCTTGGATTTTTATGAAGGAAAAATTACAAGGTTTGGTGTTCCTTTCACCATTATTTCAGATAATGCTAAAGCTTTTGTGGGTACAAATTTTTTTGCATGGGCTGTTCAAAATGGGATTTATTTGAGTACTTCATCCAATTATTACTGCAAGGTAAGGAATTTGCTGAAAGTACAAACAAGAATTTACTCAGAATAATCTTGAGAACTATTGATGAAAATCAACATATTTGGCACAATAAATTAAAGGCAGCCTTGTGGGCTGATAGAATTACTCATAAAAGGTCAATTTCAAACTCACCTTTCAAGTTGGTTTATGGTTTAGAAGAAAAGTTACCCATTTCTCTTGAGCTTTTAGCTTTAGAACTAATGCATCAAGTTGAATTAATGGAGAATGAACCCATGGAAGTAAGATATGCACAACTTATGGAACTTGAAGAAATCGAAATGAAGCTATGTTGTCCATGGAGAAGAATCGGGATCAAATCAAAAGGACATTTGATAAGAAAGCCAAGGAAAGAGTTTTCAATGAAGGTGACTTAGTATTAAAATGGGATGAGGATAGAGCAAAGCCAGGTGCCCACACCGAGTTTGACTCATTGTGGAATGGACCATATATTATCACGGAATGCAAGTTACACAATGCATTTCAACTTGCATGGACAAATGGAGTAGAGCTTTTGATCCTAGTCAACAAGATCCATTTGAAGTATTGTTTCTGAATGAGATAGGTTGACATTGTATTATAGTTTACATGTTTTCCTCTAAGTGTTTTCTAAACACATCCTTTCAGCATTTTCCTACTTTCAATAATGGTTGCCATCTTTAATGGCATGCCTCGTAGAGGTTTTGTTTTCCCCCTTGTTTAGTTTTGCATAGGTTTCCATTGTTGTTTTGTCCATTTTTGGAGGAATTATCAGTTTTATCATAAGCATGCAGCCTTTGGCATGCATGTTCAATTTTGGTACAGGTTTTCAGTTGGCATAAATGGCTGAAATAGCCATTTTTAAGGGTTCTTACAGGTTAACAGGTAACCCAATCAACAAAGTCACCAAGATGTTGACCATTTTGGGTCAATCATCGGGTAGGGGTATAAAATTTTCCCATTTGTTACCCATTTAAATGTTTATGGGGACAACATAGCATCAAATATGTAACTCAAGTGTTTTCATAGAAGGCCATGCCTTATAGATGCTACCATTCCAACCTTTTCACCTTCATCAGAGCTATGCAATAGCCATGAAAGACCATTCCAGGGCCCAGAGGAAGGCAGAAAGGGCAACATGTATCATGATCACGTTCTTGAACTACAATCAAGTGGTAGATTTGAAATGCTTAGGTGAAATTGCATTATGTTTTGAGTTTCTTAAGTTCATTCCACATCACGATTACAAAAAGAAATGTAAAAGGAAATTATACAGCTCATAATGAAGGTAATTTCATATATTCATAAGGAAATAATACATTTATCCCACACAAGCCATGGGATATGGCTATGATCATAAAAGAAAATGCAGATAAATACAAAGTTGAAAGTGTGAGGGATGAGTAACCTGTCATTTCCTGAGTGTGAAGGTTGCTCCAAGATTTCTAGATTGCCCAAGTTGGAGCTCCAAGTACCTGAAAGAGAAAAATAGAAGGGTTAGATCTCAGGGTCACTGATATCGCATGCTACCAGTTCCATATGTATATGCATTAGCAATCAAATAAGTGTGCATGAGAAGGAATCAATAACATAATCATCAAATTACATGTCATTATCATTCGGGAGCATATTAAGAAAGAAAAATCACAAAAGGATGAAAAAGAATGACTGTTTCCCCATACTTTCTAACTACTTCTTTTCAGTGTGCATGTACAGGGTTATAACAGGAAAAAGTATAATTTTATAGCTTCAAATATAGGCTTCCAAGACCCATGAAATACTAAAAGAACAATTGTAGTCACTCATAGAAGTGTTATTCAAATGAAGTAGAAAATTACATAGTGGAAAGGAAGCAAAGAGTGCATATGTTCATCATATTAATACAAAAATAAGGGTTAGAAATTGAACAAAGAAGACATTTAAAAATGTAAAAATTTCAAGAGCAAGCGCTTATGATCAACCATATGGTATATTTGCAAAGAATAAATGCTTCAAAGTTGATTTAAAGAAAAGAAAAATATATAGTTTGTAATGTTCAGAAAATGGAAGCTACAATCACCCCATAAGGAGAGAAATATGTGTCATCTTCAGCAAAGAATCAGAGTCCCATAATTGTTTTGTTCATCAAATAATGAATCATCAAAAAAACTATTACATCGATCAAAAGCAAGGAAACTGAGAGGTTGAAAGTCTCTTGTTGTACTTTGATAATATGTCAAAGAAAAAATTTGAATCCTCCATTATTGTAGATTTTCATGCATATTTGGAGCAAAACTATGCTTTGATCACATAGTTGATAATTGAAACATAATTTGGAAATATTATGCATTTTACCTAAAAAATTGTATTTCTCTTAAATACTGAGTTCTCTGAAACTATTCCAAACTTTAATACTTTAATTTTAACTCTGTTGCAATTCGAATTTGCTCCTTAGCTGCAAATGCTTTCAAGATTTTTGTTTTCTTCTTCTGAGTTGTATCCTGAAACTACATAAGTTTGTAGTATATTTTCTTTGGGGTCTCGACAAAAACATGGAAACCTTTACATTGGAGAAATTTGTTCCTGAATGGATAATGAGGAAAAAGATTTAATTCTTGTTTGTATAAATTTGCACCTGTTTCGTTCATTGGTTTCTCATGAAAATAAAATAGAGCATTCTAAAATAGATTATACAATATATGATTTGAATTTGATCCTGTAGATTATACTTCCAAGACAACAAGATTTACTTTCTCATAAACTTGCTAAGCTACAGATTTCTTCTAAAACAACAGAAAAGGAAGACCAAAAAGTAGACATGGTCCTTAGAACAATGGAACAAGACCATATCAAAGAGGTTAAATGGATGGTTCAGAAAGTTTTAAATGCTCATGACATCAAGAAGCCACCACCATTTTATCTATCATTGATTATTGGAGAACATCTTGTTCATAAATGTATGGTGGACAAGCGGTGCAAGTAGCACAGTTATGTGAAAAGAAATTGCAGAGAAATTAGGCTTGCAGTATGAACCTACAGAAAAGAGTGTTTCTGACTTGATGGAACTACAACTAATACAAGTAGGTGTCATCAGAAATCTAGAGGTAACATTGCATGCTTGCCCAAATGTTTCCATTCTGCAAGATATTACTGTTGTGGATTTACCTCCTTACTTTGCTATATGTTTATCAAGAGATTTCACAACAAAAATAGGAGGTTATCTCTCTTCAGATTGGTCTTTCTTGTTTTCACTACATGTTATGGAACCAAAGTTACTATCAATTCAGAACCGTTGGCCAGATTTCACATTGAGCCTCACGCTTCTAATGCATTAGCTAATTATGCAGCCTTAGACAAGTCTGATTTTGATAATACAACTCATGTTTCAGCATTGGATGGTGTTTCTAACCTATTTATGGATGAAAAGACACATGAAGAACATCATGATCCTTTCAAATAATTTTAAGAACATCTGTTTGGTGTGTATTGCTTGCATGAAGAAAACACACCAATTCCCTTGCTATCCAAAACTCAAAATGTAGCAGAAGGGATTTGGAAGCTTCATTTTGATGGAGCTAAAAATAAGAAAGGAAAAGGAGCAGGTTTGATGCTCACTTCCCCAACAAATGAAAAGGTATTTTTAGCTTTGAGTCTCCAATTTTCATGCACTTGTAATGTGGCCAAATACGAAGCATTGATTCATGGCTTACTTTGGGCTAGAAAGAGAGGTATTAGCATGTGTAGACACCAAATTCGTGTCTTACGACCCCTTGTGACCCGCATCTCATTTCGCAACCTAACCTCATCACCTAAACTTTACACAATTATTTATTAATTACCTCAGTAATTGATAAATCCCCATCACCTCACCCGCCACCTCATTTTGCCACCTCATCATGACCTAGCCCTAATCCTAAACTAACCTAATTAAAACCTAAAACTTGGTCTACACCTACACCCATAACTAATGACCCCTTTCTCGCACCCAAAACCGACCTTCTAGTCACTTGACCAAGCCCGCAGCTGATCTCTCGGGAGAAAAGCAGGGAAGGTGGGTGATTTTACTAAAAATAGCCTACTTTTTTTCCTTACCGATGCCGGTTCTACTCGACCGCCGCGGTTTACGCAACCGCCATCTGCCTCGTAAATGGGCTCCCAAACCAAAACAACGGATCGGAATTTCATTTTGGAGATCAGTCGAAGGATTTTTGGATCAACAGAGATTATTGGGAGCGAGGAACAGAGTCCAGACCTTCACTTGACCAAGCAGAGACGAGTGGAAATACCAGAAGTGTTTACAGCAAAGGAGATCAGCTTGCATCTTGGTCAAAACCAGTAAGTCACATCTTGCATGTCCTCTGTTATAACATTTCTTATGTTTCTTGAATCTCAGTCCTCCTAAATCCGTTTCTGAGTCCACTACCCAACGTGCTATCAGATCTAATCAAGTTATTCTTTTACCTCTCATCATCTCATTTCCTAATATCATCCATAAACCAGCCTTTACAAACACCATAGCTACCAAGAAGATCCTATAACCCACGGTATCGGTTATCAAGAATCGCATCGCCATCGGTTATCGAATCGCAGCACGGATCCTCCGATCAAAACCGAAAAACAACCTTTTCCCTACCAGCTTCAACGAAACAACTTAATTGATATTTTACGCAGTCTTTTGTGTTAATTCATATTAGCAGGGAAATGACCACCTTCGAAAGGAAGTTTTATATTTCTGGGCCCAAGGCGTTTCTCATTTATTGTTTAATCAAAATCTTGTGGTCTTGTGTTCTTATTTGCAGTAGTAGTCCTTCCAAGACAAAAAGGAGTTCTTGTGGATCTTTCTTGTGACGCACACCATCTGTATTCCTCCTAACCCCTAACCTTATCTCTGCTTTAAAAGGAACGTAAACATTTCCGAGTGAAACACAAAAAGGACCCATTTTGGGTTTATCTTTATTTTCGCTTGCTTTCATAGGAGCATACTTGCTGTTTTCTTCTTCTAAAGATATTCACAAGGTATTTTATTATTTCGTAAAAGAACTTGCTTTGTTTTTCATCTTGCATTAGTGAAAGTCATCTCTTTTGCTTCATCGAATATCACTTTCGATTTGGGTTTAAAACACATGATTCCCGCCTCGTTGTTTTTCAATTCTAGTGAACATAGATTAAGTAATGTGTCGTACACGTGGGGGTGATATCCATGGTATTGACAAGAAATTAATCTTACATTCACCGCACAACACATACCGAATCACTTCACAATTAACACAACTACCAAACATCCCCCTTTTCCGTGGTATTCCTCCGCCCGATTGAGGTAACCTTATAAGCCAAAACAACTTGACATTTCCCCTAAGTCTCTTGTTTAGGATTTTGACATCCTTCTACGTCTAAAGGCATAAGCCCACGATAATTAAAATTAACCCTAGGGTTAATCTCTGGATTTGCGTGTGCATCTTGCTTGTTTTTAGTTTTGTTTTCTTTCTCATACTCTGTCTTCTGTGATCAATAATTGGACAAGTATACTAAACGTTGTTAAAAATCAAATTAGCAGCCTTTTTATATCTTGTTAGCCCAGACTTCTTACACCGACATCGGTTACCTGACCGACGTCGGCTATAGTATAACCGACATCGGTTACATTGAGACCGATATTTGCATCGTCTTTTCAATTCTCGACAAACCAAAGAACCTACCAATTTTACTAGTCTGAGTTTGTTTCTATTCCTGACAGATTAAAACCCTACTGTGAACTTCTGTCCATGGTTGTTATCACTCGAAAGCAAGCCGCCGCCATGGTTTCACATGCTTGCTCTGTTTCTTTGCCTGAATCACCCCCTTCACCTTCTGTGGGGAATCCTACTGATACCAGCGAGGTTCCTAAAATTCCTGTGGGAGATAAGGACTTTGCCAAGTTTCTGGATGCTAATTCCAGCGCTGTACAATACTATTTGTCTCATACCCCTGACCGTACACCTGATGGTCAGCTCCTTGTAGGTATGCCTATCAGTATAGCTGCTCATTTAGCTCCCACTCCGCCTGATAATACCGCCTTGCTTCCTGCATCTCTAGCCCCGTCTCCCAATCCGACGGCTGCAGAGGTTCATACGACCCCGATTAGCTTTCCTTTTGTTAATCTTGGACCCCACATATCATTACCACCGACCGCCCCTACCTCATCTCTCTTGCAGACTGCTCCGTTCATGACTTGCTCTCTGCCACCTATCCACACGAGCTTTCCTTCTCAAGCTCCGCCTACCTTTTCATTCCCATACACGTATCCAGTGACCTCAACATCCTATATAGGACACCCCTATTCAGTCGCCTCAACATATTCATCCTCCACACCTTATCAACACTTAACCCCACCAGTGTCTAGCGGTGGTCCTTGGTCCAATCTGCCTCCATTCACCACAACCACACCATCATCTCATCCAACCACTGACTTAATTAAACAAATGATGGACAAAATGCAAAACCTGGAGGCTTCTGTTTCAGGAAGTCGTAGCGCCTTGACATACGAGCAAGTTTGTCGGGAGCCCATTCACCCTTCTGTCCCCCTTCATTCATATCCTCCTCAATGGGAACTAAAATTTACTCTTTTAATAGAAAGAGGATCCTCAACAACACTTGCGATCATTTAGACATGCTTGTTATTTGATTGCTCATGATGATGCCTGTTACTCCGCACCTTTCCCATGTCCTTATCAGACCCGCCTTGAGTGGTACAAAGTTGCTTTAACCCAAAGACTCAATCTTCTCTTTTAACCAACTAGCCCAATCTTTCTTGGATCATTTCTCCATTAACATTGCAAGAAAGTATCTATCACCGACCTCTATGCCATCCGACAATTTGAGGACGAATCTATCGCAGATTTCGTTGGACGATGGCGGGGCCTTATCAACCAACTTACGTATGCCTTGCCTCAAACCGAACTTATCGAACTATTTACGCGGGCCTGCGCTAAGCACATCTCCCCTACCCTCCAAATTCAAACTTTCCGTACATTCGACGAGGCCTTTACTATGGCTCGAAAATTAGAAATTCGAGCCTTAGAGGAAGAGAAATTGCGGTTGCGCAACAAAAACTCCACTTTCCGAACTCCTGATTCTACCAATAAACCAAATACCACCACTCCTCACGCGTCCACTTCTTCTAAATCAAAAGGAGCTGTCCACGCGGTGATGGTCAAATCCCAACCACCGTCCAATACTCCACCAAAAACCACCTATAAATACAAAGCCGAGCCCATCAACTACACTCCCTTGGGAGAAACCTATGGTGTGATATTGGAAAAATTGCTCAAAGCAGGAGCCATTACCTTACCTCCTGTTAAACCTCATTCCGGGTTTGATTCCACTCGCGCCATACCTTCCTGGTACAAAGAAAATGACTTTTGTAACTTCCACCGCGTGAAGGGACACAGTCATGAGAACTGCAAGATGTTGAAAAACATAGTGCAGGAAATGGTTGACGCAGGGGATATAGCTCTCGATAATCCTAACGCCCCTGCTAACCGAAATTTGAAAATATTCAACAAGCCATTCCCGAATCACTCGTCCAACAGTAACGTAAACCAGGATATCTTAACCGAGGAGAGTGTTCATGAGATCCATGCAGTATTCGATACCCAGCCAAAAGCCTCTATCGAGAAAATTTTGAATCAAGCCTCTTCACTAACACAGGAGCCCGAACCTCCTTTACCACCATCAAGCCAAAGCGAAATCGTTCCTTTACCCATAAAAGAGTTAACTGCCCAGACTTCTCTTCCCATCAATGAGTCTTCTTATACCACATCCCTACAAGACTGCGAACGGATGTTATCTAATTTATCTATTTCCCAAACGTCCCCTTCTACCGCTCTTGCTACACAAGAGGAAGGCTCGCCACTCCTTTTTACATCCTTAGAAGAGAAATCTCCTACACCAACATCACCAAATTCTTTAACCATAACAGATCCTCTCAAACACGCCCTCCTACCTATTAGTCCCTCATCACCTAAATCTTTTCAACGACCAGTCGACCTCTTAACATCTATGGATACAATGCCTCATCTACCCCCTGTATCACACCTACAGTGGACTGGAATCACAACCCGTCTTTCTTCCGTACAAAAGTTCATATTCACACGTGAGGACTGTCATTCCACAGAAGATAGACAGGCCCTATGGGAACGTTTGAGTAGGCCATATTCTACTCAAATGCAAATGACCGATCCTGATGCCTCCACCATATACCCGAAGTGCTTACAGAAGCTTAAAATGCCCATGTTCTCACCTTCACCCCCCTCACCTCTACCAAATGCCCCGTCCACTTCTATTAACTTAGCCAAATCTTCCCCTACGCTTGGGACCTCACCAATGCCCAGTCTAACACACCCGCCTAAGCGACTCGATTTATCCAAAAATAAACCCGCCCCGCCACCTAGGAGACAAACTCAATCCGTGCCTCTATCACAATCAAAACCCTCATCGTCACACCCACCTTCCATATTGGGACCTCATCCCTCCACCTTACATCAATATATCATACCTCCTGCGTTTTCTTCAAAACGACCTACGCCTTCTACACCTATACAGAGATCAAAGGGTATAACAACATCGTTACCCCGCGTATCCTGTCCACCTATCAACCCTAAACCAATCCCATCATCAAAGGATTTATTTTCTGTCACTCCCCTTTCTCCGTGGTTGTTTCCCGCTACCACGTCATCTGTAGCCTCATCATCTAACCAGCCGAACGTAACTTCTGTGCCAAAGAAACCACGTTTAGTGAAAAACACGTGTCAGCACCCCTCGGCTAAACCACCACCCGTACGAACCAACCACGCCCAAACATTACCAAAACCCGCACAACCAATACCCTCATCCGATTTTGACCCCCTCAAAGGATCTTACGCCAAAATCCTTGCTATGTTGGTGGAGAATGCGACCATTTCCCTACCCCCACTTAGACCTTATGACCCGTCTAAACCTCGACCCGCAGGTTATGATGAGTCTAAAATCTGCGCCTATCATCGCACACCAGGACATGATGTGGAGGGATGCAAAGCTTTAAAAACCATCCTTCGTCAGTCACCTCTCCCGGATAGAAAGGTTAAGAAAGACAACTTACGAAGGGAGAGACCTTTAGCTTCAATTCCCTCTACTATATCATCTGTCCCCGCCTCACCAAGATCTATCATTATTACAACCCCACCTCTTGAAGACCATGAATTATCCCAACCATCTTCCTCATCTCAGGTCTACGAGATTAATATGATTAGTGTCGCTACTCGAGGACAGAAAAACACTGGGAAAGCGAAAGAAAACACACCTGCGGCATCTCTTTCTCCTTCAACCATCCCGATTGCACCACCACCTAAAGTGGTTATTCGCGGACCCGCCTATCCCGTCTCTAATGGAGTTGCCCACCGAACTATGATCAAACAGCTTCATCAATCACCCGTAAAAATGACACTATATGATCTCATTCAGACTTCTGAATCTCATCGACAAGCTCTCGTTGAAATTCTTCAAGGGATCGAGGTCTTACCTAATGAAACCCTGCCCGTTGCCTCCATTCTAACACCCAATCACGTTGCCTCTCTCACCAAACAATCCATCTCCCCCACCACTTCGCCTCTCGCATGTAAGCCGCCGCGCTGGTTTCCGAAGACGAAATTATCGACTTTTATGTAGAAGATCCTAACCCTACCCTTTTCATCTCAGCTTACGTCCGGGACATTCGGGTACGTCGTGTTATGATTGACGGGGGCGCCAGCCTAAACATCATCTCTTCAAAAGCCTTCCAACAAATGAATATCCCTTCTAGTTGCATGTGTGCCAACCCCATCATGTCATGCGGTCATTCAATGACGCTTATTACCTCTACCTTAGGCACCGTGATCCTCAACATTTGTGTAGGACCACGTGACTTTACCCGAACTCTTCTATGTCCTCGAGGGAGAGTTCCAATATAATATATTGCCGGGTCGCCCTCGATCCGGCCATGGGATGCGTTCCCTCAACATTACATAGATGCATAAAATTTGAGTACGAGGGGAAGTCCTACACCGTAAAAGCTGATCCTCCTCCCTTTAAAACCTGCAATATGTTATATCGTCCTAACGATGTGCTTATACCAATCAAGACACCCATACATTCAACCCAACCATCCTCTTCAAATGTACCTCAACCATCCACCTCAACTGCACCTACGCCTTCAACTGATGAAACCACCGTCGCAAAAACCACTTCCCTTCCCGCAGCTAACATCCCAACCTCCGACCCCTTAGTAGATGTTTTTCAACGCCTTACGCTGGGGGAGTACCGCCTATATAACGTTAGTTCTTTCCCTACCCCGCAGGAGTACGGACAATTACATGCACATCCCACCTACGACCGTCGCGTGGGGGAAGTAATCTCTTACGGACCACCCCATTGCCGCACCAACCTAACATATGGGGGTGTTGACGCATCTTCCATTACCCCTGAACCTCCTCTTGGTGTGGTCCCCTTCCAATCCGATTTTCAATACCTGACAAATCGTCGCTTCGCCCTCACCTTCTTGACTCGCTGTGCTTGGAAAGGCTTTGGTTTTGGTCTTTATGAACAAGGCCGACATACGCTCATCCCCATCACCACACGCAAACATAATGATCGCAGTGGTCTCGGTTTTCCTGAAACACCTACACAGGAGACACCTCGTGTCAGCTGTATTCTGGAAGAAGACAACGTCACCCCTACCGAACCATCATCACCCACTTTGCCATCATCACCCACAGAATCGATGGACCCTGAATCTATCCCTCCTAACTTTTTTTTTTCATAAATGCCATCTTCATAGGTCCTCTCACTTATCAACGCGATAATGAGGACCCATCTTCTCTTCCCCTTCTGTATCCAGACATGATCGAAGAGGATTCGCCTTCGATTAATGTTGTTGAGTGCCAGGATGACGACTCCATCCTCACTTACCTTGGGGCGGACGACTCCTATCTTCAACGCGCCTTACCATCTGAAACTCAAACCATGTTGAACGAGTCTACTATTGAAATCAACATCCACACGGAGGAGGATCCTCACATTGTGAAGATTGGACAATCCCTTAACACATCAGAACAAGCTGCCTTTACTACCTTTCTCCGTACCCACAACCAAGCTTTCGCTTGGTCCTACGCGGACATGCCAGGAATTGATCCTACCATTGCCGTCCATAACATCACCCTAAACCCCGATTCCAAACCAGTCAAACAGAAATTGAGAAAAATGCATCCACGCATTGCCCTCTTGGTCAAAGAGGAGCTCCAACGACTCCTTTCTGTTTCCTTCATTCTGCCTATGACTATCCTCAATGGATTTCTAACATCGCACTGCCACTTAAAGCGACGGGGGACTTTGATATGCATGGATTTCTCGGGATCTTAACCTTGCTTGCCCTAAGGATGACTTTCCCCTACCCAGTATTGATCAACTTGTTGATCTCACTGCGGGCCATGAAATGCTTTCTCTCATGGATGGCTTTTCAGGATACAACCAAATTTTGGTCGCACCCGCCGATCAACATAAGACCGCTTTCATAACTCCTTGGGGAACCTTCTGTTATCGTGTCATGCCGTTTGGCCTTAAGAATGCTGGTGCAACCTATCAGCGGGCTATGACCTACATTTTTCATGACATTATGCACACTATCCTTGAAGATTACGTCGACGATCTTCTTGGCAAGTCTAAACATCGCAGTGAACATCTCGATGTTTTAACCATTATTTTCGATCGCCTGTTGCAATATTCTGTCCGTCTTCAACCAAAGAAATGTGTCTTTGGTGTCCTTTCGGGAAAACTTCTTGGTTTTATCGTCTCTTTGCGTGGCATTGAGGTCGATCCATCTAAAGTAAAAGCTATCCTAGAAATGCCCCCACCCAAGAACCTCAAACAATTGCGTAGTTTGCAGGGTAAACTTCAATCCATCCGGCGTTTCATCTCCCAACTCTCGGATCGATGTCACCCTTTTCATCACCTTCTAAAAAAGGACGTTGCCTTTCAATGGAGTGAGGAGTGTCACCAAGCCTTCGAAGCTCTAAAAACTTATCTCTTGCAGCCACCCGTGCTTATCCCACCCCAGGACGACCGCCCTTTCTACCTTTATCTTTCCGCCACTGACCATGCTATAGGAGCTATGCTCGCACATCGGGACTCGGCACGCCGAGAACAGGCCGTTTATTATATAAGTCGTACCCTCGTGGAGTACGAGACTAGGTATACACATGTAGAAAAATTGTGCCTAGCCCTATCATTCGTAGCCACCAAACTCCGACATTACCTCCTGAATCACAAAACTTTTGTCATCACCAACACGGACCCCATTCATTATATGTACGCCAAACCACATCTAAACCAACGCATCGCTCGATGGCTCATGCTCCTCGCCGACCTTGACCTTGAGTTTATACAACAGAAGTCAATCAAAGGACAAACTCTTGCAGACCAACTTGCGGAGGCCCCTTTACCTGGGGAACAATTTACCAATTTTACATTCCCCGACGAACTCATCGCCACTCTTTCACTCGGGGAAGAGTCGTATCAAATGACCCTCTTCTTCGATGGATCTAAATGCCGCGCAGCGGAGGAGCCGGCGTTGTTCTCATCCCTCTTGACGCTGAACCTATGCCTCTTTCATTCCGGCTTGATTTCCCCTGCACTAATAATACAGCGGAATACGAGGCCCTTGTTCTGGGTCTCCAAGTTGCGATACACTTAGGCATCAAATCTATCAATATCTTTGGTGACTCTCAATTGGTAGTCAATCAAGTTATGGGCATCTACCAATGTAAAAATGAGGAACTTCAGAAGTACAAACACCACGTGGAGTCACTTCTAGCCTTATTTACTCACTATTCTATCCAAACCATTCCCCGCTCCACTAACAAATTTGCGGATACTATGGCTTGCTTAGCCTCGCAAATTCCCGCCGCACCAACTGACTCTGAATTATTCGTTGTGGTCCAGCAACTTTTTGCACCATCCTATTCAACCCCGGTAGTTTGCATGATAAATACTGTGTCTACTAATTCGCAGGATACCTGGTACCACCAATTTCACGACTACCTTACGATCTCTGTTCTCCCACCTGACCTTACTAGTAACGGCAAACGTGCTTTTCTTAAAAGTGTTTCGCGTTATGTTGTCATGGGAGGACTCCTCTATAAACGTGGCTTTGATGGCATCCTCCTTCGCTGTCTAACCGGCGCGGAGGTCACCTATACCATCCAACAAGTCCATGATGGGATTTGTGGTGGACATTTTAGTGGCCTTGCCGTGGCTAAACGAATCCTTCGCCTAGGTTATTATTGGCCTACTCTCAATAACGACTGCTACGAATATGTTAAGCGTTGTGTTATGTGTCAACAACATGCCAACCTTCAACATACTCCTAGCCATCCGCCTGCAGTCGCACGAGATCTTTGGCCTTTCTCACAATGGGGTTTAGACCTTATTGGTGAGATTCACCCGACCTCTTCACAACGTCACCGTTGGATAATCACAGCAACCGAATATTACACAAAATGGGTAGAGGCCATTCCACTCATTTCAATCAAAAAAGAAAAAATTGTCGAATTCATTAACCATCACATTATCTGTCGTTTTGGTATTCCTCATCGCCTAATAACAGATAATGGTAAATCTTTCAAAAACAAGTTGTTACAAGACCTTTGTGACAACTTTGGTATCAAACTTAGTTTCTCATCGCCTTACTATCCGCAGGCCAATGGTCAGGCTGAATCTTCTAATAAAACCCTAACCAAAATCCTCATGAAAGTTGTCAATGAATCCGGAAGAAATTGGCACGATCACATTCCCTTTGCCCTTTGGGCTTATCGTACTAGCATTCGTACCTCTACTAATGCCACACCTTTTTCTTTGGTATACGGTACCGAGGCTGTTTTGCCTCTCGAAATACAAATACCCTCCCTTAGAATATCTCTTCAGGATATTCTCACCAACGATGATTTCCGCCAAGAGCGGTTAGCCCAATTAGAGCTTCTTGACGAACGACGTCTTACAGCTCTCGATCACCTTCAAATCTATCAAAAACGCATCAAGCGTGCTTATGATAAGCGACTTCATGAGCGTACCTTTAAGGTTGGTGATCTTGTCCTCAAAGAGAATCAACATGTAACCAAACTAGAAAAGAGCAAACGTGGAAAATTTGCTCCCAATTGGATTGGGCCTTATATAATCACTCACACTTATGGATCAGGCACTTATCGTTTAGCTTCGCTTAATGGTAAGCCTGAGCCTGAACCCCTTAATGCCCTGCATCTTCGACCATTCTACTGTTGAATCTAGTGTTATATCACTTTTTATCTACCTACTGCTCGTCCCTTGAGCTCATTTACCGCTACATACACTCTGTTTTCTATATCTCAAAATAAAATCAAGATCACATTCTCACCTCCCCTTGACGATGCCTTTCCCTTTTTAATCTAGTCCATGACTTCAAAGTATTAAAATAAGCCGTATTCTTATGGGATTTTCTTGAGTCAAACTTCCTACCAAACTAGATGCTTCACGCCAAAAGAACATCTAGCTATCTAAATTATATATAGACTGCTCCCTCGAAGGACAGCTATATGCCAAATTATTGCTGCTATTATATATAGACTGCTCCCCGAAGGACAACTATGCATAAAATCATCTCGCTACTATAAATAGATCGCTCCTCGAAGGACAAAGCTATACACAAACCTTTTTATCGAAGCTTCTCGCATTGATCAGCTTCGTGAAGACCTCAAGAATAAAACAATCCATATCCCTGGTAGACTTCCCGCATTGATCAGTCTATATTCAGTCAAATAAAAGCCTCATTCACAAGAACTTTTTGGGTCATGGACTTGTCTATTTAGGGTAGGTTCTCTTTCGTCAGAACACTCACTTTGTAACAAGTTCTCTGTATCTCAGCTATATCATTCACCTCACCTCACCATTTGTTTCAACTCAAGGGACGTAACGTACGCTCAATATATTGTGATCATACCACTCTTTTCACCTATTGACTTCTCGTCTATGCACGGTACCTAGGGTTTCAAGCTCGTTCTACGTTGTGTGGTTTGTTTAGCTCTTTTCACCTACGGAGCGCTCTTTCCGCTTTGCCTCGCATCTAGGATTGTGTGTTGATTTTAATCAGGACATGGTTCCCTTCTACTTGGGTAGGCTAACTTTCGCTTCCCTTATACCTTTTACAACATCACCAATTCATTTTACCTTACCAATATTAATATCAATATTTTTACCAACCAACCAATTGCCTGAATTCACCTCTCCCTGGTCCTAAGGGAGAACTACATCGGTCTGAGGCCCTTCCTTGCTTTGTGCAATGGGCTATGTAGGCAGCACTTAGGAGACATGGGGTCTCCCAAGGTTAGCTCGACCATCCCCTACCATAACCTATCATGTATGGTAAATATAAATATTTTTGTGTATTTTTATTTCATCACATTCCTCTTTATCCTTTTTTCAAAACACCGAAAGTCAAAACGAAAACATTCTTAGTATTATAACTCAAATCAGCATACATATCTCGTTTTATTTAGATGTTAAACAAATACATCTTCTTCTATCAACTCAAATCAACATTTATTCTTATCTCGCTAACATTTATTTACCATTCACGCCTCCCTTTTTAACCACATATCGCCTATATCCACCTTTCTCAAAGGTACCACCATTTAACATATGAATACACTTTGGGCTCGCATGGAGGCTCCACCCAAATCTCGCCCGTGACCCAAGGCCTCAACCATCCGGCCCGAAAAGGCCTACCCCCTAACCCTCGCCGAACCCGAATTCGCCCGACCCAAGGCCTCAAGGCCTCCCCTACCCCAACCGGCCCGACCCAAGGCCTGGAACCATTCGCCCCACCCTACCTATTTGGCCCGACCCCGACCTACCAAGGCCCCTCAAGGCCTCCCCCTACCGGCCCGACCCAAGGCCTCTACCTATTGGCCCGACCTAACCTATTCCCGACCCAACTACCAAGGCTCACCAAGGCCGCCTAGGCCCAAGGCCTCCAAAGGCCTCGCCCCAACCTATTCGCCCGACCCAAGGCCTCAACCTACCGCCCGACCCAAGGCCTCGCCCACCTATTTGGCCGACCCAAGGCCCGACCTACCTAGGCCCGACCCAAGGCCTCAACCCTATTCGCCCGACCCAAGGCCTCACCCTAACCATTCGCCCGACCCAAGGCCTCACCTACCCATTTGGCCCGACCCAAGGCCTACCATTTGGCCCGACCCAAGGCCTCACCACCCAAGGCCGCCCGACCCAAGGCCGCAACCCAACAACTGGCCCGACCCACGGCCGTATCACCTCCAATACCTTACCCAAAATCAAAACCATCCACTTTTATCCACCCATCATGTAGTTTTTTTGTTCAATCGAGCTCACTGTTCGTGTTTTAGCATGATTAGGGTCCTCGACTTGATCTGTCGACCAACTTTGCTAGACTTCTAGACCGTGACATTTATCTCAACCAAACCAACCATTTCGCACGCCGAACATGCCTAAACGCTCCTCGCACCTTACCCGTTATATATACCCCGGAGCTACTTCCTATGCTTCGATACCAGGATTATATCACCCTTGTTTGGATAAACTATCGACCTTTGCCTATACATCGCTGGTTTGCTCACAAATCATGTACCCTAGTCGTATTTATTGCATTTCAACATGCGTCTCGCTTCCTCGACCTACCCCACCACCTTACCATCCTCTCTACAACATGTACCCTTTATCAACCCTATCCCTGATTTCCCGTTCACTCAATCTGTGATAGATTTGAGGGGGATTACCTATATCCTTAACATGAGAAACCACTTCATATTATTGTCCGCGCAGCTTTACAGAACAAGCTACACGACAATAAGGGGCTAATGTAGACACCAAATTCGTGTCTTACGACCCCTTGTGACCCGCATCCCATTTCGCAACCTAACCTCATTACCTAAACTTTACACAATTATTTATTAATTACCTTGTAATTGATAAATCCCCATCACCTCACCTGCCACCTCATTTTGCCACCTCATCATGACCTAGCCCTAATCCTAAACTAACCTAATTAAAACCTAAAACTTGGTCTACACCTACACCCATAACTAATGACCCCTTTCTCGCACCCAAAACCGACCTTCTAGTCACTTGACCAAGCCCGCAGCTGATCTCTCGGGAGAAAAGCAGGGAAGGTGGGCGATTTTACTAAAAATAGCCTACTTTTTCCTTACCGATGCCGGTTCCTACTCGACCGCCGTCGGTTACGCAACCGCCATCGGTTCCCTGTAAATGGGCTCCCCAAACCAAAACAACGGATCGGAATTTCATTTTGGAGATCAGTCGAAGGATTTTTGGATCAACAGAGATTATTGGGAGCGAGGAACAGAGTCCAGATCTTCACTTGACCAAGCAGAGACGAGTGGAAATACCAGAAGTGTTTACAGCAAAGGAGATCAGCTTGCATCTTGGTCAAAACCAGTAAGTCACATCTTGCATGTCCTCTGTTATAACATTTCTTATGTTTCTTGAATCTCGCCTCCTAAATCCGCTTTTCGAGTCCACTACCCAACGTGCTATCAGATCTAATCAAGTTATTCTTTTACCTCTCATCATCTCATTTCCTAATATCATCCATAAACCAGCCTTACAAACACCATAGCTACCAAGAAGATCCTATAACCCACCGGTATCGGTTATCAGTAACCGCCATCGGTTCCTCTGATCAAAACCAGAAAAACAGCCTTTTCCCTACCCAGTTCAACGAAACAACTTAATTGATATTTTACAGTCTTTTGTGTTAATTCATATTAGCAGGGAAACTGACCACCTTCGAAAGGAAGTTTTATATTTCCTGGGCCCAAGGCAGTTTCCTCATTTATTGTTTAATCAAAATCTTGTGGTCTTGTGTTCTTATTTGCAGGTAGTCCTTCCAAGACAAAAAGGAGTTCTTCGCAGTCAGTCTGATCTTTCTCTACGGTACGCGCACACCATCTCGACATTCTACAGGTATTCCTCCTAACCCTAACCTTATCTGTTTCTAAAAGGAACGAAACATTTCCGAGTGAATTGGTAGGTTTTTTGCAGAAGAAGCTGAATTTTCTACAGTAAATCAAGATAAATTACAACACTTATATGGTGACCAGATTGTTCAATTAAAGATGAATAAACTACCTCGAGGCTTGGTCACATTAGAAGACATCTTTAGCGCTAATGACCAGTTAAGGAAAGACAAAACTAAGATGTCAACACACACTGATAACTATGAAGAGATCACAGTTGATGAAGGTAAAAATTTGTTTCTCGGAAAGGTATGCTCCTTGGCTGAAAAGAATTCATTTATTAATCTTTGAAAGGAATTTAAATATGTTTTCACTTGGAAATACCAGGACTTGAAAGGGTTTGATCCCAGTTTAGCATAGCATACTATTGAATTACAGCCAAATTCCAAGCCAGTTAGGCAAAAACAAAGGCCTGTAAATCCCAAAAATAGAACCTCTAATGAGGAAAGAGTTATCTAAATTGATTAAATTAGGTATTATCTTTCCAGTTAAGCATTCAAGTTGGGTAGCCAATCTTGTTCTGTTAGGAAAAAGAATGGAGAAATCAGATTATGTGTGGATTTCAGAGATCTCGTTAGGGCAAAATCACAAAGCACCCTTGAATGTCTTCAACCTATTGAGTTTAGACTCTCATTGTGATAGCATAACATAGAGCATCTCTCAAACTGTTGGACTTTGAATTGAGAGAGCTCTCCGGATGAAGGTCGGTTCCTATTCCTATGTTCAAGTGCACACAAATAAATTACAGAGGATCTACTCCAAACCTACTCTATCTTACCAAGGGGACAGGGTTGGGAAGATGCGAGAAAAACATAAACCTAAGCTAACAAGGTGATGCACCAAAGGAATGTCAAACACTCATTTTACAACTTTAACACGAACCATAGAAATGCAATACAACTACCATGCATAGATAACCAAACTACAATGAGAGATCAGAATATAACAATGAAGACATGAAGGGGTTGAGAATCACCCATAGACATATATTATTGCTCCGAGTTGATATAAAGACCTTACAAGATTAGCCAAGAGGCAAAACTTTGTATTACAACTTGAATGGGAGGTTTGGGCTCCACGAACTCATCTGCAAACTAGAGGAGAAGGGAGGGTGCAAAACAGAAATTTCCAACCCTTTACAATAAGCCCAACTCCTTTTATAGATGTATCGAAGATGGAAGAAGAGAAGAGGTGGGAAAATTGATTTGAAGCTCAGTTACCAGCCATCAATGCCACTGTAAATCCACCCATAATTTTTTGAGTCCATCGCTCTATGTCTGTTCAACATGTTGAAGAAAGGAGAATGGCGGATCGAATCGAATCTAATTTGGTTGTTGGGGAAAATCAAATTGCATATTAATGGCATGAAGACATTTTCCTATTTTTTACCCACAAAACCTCCTCGAAATTAAAGTTCAGGTTTCCATGGTGTAGACGAGGTTGAGACCTTTCCAATGGTGCCAAATTTGTTGGATTTTGGGCACTGGATCGAAAGATATGTCCATTTGAATGTTTGAGTTGGGTCCGTACAAAAATGGTGAAACAGATTAGCGTAACGGGTCTACGAGATTGAAATTTACGTTGTGCCCTTTGGCACCAAAAATACAAAATGAAAAAAATTTCTCCGAATCCCCATAATCCATTTTGCCAAAAAATCATCTTCAGGCACACCGACACTGTATTTTCCATTTAGGCGAAAAGTCTCTCCTAGGCCCACCGCCCATATGCAATTGAGGCTTGACACGTGGCTCCTTGGGCATCAATGGAGGTGCAGCTCATTTTTTCACTTTACGCCTTCTCGGGAAAAAATTTCAAACCGCTCCGATGACCCGCCTTCCCACTTTGACTTTTCAACATGGCCACGTGTCGAGCTAGTGCTAGTTTGGGGACCACTTTTGGATTCAATCTTTGGAGGTGCACTAAAGAGACATGTGGCACCTTCCATGGCTTGCTCAATTTCCTTGTTTTTTTGGCTAAGTCCTTTTTCTTGGCGGGGCCATAAGTCTGACCCTGGACATGTGGAGGCTTCGCGCTTGTTTGGAAGCCCACTCCAAATTTTACTTTTGAAGTAGCGTCATGCTAACACTTGGCTTTTTTCACCACCGGCCTGCTCGCCTTGACTATTTAACACGACGACTCTGTCCCTTTTTCGACCTGGGACACATGGAGGGCCCGCGCTCATTTGAAAACCCACTCAAGATTTTACCTTTGAAGGAGCATTGTGTCGACATGTGGCTTCTTCCACCGACACCTTTATACTTAGTCATTTTGGGCCCACTCTCTTTTTGGTCCCTAGACACGTGGAAGCCTCGTGCTCATTTGAGTCTCTACTAGGGTCCTAATTTTGAATGTACGCATCATTGAGACACTTGGTACCCTCCGTTGACTCTTAGACTTTTCAACGGCTAGTGTAACTTTTGTGGCTCTGGACACATGGAGGCTTAGCACTTGTTTGAGTCTCCACTTTTGGATTTAACCTTTGAAGATGCGTTGTTGAGACACTTGGTAGCTTCCGCTGATTCTTCCATACTTAGCCAATTTTGGCTCACTCTGAATCATTTGTGAATCCCGAAACCTTTGAGTCTTTCTCTGTTTCTCTCTTTTAAGCCCCTGGTTTTCTTTGACATTGTTTACTCCTTCCTCAACCTAGCTACTTCATTTTCAAGCCCGTTTATAACCTATTTGTTGCACTTGAAATGTGGGCTCGTACAACAGAATCATCTCTTAGATTTCTTCATACACAGGGTTGTGTTTGATCAATTTTCCGAGGGAAAAATTGAGATAACAATTTGGCAACTCACGAGGATGTCTTCTGCTAGATGAAGAGATCAGTTGCCTTGTTGTATCCATTGGGTACAGAGTCATAATTGATAGCCTGATCTAATCTAAACTTTGGAAATCTGATCGTTGAGCTGCTTGGATGTTGTTGGTACCACAACTAACCCTAAATTCACCTCGCTGCTCTGGAAATGGACCCTTCGAGACCCAATTTTAGTTGCTCTATATTTGTTCTATTTAAAATTAGCAATTGTTGGCAACTATGGGTCTCCCTAATGCAAATGCTGAAGGGCCTAGTGCATTCACCTGGAGGCACATCGAACTATATAATGACGCAAACCTGGAGCAACAAAAACCTATGCCACAACACTTAGGGAAACAAAACCTACGCTACAACAAAACAATGTGCATACGCACTTAGGGAAATTAAAAACCTAGGCTAATATTTTACAAGGGTGAGGAATTTTTCCTTTTAGTAGTAGTGTTTGAGGTAGATCCCATTGAATGGGATCTGCAATTATTCGTCATCCAACTTAGCACCGAAGGCATTGCTACTTGTACATCTTGTGACCATGTAGGGGCCACTCCAAATGGCATCAAACTTGGAATGCTTTCCTGGTTTTGCCCGATCAACATCCCATTTTAGAACTAAGTCCCCCTCTTGAAAGGTCCTTGCTCTTGCTTTCTTATCAAAGGTCTTCTTGATTGATGCTTGATCTTTCTCCATGACCTACATTACATGCTCTCTTGCCTCTCCTACTTCCATCAGCTCTGCATACCTGATTTCTATAGGTCCACACTCGGCTAGCTCCAACTATTTCATAAGCTCTAGAGTGGGCAGCTCCAATGAGATGGGAAATACTACCTCTTTTCCATATATAAGCTTGTATGGGGAGTTACTGTGGACCTTTTTGATGTGATCCTATCAGCCCATAGAGCTGATTTGAGCTTTGTATGCTAAGTTCTCTTATTTTCATCAAGAGTCCTTCTGATAATCCTTAGTAGGTTCTTGTTTGTGGACTCTACTTGGTCATTACCCTAAGGGTAATAGTTTGATGAAGTGCTGAGGTATACACCATTCCTGACCACCCATTCAGTGATCCTTGTACCAAGGAATGCCAATGCATTATCTGATATAATAGTAGTAAGGACTCCAAACCTGGTGGTTATTCCTTCATAAAAATCCAAGATGTTGGATTCATTTGCTTCTTTAAGTGCCACTACTTCAGTCCACTTAGTGAAATAGTTTGTTGCTATAAGTATCCACTTGTGGCCCTGGATTGAATTTGGGTTAATCACTCCAATGAAGTCTAGTCCCCATTACATGAATGGCTGATCCACTGAGATTGGACGAAGGGCAGGGATGCTAAATTTTCCTTCCTTGTGAAGAATGCACACTTCTGGCACTTCTTGACCCATGAGTAGCAATCCCTAAACATTGTAGGCCAATAATAACCAACTTTCATGATTTTGAGAGTTGTTACTCGAGGAGCAAAGTGGCCTCCTGCTTCTCCATCATGGAACTCATGCAATACCTTTCAATTTGGCATGTCCCAAATGCACCTCAATAGGACACTATTGATATCCTTCTTGAACAAAACACCATCAATAAGTACATATGGGATGGCTTGTAGTCTGAAGTATCTCCTTTTTTCTTTGTTCCATTCTAGAGGGCACAAAATTGTTTGGAGATAGTGCACCAAGGCTTGGGTCCAACATGGAACCGGTGCATCATTAGTTGGTTGTTCTTGATCATTATGTAGTAACAAGACAACCTCTTCTTCATCTACTAACTCGGCTTGTTGCTTGGAAGTGAGCTACTCACACAAACCCTTGCCACAAACTAGTTTGGTCACTTTGATCTCAATGTCATATTCCATTACTTGAGTGATCTAACCTGCTCTCTTCTCATTCAAGTCCTTGTTTAGAGAAAATCCTTGACACCACCATGAGAAACTAAAATTGAATCTTATTGTTCAAGACTAAGTGTCTGAACTTCTTCAAACTCCTAATGACAACAAGGACCTGCTTCTCAATGAAAGATTACTTTACCTCGTAATCCTCCAAGCTTTGGCTAAAGAAGGCTATGGGTTGTTCTAACCCTTCCTTGTTGGGTTGAACCAAGATAGTCGAGACCATGTCTGATCCTCCAAAAGCATACAACATGAAGTCTTTGGAAAAGTCTGGGTTAACAAGAGTTGGGGCTTGTGATATTGCAATCTTTATGGCCTCAAAACTCTCTTTGCCTGCTGCTATCCATTTGAATGCAAGAATCTTCCTCAACATCATTGTTATAGGATTCACAAGAGTGGAAAAATCAGGCACAAACCTACGAACAAAATTTATTCTCCCTAAGAATATTTGGAGAGAATTTTTGTGTAGTGGAAATGGAAGTGTTCGGATGGCTTCAACCCTTTCAGGATCAATCATCAACCCTTCTCCTGAGACAATGTGGCCCAATAATTTTCCCTCATGTGCCAAGAATACACACTTCTTTGGGTTTAATGACACTCCAAACCTTCTACACCTCTGAAATACTGTCTAAGGTGGAAGAGATGATCTGCAACATTCTTTGAGAAGACGGTGATATCATCTAGATACACCAGAACTATATTATTGATCAAGCCTTTGAATGCCATGTCCATAGCTCGTTGAAATGTTACTCCAACATTTAACAGTCTAAATGGCATTTTATTATAAGCATATGTGCCCCATTTAGTGGTGAAGGTTGTCTTGAATTGATCCTCCTCTTTCACCATTATCTAATTATATCCTGAGTATCCATCTAGCAATGAAAACCTCTTAGAGCCAGCTACAACTGTAAGATTTGTTCCATTGATGGAAGTGGGTAATGATCCTTGAGTGATGCTCTATTTAGATCATGAAATTCCACACACAGTCCGATTTCTCCATTCCTTTTCCTCCCGGGCACCTAGTTTACAACCCAACATGAATGCTTGATAGGAAAGATGATATTGGCCTCAATTAGCTTGTTCAATTCTTTTCTCATGAGAGGCTCTATGTGAGGGTTTATTGGCCTTTGCTTCTGTCTGAAAGGCTTAGATCCTAGATCCAGCTCGATAGTGTGTTGTGCCAACTTTGGGTTAAAACTCTTAAGTCTTTATAGGTCCCAGAAAATACATTTGGGAATTCTTGACAAAGTTGAATAAATTCATATTTTTCTTGTTGAGTGCTTACCTTTCCAATCTACAATGTTTTTCCTTCTTCTATGGAAATGGGCTTTGAATCTTCACCCTTTACCTAAATATTTTCCTTCTCCTTTCGGAATTGGTCATTTGGGTTGAAGATTGATTCCAAAGTGACAAGACCCTTTGGTAGTTTGTTGGTCCTCAGCTGCACCACTTGATCGCCATACTACTACTCCAGTTTGTCTTGGTTCTAGAGGAGAACTCAACTTCTTCTTGTAGAAAGTTGACAATTTGTTGATCATTTTGAAGACTTGCCAACTTGTGTTGTTTGTCTGGGATAGCTGGCCTCACAACCAACTTGATATGGGGCTGAGATTTATCACTCTTGATACTCTCCACAACGTCAAAGGCTGCCCCAATTGTTGTCAATTTGTCTGCCACTTCATTCTTCTTCCTTGGGATGGAATTGATGTTGAATGCTTTGAAATCCTTGATGAGGTCCCATACCCGATTCTTGTAATTTTTTAAAAGATCATTGTTGACAACATTTTATCCTCGAGACTTGATTCATAATCAGCTCACTATCGCCAAACACTTGCAGATTCTTGATCCCTCTTTTTCTTGCCCAATGCAATCCATGGATTAAGGCCTCATACTCTGTTATGTTGTTTGAGAAAGAAAATTGGAAATGGAAGGTTGAGTAATATTTCATACCTTGAGGTGACACAATCATAGCTCCTCCTCCAGCTCATTGTCTACTCCTTGAGCCATCAAATAATAACTGCCATACCTCATTATCATCTTTGTGGTTTGGCTTAATGATGTCATGAAGAGGATGATTCTCCTCATGCAAATAGTAGACTCCTAGCTTAGATTCCTCCATTTCCTTGTAAGGGTCAAAAGCATGCCTCTTGTTCACCCATTCGTCGAGAGTCAAATATGGAATACATCCAACCTTGGTATCTGTCTCACAAGTGCTTGGAAGGTCCTCCTGATCAAAAGTTGAATAGTTCGCATTGATTGGGTTGGGTACATGAGGCTTAATATGGTAATTAGCAATGGGCTCATATTTGATCATAGCCTTAGCCCCATACCTTGTTCTAAAAAGGCATGTGTGACCAATCAGCAAAAAAATAGCCTCCAATTTTAGTAGTGAAGTCTCTCGATAAACACAATACAAAATGTGGTGGTAAGTCTATGACTGATACATTTTGCAATATAGTCACATTGGGGCATGTATGTAATGTGAGGCTCAAATCCTTTATGACTCCAACCATTGTTACCGATGTCCCATCTAGTTGCACTACGCCCTTGGAGATGACTTCTTATTGAAGACCTAGCTGATTGGCTATTTACTTTGGCATTACAGAGTTACTTGCTCCCAAATCAATCATGTAATTATGTACCAAATTTTCCCCAATGATCAATGAAACATAGAATGGAGGGGGCTTCAGATTCTTACCTTTTTTTGCTCTGTGGTTTCCTTTGGGCCGAGTAGTATTGGTAAGCACTTTCTCTTGTTGATTGGGGGGCTGATTTGAGGTTAACCAATTGGCCATAGTAGCTGCAACAGATCTCTCTGCTCCTGGGATAGCCAATGACTCCCACATTGAAATATTCACATTTGTTTTCTTCATTTGTTCAATGATGTTAAATGGGGATGAGCTATCTTTTTGCTACCCCTTCCCTGGTACATTTTTCTCTTACACAGGTGGTCATTATTCGTGTCTGAGTGGGTCTGAAGGTGGCTTGGGCTAACTCTACACATTGGGAGTTGCACTTTGAGTGCCAATACCTTGTGGAACAATAGAGGGTTGAGGATTACCTGAGTTTGATAATCGTCCCTCTCCAATATTCCTTTTCTTGGACCGTGTATTGGCAGCTACACTTTGAGAAGGTGTTTGATTCATCCCACAGAAATCTTCAGCCTACCAATTGACAAGCATGGTCTCACTTGGAGGTGCCTCTTTCTGGGTTTCTTGCTGCTGATTTTCCTCTTGACTGGGCTCTTGGGACACACCAATGTTTTGTACCATCAAGGCCTAGTTTAGCACACCATTAAAACACATTGATTGGTTATGGGGCTGACTGTATGGGAAACACCAATCATATTCTTGTGCCATGTTGTTTTGTGTTGGAACCAAGGCCCTTGATGTTGAAGTTGTGTTTGGATCATATGGTTGGTAAGGCCTAGTAGCTTGAGGTTGCCCTTGGTTTTGATTTTGATTTACAGCCTGAGATGGTGGTCTATTTTGCTAGTATAGGGGCCTAGCTTGATACTGAGTTTGAGGTTGATATGGCCTAGAACTTTGAACTTGTTGCCTCTTAATGGTCACTAGCTCATTCCCTAGTTTTTGTAGTTGTTTTATAACTTCTTGTAGCTCTTTTAAAGTGCTAGAGGATGAGGTGGAAGCTTCAACTAAACTCTGATTCCTTAGAATGGTTATAGGAGCTAATGTGGGTGTTTGACTAGTGCTTGGAGGTCCTAGTTATGAGTATAGAAGCATAGGTGGCCTAGGAGCAAGCTTGCCAGCCTGAATTAAACAAGTTTAAGCTCTTATGGAAATATTATATGCTGCAAGTAAGGTTGTGCCTCCCATTGATTGAATCATTAAAGCAATATTAGAATTTAGAGCTCTAAGAAAATATAAGAAAGCACCTTCATCTGTGGGCCTTATAACCAATGGAATTCTATTCCAGCTCCTTTGGAATCTGAGGTTGAAATCTATCAACTACTCATTAGGGGCCCTCTTGATTGTTGTCAGTTGCTCCAATAAGGATAGATTATCTCCTTCTCTCCAAATTGATTATGAATAGCTCTGCACAGATGGTCCCAAGTCTAAATAGAGCCTTGTTGTTAGACTCCTGAACCATTGTGAAGCTTTACCCTTGAGTGAAGAGACTAACAATTTGACTACAATGTCCATCTCAATGATCTCATGAATTGCGTAGACATTTGCAATGTCTTGGATGTGATCACTAGGAGAAGTCTGGTTCTCTCCAGTGAAATATGGGATGCTCTTTAATGTTGCAACTGGAACTGGATTTTGTGCATTGAGGGCGAGTGGGCTGCTACTAATGAAATCGACATAGGGGTTGGGTGGTTGTGCCATTATGATTGGCCTGAGAATCCTTATTGATTAAATGAACGACCTACCAGGAGAAGGTGTTGACAAGGTTCTATTGGTGGAGATGGATACCTTTGGGCTCTTCTCCCTCTTCTCCCTCTATTTAGGGATAAGTGTAGATAGAAAAATAACCCTTCTTCTCTAGTTCTTGATCTGGTCTGGATTCTTCTCATGAATGCCAAGCTGTTTGGGCTCACTTTGAAACCCAGTGGAATCGATCTTTTGTAGTCGTCAATTTGTGTAATTTCAGAGCTTCTTAAAAGGTGGAAAAGTTACAACAAGTGCACATCAATCTTGTTGCAATAAAGATGGAGACTTTTTAGTCCCACCGGGTGTATAAAAACTGTTAGTGCAAAATCACAACACCCTTGAATGTCTACAACCTATTGGGTTGAGACTCTTAGTGTGATAGCATAACATGGAACATCTCTCAAAGTGTGGGACTTTGAAATCGAGAGAGCTCTCCGAATGAAGGCCAGTTCCTATTCCTCTATTCAGGTGCACACAAATAATTTACAGAGGATCTACTCTAAACCTACTCTATCTTACAAAGGGGATAGGATTGAGAAGATGCGATAAAAACATAAACCTAAGCTAACAAGGTGATGCACCAAAGGAATGTCAAACAATCATTTTATAACTTTAACACAGATCATAGAAATGCAATACTACCATGCATAGATAACCAAACTGCAATGAGAGATCAGAATATAACAATGAACACATGAAGGGGTTGAGAATCACCCATAGACATATATTATTGCTCTAGAGTTGATACAGTACATTATAGTTACCCAAGAGGTAAAACTTTGTATTACAACTTGAATGGGAGGTTTGGGCTCCACGAACTCATCTGCAGACTAGAGGAGAAGGGAGGGTGTAAAACATAAATGTCCAACCATTTACAATGAGCCCAACTCCTTTTATAGATGTATCGAAGAGGGAAGAAGAGAAGAGGTGGGAAACTTGATTTAAAGCTCAACTACCAGCCATCAATGTTGCTGCAAATCTACCCATAATTTGTCGAGTTTGTCGCTCGATGTTTTTTCAACATGTTGAAGAAAGGAGAATGACGGATCAAATCGAATCTGATTTGGTTGTTGGGGACAATCGGATTGCATATTAATGGCATGAAGACATTTTCCTATTTTTCACCCACCAAACCTCCTCGAAATTAAAGTTTCAAGTTTCCATGGCATAGACGAGGTTGAGACCTTTCCAATGGTGCCAAATTTGTTGAATTTAGGCACTAGATCGAAAGATATGTCCATTTGAATGTTTAAGTCAGGTCCATACAAAAATTGTGAAAACTAGTTAGCATAATGGGTCCGCGGGCCCGAAATTTACTTTGTGCCCTTTCGCACCAAAAATACAAAATGGAAAAAATTACCCTCGAAGCCCGTAATTCATTTTGCCAAAAAATCATCTTCGGGCCCGTCGGCCCGCATTTTCCATTTGGGCAAAAATTCTCTCCTAGGCCCATTGGCCCACATGTAATTGAGGCTTGACACGTGGTTTCATGGGCATCAACGGAGGTGCGGCTCATTTTTTCACTTATCACCTTCTCGGCAAAAATTCCAAACTACCTCCGATGGCCCGCCTTCCGCTTTGAATTTTCAACTTGGCCACGTGTCGAGTTGGTGCTAGTTTGGGGATCGCTTTTGGATTCAATCTTTGGAGGTGTGTTGAAGAGACACATGGCACCCTCCATGGCTTACTCAGTTTCCTTGTGTTTTTGGCTAAGTCCTTTTGCTTTCTAGGGCCATAAGTCTGACCCTAGACACGTGGAGGCTTCACGCTTGTTTGGAAGCCCGCTCCAAACTTTACTTTTGAAGTAGCGCCATGTTGACACTTGGCTCCTTCCATCAGCCTACCTCTACCTTGACTATTCAACACCCAATTCTGTCCCTTTTTGAACCTAGGACATGTGGAGGGCCCGCGCTCATTTGAAAACACACTCAGGATTTTACCTTTGAAGGAGCGTCGTGTTGACACGTGGCTTCTTCCGCCAACACCTTTATACTTAGTCATTTTGGGCCCACTCTCATTTTGGTCCCTAGACACATGGAAGCCTCGCGCTCATTTGAGTCTCCACTTAGGGTCCCACTTTTGAATGTGTGTCATTGAGACACTTGGCACCCTCCACTGACTCTTAGACTTTTCAATGGCGGTGTAACTTTTGGGGCTCTGGACACGTGGAGGCTTGGTGCTTGTTTGAGTCTCCACTTTTGGATTTAACCTTTGAAGATACGTCGTTGAGACACTTCGCAGCTTCCGTTGATTCTTCCATACTTAGCCAATTTTGGCTCGCTTTGAATCATTTGTGAAGCCCGAAACCTTTGAGTCTTTCTCCATTTCTCTCCTTTGAGCCTCTAGTTTTCTTTGACACTATTTGCTCCTTCCCTAACCCTGCTACTCCATTTTCAAGCCCGTCTGCAACCTGTTTGTTGGACTTGAACGGGGATCGTATGACGGAACCGTCTCTTGGATTTATTCTTGCACAGGGTCGTGTTTGATCAATTTTGTCTGGGGAAAAATTGAGATAACAAGATCTTAATAAAGATTCATTAAAAGATCATTACCCACTTCTAAATATGGATCAGATTTTAAGAACAATTTTTGTTCAGATAGATTATCTCTTCTAGACGGTTATAGTGGATACAACCAGATTCTAGTCCGAGAAGAAGATAGGTACAAAACAACTTTTACCACCAAGTGGTGTACTTATGCTTACAAAAGAATGCCTTTTGGCCTTTCAAATGCTAGTGCAACGTTTCAACGTGCAATGGACATGGATTTTTGTAGTTTGTTAAATAAATGCATCCTTATTTATTTAGATGATGTTATTGTATTTTCAAAAAAATTAGATGAGCATCTAATACACCTAAGGCAGACTTTTCAGTTATGCAGACAGTTTAGAATATCATTGAATCCCAAAATGTCTATCTTTTTGGTACATTAAAGTAAATTACTTGGACATATTGTTTCTAAGAAAGGCTTAGCAATTGACCCTTTCACAATTGAAGCCATATCACAGCTATCATTGCCTCATCATAAGAAGGCATTACAAAGTTTTCTAGGAAAAAACAACTTTTTTAGAAGATTTGTTCCAGATTTTGTAGCATTGGTTAAACTATTGACATCTATGTTGAAGAAAGAGAAGAATTTTTCTTGGACCAGGAAAGGGAGAGAAGGGTTTGAAGCAATTAAAACAACCATCTCTCAAGCTCCTACTCTTGAAAATCCAAATTTCGATAAATATTTTATAATGTATGCACTTGTAGGAATTGAAACAATCTCAACCATATTAACCTAGGTCAATGATGAAAACATTGAACAACAAATTGATTTCTTTAGACAAAGCTTGCATGACTATGAAACAAGGTTCACTTTTCTTGAAAAACAAGTACTTTCAGTAGTCAGATGACTAAAGAATTTTAAGTACATGATTTCAAACATCAAAATTCATGTTCTTGTTTCTCATCCAAGTGTGAAAGATTTCTTGTTAAATAAAGAATTGAATGAGAAAAGAGCAAGCTGGATAACGAAGGTCATGGAGTATGATGTTGATATTCGTGTTGCGAAGACAGTTTGAGGTAAAGGTTTGTGTGAACATCTAATTGTTGATATGGAAAAATAGCAAGCTACAAAACTAGAAGATTCAAAACAACATGCTGAAATTACGTATCAACAATCAGACATCATGGTGTAGCCAGAAAATCAGCAACCTGAACTTGTCCAAGAAGTTCAGGAATCAAGATGGATGACTGATTTAGTTAACTACATGGCATCTATCCAAAAGTTATGGACAATAATTAAAGGTATTTCATATTGCAAGATGTACCCTATGTTTTTATTGATGGTGTGTTGTTCAAAAAGATATAAATGGAATCTTGCTGCGATGTGTTGACTATGATAAAATTCAGCAATTATTATCGGAATTCCATGAAGGACCTGCAGGAGGTCATTTTTTAGCATGTACCATAGCCTCAAAAATTATGAAATTTGGTTACTATTGGCCAAACATATTCAAGGATTGTTTCAAATGGATTAGAAAGTGTAAGAAATGTGCTTTCTTTGTTGCAAAAGAATATTTAGCTTCACTGCCCTTGCCTGTTTTAGTTGATCAACCTTTTATGTAGTGGGGTCTTGACTTTATTGGCATGATAAACCCACCTTCGTCATAAGGACACAAGTGGATTTTGACTGCTACAGATTACTTTACATATTGGATTGAAGCAATAGCCTTGAAAGATGCTAATGAAACTTCAATATTATCCTTTTATGAAGGTATAGTTTGCAGATTTGGTGTTCCAAAAACTATCATTTCAAATAATACTTTAGCATTTCTTGGTGAAAAGGTAACAGATTGGGATGTCAACCATGGAATTAAGCTCTTCATCTAATTATTACCCACAAGGTAATGGGTTAGCTGAAATTACTAACAAGAATCTTTTAAGAATCATTAGAGGAACACTCAAAAATAACCAAAGAACTTGGCATCTAATGTTGAATTCAACACTTTGGGCTGATAGAGTGACTCCTAAAAGATCAGTTGGTAATTCACCATACAAGCTTGTTTATGAAAGAGATGTAAGAATGCCTATTTCAGTTGTATTACCCGCATTAGATTTGCTGCATCAAATGGAGCTGCTTGAGAATGAACCATTGTAGGTTCGTTATGCAGAATTATTGAAATTACAAGAGCCAAAAGATCAAGCCCATGTAAATATGGAAAAGAATCAAAAACAGATGAAGAAGACATTCGATAAGAAAGCTAAGTTCAGAATCTTCAATGAAGGAGACATTGTGTTAAAGTGGGATGTTGATCATGCAAATCCAGGAAGACACATGAAATTCAATACAATTTGGAGTGGCCCTTACATGATTTCATCTTGCAAAGAACACAATGCTTTTCAGCTTTCGAGGTGAATGGAGAGGAACTTCCCATTCCTGTGAATGGTATGTTTCTCAAACATTGTTATTGAAAATCCTACAGTGTCTGTTTAGAGTAGGATTTCCCTTCAATAAGTGCAGTTCCTACACATTACAAAGTTTTTCAATTCAATAAGTGCATTCTTACACATGATCTAGTTTACCAGATCCTTTCCTAGTTTTAGTTCATTTTGGAAGGGTTGGACCTTCAGGAAGGTAGATTTTAGTTACATGCTTTAGACTCCATGCCCAATGGACAAGAGCAAGGCACTGGTTTACAAGCTAGCAAGCAACTTTCCTTTCCCCATGAGGATCGCTAGAAATGTTGACAATTTTTGCACTTGTGAAAAAATGGGCAACTCAAAACTTTGTTACGATGGATAGCATTAGTGAAGTGGACCTAAGCTAGGGGAGATTCTTTCAGTCAATATTGTTTCTGTTGAATTAATTAATGATTACATGAAATCTGCAGCTATGTGTGTTGTACAAAATGTAACAGATCACATAGTCTGCAATTTCATGACTATCTTCAGAAAAAGAACACAAAGCCCCGAAGGAAAGTCGTGTTATCTTGATGAAGACATCAAATTACAGAATAGGTAAAGTGTTAAGTCTTGGAACAACAATCATAATTGTAGATTGTAGAAATTAGAGTTCATTACTAGATGTTACAGGTATTCTTTGATGTTCTTTCCTTTATGATTAAGACATTCAATTATATTATTGGGTTGTTTAGTTCATCATACAATCCATACAGAAAGATGAAATGCAGAAAGAAATACACAAATCAATTTCAGAATTCAATGTTTTATTCATAAGGAATTTCAAATGTTCCCACACAAGCCATGGGATGTAACTAAAAAGTAAAATATACTATTGAAGAAAGAGGTACATATGCATGAAAGAGAAAATAGAGGAGTATGAATGAACCCATCATTGCCTTGGGGGTTTCTTCTTTGGTTGAGGCATCTCCATCTTCAGTTTTGTTCCCCTTTCATTTCGTTGCTTAAGGAATTACACCTAAAAACAAAAAGAGAAAAACTATCAGTTATGAGCTCAAGATTAATCCATATTCCTATATTATCCTAATTCGTGTGTATGGATCTCTTAACAACATGAGATTTAAATTACACGAAGATCAAACATCATACATGATTTACTCACTCAGAAATAAGGAGAGAAGAAAATAAAAACCATGGAAATAAGAGAGGCAAAAAGCCTAAATATTTTCTAACTATTTTCTTAAGTGTGCAAGTACAAGTTGCAGCCAAGAAGAAATAAATCATGTCTTGCAGTCCTCACCATAAATAAAGATTGCATAGTTCAATGACTTCTATCCTATGGTACATGAAGCAGATAAGTCATAAGTACATGTTGGCATGAAGGAAGAATGCAACTTAAAGTTCAACAACTATTCTAGAAATAGAAGAAGTTACAGTACATATTGAGAAGAGACTTGCAAATAGAAGTACATGTTTCAGAATACAACTCAAAGATAAAGTAGAAGAATCAAAATGTACAAGGCTGAAGTTGACTAAAAGATAAGATTACAAAGCTGAAACATAATGAGAAAGAGATCTGAGAAATTTTTATAGGGCTTCTCCATGTAAAATGGACATTTTACATCTTTCCATCATGTTATTTCAAACTAATACATGCTTTTAAAAGCTGTATATAAATCAAATAATAATGCAGAAAGTAGATAATGCATGGCATGGTCAAAGATAACGGTTTATAGCTTGCAAGTTCTAAGTTATCATGAAATACAGTTACATGATTTTCTATTTCAAAACACAAAATACATGAAAGACTAGAATCAAAAGGAGCATCTCATAGTACAGTTGAATCAGGGTCAAGTACAAAAGGAAATTCATGAGTAGAATATCAGTTTGAGAAACATTACACAAGAGGAAATCAACAATAAAAGAAAGGCTTCAAGCCTTCACCTATTTTCTAATTATTTCTCTTAGTGTGTAGGTACAGGTTTTCAAGAAGATTTCAAAATGCATGTCACAATTTCAGAACGTGGCACAAGCATACATGCTAGACACATTATCACTTCCCAAAAGTAATAGAAGTAATAAATAGACTAACATATAGCTGAAAAGAAGACTATTACAACTTTCAAATACAAGTGAAGGAAATGATACAAATAAAAGCTTCAAGGAATGGATTGTATTTCCAGCTCAAAGCCACTGAAGGATCATGATTACAAAGGATGTAATTACATTTCCAAAATGAACAAGCAAGCAACATCATTAATGAAGAAAAGTAAGCATTACTTTCAAAAGGACATGACATAATGGAATGCATTTGCATGATACATCTAAGTATGGCACAACAGATCCTTAATACCATTGTTTTCAAAAGGATAAGGAAGTACAAGTTTTAGTTCAAATGTACTCAGAAAGAAGACAAAATAAACAAATCCATACAACTTGTAAAAAGTACAAATTTTAGACACAGGTCATTTTCAGAATGTCCAATAATTCAGAAGTTCCAGGAAACAAAGATTGCAACTGAAATCATGGACCTGAGTGTATTTTTAGGGAAGAAATAACACAGTCATCAATGCACAAAAGCTAAGAGCTTACATTGTTCACTGTTTAATTATTTTTATGGTTTGTAGTCTGAAGCATGAACAACTAGAGCTTAAATGGCTAGCTATAACAAAGCCTGAGCTTCATACAAAGATATCAAGTAAAACCCCCAAATCGAGCTCAAAAAAGCCAAGGGAAAAATAGAGAGTTCGTGGCAGTTAAAGTTTCAAAAACAGAGCCACAAAGAAACAACTTAAGGCATAACCAGAGAGTAATGTACATTCTACCCTTAGGTTTCAATAAAAATGCCCACTTGTCTTAAGGAAGAGAAACGACATTCGTGGCATTACCAAATGCAAAATCCAACAAAAATATGATCTTACCCAGGCAATAGGTCAGAAAAAATGATAGATCCAGAGCTATAGAAAGATCTCCCAAGGATCAAACTGAACCGATACAAAGGCAAAAGCTAGTTGAGCTTAGAAGAAAAGTTATTCCAACACTTATACATAATATACTCACCTTCAAGCCAAGAAATATATGAGCCCAAAATCGCCATAGTAGTAAAAATGACCAAAGTTAGACCAGTTTCGACATCATGACGAGTGGATACAAAGGAAAAAATTAAAGCTCATTTGAAAATCTTGAAGGGAGAAGCATATTACAGGACCCAAACACAAGCTCAACATTTTCAATAGTGAAATGGCAAAAATCAAACATATATCTGAGTTGAAATAAGCATAAAACTACAAGTGAGATATTGCACTCAGGAAGATATTTTGTACAAAATAATCAAGCCCACATGGCCATTGAAAACAAAGCTCCAAGTTGTAGGCTCATTGACATTTTTATACAACAGTGAAAGGAAAAGTTTGAGGGAATCACTTACTTAGAAAAATGGCGAAGCGTAGTGACTCAAAGAAACCACGGTTTGAAATGCTCGATAACATCGGCCACCACCTAGAAATCTTAAAATAGAACCCTCAATCTCAAGCTCGAAACCCACAATGATGACCCAATAATCGCACAAAGCTCGAATAGAATAAAAGCCATACATTGAAGTATTATAGCCAAGACGTAAAGCTTCATACTCCAAAATGGCTCGATTATGAGGAACAAAATAATACAGAGGTAGAATGACAGAACAAATTAGAGCTCGAAATAATCAAAATGGTGGCCATAAAACCGTAAAGAGAGTTCAAAAGTCGAGCTCGACAGAGAAATGACCAAGAAATATAGATGCAATACCAATCTGTAGTGAAAGCCAAGATCAAAGATCATGACAATGGTGATAAACCCCACGACCACCTTCCTCAAAGAACTCGGACAAAGTGGAAAACAACAAGGAACCATTTTTCGCAGGGAGCCAGAGCTCACAAAGTTATTAATAATGGTGTCTAAAAAAAATTCTAGGGCTTTGCCCTTCAAGTCAAAATCCAAATGAAGTGATCATCAAGTTCGAGTTATCCTTTACCATGCAAACGCGAGAGGCGAGTCAAGAAAACTCATCCATGGTCAGATGATCAACATCTGAAATTCAAACCGTGCAAAGATCAACGTCTCCAGATCAATCCCAAAGTTGAAGCAAACCATCATGGTTAGATATCATTACTACATTAAACTCTGGTCGGAAACCCTAACCATGAGTCAAAGATCGATGACCTGATATGTCAAGTACAAGATCAATGATTAAAAACCAATCAACAACCATCAAAGCAAACTACCATGATCAAAGATATCACCTACCACATTAAATGCTAAATTCAAAACCCTAATCATGGGTCAAAGATCAACGACCACAAATCGAAAGGACACCAGATCAATGCTAGAAATCAATCACCAAATATCAAAGCAAACTCAACCTGAGTTAACCATGTCACCAAAAAAGTGTATGAAGGGTGAGTCATCGTCACGAGGGGGTAGCCCCATGATTAAAACAAAATTATTGCATTTGACATGTCAAAAAGGATCCCAACTATAGTCGAAGCTCGAATATACCAAAAGTTCCGACCAATCATGTTATGCAATGATCAAGCCAAAAGGTGATTCCCACCTTATTCTATTCACAATTCAAAAGCTAACCAACTATACAATACAATATTAATCAAAGGGTGGTGGACTATCATATGACCATATGTTACACAAAGGTGGCCGAATATAGGATGGTGGTTTTTCACAAAGTTACCTCCCCACATGTGTTTAAAACCATGGTGACTTGCTAAAGAGTGGCCAAACCAATGAAGACTAATACTAAACTACAAAGGTGGTCCCCACTATTGGAAGAGTTGTAGATGATTTAGAGTATGTTATTCATGTGACCATTAGAAGACAAGGAATGTCAGCATCAGAACCTGGGCTTAGAGGTGGTCCCTATCAAATGGATGTTTGGATGAATTATTTTTGCAAGGTATTGCAAATAATTCAATTGATTTTGCTCACTCACGGGGAGATGATTTCTTGCATGCCTTCAAAAAAGGACAGAACAGACAAGAAGAAAATTTGCATGCACATGGAAGAAAACTTGCTCATCAAGCAAGATTTATTATTAGCAAATTATTCACCCATTATTTTCTTAAAAATAGGACATTCAACTGCAATTTGATGTGATGTAATCAAAGGCTATTAATGCCTCTTTGTATTAGTTTACTTTATTTTATTCCTTTATTTATTGATAAATAAAGGATAAAAATAGAATGCATGGGCGAGTACAACCTTAGTCCATTTTTAGGAAGGATGGGTGAATCAATTTTGCTATATATTGTGTGCCTTGGCAAAGCACGGTGGGGGTACTTTTAGATACAAGAGTGTTGAAGTAGTTTTTCTAGTTTTTCCCTTTGAATGTGAAGTATTTTCTGCCTTTCCAATTATTTGTAGTCTTGTGTATGTTTCCATTAATCTTGTGAATGTGAATTCCCTGATTAATCATCTTACCCTATTACAAATTTAGTAATTTCTGCATGATATTAATGTGTATGTTTAGCTTAGCAATATTGTTGTGATATTTTCCTCAATACCTCCAAGTGTTTGCCTTTAATATTCTACAGAAAACTGTTGGCTTGTGCATCAAGAATCCATTCCCATATAAATTGTGCATGTACTCATTCAAATACCTCATACAAGTTTGGTGTATCACCTCAGTTTTAATTTCATTTTACAAGTCATCTTTTACCCTTAAACCCCAGAAAATCAATTTAGGATACATCAATAAGGAACCGGCCTTGATATTGGTGACTCACCTCAAAATAGGTATACCCATAGACCTGAGGTGTTTCTATTGTATCTACGAAAGAGAGAGATAAATTTTGCAAGCCCAGAACACCTGCAGTCATCTCTCTATAGGGTGCACTTTTGAGAGATAACAATTATCAATTAAAGACATGAGATTTGTATAGGAAAAATTGACTTCCCTTACTAGTGTGCACCTCTAAGAGGCATCCCCTTGTTAAATAATGGCCCCATTTGGCGAGAGGTCGATCATTCTTGTTATTGACTTTTCCCAACTGCCCCTTGTCAAGGAATTCCCAATGTATGCTAGAAACTCTTATGGTTCCACCTTGTTGAGAAACTTTCTAATATTAGGCACCTTGTTTAAAATCTTCCATAAAAAGAAGTGACCCATTCCAAGTCTCTTTCTAGTAACTTATGCTAAGAATATGAAACATAAAGCCTCATTTTAATGACTACAATACCTCATGTCTCATACAATTTTTTTCTTCTAGAATATGTAATACTGCATTTTTCATTTCTCAATGCATATGTTGATAGGAAACAAATTGGTGGACCATCGCTAGAAGGAAGTGTTAAATTCATCGAATGTTCCTATGACAAGGTGCAATGTAAAAATACAAGACATTGATATTCATCATAGCCTGATGGATATCAAATTCAATTAACCATTATTTTCCATGGGAAAAAGGTTATCTTTATTGCAACCTATAGATCGAAGCTAACTGATTCAATGACGCAATTGGGGATTTCATCTCTATCATCTAAAAAAGGTACAAAACCTCCATAACTACCTTGCTTTGTGGTTATCAAGTCCGACAACTTTTTTGGTCCACTTGGAATATCCACTCACCCTTGTGGGTTCCATGCTCCCGGTTACCAAAGGAGACCTCAGTCAACTAACTTTCTAAAGGGCTTGGTCTCTCACTATCCACAAAGTGCAAGTGTTAACATTTCCCACATTGACTATACACATTGGAGGTTTTTTAAGATCAATGTCTTACTTTCACAACTATTTGTCATGCTCACTGACTCAAATACTATTGCATATCCCATCCTTTCTCTTTCTAATGTTACACCAAATTAATTGTTGGCCCTTTTGTTCTTATAACAAATAATGATGAAGGGTGTCTTTATTCAATTCAAAATTTCCATTATTCATGTTATTTCAAGAGTACTTAAGTCTCTTTATGATGAAATCCATATGCACACTTGGGAAAACCCTTCTCCCTTCTGACATAGATGGAGACAATGACGATCCAAATCAATCGATTGAATACATAAGAAAATATCTGAGCCTTATACTTAGTGGTCAATAGTTACTTGTGAGGGAACAAATATACGTCGGATGGATGTTGATTGCACAAATTGATACAACGAATGGGCGGTGATCTACACACAAATTGTGGAAGCTGAGTAAGATGAAAGATTGACTTCTGAATAGTGAAGGGACCTGTACCATGCATGGAAAAGTGACACAACATATGGTAGGAGATCATTGGTTTGAGTCTAGGGCAGTCCATGCAAAATAAAAAAACAAAAATATTTGATAATTCTAAAATTTCAGATGCAGTTCATATAAGAGGATGAAAAGGTGGGGAATATGATTTACCAGGCTTTGGAAAATCTGGCACAACTCGAATTTCCATTGAGATCCAACAGACTCTTTCATCACCATCAAAATAATCCCACAACATTGTGTATGCTCCACAACAATGTGGTTAACAGAGTGAAGATGGATTATTCAATGATCGGGGAAGAAAAATAATAGGGTGGGTAAAGGAGGCAGAGTGACACTTGCAGGATTCGAACCCTTGACCCTAAAGCCAATTCTATCTTTTCATGTTTAATTTCAAATTTTATCTTTTCATGTTTAAACAAATATAATGGAAAAATTTTACTGTGAAATTTAAATTTATTCTGGCTTTCACGACAACTGCCACACTCTCAGATTTTTGACCTTGAAGTTGAATCATGAGACGGAGTAAGGACACAACTGTCATTTTCCAGCAAGGCTCATCAAGATTGGGAAAATAATTTTTAATTTTGGCCAATCCTTCACTTTTAAGTTTATCCATAAGTCGTTCTCCTTCCTTAATCCATTGGAGATTAAACTGGTTAAATTTTGAAAAGAAAATAATATCATTGTCATGGAACTTAAAAGAAGTGGAGAGAGAATAGAGATTGATATCTCTTCTTATTCTATATTATTATCAGAAGCATGGTACATGTTTATAGGTATATTAAATAAACAATATTCCCCTGAATGGATGGAGAAGATACAAACAAAAAGGAGAGATTAATGGAATAGATAACAACTAATCTAATAATAAGATAATATACGTAGACTGTGCTAACATTCACCCCCTTATTACATTATTCTTGCAAATGTGACCCCTGAAAAGTTCAAATTTCACTTTTCCAAGAGATTTTGTGAGAATGTCGGAAACTTGTGCTTCTGTAGGACAGTACTAGAGCTAAATGTGATGGTTCAAGATGTGCTCTCGAATGAAATGAAAATCAATCTCAACATGCTTTGTTTGTTCATGAAAAATGGATTTACGCACGAGCTTCAACACACTCGATTATCAATAGATAGAGAATAGATGACTATTTTTAAGGAATTCTTAGGTCATCCAAAATGTGACGTAACCATATCACTTCACACACAACTCCTCATGTGGCGTGATATTCTACCTCTGTGGATGAGATAGAAACACCATTTTGCTTCTTTCTTATCCATGAGATAAGTCCAGATCCGAGATGAAATATGTATCTTGTAGTTTATTTCTTGTCATCAACAAGATCCGACGTGGTCCGAGTCAACGTATCCCTGTAAGAAGAATTGATCATTCTTCTTATATTCCAGACCATAATCAATACATACCTCAAAACATGCTTTGCTACATTCCAGTGACATTTCTTCGGTTCCTACATGAATCTGGAAAGATAACTGACATCATAGCATAAATATGGTCTAGTATATGTCAAGTAGATGATTCCTCCAACAAATTTCCTATAGAGAGTAGCATCTACTTGAGGTGAGTCCTGGAATCTTTAAAGTTGCAAGCCTTTCTCCATGGGAGTGGATATAGGTTTACAATCAGACATTTTATACTTTTCCAAGAGTGTATTGGCATACTTTATCTGGGAGACAAAAATGTGATGCTCCTTTTGCCATATTTCTAAGCCAAGATAGTAATGTAGTAGCCCCAAATTTATCATGTTGAAGGTTCTTTTGAGATCATTCTTCACAATATCAACCTGATCTTCTGAACTACCAATGATCACAAGATCATCTACATATACAACAAAAATGAAAATTTCCTTTCCTGCCTTCTTTATATAAAAATTTGAATATGAGGGGCTATGAGTGAACCCATGCTACAAAAGGTGATCATCGATCTTGATATACCATGCCCTTAGAGCTTGTTTCAGTCCATATAGTGATTTGATGAGATGACATACCTTCTTAGGATGTTCTTCATCAACAAATCCTTTAGGTTGGGTCATATACACTTCTTCTTTCATATCACCATTTAGGGAAGCACTCTTGACATCCATCTGTTGAAGTCTTTATCCTTTCTGTGCAAGTGCGCAAACAACTCTGATGGTCTTGATATTTGCAATGGGTGTAAATGTTTCTTCATAGTCGATGCCCTCTTTTTAAGCATATCCTTTTGCTACAAGTCATGTTTTATGTTTATCAATGGATCCATCTGCCTTATATTTGGTCTTGAAAACCCATTTGCAGCCTATGGGTTTCTTTCTGTAGGTAGATCAACAAGTTCCCATGTCTAATTTTTCATGAGTGAGTCATATTTTACATCCATGGCTTCCTTCCACTGAGATTGACTGAGTGCTTCACGAACATTATCAGGCTCAGAGCTATTAATCAGTGAAGTCATGAGTGTAAAGTTTACCTCATTTCTTGTTTGACTCCTTGTTTTGACTCCGGATGATATAACTGGGAGTTGTTGCAAATGTGATTCCTTGATGGTGCTTTGTACCCACTTCAGATGAGAACTTGGTTGCTTTTGAGAAGAACTGTGTCATTGCCATGTGTATTGATGTGGAGTCACATTCTCCAATTCTCCAAGGTCAACAAATAGCTCTTCTTGCAGCATTTCTTTTCTTTGAGTAGTCTCCTCTGGCTCATCATCGATTCGGAGACTAGTCGGTGAGAGATGGTTGGAAGTGGATCTTTTGTTGATACTATTGAGTCAAAGGATGACTCATCACAGACCACATCCCGACTCTCGTATATTTTCTTTGTCTCAGGATCCATGAGATGATATGCCTTCGAGGTAGTGTTGTAGCTAAGTAGGATACACAGAAGTGTCTTTGGCTCAACCTTCTTTCTCTTCTGAGCTGGGACATGCATGTATGTTGTGCAACCAAATACTCACAAATGAGAAATTGATGGCTTTATACCACTCCATACCTCTTCTGGCATTTTATTTTGTAGAATATTTGTCGGTGCCCTGTTGAGAAGATATACAACTGTCTGTACTGCTTCAACCCAATAGCATTCCTCTAGCTTTGTTGTTGTTAGCATGCAGTGAGCCATCTCCATCACTGTGTAATTGCGACGCTCAACAATGCCATTTTTTGGGGTGTGTAGGGAACAATCAGGTTCTTCTTAACACCTTGTTGGTTCAGGAAGGCCAAGAACTTCTTTGATGTGAATTCCCCCTCGATCTGAGTGAAGTAGAAGAAGTGGTTGTCTCGGTCTCTTTCACAACACGATGATAGAAATTCTGGAAATGTTGAAGAGCCTCACTTTTCTTCTTCAGAAAAACACCCACATCTTATGAGAGTGGTCATCCAAGAAATAGTTGGAAGTACTTGTATCCTGGAAATGAAGCAAGTAGGGGCCGTTCATATCGGTATGAACTACCTCCAGATGCTTCTTGGCATGGAAGGTGCTCACTAAAATGGATCTCTATGTTGTTTTCCTGCAAGATAGCTAGGGCAAAGAGGTAAGGTACTAGATAATTTGGGTAGTCCATGAACCATTGCTTTTGAACTCATCTAATGTAATGAACTAGCCGACAAGTGTCCATATCTAAAATGTTAGAGTGCAGTAGATTGTATTGTTGATGTAGATAAAGCTATTACAGAAGATGAAACAATATCTAAAGCAAATAACTTATCTTTTAGAAATGCTCTAGCAATAATCTTACCTTGTCATGAAATCAAACATGATTTGATGCCATTTTGGACAAGAAATTCTACCTTCAAGTGATGATTCAATAGCTGAGTTACTGATCAGGAGGTTACTAGTCAATCCAGGAACATATAGTACCTTTGTAAGCATACATTTTTGTGGTCCCAGAGGAATGGTGACATTTCCAATTCCTTCTGCAATGTACTCTTTATCATCGGCTATCCAAACCCGATCACTAGTGGGTTATTCATCGAGTGAATCAAACAACTCCTTGTCACCTGACATGTGCTTACTTGCACCAGAGTCTATCAGCCAAACTCTCTTCGTGGGCTATGAATTCTGAGAGACGAGTACAAGGTTCTTACCACAATGGGCTCCTTATGATGTCTCCTCATCAAATTCATTATCTTGTTGGGCTGTGAGATGTCCCTTGTGCTTTCTCCAGTGGGGACGTTGTTTGGAATTTTGAAAATCTTTCGCACCGATGTGCTTGTTTGACTTGAAGACCCTTGTTTCAAGATATTGTACCAATAGTGATCAGTGTTGTGAGTGTTGGTTCTACAAATGTGACACCACCTCTTTGACTTTTGATCTTTCTGTTGTTATTTTGGTTGTGCTTGATTTGGCTTCTCTCTGGGGGACCCTTTGATTCTTTTGGCCACTGTATGGCTTTGAGAACAGGGCTTTATCTAAGTCTCCTCTTGGGATGAATTGATGGCCTCTTCCTACCATAGAAAATTCACAAGTTCTTTGAATGCCACTATTTTTTAGATACATTCGGTGTTGTAATGAACACTTAGAATTGAGAAGGGAGTGCTCTCAAGGTGATCGGTATGAGAATTTTGTTGTCCACCATTTCACCGAGCTAATAACTCTGATCGTAGCTCACCACATGATGTAAGAACTCCTCAAATTTCTCATCTGACCCCATAGAGAGGGTGTGTAGCTTTGACTGAAGATGGAGGATCTTAGTTTGATTTTTGGCTTCATAAATTGTTGCTAGCTTATCCTAGGCCTCCTTTGGTTTCTCCGCATTCCAAAATGTGTTTGCACATTATCACTGATACTGAGCATAATCAACATCAAGGCTTTGGCACTAGCCATCTCATACTTTATTAATTCATCAGGGGCTATGGGAGCGGTCACAGATCGGTCACGATGCCCTATAATCCTTCAAATTGAAGGATTTTCCGCATCTTTGTTTTCTAGGCCGTAAAATTGGGCCCTTTAAGCAACTGAGCATCGAAGAGAAGCAACTTCAGAGTAGACATGTTTTTTTAAAAAAATTAATTTATTTATTTATTTCAAGAGAGATTACAACTATGACTCACTGATGTGAAGTACTAGCTCGTAGATGCTCTCGATACTCACGTGCTGAGAGACGATGACGTTTAGTGGGGCATTCTTCTTTGTCTTCACAGTCGACATTGTACCCGACTTCTAAATCTTCCCAAACTCACTTTGCTTGGAAGCTTACATCGAAAAGGAAATATTCAAGAAGTCCTCATCGAACGAGCTCATCGAAGACTATATTGCCGGTGTTCTAAAGCTCGTTTAGCAAAGCAAAGTAGAACCCGAAGCTCTCAAGAGCTTCTTCACAGTGTTCTCTAGCTTACGAGTCGATGTTGCGGCTTTCAGTAGTCTTGATTGTTTCGTTTATGCTTGACATTCAATGTTGCTTTGAGAGACTCGAGTTTCTTCTCCGGGCACTTTTTTTAAATTATGTTAAGAGACTTTTAGGATACACAAAGACAAATTTTCTTCTCCTCGTACCGCTCAAACTCTTCACGTAGTTCTCATTTATTTGTTGAAGACTTCTCCACGCAACAATCTTATCTCCACCCACCAGCAACTTCCAACATCCAGGTAGAGTGTGTCGAGGAGGGAAGGAGATCCCACATCAACCAGAGATGGTAACGGGGAGAGCCTAAGTGTCACGTCAAACAATGCAAGGCCGAGTGTGTAGAACACAAGCTCCCAGATAATGCATTCACGATCTGTAGGAGAGTAGAGCATTGGCCGGAAGGAGTGCAGGCCCAACGATCCAATCATTAGATCAATGCACAAACCGATCATGTAAAGATAAAACCCATGGTGTGCATACTAAACACAGGCATAGTGAAGAAAGAGCATGCAAGCTCAAAACCAAATCGTAATCCAAGTCAACTTCAAGGCATACAAACTCATTCAAAATAGGTCATCTGGTTGTTTTCCACGCAACAGTCTTCTCTCCACCCATGTGACTGATTCTTTGTTTTCCACGCAACAAAAGATTATGTCTTTAGCGTAGAGAAAAAACATAACTTCCACGCATCTCCTTCTTTGTCTCTTTTTGCATGCAGGTCGATCTTCTCTTTCTCCCACATCCAGCTCTTCCACTTTTTTGGCTCCTTTCAGATCGATTTCACTCCAGCAAATTTCCACGACTCTAGCAAAAAAAGAAAACAAACAAAAAAATACCAAGTTTACACTGCAGTCAGCTGGGAATTTTGTCAGTGAATTATACAGTCCACGTTGCAAAGTAGATGCACACACATCCTTTTATCCCTCATGCTGCATCCACCCACACAGGTCGCTTCATACTGTATTCTTCTCTCCACGTTGAGAATGATCTCCTCCTTCAAACACTCAGGTCAGAGTTTATTCCGCTATGATACCAGATTGTGAGGCTGAAAGAGTGGAGAGAGAATAGAGATTGATATATTTTCTTATTCTATATTAATTATCAGAAGCACGATACATATTTATAGGTATATTGAATAAAAAATATTCCCCTGAATGGATGGATAAGATACAAACAAGAAGGAGAGAATAATGGAATAGATAACAACTAGTCTTATAATAAGATAATATACGTAGACTATGCTAACATAGCTTTGGTTGAAAGTCCACAAAGAAGCTAGATCTTCTTGAAGATGATAACCTCATTTTTAGTACAGATGAGAAATCTGATAATACCCAAAAGTAGAAAACCCAAATAATTTTGAAAGAAATTATGATTCTGGCTTATAAATCATAATTTGATATACACAAAAGTAGTATACCCAGACCACCAATCTCCAAAGACCGCTTTGAAGCCACTTTCCAAAGTGTTTTCTGTTGTGGCTTCAAAACATGTCTCTGACATTCAATAGACAGTTGTCTGTATGGTGGTGTTATGTGTACATATTCAGACACATACCATTTTCCAATACGTTGAAACGTGTCTTCTCCAAACTACCAGATTTGAGATCACTACTGAAATGCTTTCAGATTCCATATATTTAAAAATACAAATACTCATACAAACTATAAAACTATATATTTTGCATATATTTAATGATATTTTATAATATTATATAATAAATATGATATACTAATACTATATGTTGTCTCCCTAAAACTATCACAAACAAGAGGTCATAGATTTTAACCCTGATATAATCAATGCAAAATCCATGAAGTAGGAACCAACTGACATGATGTTCCTGGATGGACCTTACTAACAAAACTGTCACAATAATTGATGCTTTCATGTGCTCGTGGATGTGTTTGTGGTCCTTTGCATTGAAACCATGCCCGTTTTCAATGTTGGCACATTGGAACCAATCACGCCGAAGCCGTCAACCCTCACCTCTCCCACTCTGCACTACTACCAATACGCCCTTTGGCCGACACATATAAGGCATTCATCAACCAAAGAGGGTTCAAATCATTTTTCGCAATATGTTGAAAGGCGTTTTCACTTAGGGAAACCCCTCCTCCCTTCTAACATGGATAGAGACAACGATGGTCTAGATCAGTTATTTGTGAGGGAACAAATATACAGTGAATGGATGTTGACTGCGCACAAATTACAGATGTTGACTAAGACGACAAATTATTTTTGCTATGGCTTTTTTGACCTAAACGGAACCAATTTTTCTATGCTACTTACTATGTGCTATGAAAATTCGAACCATTGGGGAAGGTCAATTATGTTTTGATAGACCAAATCATTATCCTCAAAATTATGCAAGGAAACTGACAGGAAAGTTACAGGTCTGAAACACCATTTAGGATGAGTTGTTCTCTTTGTTTTGCTACGGGTTTTGAGGAGCACCTAATCGGGGTGGTGGGTTTTTTTGTCATGGGTTTATTTTCCCATTCAAATTTTATGTTGTTGTTAAATACATGGATATTGCATTTATAAATAGTAAAAAAAAAGTTAGTTATAAACAATAATGTTAATTATCTTTGACAAAAATGAAAGCATCACTTTTATTTTAAATTATCTGCATAAAACAAATTTTAATTTATAATATATTAAACTTATGTAGATGTAGAAAGTGGTCTTACATTAAAATGCACTTGAGTGATTTTCATATATTTTATTTCCAAAATTAAGGAATATCTATATCGAATGCCCACAGACCAAGTCATATCACGTACATAAGATCGATCGACGATACTTTTGAAGCTCTTCAAGCCATATAATATATTTTCAACCACAATATTATCAAACTAAGGAATATCTATATCGAATACCCTTAAAAACAAATCTAAAATGTGTACTAACTCTACATACTATGATTTTCCTAGAGCAAACTTGTCCTATTAAGAAAATAATGATAATGGCGCACAACATGATGATAAATCTAAAGAATCTATAACTTGGAAAGCCTAAAATTCAATTTCACCGAAAGGCATTTTCACATGCGGAACGGTCCACCCCATCGATAGCTAATGAGACATGGACTCAAGAGATGAATCAGTCAACGAAGCACGAACTCGCATATGCCCTTCACGTGTCGGCCTATAACAGATACATGGAGATTGCAGTTATAAATAGTAACAAAAATAAAAAAATGTTTGTTATAAAGAATAATCTTAATTTTCTTCAACAAAAATAAAAGTGTCACTTTTCTTTTAAATTATTTTCATAAAACAAAATTTAATTTATAATTTATTAAAATTACGTAGATGTAGAAAGTGGTTTTACATTAAAATGCACTTGAGCGATTTCCATATATTTTATTTCCAAAATTAAGGAATATCTATATCAAATGCACAACGACCAATTCGTATCACGTACATAAGATCAATCGACGATACTTTTGAAGCTCTTCGATTCATATATTATATTTTCAATTGCAATATTATCGAACTAAGGAATATCCATATCGAATGCCCTTAAAAACAAATCTAAAATGTGTACTAACTCCGCATACCCCAAATTTACTAGAGTAAACTTGTTCTATTAAGAAAATAATGATATTGGCGCACAACATGACGATAAATCTAAAGAATCTGTAACTTGGAAAGCCTAAAATTCCATTACGTTGAAAGGCGTTTACACATGTGGAATCATCCAAAGCTAGAGTAGCTTATATCAAAAGGGAAAAGATCAAAAAATTATAAATTTAAGATCCAATTACTTTCATCGAGCCTCAAAGAAAACTTCCACGCTATATCAACTCTTATAATTCCCCCAACGTTATTTCCACGTTGTAAAAATCATTCGAAATAACTTCACTTCTACAATCATAGAAAACAAGTTGGCCATCTATGAAGGCCTGAACTGTAGGGTGCGATGCAAAAAAGAGAGCGAGCAAAAAGGGGAGTTAAAACATCAGAGTGATGTAAAGATGAAAAAAAAAAAAAAAAAATGAAATCCTATATTTTCCTAGCAAGTATGAGTACTAATACCAAATGATGATCAACTCGACAACCACAACCTTCAATTGTTGAAAGCCCTTTACTCTCTGTTGCCAATTCTACTAGGCATACCGACTCATGGTAGGTTGATTATGGTTCGCTTCAACAAATTTTTTTTTCTCTGTGTCGACTTGAAAGTCATGCTTTGCGCAAATTTGTAGGTTGAAAAATGTCTTCCAAATGGTCTTAGTGGCTCTATCGTTGACATTGTTTAGGACAATTCTTTTCATCCACGTCATTTGCTTTTATTTCTCATCGTTAACTTTGATCGGTACATAATGGTTTGTTGTCTTTTACTATTTGATTTTCTGCTTACCATTTTTTCACTTTATGCGTTAACATACATATAAAACATAAATCAAAACATGAACATGTAAAATATGCGAGAGGTGAAGTTCGTAGCACCTCTTTTATATTTTGATATCTTCGCATATTTTATATTTTCAAATATTATGCTATTGCACCTCTTTTTCTTTACTTGCCTAATAATATTAAATGCATCCCTAACATACATATACAATGCTTGTAAATATTAAAATTAGGAAAAACAATAATTTAAAGAATGTAAAATTATTATAAAGTTAAAAAGACAAAGAACGGAAAAAAAAGAAAAAACATTAAACCTTTGCATAAACCATAAAAGGTAAACATAACCCATATTTGTTTGTCTTTCAAAGAGTTGTTTATGATAAGAGAATTTAATAAATGAGGATCCAATGTTAGAGCATATGTATAACGGGCAAAAACACGAGATTAAGTCTTTGCTATACCTAGCTATGTCTTGTTTAACACACAAAATTAAGTGGAAGATATGGAAGCTTCCCGATGCTAGACAGCTGGAAAGCATATCTGCTTCCACTCGCCTGCTGTACTTACATCTAATAAATGCGGATAAGATTTAAAATATTCGTCTTAAAGGTACAACGGGCAAAAACATGAAAGCTTATTTATAAGAATACGCCTTTTGGTATATATTTGTTTAGCACGCAAAAGATTAAGTGGAAGCTTCCGGACAGTAGACAGCTGGAAAGCATATCCGGACAGTAGCCAGCTGGAAAGCATATACGGGCTCTATAAAAAAACTTTCACTTATCTTGCGAAGAATGATTCCACTTCCCAAAGTGTCTTTCTTTTTGATTTTTCTGCTGTGGCTTTTGGAGGTCCGATCTCATTTTTATTGCCTGCCTTGTTTTTTTTTTTTTTTTTTTTCGGTTGTTTGTGGAGGTCTGATGTGTGCAAAGCATGGCCATGCCTGTGTCTTTCTTCTGTTCTGTCTGTTTGAGTCCTTTGATGAATGTATTGTCGTCTGCTGAGTTTTTTTCTTGATATTTTTGTGAGTCGGATCCTCCACAAGAATAGCGGTGGGAGCTTAGCGATGGAGCAAAGTGTCGGTTCAGACCAGACCACGGGTAAGCCCTTCTGTTCCATAGCTTATTCTATGTAATCATTTGTGTATTTTCGCTAAAACGGAGCAAATATTATTGATGTGTAGGGTTTCATTTGTATATGTTTAAACAGAATAAATACCAAACCACGGGAAGTCATTCTAGAACATTCTTCTCAGATTTAGATTGAACTTGTCTAATGTAATCATTTGTATATGCGTAGGGTTTCATAATGTAACAGAGTAAATATTATTGATATGTGTGTGTATGACATTATGCGTAGGGTTTCATTCTGCACCAAGGGTTTTGATCTTTTTCCTGTTATTTAGGACTTTTGATGTGTTATTCCTGTTATTTAGGACAGTGTAGTAATTGATGGTGGAACCATACATGTTCGGACCAATGTATGACGGTCTGTAGCGTTTATTATTTATTTAGGGCTTTGAATTTTTTCTGTTATTCATTTGGAGCTAAGTCTGATTTTTATTTATCAGTGTATAGCATTACAATTTATCACCGAACATTCAAATAATTGATGGCGAATCGTATATTCGCATTTTGTGCAGGGGCCCGGTATTTTAAGATCCTGCTGTGTTATTTTGCAGTGAAGGTTTATATGTTTTCAGATTTTTAATACTTTAAACGTCTTGCTTTTTCTTTAATTTTGTATTTGTAGGAGCAGGGCAGTTTTACGTGTGTGTTTGTTTATATCGACATGGAATACGATGTACAGTATAGTAAGGTAGTCTTTCATTAATGTTTGTATGCAAGTATATTTATAATAATTGTGTTTGTGTGTGCGTTTATTATGTGTGCAGAGTTGATGTTACACATGGTTTAATTTTGTTTGTAAATTTTATTATGACATTTATTTAGGGCTTTCATTTTCTGATATATTCTTTCCATTCTCCTTGTGTTCTGTAGCGATATCTATTTCGTCTTTAATCTCGTAGTCTAGGTATAGGCCATCTGTTGTTTTACTTATGAATTTTCTGTCTAACAAATCCAGAGTGAATGTTACCAATTATTTGTTAATAACTTAATACGGAGTAAATATTTTCTGAATCATTTAATAAACATAGTTAATGATTTGTACAGGTTTTAATTTTGTAGTTTAATGTTGTGAAGTTTTGTTTTGACTTGTTTACTGCCTACTGATTTACTGTTAACATACTTCGTTTGTACAGAGTACATGTAATTTTTGTGGAAAATGCCTTCATGATTTATTAGGTAATGTTATAGATACAGTTGCAGTCGCTGTTCATGATTTAGTAATGTTTAAGGATGCTTGTTCTTACATTTAGCTAGGTCATATATTTTCTTACTCTTGTCTAGTTTATTGTTGTGAAAAATCTCAAGTTTAATGATACATTTGACTGTGTTATTGGTTTTACAATGTTTAGAACTGTGTTGATTGATAAAATTATTTGTGTAGTTTAATTTGTGTAGTTTTTAATGTTTGAAGTTTTGTTTTGCCTTGTTTACTGAAACTGATTTACTGTCAATTATTTGTTGCATTGTAATACATGTAATTTTTAATTAGAGTCTAAGAAATCTCAAGTCAATTTTTCCATAAAATTGATTAGTGTATGATTTATAATTTTGAGGATGTTTATAATTACATTTAGCTAGGTCTTAAATATTAAAATTTTTACTCAAATTGTCTAGTTTATTGTTGTGAAAATCAAGTTTAATGATACATTTGACTGTGCTATTGGTTTTACAATGTTCAGAACTGTGTTGATTGGTAAAATTATTTCAGCATTTTTTATATTTTAGATTTAGGACTTAATTTTTTTATCAAATGGGGTTTGATTTTGGAACCAATAAAAATTATTTGTTGTATGTTAAATATTTGGGTTTCTATTTTTTAATGTTGATTGGAAACATTATTTCAGCATTTTTAATATTTTAATTTTAGTGTTGATAATTTTTTAAAGGAGTTGTAATTATCAATTGAGCATGTTTTAAACTATTATTCTGCTATTTTCTCCACCTTCAGAGGTTCAATTTTTGATATTGTTAGTTGAATTATTCTGTTTTGTTTGAAATCAGAGGTACTGTTCTTAATCTTCAGAATTTGACACTATTCTGTATTTATCTAAATTGATGAAAGATATTAGTTTTATTTATCTTGTTTGATTTTTAATTTATTCTTGTTCTAATTTTAATTGTTTATTTGTTAATTTACGATATAAAACAGTTTAACTTTTTGTATATGCAGCATTGTTTTTTGTAATTAGAAGTTTTATACTAAGGTAGTTGATTTATTTTCAAAATTGATGAAGTCTGCTTTTATGCGTAATATTAATTGTAGTCTGGTATAATTGTTATTTTAATTTTATTTAATGATACATTGATGTTGCTGAATAATTGCCAGCTTAAAATTATTTCATGATTAAAAATTATTTCATGGTATAAGTTTTTATTTATGTTTGTTAAATCTTTAAAAACCTTTAATTTTTATGGTGTGATAAATTCTATTTCAAAACTTCTGCTTAATGCTTTCTTCTTTTTAGTCCTGTATAAAAAATCTTGAAAAAGTATTATTTTTTTATGGTATGACAAAAAAATTTAGTTAATTATTATGGTGTAAATCTTAATTCAAAACACTTCTGTGTTTCTGTTTTTTAAAAAACATTTCATGTTAAAATAGTGTAGAATTTTTAAAAATATTTTTTGCAATTATAAATTTTAAAAGTGAAGGATTAAAAGAATTTTTTTTGAGTGTAGGAAAAATATTTCAAAACTCCTTTTAAGTAAAAATGGTCTTAACTTGATCCATCTAAAACAAAAATGGAATAGAGTCCCAGTAATTTTCAAGAATATGGTCGAAAGAGAAGGTGAAGAATATGATATCACAGTAATTTTATGTGATACTTTTTAATGTTTCTTGTTAAAATAATGTAGAATTGATTTTTTTTTTAATGGGGATTAACACTTTTAAGGAAAAAGTAGAACACAGTCCCGCTAAGTTCTTGAAAGAAGATACGTTTATGTGATACCTTTTTAATATTTCTTGTTAAAATAATGTAGAATTAAAACAAATGTGAATTTTTGGGGATGCAACTCTTCTTAAATAAAAAGTGGATCAAAGTCCTTCTAATAATGTAGAATTAAAACAAATGTGAATCATTTGGGGATAAAAGGAGAAGATATGTTTAATATTTCTTGTTAAAATAATGCACAATTAAAACAAATGTGAATCATTTGGGGATGCAACTCTTCTTAAGTCAAAAAGTGGAACAAAGTCCCGCTAATATTTTTCTTGAAAGAGAATAAAATAGTCTGTTAAAAATAACAGAGTTATTTTTTATTAAAATATAAAGATAATATATTAAAAGTAATAATGTGTCTTTCTCTTTTATGTATATTTTTGTATGTTTACATATGATGATAAAAACTATATTTTAATATTATGTATATAAATATATACGATCATCTATTTAAGTATCCATATATATATATATATATTCAATATAATAATATAATTTATTTTTTAAATATTATATATGATGATAATATATCTCTAATATTTTATATAATGATAATAAATATATTTAACATATATTTATATACAATATTTTAATATATATGTATATAAATTTAGGTGAAAGTAATATATATATATAAATATATAGATAGACATAGACACATGATTATTTTGGAAAATATATTTATAAATTATAAAAACTATATTTTAATATTATATATATAAATATATATGATCATCTATTTAAGTTATAAGTATCCATTATATATATATTCAATATAATAATGTAATTTTTTTATTAAATATTATATATGATGATAATATATCTCTAATATTTTATATAATGATAATAAATATATTTAAATATTTTATATATTAATATTCATAATAATTATATTTGACATATATTTATATATAATATTTTAATATATATGTATATAAATTTAGGTGAAAATTATATATATATATATTTAAATGTTATATGTAATGATAATATATTTTAATATTTTAATATTTTATATATTAATATTCATAATAATGAAATTTATATGTATATATTATGTATTTATTAAATATAATAATATTCAATAAATATATTATAAATATATTATATATACATATATATTGTTAATATTTATAAGTATATATTTGATATAATAATATTTGACATATATTTATATATAATATTTAATATATATGTATAAATAAATTTAGATAAAAGTAATATAACAATATATATTTTAGACATATAAACACAATTATTTTGGAATATATATGTGTGTTTAAATATATAAAAATGTATATACAATTAGTATCTGTGTGTGTAAATATATAAAAATGTATATGCAATTAGTATCTGTTTTATGTGTATATGTTTTTGTGGAACACCATATATATAATAATAAACATCAATTTATAAGTATAAAATATTAATAGAGAATTAAAAATTATCAAAAATTAAAAATCAAATGAAAAGTCGAATAGTAAGTAAAATTCTGAAAAATAATAAAAGCAAAATAACAAGAAAATGAATATATCTAATTAAATCAATAAAACTTGTAAAATATAAAGAAATTGAAAAAGACTAGATGAATATTGAAAATAAAAACGAATAAATATAAATAAAAATTGATAAAAAGATAAAAATTAAGTAAAAATTAAAATCTATATTAAAGAAAAATAAATAAATATTTAATATCTTAATTAAAGTTGAAAAATAAAATTTAATTAAAGTAAACAAATAATATAATCAAATATAAAATTAAGTAATTAAAAATTAATAAAACTTCAAATTAAAAAAATGTTGTAAATGAAAAGAAAAAAAAGGTAAAAATATTAGAAAATAAAAATTAATAAAAAAATATTAAAAGAAAATTACAAATTTGTAAAAGGCAAATTAAATATGAATAATATAATAATGAAATAAAATAAAATAAAAAATCAGTAAAAAAATAAAACAATTAAATTTAAATTTCAAAGAAAATCAAAATCTTAAAAAGAAAGTAATTTAAGTTTAAAAATATTAAAGAACCCAAATTCAAAATCAGAAAAGAATAATTAAAAAATTATAAATAAAGAAAATAAATTTTAGAAATTCATATAAAATAAAAGAAATATAATATAAAATATTATAATAAATTTTTAAAAAGATTTTCTTATCCAAATATAAATAAAAATAAAAACTTCATTTCTGAAAAATACAATATGAAAAATAGGTAAAAATAAGTAAAAAATTAATAAAAATTAAAATTAGTCAGGAAAAGAGGAATTTTTTTAAAAATAAGTCTTAAATTAAAAAAAAAAGTTTTAAAAACATAATAAGAACCAGATAAACATATAAAATCAAAAAATAAAAGTAATTACAATATGAAAAATTCGAAAATAATAAAAACTCTGAATTTTCTTAAAAATTAATAATAAAATAAAAAATAGTAAATAATAAAATAGAAAATAGTAAAAATAAATAAAAATAATAAATTGTTAAAAAATCACTTCAAAAAACAAGTTTTAAAATAACTAATTTTTAACTATAATAACTATTTTTAAAAATAAAAATTTAACAAAATACAAATTTGAATTAAAATAATTAAATTAAAGTTTAAAAATATAAAAAAATCCTTAAAAAAAAGTCGAACATCAAATAATATAATAAAAATAAATAGAATTATATATATGTTTATCAAGATTATATACATTCAAATAATACATATATAAATTAAATATAAGTAGAGTAAGTTAAATTGCAAAAAAATTATAAAAACATAAAATAACAAGAAAATTAATTTAATAAATAAATTTTAAAAATGTTTTAAAAATGAAATTCTAATATTTCAATTTATTTTAAGAAAAAATGATAATTAAAATATAATATTAATAAAATAAAAAATACAAAAACAAAAATATAAATATAATTAAGAAATAATAATTATTGACAATTAAAAGGAGTAAAAAAAAAATTTAAATTAAAAATATGTAAAAAATAAAAAAATATTGTAATAACTATATAAATATATATATATATATATATACTTAAAAATAATACATATATAAATTAAATATAAGTAGAGTAAGTTAAATTGCAAAAATATAAAAACTTATAACAAGAAAATTAATTTAATAGAAGATATAAATTAAATTTTAATTAAACTAATAAAACTTTTAAAATATTAAAAATAAAAACTAATAAAAATAGATAAAATATTGATAATATAGATAAAATTAGAAACCAATAGTAAATAAAAATAGTAATTATTTAGTATTTTATTAAAAGTAAATTAGTAAAATAATATAAATAATGAAATAAAGTAGTAATTTCTTTAAAAAAATCTATAAAATATAAAAAATAAAAACTAATAAAAATAGATAAAATATTGATAATATAGATAAAATTAGAAACCAATATTGAATAAAAAATAATAATTATTTAGTATTTTATTAAAAGCAAATTAGTAATTTCTTTAAAAATATATAAATAATAATTTTTTTTTTTTTAAAAAGTTAAATAATAAACTAACAATATAAAAAAATTTAAAAAAATTATTGAGCTTTTTCATAAAAATAAAATATGAAAATTAAAAAAATATAAATAAATTTTTAAAATGTCTTAAAAATGAAATTTTAATATTTCAATTTGTTTTAAGAAAAATGATAATTAAAATATATTATTAATAAAATAAAAAAAATACAAAAAAATGATTGAAAATTAAAATCAGAAAAAAAAATAAAATAAAAAAAAGACTAGAATTTTTAAAAAGTGAAACAAAAATAATAACATAAAAACGGATATTTTTTTAAAAATTAGAATGTTCTTAAAAATGAAAAAAAAAAAAAAAATCAAATGAAATAAAAAATAAAGCAATATTTTAAGAAAAATGAAATACACTAAAAATTAAAAAACAATTAACAATTTTTTTTTTTAATAAATTAAAAAAAAAAAATTGAGATTAATTATTAAAATATTAAAAAAATAAAAAGCAAGATAAGAAAATATAATAGTAATAAAAATAATAATATAAAAATAGAAACAAAATTTAAAATTATAATTTTCTTAAAAAATAAATAATGAAAATTTATTTTTAAAAAATACAATTAAAATTTATTATTAAAAAAAAAAATAAAAATAAATTAAATGTAAAAATAATAATTCATTCAAGTTAAAAATATATGTATTTTAAAAGTAGCACATATTATTAAATAAGACAAAAAGTAATGAAAATTAAACTTAGTAAAGAATAAAATTAAAAAATATTTTAAAAAAAATACGAAAATTATAATAACACAAGGAATTTTTAAAAAATTAAAATGTTCTTAAAAAAATTTAAAAAAATCAAACGAAATAAAAAATAGAAACTTTTTTTAATAAAAATTAATAACAACGTTTTAAGAAAAATGAAATGTACTAAATTTTTTTAAAAAATAGAATTAAAAAATACAATTGAGAAAAATTATTAAAATAATAAATAAATAAATAAATAAATGTTTGTAAAAATTAAAAAAAGACAAATTAAAAAATAATGAAAATTAAAAGTGAGATAAAAAAAAATAATAGTAATAATAAGACTAAGAATAATAATATAAAAAAACGAAACAAAATTCAAAATTATAACTTTCTTACAAAAAGATATAGAAAATTTATTTTAAAAAAATGACAATTAAAATTCATTATTGAAAATAAATAAATAAAAATAAATTCTATTTATAAATTAAAAAATATTTAAATTATATATATATATATATATATATATATATATATAAATATATATATAATTATTATAAAAAAACAAAAATGAATGATAATTAAAATAAAGTTAAAAATTATAATTAAAATTAAAAAAATATAAAAAAACAACACTATGAATTTGTTATATCCATTTTTAATAATATAACATAAAAAAATGGAATTTTTTTTTAATTAAAATGTTCTTAAAAATTAAAAAATGAAAAAAATCAAACAAAATCAATAAAAAATAATAACAATTTTTTTCAAAAAAATGAAAAATAGTAAAAATTAATTTTTAAAAATTTTATTTATGTTATATTGTTAAAAAATTATTCAGAAAACAATTTACTAATTATTTTTTAAAAATTAAAATTAAAAAGTTTAATTAAAATTAATTATTAAAATAATAAAATAAATAAATAAATGGTTGTAATAATTAAATATTAGAATATAGTTATTAAAAATATTAAAAATTAAAAAGTGAGATAAGAAAGCGAACAATAGTAATAATATAGCAATCGCATGTGTACAATGCAATGTGAACGCTGAACGGTATATGTTATTTGATTTGGAGGGATAGTTATTACTTTTGTAGTCGATTGATAATGGGTGTGATTGATTTTGTAAGTGTATGAATATAGATGAAGCATTACATTGAAAGGTTCTATTTGTACATATCAAATTTGTTACAAATTCGTAAGAGAAATTAGTTGCATTGGGTCCCAAGTCTTCCAATCATTTATTCTGGAAGGAAGTGCAATTGGAAGGAAAAACATCTGCAACGAGTGCTCTGTGGACAGATTGTCTAAAAACATGGAATGCAGAAACAAACATTTAGAGCCCCCCACCCATTTGAGTCAGTTGGAACAAGTCTCCCTATGCAACGTGTGCGTGTTAGTGTATGAGTCAGTACTATGCAATCATTGTTGTGGAACTCAACTCATACTCAATTTTAAGCTTAACAAGAACTTCAACAATGAGGTTCTTATTTTGACACAAGCTCTACTGGAATCCATTGAGGAGGAGAAAATTTACCAATAAGGGGTTCTAATTGGTGGGAATTTATAGTATGTGAGCATTTAGTAACTGCTTGTTTAACACATTTAATAAGAGAAAATGTTGTATTGTATAAAGATATCCAACCGCTCGTGACAACAATGATCTAACTCAATGCAGTATATTGCATACTGACAATTTTGTAGTTGTATGCAAAAGTTAAAACCGGTATTTTCCTTTCACTTCCCCCATAAGTAAGAGGCATATTCTTGTGGGCAATTTTAAGTGATTTTTGACAATAAATAGCAGTTGGTAAATAAAAAACCTTCTCCATACATATGTTAACCTACATTTTCTGCCAACTCAGTTTGTCATTTACAACTGATGAAAGCAAAAATTAACAAGGTAATATTCTCACCAAAGAATTTACCCAGCATGTAGCAGGCTTCGACCTTGCAACCACAAGTTGTGAAGCAAGCAATGATTTAGTATTTTCAATTGTCAGATAAAAATTTTTACCAGGTAGCTAGGTACGCCTTGACAGGATTCAGAAATAGGTACATGCCATGGTATGCTGGAGTTTGGCGTAACCTGGGCGTGTTTGGGACAAACCCTTAGCGTACATCTTGAGAAAGCCCAGAATAGACACTTGAAATCCAAAATTCAGCAAAGCATTTGTTAAGATAAAAAAGGACCCAAAAACTCTAGCTTCTATAAATTAAACAATATGAATGTCCTTCCAGTGATGGAAATATAATTTCTCCCTAACCTATCATAATATTAGTAAGACTTATTAATGACCCAAAAATCCACACACGAACAACACAGTGAAATACAGGATAACTTTTTTTTTTTTTGACTTGCTTGACACATAACATGACGCAACATGTCGTCACCAAGGATACAACTAACACTGTGAACAACTTGATACAAGGATGGCCATAAAGGCAGCACGGAAACGTTCACACCTATCAAGGACAATTTACTTTTCTTTTAAACATGACAACATAGAAGTCCAACCACAAAATACACTTACGATTAGAGCCAACCACAATGAGATATTTTTGAGGTTATTTATTTTAATAAGACATCTTGCAATTCTTAGCTTACGTTTTCAAGGAGACTCAAGACATGATTCATACAATTCATCTTACCAAGCTAAGTTTATTCCTTTTTTCATTGAGTAATTAACTTTAAATCTTCTCTATTATGACATTTATTTGTTTAATTCAATTATTTAATAAAGGAGGTAATTTAATTCCACAAGGCCATCTATCCTCACTTATGCTACTAAAACTCGCTCATAACCTTATTACAATATGGATTCGCTTTCAACATACTCAAGAAAAAGATTACCAAGCACCTAAAAAAAACTGGTTAGAGGAAGAAGGTCGAGTTGAATTCATCTTTATGACCTCATTAGTTATTAACCCAGTTTTTTATTGAATCTTGAGGATTTATTGAAAATTATTAATTATTTTACTTGGCTTCATTGGATGATTTTTTTACAAAAGAAAACAATTTACCTTTCAAATGGTTGAGAGACAGATTGCGTGGTTTCGAAACCGATTCCTCCTACTTATTAAATCTTATTATCTTATATCAACTAACAATTTGTTTCACCTTAGGATCATTCTAAGAATTCACCATAAAAAGGATAATGTTCGCTAGTGTAGCTAGGGATATCAAGTTATAAAATTTTTACTTCACAAAGGATGGTTTCATTTTGATCACTCATGGAATTATTTGATTTCAAATAGATCACCTCTACATTTATTTGTTGAATATAAAATTATTATTTTTGTTTAGCTTCTTTAAGGGTTAACCGACCCATTTTACTTTACTTATAATATATTGTCACTCAGTCTTAGAAAGATTTAACTTGACAATTTATTCTCAAGATCAAAGTTTTACAATACTCATATCAATGTAAAGATTGAATACCATTTCTCACAAAGGTAAGTTACCAGTTTACCTACAGAAGGACAAGACAACATCATCACACAATTTTTAGAACAACCCAAGGCAAGAGGTCTTCTAAACTCCTTTTCATAAGCACTATTACAAAATTTACCTCACATTGGACATTTTTACAAGGAACTTCATAAATTTCACTGATGAAACCTTTACAACTCTTTCCTTTAATCTACTCGCATAATCCATCTGCACAAATACTAGCTAGAATTAGTTCGCGAGAACTGAGCATGTTAAGGCTACACATTGCAACAGTAAGCTAACATTTAACAATATCAAGAAAGGAATGTTCTAATTCAAAAATGGATTAAAACACAACCCACAACTCCAAAATTATTCGCATGAGAAAGAAATCTAAACCATCCAACAAGGAGAAAGTCAAAATACCAGTAAGAACAAAATCACATAAATCAAGGCAAGACCTTATGGGTTAGGAACAAGAAAGTCAAGAGTGTTGATATATTTCCTTCATGTAATCCTATAGATTACGTGATTGGAATCAATACCCAATCCATCCATCTAAAGAGGTCCAAGAGAAGACAAAACATTCTAATTATGATCATAGGCGCGAAACAAAATGACGTTATCCAAATCTCCCGGGGGAGGCTTCATAGCAATATGGGTTCGATGCCCTTAAAAGAAAAACAATTGAAGTTTCAGTTTTAACCAAGGAGTTTTACCACTACCTTCTTATAGGGTTTCTTAACCGTAGGACTAGTTAACAAAACAAATCCACTCTTTCAAAAGCATACAAAAGAGACACAAAGAGGGCCATTATTCTACCAACAAACCTTATCCTAATCGTCAACTTCTCTACATAATATAAGGGAAGGCTAAACCCAAAAGTCGTTAATAATTTATATATATTTCCGACAATGTCAATAAGTATTTTAAAATAAAAATAAAAATTGATTTCCTTAACAAAGCCACAAAATGGGACTTTTAGTACCCAAGTTCGAAGAATAAGATATTCGAGTTTGAAAACAAAGGGATTCGATACACGGTGGGTAATACACCAGCGATGCCCCAGACTCAAAAGATGTAACGCCGCAAAATGACGACGCTCACGATGACGACGACGCGCCACAACCGAGCAACCCGAAAATGCGAAACAATTTAAAAAAAAAAATGGAAGGGATCGACAACGCAAGGACCATTTTATTATTACCGACGTGGCGGGTCCTCAAGCCACCACATGGCTTGCCACCAACAATTTTGATTCTCGCTCGATTTTCCTAATGAGAATCGACAAGTGGAAGATATGTTGAAGAGTGTATGTGTATTGATTTTAGCTCGTCGAGCCTCTTGAGTAGGTGCGTTGCATAAATATGCTCCAAGCCACATATTTACATTGCTTGGGTTAATCTCCCATTTACCTTGGTAGCATTTTCCATGTTAGGATCAAGATTATTTCAACTTGGCTAGATAACATACAACTCGGCAAACCTAGCACTTTGGGACTCGGGCTTATTCTATTACAATGTAGATTGAATTATCCAAGTAACAACCCTCCTTACTCAGCTAGATTTAGATGCCACAAAAGAATGAACCAAATTTATATTATTTAGGTTAATTAAACTAACCGACATGACCGCAAAATCAAATCACAACCATTTGTTAGTGGATCCACACAACTAGCCACATATATGTGGCTAAAAAGGAGGAAACGCGTGGCCGAGGCCACGTAAAAAGGTAAGCGGCCAAGATACAAGCTATTTACCGAGTTACATTGCATTGCATGGAACAAATTCATAGGTGAATTGACTGTTTAGCTTGGCGAGGTAACGGATGAGATACTCATGCTACATCTAAAACGTAGCCACATTCACGTGGCACACAACATGGTTTATCCGATCGACGTGGCCAATTTAAACATGCACCGCTAATATACATGGTAAGCATACCACACAAATCCGCCTGACCCCTACGTGGGGAGAAAAAGGATCACACGTGGTCGTAGCCACTACGTGGGGACATAATAAAAGTTTAGGTTGGAAAAACATGGTTGGGGTTGGGTGGCTCAACCAACACCAGCCAAATCATTTAAAACTCCTCTCCATGCATGCAAACCACTCCTACTGGCCGCATATCTTCATTTAAATCACTTTAGATTTTGCAAATCATATCTTCACAGTCAGCCTGTCGTTTCTATACAGTCCTGGCCGCGTGCAATCAATATGGTGGTTAAAGATGAAGCCACGGACCAGAGGGAAGGCGTGAGATCTTGTTTGAATCGGCCCTGGCCGCGCAAGCAGAAAAGGAGGGTGTGGAAGACGTTACAGGCGAGGAGGGGGCGGGTTACCTCCACTGCAACCGGCGCTGCCAAGGTGTGCTCGCCCGGATCCATGGCCGCGGCCTGTGACAGTGGTCGACCAGGCAGGGACAGTCATGGCAGAGGAGGTAACTAATGCCCTTTTAAGCGCTTCCAACCAGCAGGTTGTCTAACTATGTTGTTATCTGTTCAGTATCGAATGCAACTTCAAATTCGGGATCTGCCTTCGAGATATATTCTTATCAAATCGATGAAGGGACAGTGATAGTGTCACGAGGAGACAGATGAAAGGTATTACAACGTTTTTCCACTGAGGACGTGTTCATTTGGCGGTGCAGTCCGTGGGAGGGAATCTCACAGAAGTGGGTCTGTTTCATATCCAAAAGTTCATGGAGCACGATTTGCTTTGCAATAATAAAAAAAACAGTTCATACGTAGTTAAATGGCAGCCCTGTTACGGCCATGCCGTGAGTTTTATTTTGCATATAAAATAAATATTATTTTCTTGGCAATAATATACATACTAACCTACTTTTGGTGATATAAAAGAAATATTGGTAGTATATTGGTATGTTACAAATTACTAATAGTAATTCCATTTAGTTTAATAATACTTTAATATGAATTATATTTAAAATATCAGTTTTCTTATTATTGAAATATGGGAAAGGAGCTAAATAAGCTTAGGACTTTTACAATAACATTTCTTTCTACATATTTTAATAGGAACATTTGTATGAAATTTCAAATAGGTTTGATTTCCTTTCACTTACTAATTTGCAAATAATTTTACAACGAATTCTTAAATGAAGAAAAGCATAATAGAGCTAGAGCATAGACTTCTTTATTGGCGTATTTAAAACTATTGAAACTTAAGTCTTTTTATCAACAAAACAAGAATGGTAAGTGCTCTAGTATTCCAACTTTGCAATACATCTCCTTTTAAGCAACAAAATGAAATCTAATATGTATATTTTTTTGTAATTTTCCTAACATTCCACAAAAGAGTCCTACAATATTTCCATTAAGTTTTAAACAAGATCTACCAACATTTCAACAAGATCAACACATTTATAAGAGGTTCCAAGCCAAGTTAAAGGAGAATGAATGGATTGTCTTTCTTGCAACTTTTAATTCCATCCCCATTACAAGCTTACTAATGAAGTTCAAAAACAACTTTCCTTCAACATTTTGTTACAACACTTTCTACCTCATGTGGAAACAAATTTACAATAATGGAAGTTAAAATACAAAGCAATATTACGTTTTTCCTCCACTCAAGGTGGGTAAAATACATGGTGGTTTCACATTGTCATCAACAAGGTTCCAATGCTCCAAATATCAACAAGGTGGCTCCTCCATAGTTTGCTTGATTCAAAACAAAATAAGGGGAGAGGCAACGCTCTCCTCCCAACCAAAATACCCAATGGAGAAGAGAAGCCATCCTCTCCATTAGCCCCCGAGCCCCAACCACATCACAATGAGAGAAAAATCCAACTCATGGCAACTACTAGCTTCCACATAACTCAACATAAAATTTCACATTCATTCCATAATCCTTCAAAACAAAATCAACAACACAACAAGAGGGGAAGCAATCACAACAACAAGTCACAAGGCTTACCAAGAAAGCCACAAGAGTAAGACATATGGGGAGGCCACTTATGCCTCCCAATGGGAATGGGTGCCACCTAAAAGCCTCCAATGCAAAACACAATTCCCCTAACAACTCTTATGCCTCCCTCAAGTACCCCTTATCCCTCCATTCACTCTTATGCCTCCCTCAACTCTTATGACTCCCTCAAAGTGAAAAAAAAAGAAAATGCAAGCATTTCTCTTATAAGGTGGGCACCCAACCCAAACTCCCTCCTCAAGAACATGATCTCTTATGCCTCCCTCAATTAAACTCCCCATAGTCTCCTCTCACTCCCAACTTAGGCATTCTACCCATTCCCAACAAGCATTTCAAACAACAACATTCAACACAACATAAATATACATTCACATAACAAAAAGGAAACATAATGCAAACAAAGGTGAAGCTCCTACCTTTCCATGGTAGAGCTTGCTCCAAGTATGAAGTCTCAAATCCCTCCAAAGATCAAGCAAGCATCCACAAGCTCCAACAAAATTCCCACAAGTATCAACAAGCTCCAAAAATCCACAAACTCCTTCCAATTCCTCTCCTCTCCAAAATACACAAGACTAAAAATGAAATTTCCAACCCCCAAACAAACAAGAGGATCCAATAAATAGAGAAAAGAGAGGGAGGGATGATGTGGCTCCAAGTAGGATGCCACCTCCTTTCCCTCCACTCCACATCATTTGGTCAACATCAAATTCCAAAGCACCATTAATAAGTGGTTGAAAGAAAGGCAAGCACCTTATACACTCCAACTAAGCCCACTCCCTCAAAGGACAAAATTAAATTTTGAAAGGAAGTGCAATTAATATTTTATCCTTTTATCCCCCAAAACACCTAAAAGACCCTAAATTTGGTCTTCCAACCCATAGGTATGGTTGGCATGGGGTTTTAAGAGGTGTGGGACAAGTTTGACTTGTCCCACAAGCTTTGAAATTTGGCCTCCAAGGCCAAATTCGAGTTTCCCATGTGGGGTAGAGTGTGCTACACTCAAACTTAAACACACATCAATCCACACAAAATCCCAAGTAAATCAAATCCTAATAAATGAACTCTCTTAGGTCACATCTTTTAATTAGTTTAGGACAATTTCAAATTAACTTAATTAACCCATTACAACCCATGGCCAACAAAGGGGTAAACTCCAATCCAAGGAATATGAATAAAAAAGCACAAGTAAAATTTCACTTACTAAGAGCAACACATACTAACATAATAAAAGGAAAAATTAAAACAAAACAACACATGATCCCTAGGTCACAATTTTCCCTTTACCAGATAATTCTAAGACACACACAATTACTTGTTGCCATGGTGACCTTAGCTGGATTCTTCTCGAATTCCGATGTGGTTGGTCTCCACTCCCCAGTATTGTTGTGAATATAATATACTTGTAGAGCAGAAAATACCTCCTTCGGCTTGTTGGCCGCATTAAAACATTCATGCCAAATATACAATATAATCTAAAATAAACAACACACGATTTACTATCATTTATGCAAGTACGATATCACTAACACTTCTAGCACATTTCTATTCCACATATCATTTATATCAAAATGATCATAACATTAGTCAATTCAAGTTCTACTCAATATGATTAAACATATCACATGTCATAATTAAAGATAAATAACCTTGTCAAAAGTATACAAATATCGTCATCAAATGTCCACCGAAACGATATGCATCATATAAAGGTCAAATCACTAACGGTCCAATGTCTATGATATCTACTAGCATGCTAAATCAAGAAGCCATAAGAATCCATATGTGAAGTAATCAGTCTCGAAAACAACAAAACAAAATGGTGTCGAAGGAAGTGGGCACTACATCCCCCTCCCCTTAGAATCGAATTCCTCCTGGAAGTCACTGGAAAAGGTGTGGAAACTGTCCTCGTAGCAAAGTAGCATCCTCCCAAGTAGCTGCAGTCTCATCATACCTGTCCCATTGGACCCGAACTTGATCAATCTCTCTACCGCGAAGGCCCAGGGTCCTATGATCTATAATGCGCACGGGCTCCACCATCACCTACCCCTGATCCTGCACCTGTAATGCGGTCTAATCTAGCACATGAGAAGGATCAGAAATATATCTCCTAAGCACAGAAACATGAAACACATCATGGACGCGAGATAAGCTAGGTGGCAATGCTAGACGATAGGCCAAGGGACCGAGGTGCTCCAAGATCTCAAAGGGACCCACAAACCTAGGAGCAAGCTTAGAACCTTTTCCGTAACGGATAGGGCTCTTATGCGGTCTAACATGAAGAAACACCTTCGTGCCTACCTCAAAACTGCGATCTGTCCTATGCTGGTCTACATACTTCTTCTGTCTATCCTGCGCCTCCTGTAATCTCTGTCTGATCAAGGCAACCTGCTGCTCCATATCCTGTAATAAAGCTGGCCCAAGGAAAACCCTATCCTCAATCCTGTCCCAACTAAGAGGTGTCCTGCACTCCCTACCATATAATGCCTGAAAAGGAGCCATGCCTATAGAATTCTGGAAGCAATTATTGTAGGCAAACTCCACCAAATACAGATACTCCTCCCATCTCGACTGATGATCCATCACGTACATCCTGAGCATATCCTCCAAAATCTGATTCACCCTCTCTGTCTGTCCATCTGTCTCAGGGTGATAAGTTGTGCTGAAATTAATCCTCGTCCCGAGGGCATACTGCATGGTGGTCCAGAAATGGGAAGTGTACAAAGGGTCGTGGTTGCAAATGATCTTCCGCGGAATCCCATGTAATCTGACAATCTCATCAAGGTACACTCGTGCCACAGCACTTGCTGTATAGGTGGTCTTTACTGGAGAAAAATGAGCTACCTTCGTCAATTTATCCATCGTGATCATGATGGCGTCGTGATGGTATCTCGACATAGGTAACCCAACGATGAAGTCCATGGAAATGTCCCACTTCCACTCCGGTATGGCGTGAGGGTAGAAGGCCGATGGATGCTTTGATGCTCGGCCTTCACCCTCTGGCACTCTAAACAGGCGTGACACAAATGAAGCTACATCTCTCTCAAGTCCTCTCCAAAAATACAAGCTGTCTCGGGGTGGCGTGCATCTTCTTCACCCGGGATGGGGTGAATAAGGTGCACGATGAGCCTCTCATCAAAATGTCATGTCTCAAGCCTCCATCTATAGGAACATATATCCGACCTCTCGTATGCGAGAAGACCATCTCGCCTCTAATGAAAATCCATCAAATCTCCCCTCAAGGGGTCTCTAAGACTCAATCTCTGCTCTCGCTGCAAGGTAGAAACTATCATGAGGAAGCTGCTGCAAGATTCTACTCCGCAAAGTTGTGTCCACTGAGGTAGCCATAGCCACATGTCTCTGCCTACTCAAGGCATCTGCAACCACATTCTCCTTCCCTTTCACATGCTCTATCTCCATGTCATACTCACAGAGTAACTCCATCCAACGCCACTGACAAGCGTTGAGATTGGGCTGCGTGAAGAGGTGACAAAGACTCAAGTGATCAGTCCTGAGTGTAAATCTCCGGCCAAGAAGAAAATGTCTCCACCGCACTAAGGCATGTACCACTACTGCAAGTGCAAGGTCATGGGTCGGATAATTGAGCTCATAATCTTTGAGTTTGCGAGACTCAAAGGCAACTACTCTACCCTCCTGCATTAGCACACCTCCAAGTCCTGCCAAGGAAGCATCTCGTGCAAACGTAGAACTCTCCCGAGGATCGCGCACTGCGCAAGAATAGGTGCTCTCGTGAGGCATTCCTTTAGTGTATCCTGAAGGCCTACTCACATCTATCGACCATAAAAACTTCTTCCATTTCCATTTGAAGATAAGTGATTGGGTGCGCAATCCGAGAAAAGTCTGAACAAACCTCTGTAGTACCTGCTAGACCCATGAAACTACGCACCTCGGTCACACTAGTAGGTCTTTGGCGATCCATGATGGCTCGAATCTTGGAAGGATCGACTGCGATACCTTCCCCAGAAATGATGTGGCCCAAATACTGCACCTTAGGTGAAAGAACGCACACTTCTCCAAGTTCCCGTAAAGGCGCTATTCGCGAAGACACTGAAGAACCTGGCGAAGGTGCTCCTTGTGCTCCTCACGTGTGCGTGAGTAAATCAGAATGTCATCAAGGAAGATGAGCACGAAGCGATCAAGGAAGGTCCTGAATACCCCATTCATCAAACTCATAAACACTGCGGGGGCATTCGTCAAACCGAAAGGTACCACTGTGAACTCGTAGTGGCCATATCTCAAATGCGGAATCTTTGTCTTGTGGATATCTCGTCTCGCAATCCACGAGTTGATGGTACCGACTTAAGATCTATCTTAGAGAAAACTGTAGCCCCCTTCATCTGATCAAATAAATCATCAATGCGTGGAAGGGGGTAACGATTCTTGATCATTACTTTATTCAGCTGATGGTAGTCAATGCACAACCGAAGAGATCCATCCTTCTTCTTTATGAAGATCACTGGTGCACCCCAAGGGGATACACTAGGATGGATTAGGCCTTTCTCCAGAAGGTCCTCAAGCTATAACTTGAGCTCACATAACTCAGGAGTAGTCATCCGATAGGGTGCTCGTGAGATAGGCTCTGCGCCTGGAACTAGATCTATATGGAAGTCGATCTCACGTGGGGGAGGTAACCCCGGTAGCTCCCCTGGGAACACATCGGAAAACTCTGACAAGATGGGATGATCATCGAGGGAAGGTCCTCTTGACTCATCCTCTGATTTGTCACTGACCGTAATAGCAAACAACTGACAACCCCGTCGCGCACACCACTTAAGCTGCATAGCGGAGATGGTGTGAATGGATACGACCCTCCTAACTCCTGATATCACTGACTCTACTCCAAGATCATCTATGCAAGCAATAGTCTTATGGTAACAATCCACTCTAGCTCGTGGAGCTGACAACCAATCCATGCCTAAAATGATGCCATAAGATCCTAATGGAAGGATCGAAGATCGAAGTAGTGGTGAAGGGTCCCAAATCCACTACACACTCCTTGACTAAGGAGTTTACGAAATCTTGGCTCTAGAAGCCATCTCAAAGTTCCAACTACGGCCTTGCCTAAGCGCCACCCACCTCAACACTCTACTAAGGATGGTGTAATAAAGGAATCAGAAGAACCAGAATCAAATAATATAGAGGTGGAAATACCACCAACACTACCTGTCGTCTCAATCACAGTACTCTGATGCTCAGCCTGGCGGTTCTCGACCGCTGCGTAGATCCGATGACTCCGTGCCATATCTCCAACAGTAGGCTCTGAGCTCTGTATCTTACCCTTGTTAGGGTTATGTGGGCAATCTCTCCAATGATGTCCAACAACACCACAACCATAACAGCTGCCTGGTCCTCTCCAGTGGGAAGCAGCTCCAGCTGGTACTCTAGATGACTGAGATACAGATCCTGACGATCCATCCGGCTATCGCTGAGGTCTCGCTTGATGAGCTCCTGCGCCGTGAGCTCTCGGTGCACCCTGTGTCTGATGGGACCCCTAGGAGGAGGCCCCATACTACGTCCTCTCTGCGCATCAAATCTCTGAGGAGGTCGGTAAGGTGGGCGGGTCTGCTGCTGCTCTTTGTGGTGGCCTGAATGAAGCTTGCCCTGAACTCTATCCACCCCGTGGAGGAGGAACTAACCCCTTCGACCTACCATCTGCATCTGGAGATTCGGCTCGAACTCGTCTCTAGCCTGCTGCGTCTTTCCCCGTGTCTCCTCTACAATATAGGCCTTCTCCACGGCCTCTGCTAATGTCTGTGGGCAGTGAATGCACACTGCGCCACCTAAATCCAAGTTCGGGCCCGGATGAACCTGTGAATCCGTACCTGCTCATCCTGCATATAGTCGACGTCTTTGGAGTAGGTCCAAAATCGACTCTCATACTCAGCTTGTCATCGATGCCTGACGGAGGTCATGAAACTCGTCTATCCGTTGCTAAATAAATCTCCTGGGTAAATACCTGCTCCTGAAACGCTCCTCAAACAGCTCCCATGTAATCGTCTCCGAGTCAACATGGAGCTTTTGCTCCTCGGTCCTCCACCGGACTCTGCTCCATCCTTCGAGAAGATGGATTGCAACACGAGATTTCGTGTTCTTAGTAAGGGCGAGCTTGAAGCATCCGCTCAAGCTCATCAACCCAGCCTCTACACGAAAACCGCTGTATCACCCGAATAGTGAGATGGTCGTAGCTTTAGGATCTCCCTGATATGGTCTGCAGCTGACGTATGACGAGTCCTAGATCTCTTTGTATGCTCCTCCCTCTGTTTAGGGCTTCGAGACCTGTCCCTATGTCCTGAGATCCTGTCCCCATGTCCTCTCTATGGTGACTCTGCCCTAGCCGACTCCGCACAGAAGTTCTCTGCCCTATGCTCCTTGCTGTGTCGAGGGGATGCCTGGGCATCTATTGATGGCTCCAAACTATGTCTAGCAAGTCGTCCTCCCAAGGGCTCTCCACATATCGCGGCATTGACATCCTGGAGTGTCTGCAAGATCTGAGGTAGGATGGCTGCTACGGCCTGCTCTGGCGGTGGTATATCTAGGTCTATATGAAGAGACCCCTCGCCCAATCTGTGCCTCCTACACAGATCAAGGTGAGAGTTAGTTCATTGTTCTAGGTCTTGTGCCAGTTTTCTAAATTTGTTGTTTCCTATAATTATCAACATTGTGGTTTTATATATTAAAAGAATCAACTCAAAGACTTGGATTAAATATTCATGTTTTGTGTTTTCTGCGTGTGCCCAAGGGTCCAAGCTTCAAACCCCTGGCTCTGATACCAAAATGTAATGCAGAAAAATGACAGCGCTGACGACGCGCACAACACAACCAAGCAACCCGTAAATGTGAAACAATTTTTTTTTTTTTAAAAGGGAAGGGATCCTGGCCATCGCAAGGACTATTTTATTATTACCGACGTGGTGGGTCCTCAAGCCACCACGTGGCTTGCCACCACAATTTTGATTCTGCTCGATTTTCCTAATGAGAATCGACAAGTGGAAAATATGTTGCAGAGTGTATGTGTATTGATTTTAGCTCGTCGAGCTACTGAGTAGGTCACGTTGCTTAAACTATGCTCCAAGCCACATATTTACATTGCTTGGGTTAATCTCCCATTTACCTTGGTAGCATTTTCCATGTTAGGATCAAGATTATTTCCAACTTGGCTAGATAACATACAACTCGGCAAGCCTAGCACTTTGGGACTTAGGCTTATTCTATTACAATGTAGATTGAATTATCCAAGTAACAACCCTCCTTACTCGGCCAGATTTATATGTCACAAAAGAATGAACCAAATTTATATTATTTAGGTTAATTAAACTAACCGACATGACCGCAAAATCAAACACAACCGTTTTTAGTGGATCCACACAGCTAGCCACATATATGTGGCTAAAAAGGAGAAAACGCGTGACCGAGGCCACGTAAAAGGTAAGTGGCCAAGATACAAGCTATTTACCGAGTTACATAGCATTGCATGGAACAAATTCATAAGTGCATTGACTGTTTAGCTTGGCGAGGTAACGGATGAGATACTCATGCTACATCTAAAACGCAACCACATTCACGTGGCACACAACATGGTTTAACCAATCGATGTGGCCAATTTAAACATGCACCGCTAATATACATTGTAAGCATACTACACAAATCCACCTGACCCCTACGTGGGGAGAAAAAAGGATCACGCGTGGTCGTCGTAGCTACCTACGTGGGGACATAATAAAAGTTTAGGTTGGAAAAACATGGTTGGGGTTGGGTGGCTCAACCAACACCAGCCAAATCATTTAAAACTCCTCTCCATGCGTGCAAACCACTCCTACTAGCCGCATATCTTCATTTAAATCACTTTAGATTTTGCAAATCATATCTTCACGATCGCCACTGTCGTTTCTATACTGATCCCGCGTGCAATCAATATGGTGGTTAAAGATGAAGCCACGAGACGCAGAGGAAGGCATGAGATCTTGTTTGAATTGGCCTGCCGCGCCGCAAAGCGAAAAGAAGGGTGTGGAAGACGTTACAGGCAAGGAGGGGCGGGTTACCTCCACTCGCAACCGGCGCGCTGCCAAGGTGTGCTCGCCGGATCCATGGCCGTGGCTCGTGATGTGGTCGACTGTGCAGGACGATCGCGGCAGAGGAGGTAACTAATGCCCTTTTAAGCGCTTCCAACCAAGCAGCGGGTTGTCTAACTATGTTGTTATCTGTTTAATTCAATTATTTAAAAAAGGAGGTAATTTAATTCCACAAGGCCATCTATCCTCACTTATGCTACTAAAACTCACTCATAACCTTATTACAATATGGATTCGCTTCCAACATACTCAAGAGAAAGTTTACAAGCACCAAAAAAAAAAATGGTTAGAGGAAGAAGGTCGAGTTGAATTCATCTTTATGACCTCATTAGTTATTAACCCAGTTTTTTATTGAATCTTGAGGATTTATCGAAAATTATTAATTATTTTACTTAGGCTTCATTGGATGATTTTTTTACAAAAGAAAACAATTTACCTTTCAAATGGTTGAGAGACAGATTGCGTGGTTTCGAAACCGATTCCTCCTACATATTAAATCTTATTATCTTATATCAACTAACAATTTGTTTCACCTTAGGATCATTCTAAGAATTCACCATAAAAGGATAATGTTTGCTAGTGTAGCTAGGGATATCAAGTTATAAAATTTTTACTTCACAAAGGATGGTTTCATTTTGATCACTCATGGAATTATTTGATTTCAAATAGATCACCTCTACATTTATTTGTTGAATATAAATTTATTATTTTTGTTTAGCTTCTTTAAGGGTTAACCGACCCATTTTACTTTACTTATAATATATTGTCACTCAGTCTTAGAAAGATTTAACTTGACAATTTATTCTCAAGATCAAAGTTTTACAATACTCATATCAATGTAAAGATTGAATACCATTTCTCACAAAGGTAAGTTACCAGTTTACCTACAGAAGGACAAGACAACATCATCACACAATTTCAGAACAACCCAAGGCAAGAGGTCTTCTAAACTCCTTTGCAAGCACTATTACAAAATTTACCTCACATTGGACATTTTTACAAGGAACTTCATAAATTTCACTGATGAAACCTTTACAACTCTTTCCTTTAATCTACTCGCATAATCCATCTGCACAAATACTAGCTAGAATTAGTTCGCGAGAACTGAGCATGTTAAGGCTACACATTGCAACAATAAGCTAACATTTAACAATATCAAGAAAGGAATGTTCTAATTCAAAAATGGATTAAAACACAACCCACAACTCCAAAATTATTCGCATGAGAAAGAAATCTAAACCATCCAACAAGGAGAAAGTCAAAATACCAGTAAGAACAAAATCACATAAATCAAGGCAAGACCTTATGGGTTAGGAACAAGAAAGTCAAGAGTGTTGATATATTTCCTTCATGTAATCCTATAGATTACGTGATTGGAATCCAATACCCAATCCATCCATCTAAAGAGGTCCAAGAGAAGACAAAACATTCTAATTATGATCATACGCGAAACAAAATGACGTTATCCAAATCTCCCGGGGAGGCTTCATAGCAATATGGGTTCGACGCCCTTAAAAGAAAAACAATTGAAGTTTCAGTTTTAACCAAGGAGTTTTACCACTACCTTCTTATAGGGTTTCTTAAACGTAGGACTAGTTAACAAAACAAATCCACTCTTTCAAAAGCATACAAAAGAGACACAAAGAGAGCCATTATTCTACCAACAAACCTTATCCTAATCATCAACTTCTCTACATAATATAAGGAAGGCTAAACCCAAAAGTCGTTAATAATTTATATATATTTCCGACAATGTTAATAAGTATTTTAAAATAAAAATAAAAATTGATTTCCTTAACAAAGCCACAAAATGGGACTTTTAGTACCCAAGTTCGAAGAATAAGATATTCGAGTTTGAAAACAAAGGGATTCGATACGGTGGGTAATACACCAGCGATGCCCTGGACTCAAAAGATGTAACGCCGTAAAATGACGACGCTCACGATGACGACGACGCGCCACAACCGAGCAACCCGAAAATGCGAAACAATTTTTAAAAAAAAAAAAACGGAAGGGATCCCGACAACGCAAGGACCATTTTATTATTACCGACGTGGTGGGTCCTCAAGCCACCACGTGGCTTGCCACCACAATTTTGATTCTGCTCGATTTTCCTAATGAGAATCGACAAGTGGAAGATATGTTGAAGAGTGTATGTGTATTGATTTTAGCTCGTCGAGCTACTGAGTAGGTTGCGTTGCATAAATATGCTCCAAGCCACATATTTACATTGCTTGGGTTAATCTCCCATTTACCTTGGTAGCATTTTCCATGTTAGGATCAAGATTATTTCCAACTTGGCTAGATAACATACAACTCGGCAAGCCTAGCACTTTGGGACTCGGGCTTATTCTATTACAATGTAGATTGAATTATCCAAGTAACAACCCACCTTACTCGGCCAGATTTAGATGCCACAATGGAATGAACCAAATTTATATTATTTAGGTTAATTAAACTAACCGACATGACCGCAAAATCAAACACAACCATTTGTTAGTGGATCCACACAGCTAGCCACATATATGTGGCTGAAAAGGAGGAAACGCGTGACCGAGGCCACATTAAAAAGTAAGCGGCCAAGATACAAGCTATTTACCGAGTTACACTGCATTGCATGGAACAAATTCATAAGTGAATTGACTGTTTAGCTTGGCGAGGTAATGGATGAGATTCTCATGCTACATCTAAAACGTAGCCACATTCATGTGGCACACAACATGGTTTAACCGATCGACGTGGCCAATTTAAACATGCACCACTAATATACATTGTAAGCATACTACACAATCCGCCCCTTTGACCCCTACGTGGGGAGAAAAAAAGGATCACGCGTGGTCGTAGCCACTACGTGGGGACATAATAAAAGTTTAGGTTGGAAAAACATGGTTGGGGTTGGGTGGCTCAACCAACACCAGCCAAATCATTTAAGACTCCTCCATGCGTGCAAACCACTCCTACCGGCTGCATATCTTCATTTAAATCACTTTAGATTTTGCAAATCATATCTTCACTGATAAGCTTCATCGTTGCTTCTGATACTGACCCGCCGCGTGCAATCAATATGGTGGTTAAAGATGAAGCCACGGACGAGGGAAGGCGTGAGATCTTGTTTGAATGCCCCCGGCCGCGCAAGCGAAAAGGAGAGTGTGGAAGACGTTACGGGCGAGGAGGGGCGGGTTACCTCCACTGCAACCGCGCGCTGCCAAGGTGTGCTCGGCCGGATCCATGGCCGTGGCTGTGATAGTGGTCGACCAGGCGAGGACACCACGGAGAGGAGGTAACTAATGCCCTTTTAAGTGCTTCCAACCAGCGAGTTGTCTAACTATGTTGTTATCTTCGAGTGATCGAATGCAACTTCAAATTCGGGATCTCGCCTTCGAGATATATTCTTATCAAATCAATGAAGGGACAGGTGATAGTGTCACGAGGAGACAGATGAAAGGTATTACAACGTTTTCCACCGAGGACGTGTTCATTTGGCGGGGCATTCCGTGGGAGGGAATCTCACGAAGTGGGTCTGTTTCATATCCAAAGTTCATGTAGCACGATTTGCTTTGCAATAATAAAAAAATAGTTCATACGTAGTTAAATGGCAACCTGTTATGGCCATGCCATGAGTTTTATTTTGCATATAAAATAAATATTATTTACTTGGCAATAATATACATACTAACCTACTTTTGGTGATATAAAAGAAATATTGGTAGTATATTGGTATGTTACAAATTACTAATAGTAATTCCATTAAGTTTAATAATACTTTAATATGAATTATATTTAAAATATCAGTTTTCCTTATTATTGAAATATGGGAAAGGAGCTAAATAAGCTTAGGAATTTTACAATAACATTTCTTTCTACATATTTTAATAGGAACATTTGTATGAAATTTCAAATAGGTTTGATTTCCTTTCACTTACTAATTTGCAAATAATTTTACAATGAATTCTTAAATGAAGAAAAACATAATAGAGCTAGAGCATAGATTTCTTTATTGGCGTATTTAAAACTATTGAAACTTAAGTCTTTTTATCAACAAAACAAGAATAGTAAGTGCTCTAGTATTCCAACTTTGCAATACATCTCCTTCCAAGCAACAAAATGAAGTCTAATATGTATATTTTTTTTTGTAATTTTCCTAACATTCCACAAAAGAGTCCTACAATATTTCCATTAAGTTTTAAACAAGATCTACCAACATTTCAACAAGATCAACACATTTATAAGAGGTTCCAAGCCAAGTTAAAGGAGAATGAATGGATTGTCTTTCTTGCAACTTTTAATTCCATCCCCATTACAAGCTTACTAATGAAGTTCAAAAACAACTTTCCTTCAACATTTTGTTACAACACTTTCTACTTCATGTGGAAACAAATTTACAATAATGGAAGCTAAAATACAAAGCAATATTACATTTTTCCTCCACTCAAGGTGGGTAAAATACATGGTGGTTTCACATTGTCATCAACAAGGTTCCAATGCTCCAAATATCAACAAGGTGGCTCCTCCATAGTTTGCTTGATTCACAACAAAAATAAGGGGAGAGGCAACGCTCTCCTCCCAACCAAAATACCCAATGGAGAAGAGAAGCCATCCTCTCCATTAGCCCCGAGCCCCAACCACATCACAATGAGAGAAAAATCCAACTCATGGCAACTACTAGCTTCCACATAACTCAACATAAAATTTCACATTCATTCCATAATCCTTCAAAACAAAATCAACAACACAACAAGAGGGAAGCAATCACAACAACAAGTCACAAGGCTTACCAAGGAAGCCACAAGAGTAAGACATATGGGAGGCCACTTATGCCTCCCAATGGGAATGGGTGCCACCTAAAAGCCTCCAATGCAAAACACAATTCCCCTAACAACTCTTATGCCTCCCTCAAGTACCCCTTATCCCTTCATTCACTCTTATGCCCCCTCAACTCTTATGACTCCCTAAAAGTCAAAAAGAAGAAAATGCACGCATTTCTCTTATAAGGTGGGCACCCAACCCAAAATCCCTCCTCAAGGACATGATCTCTTATGCCTCCCTCAATTAAACTCCCCATAGTCTCCTCTCACTCCCTACTTAGGCATTCTACCCATTCCCAACAAGCATTTCAAACAACAACATTCAACACAACATAAATATACATTCACATAACAAAAAGGAAACATAATGCAAACAAAGGTGAAGCTCCTACCTTTCCATGGTAGAGCTTGCTCCAAGTATGAAGTCTCAAATCCCTCCAAAGATCAAGCAAGCATCCACAAGCTCCAACAAAATTCCCACAAGTATCAACAAGCTCCAAAAATCCACAAACTCCTTCCAATTCCTCTCCTCTCCAAAATACACAAGACTAAAAATGAAACTTCCAACCCCCAAAACAAACAAGAGGATCAAATAAATAGAGAAAAGAGAGGGAGGGATGATGTGGCTCCAAGTAGGATGCCACCTCCTTTTCCCTCCACTCCACATCATTTGGTCAACATCAAATTCCAAAGCACCATTAATAAGTGGTTGAAAGAAAGGCAAGCACCTTACACACTCCAACTAAGCCCACTCCCTCAAAGGACAAAATTAAATTTTGAAAGGAAGTGCAATTAATATTTTACCCTTTTATCCCCCCAAAACACCTAAAAGACCCTAAATTTGGTCTTCCAACCCATAGGTAGGGTTGGCATGGGGTTTTAAGAGGTGTGGGACAAGTTTGACTTGTCCCACAAGCTTTGAAATTTGGTCTCCAAGGCCAAATTCGAGTTTCCCATGTGGGGTAGAGTGTGCTACACTCAAACTCAAACACACATCAATCCACACAAAATCCCAAGTAAATCAAATCCTAATAAATGAACTCTCTTAGGTCACATCTTTTAATTAGTTTAGGACAATTTCAAATTAACTTAATTAACCCACTACAACCCATGGCTAACAAAGGGGTAAACTCCAATCCAAGGAATATGAATAAAAAACACAAGTAAAATTTCACTTACTAAGAGCAACACATACTAACATAATAAAAGGGAAAAATTAAAACAAAACAACACATGATCCCTAGGTCACAATTTTCCCTTTACCAGATAATTCTAACACACACACAATTACTTGTTGCCATGGTGACCTTAGCTGGATTCTCCTCGAATTCCGATGTGGTTGGTCTCCACTCCCAATATTGTTGTGAATATAATATACCTGCAGAGCATAAAATACCTCCTTCGGCCTGTTGGCCACATTAAAACATTCATGCCAAATATACAATATAATCTAAAATAAACAACACCTGATTTACTATCATTTATGCAAGTACGATATCACTAACACTTCCTAGCACATTTCTATTCCACATATCATTTATATCAAAACGATCATCACATTAGTCCAATTGTCAAGTTCTACTCAATATGATTAAACATATCACATGTCATAATTAAAGATAAATAACCCTGTCAAAAGTATACAAATATCGTCATCAAATGTCCACCAGTAAACCATATGCATCATATAAAGGTCAAATCACTAACAGTCCAATGTCTATGATATCTACTAGCATGCTAAATCAAGAAGCCATAAGAATCCATATGTGAAGTAATCAGTCTCGAAAACAACAAAACAAAATGGTGTCGAAGGGAAGTGGGCACTACAAAAGAACATTCCAAGCAAAACCAGTGAAATTGGGACGAGATTTAAAGATACAGCCAACACATTCAGGCAGCGATTTAAACAATCACGAAAACATTTTGTCTAGGCGCCATTCAAGGGGAAAGAATATTCATTTCAAGATACTGAAAGAAGGTAGAAAACTATTACAAGGGGTAGATTTAACATGCCTGATTAGAATTCTTCCAACCAACAACCACGTCGACCAGGGCTCGGGCAACAGCAACACAACCTGCGCAACTTCTCTTCCTCAGCACATAGATTCCTCATGCAAGCTTCTTTCTCCTGCTGAACCTCTAATTCCAAATTCTTTGGGTTCTCCACTTTTATAGCTTCAATAGTCCTTCCTCTGTTTCCAACTTGACCGAATTCTTGCTGGGGATTTGTTGCTTCTGTTGTTTTTATTTCAAATGCAAAAATCTTGGTGCTTGGAGGCAAGATTTATAGAAAAACTCTCCATGCTAAAAGGGGTGAACCCAATCAAAAGCCCAAGAACAAAACACAAGAAAAAATTGAGGTAATGGCCTTTTCCAAACCTGCACTTTTGCCTTAGATCTCTCTGAAGACCGAGATAATTTTGATGGGTGAATGCCTATTAGAAAGGCACGAACATAAGAAACCACAACCCAAACTGGCAGAAAACCAATTTATGAGGAAAAACAGAGGCCGTAGTCGGTGGAGCAGCTGAAGTGGAATGACCCAACGGAGACAAAAAATTGTGTGAAGGCGACGAAACAGAAAATATATCTCCATTTTGAAGAGAGCGTTCATGAATATTTCGATATGAAACAGATCCACACCTATGAGATTCTCTTCCATGAGTTACATCATAAGGCAAGTAAGAAATCAATAGAGAATCTTAGCAATAAATTTCATCAGGTCTTCTGGTAATACTCTCACTGTCACATAGTCGATTTTGATAACAAATACCTTGAAGGAGAATCCCGAATTGAGGATGCAGTCGATACTGAATAGATAACAACATAGTTGGATGACCTACTTGTTGGAGGCGCTCAAAAAGGCTTCTACCTTCTTCAAATGCTCTGCAGCTCGGCTATTTTTATGCAGCGTGCCGTCTTTGTGGATCCCCGACTAGAACACACCTCGCAAAGCACCAAAACAAACCCATCACCGCACCCAAGGAAAGTGGAGGTAACATGCCTACTAGCCTGTAGCTTCATCTATAACCACCAAAACAAACCCATCACTACACCCAAGTCGCAGAGGAGGAGAAAACAAAAAAAAAAGGAAGAGGGTTCGTTTAGCAAGAAAAAGGAACAAAACTGCGCAGAAAGGAAAAAAACAACACCCAAACGTTTCCCTCCTTCCAAGGGCCTGCAGCCCAAGAAAAAAAACGTGCCCACCCTCCATACCAACACAAGAACAACACAAAGTGAAATACAGATAACTTTTTTTTTTTGACTTGCTTTGACTCAACACGACACAACATGTCGTCACAAGGTTACAATCAACACTTGGAATCATTTGTTACGGGAAGACCACAAGGTCAAGACGGAAACGCTCACACTTATCAAAGACAATTTATTTTTCTTTTGACAAGACAACATGAAAGTCCAATCCACATGACACACTCACGGCTAGGGCAAGCCACACAGAAGAAATGGTTAGGGTTTATTTATTTTGGTAAGACACCCTTTAGCTCATGACTTAACTTAAGTTTTTAAGGAAATCAATATATGGTTTGCACAAATTCATCTCACCAATCGAGTTAATTTCTTATACACTCAAGAGTAGTTCACTTAAAGTCTTCTCCTACTTACTAAATCTTAATATCTTCCAGAACTAACCATTGTTTTCCTTTAAGCTTGTTTAAGAGTTCACCCCAAAGGGATAGTGTTCGCTAGTTTAGCTAGGGGTATCAATTAATAAATGTTTACCTCACAAAGGATGTTTTCATTTTGATCACTCATGGAATTATTTGATTTCAAATAGATCACCTTTACATTTATTTGTTGAATATAAAATCATTATTTTTGTTTAGCTTCTTTAAGGGTTAACCGACTCATTTTACTTTACTTATAAAATATTGTCGCTAAGTCTTAGAAAGATTTAACTTAATAATTTATTCTCAAGATCAAAGTTTTACAATACTCATATCAATGTAAAGATTGAATGCCATTTCTCACAAGGATAATTTCAAGCTTAACTACACAAGAACAAGACACTTTATTTCACCATTACCAAACAATACAAGGCAAGAGGTCATATCAACTCTCTTTACAAGCAATGTTACACAATTTACAACACATTGGATTTTTTTTTTTTACAAGGAACTTCATAATGGTACAGATGAAACTTTTACACTCTTTTCTTCTAGTCTACTCGCATAATCCATCTGCACAAATATTAACTAAAGTCAGTTCGCAAGAACTGAGCATGTTAAGGCTACACAATGCAATAGTAAGCTAACAATTAACAATATCAAGAAAGGAATATTCTAAATTCAGAAATGGATTAAAACACAACTCACAACTCCAATATTAATCTCATGAGAGAGAAAACTAAATCATCCAACAAGGAGAAAGTCCAAATACTAGTAAGAACAAAATTACATAAATCAAGGCAAGACCTTATGGGTTGGGAACAAGAAAGTCAAGAGTGTTGATATCTCCTTCATGTAATGCTATGGGTTACGTGATAGGAATCCAAAATTTACTCCATCCAACTAAAGGGGTCCAAGAGAAGACAAAGCGTACTAATTATGATCGTAGGCGCGAAGCAAAAAAAATGACGTTATCCAATTCTTCCAGGGGGCTTCAAAGTAATATGGGTTCGATGCCCTTAAAAGAACACAACTATAGTTTTGGTTTTAACCAAGGAGTTTACCACTACCTCCTTATCGGATTTCTTAAAACGTAGTACTAGTTAACCAAAACAAATCCACTTTTCCAAAAGCATATGAAAGAGACACAGAAAGGGCCATTATTCTACCAACAAACCCTATCCTAATCGTCAACTTCTCTACATAATATAAGGGAAGACTAAACCCAAAAGTCGTTAATAATTTTTATATAATTCAGACAATGTCAATAAACATTAAAATAAAAATTGATTTCCCTAACAAGGCCACAAAATGGGACCTTTTAGTAACCAAGTTTGAAGTATAAGGTATTCGAGTTCGAAAACAAAGGGATTCGATACGCAGAGGGCAAAACACCAACGATGCCCCAGACTCAAAAGACCTTACCACGAGTACAAGCACAAACCAAGAACCAACGCACATAGCTATCAGGAAGGTTACGCAGTGCGGTCAGGGCTAGAAGTTCTATGAACTCCTTGCCAAAGGTATAGAAGATGGAAAATTTTACCCGATCCATGTGGGCTTATCGAGGAAAAGTCTTAGCAAATATCAAACAGATAAATATAACAGCCACCTATGATATTATCACTGAAATCAGCTGTCATCTAACAGGAAACGAGTTCACGAGTCCAATACCATGGATTCACCTACAACTTTTGTTTCAGTCCAGCTAGTAATAGGTTGCTTGCGACCCTTAATAAAAATTGTAGAGATTTCATTCAGTTAAACTTACAATGTTTCCCCTTGCTTTAATCAAACAAGAGTTTACATCAAGAAATAGGTATAGTAATACTCTCAACACGTGGAGGCCAAAATAGATGCCAGGTTATCCCTCATCTAGACTAGGTACAACAGTCAACCATGTACAGTTCTAAAACAAACCCCAAATGCCATTTTCTAATCAAACATAAAGTAAGGAATGCCCACAGGCTTAAACAAGTTTTCAGAACACAACGTCACTATTAATGTACCTTTTAGCAAAACAGGAGAGCCCTAAACAGGAAATGCGTATTTATTCAACCAAAAGAGGTATGTAGGCTTAACCTTCTATTTAGTAACCTTCAATTATAATTACCATCACAGAATTCTTTTTAAAAGAAAGTCATATAAGCAAACAAAACTCAATAATGTTTCCTTCCCTACGAACTAGACTGCATCACTCAATATTGCAGTAACCCATTTAGACAAATATGAAATAGAGTAAGCTATAAGAGAGGAAGGAACATTCCAAGCAAAATCAGCGAAATTGGAATAAGATTTAAAGGAACAACCACACAATCAGCAAAGTGATATAAACAACCACGAAAACATCTAGTCTAGGCGCCATTCAAGAGGAAAGAAAATTCATTTCAAGATACTGAAAGAAGGTAGAAAACTATTACAAGGAGTAGATTTAACATGCCCGGTTTAAACGCCATCTCCATGCATATGATTGTTTCAACCACGTCGCTTGTGGCCTTTAACCCAAAGTGCACAAGCTCGAGCAACTTCACTTCCACGCAAAGTTGAAATCCATGTACACAACCAACCCCATGCTTGGCAAGCTCTGACAAGACATGATTTAAACATGCCTTCTTGGAATCCTCGGGAGCAACCGTGGAAGATAGAAGCACTTTCAACCTTGTCCAACACATCAAGAACTTTTGTATAAAGCATGCTTTCACCATCTTTACAATCATCTCTTAAGAAAGATGCAACATTTCATACACATCATCCTCGAGCTAAAATATTACCAAAACTTTGTCTGTGTTATCTAAGGCATGGCTATCCTTTTTTCAAAATGAAATAAATAAATAAATCCCTCAAGTATATCCTTTCTATCCCGCTTTGATTCCACTAACAAGAATGTCAACACCACCAAATTTGCATCGACTTTACTAAGTTTTTTGAATTTTTTTTTCTCACCATGTAACCTCTAGTTTTGATCTCCTAAGATTTTCGTGGAAAAGGAACTTCCTCTTATTGCTTTCCCACAAAAATTTGAGAATTAATGGGAGACTTTGTGGACAAAAGCAAAGAAACAATAAAACTTGTGGATCCAAAGAATAATCCCCACATTTCATCCCGAACTTCTCGTTAGACTGAAGAAAACACCACTTCTACAACTAGAGAGTTCATTAAAAAGCATCTCATCTCACACTTATCTTTGCCTTTTCTTCCATGAGATACAAGTTTAAGGCTCTCAAAATAGTTATACGAGATAATCCCTTGACTTCCAATAAATGAATTTCAGATACGCATCTAGACAGATTTTCTTTCTTCATTTCAATAAAGTGTCCGTTCTTGGATGCATTTTCAGCTGCAGCATGCATTGCACTTAATAAGCATTCTAGAGAACTCAAGGCCTCTTTAAGTACTCACAAAGAGCCATGCTTCACCAATATGTTAGTGTGCAGGAGGCCCCTATTATTCACCTCCCGACTAAATGAGCGAGGAAGTATGCACTTCAATCTGCTACGCAATGTAGGATGCTCCAAAGAAGGTGGAGAAGACCCTTCTGTTGCAAGCGAAGAAAATGGTGGAGAAACCTTAGCAGCATGTACCAAATCGGATACAAGAGATATTCACGAATGTAGATGATCCGAGGCTCGAGTGAGTGAGGTTCTCTTCCCATGAGTTACATCAAAAAATAGTGATGGCCAAGGTCGACTAACAAAGAACAAATTCCTATGATTGTCTACATTGGTCGACCTTACACACGTCACTCAACATTAGTCTGATAAAAACTATCCTGGAGGAACCTCTATGCATTCTAAATTTTCACTCCCCTTGGACACACCATATTGTTGGTGAAATTCTGGCAGAAGTCCGTGACTAGGGTCGGTGCAAAGCATCAGCAGAGTTTCATGAGCAATATCGGTCGCTCTTCCCAAAGAACAATCCGCAGAAAGCACACTCGGTTCAAGGACTGCATCTCCAAACACCACACTGCGAAGCCCTGAAGGAACCATTGAATTCGAGCTCAACACCTTTTCTCGTATAATGCAAAGAACATACACAAATGTCTCTTCATCGATCTCCTAAAAGCTCTGCAAGAGATCACGTGCTTCATGAATATTCGACAAGATACGAGATCCACGCCCGAGAGATTCTCTTCCATGCAAAATATCAGAGTAAAACAAGTAAAGTCTCAGGAGAGAATCTCTGTAATAAATTTCATCGGGACTGGGAACACTCTCAGTCCATGTCACTAATCGATTTTGATGAAAATATCTTGAAGGAGAGTCCCGATTTTTGAGGATGCTGATAACAAGTGTAATGAATCTTGATAATGATCAACTCGCCACCACATGGACACTTAACATACAACTGGAAGCGTTCAAAAACTCGAAAATTGAGGTTGCGTGCACGTTGTGGATTTTGCAACAATCACATCGGGATCACACGGCGGTGCACGGGATCGCCATCGCCAAACAAACTGCCGCGCCTCACTGAAACCACGGATTTTCTCGGGATATGTTTAACTTCTAGTCCGAGGATGCCTATAAGCGGCCGCACAAAACATAGATACTTCTTCACGGCAGCCTCAAAAACTGCAAGATTTCAGTTCCACGCCCACGAGGGTAGAGGCATAGGCTAGAGGCGTAAAGTCGTAAGATCAACACATTGCGTGGTTTAATGCATTTGGTGAGACTCGACAGCCTTGTCAGCGCCCCATCCGGAAACCTCATTTCGGGATATGTTTTGACTTCTCTCAAGCAAATAAAATATGGCAGGAGGCCATACACTCCTCCACGCACCCCCACTTGCCAGGAAAAAAATAAAAAAAAGAAGCCTTCAACCCCACGCCAACCAAAGGAGATTACAGACATTCAAGAAGTGACATGATATGTCACCCATCCGCCAGCTCAGCAAAGTAAATTGCAACGAGGCACTACATTCTCCTCCCCTTAAGAAAGCATCGTCCTCGATGCGACATAACACAGAGGAAAAGAAAAAGCACGTTACCAACAACATGCAAGGGAGAAGTACACTTTATGGTTTAAATTTTAGTTAGTTAAAGCAGGGTCACAAGGTAGCCTTAGGAACATTTGGTAGAAATTTTTAACTTTAAATGTTCTGTGAAGATTGGCAGTTCTTTCTTGTTCATCATTTCATTAGTCTCTTTCCATTATCCTTATTTCAGTTTTAGTTTCTTTTAAAATAAAATATCATCATGGAAGAGTTTTGATTTATTCCTTATTGTGGGTGCCCAACATGAACTGCTAACACAACACCTTATCAGGTTCACAAGACACTACAGATTCACAAGCACACAAGTATATACTTCATGATTGTATTACACCACTAAAGGTTACACAATTACGGAAAAGAATAGGCACACTTCCCATAACATAGGTACTCATCACACATCAATGACTGACATACCAAATACTCAACCAAAAGAGTACTACAATCCACCAGACATTTCCTCAATTTGCATCAATGAAAGACTCACATAACAACAAACCATGCTACAGGTACATAGTGTCCACAAGGGAATCAATGACATGTCCACAACATCACAACACATAACCATCTGACATGAGTAACACATACATCAAAAGACCACTACCAAACATCACAATAACTCAACATATATCCTGAAACATCAACCATACAGACAAATATCATAAGCTCTCCTCAAACTCTTATGCCTCCTCAAGTCTCTTATGCCTCCCTCAAGTCTCTTATGCCTCCCTCAAGTCTCTTATGCCTCCCTCAAGCCTCTCTTATGCCTCCTCAAACTCTTATGCCTCCTCAAACTCTTTTGCCTCCCTCAAGGAGGCCGGTTGTCCCCATGGTCAAAGACACACGAGTTTGGACACTCCTAACCCAAGTGACATAATGACGCGTAGTTCTCCATAACCCGCTAGTCATATGTACCCCTGGGGCGTACTCCCCATACAACGAAGCGGGTCCATAGGTCCAACCAATCCATGGTGCATCCCATGACCCTATTCCACACATCACGACATTAGAACCAAAGACAACAATCTAGTCAAAGTGCCAAGTGGCAAAGTACAAGCCTGGGCAAGCGGTAAAAATTCCAAATTTAAAAGAAGACCCCAAATCAAGCTAAAATAAATGACCAAATGGCCAAAGTTAGTATCAAATCCCCATGTTAGTGCCACAAACCAAGGAAATGCCCAAAATTGTAAAGCATTGCAATCAAGAAAAGATGCTGGTCCTTGCAAAAATAAAGTAAAAGCTCAATTTACGAATAAAATCAACTTATAATAATGTCACATTACGATAACTGTGTGGCCTTATCTAGCCACCAAAGGGGTACTCAACGAGTTGCTGGCACTCGGAACATCGAGCCTCAGCTCGTAAAATATATATATCAATCCCGCCACCCTTCGACAAGGCTAAACATAGTCATAGATACACTAAGGTGCATACATACAACCACATAGGGAGAGAGGAAAGAGTCACATGTAATCTACTAAACCGAAGTTTTGACTCGAGTTATTGACCCATGGTACACCATTCCTCACTCTCAACATACACTTCTACCGATCTCCCTCGTGGTCGGTTAGTGTAAGGCTCACAACATAACATGTAACTACATCACTAACACCATGGTGGTACACACATAGCTACCATAACGCCTCACATATGGTAGGTATACGGGGTAGATCACAATTATACATTCACAGTGGCACAATACATCACTTTACTACATTCTGCACCCAAAGTGCAATCACAATACGATAGGGTTCATACACTCACCGTATGACCCTAATTCACGACATGAAGCATTACATATTACACAACTCATATATACGATGAACATAATAACATCACAACATAACAATAATTGCTTCATAACAAGGTAGTACACACATTTCTTCATAACATGGTAAAAACATCATGATACAACTCATTTCTTTTAACATCAACTAGTCATACAACACATTGATACACCCACATATCACAATATGCCACAATGCTCCAACACTACGTCATCCACATTAGAATTCTTTTCACACATCACAAACAATAATTTACACGTGAATTCTTCCTAGAATCCACAAGAAGGAGAGAGAATACTCTCATCCCCAACACATCAACATGATGACAAATACGCACTGAGTGACATACACATCACGTATGCTCACAATATCACAATTACGACAATAATCACATCACGCTTAAAGCACATTACTCTTCCAATATAAATCATCATCATGCAACATCATCATCATCATCAAGATCATCATGTAACACCACCACCACCATGCAACATCACCATACAACACCAATCCGGCCCATAGGTTCGAGAGCATGAACCTACGCTCTGATACCAAAGTGTAACGCACCAAAATTACCAACACAAGAACAACACAAAGTTGAAATACAGATAACTTTTTTTTGACTTGCTTTGACTCAACACGACACAACATGTCGTCACAAGGTTACAATCAACACTTGGAATCATTTGTTACGGGAAGACCACAAGGTCAAGACGGAAACGCTCACACTTATCAAAGACAATTTATTTTTCTTTTGACAAGACAACATGAAAGTCCAATCCACATGACACACTCACGGCTAGGGCAAGCCACAAGAAGAAATGGTTAGGGTTTATTTATTTTGGTAAGACGCCCTTTAGCTCATGACTTAAGTTTTTAAGAAGGAAATCAATATATGGTTTGCACAAATTCATCTCACCAACTCGAGTTAATTTCTTATACATCAAGAGTAGTTCACTTAAAGTCTTCTCCTACTTACTAAATCTTAATATCTTCCAGTAAACTAACCATTGTTTTCCTTTAAGCTTGTTTAAGAGTTCACCCCAAAGGGATAGTGTTCGCTAGTTTAGCTAGGGGTATCGATTAATAAATGTTTACCTCACAAAGGATGTTTTCATTTTGATCACTCATGGAATTATTTGATTTCAAATAGATCACCTTTACATTTATTTGTTGAATATAAAATCATTATTTTTGTTTAGCTTCTTTAAGGGTTAACCGACTCATTTTACTTTACTTATAAAATATTGTCGCTAAGTCTTAGAAAGATTTAACTTAATAATTTATTCTCAAGATCAAAGTTTTACAATACTCATATCAATGTAAAGATTGAATGCCATTTCTCACAAGGATAATTTCAAGCTTAACTACACAAGAACAAGACACTTTATTTCACCATTACCAAACAATACAAGGCAAGAGGTCATATCAACTCTCTTTACAAGCAATGTTACACAATTTACAACACATTGGACATTTTTACAAGGAACTTCATAATGGTACAGATGAAACTTTTACACTCTTTTCTTCTAGTCTACTCGCATAATCCATCTGCACAAATATTAACTAAAGTCAGTTCGCAAGAACTGAGCATGTTAAGGCTACACAATGCAATAATAAGCTAACAATTAACAATATCAAGAAAAGAATATTCTAAATTCAGAAATGGATTAAAACACAACTCACAACTCCAATATTAATCTCATGAGAGAGAAAACTAAATCATCCAACAAGGAGAAAGTCCAAATACTAGTAAGAACAAAATTACATAAATCAAGGCAAGACCTTATGGGTTGGAAACAAGAAAGTCAAGAGTGTTGATATCTCCTTCATGTAATGCTATGGGTTACGTGATAGGAATCTAAAATTTACTCCATCCAACTAAAGGGGTCCAAGAGAAGACAAGCGTACTAATTATGATCGTAGGCGCGAAGCAAAAATGACGTTATCCAATTCTTCCAGGGGGCTCCAAAGTAATATGGGTTCGATGCCCTTAAAAGAACACAACTATAGTTTTGGTTTTAACCAAGGAGTTTACCACTACCTCCTTATCGGATTTCTTAAAACGTAGTACTAGTTAACCAAAACAAATCCACTTTTCCAAAAGCGTACGAAAGAGACACAGAAAGGGCCATTATTCTACCAACAAACCCTATCCTAATCGTCAACTTCTCTACATAATATAAGGGAAGACTAAACCCAAAAGTCGTTAATAATTTTTATATAATCCAGACAATGTCAATAAACATTAAAATAAAAATTGATTTCCCTAACAAGGCCACAAAATGGGACCTTTTAGTAACCAAGTTTGAAGTATAAGGTATTCGAGTTCGAAAACAAAGGGATTCGATACGCAGAGGGCAAAACACCAACGATGCCCCAGACTCAAAAGACCTTACCACGAGTACAAGCACAAACCAAGAACCAACGCACATAGCTATCAGGAAGGTTACGCAGTGTAGTCAGGTCTAGAAGTTCTATGGACTCCTTGCCAAAGGTATAGAAGATGGAAAATTTTACCCGATCCATGAGGGCTTATCGAGGAAAAGTCTTAGCAAATATCAAACAGATAAATATAACAGCCACCTATGATATTATCACTGAAATCAGCTGTCATCTAACAGGAAACGAGTTCACGAGTCCAATACCATGGATTCACCTACAACTTTTGTTTCAGTCCAGCTAGTAATAGGTTGCTTGCGACCCTTAATAAAAATTGTAGAAATTTCATTCAGTTAAACTTACAATGTTTCCCCTTGCTTTAATCAAACAAGAGTTTACATCAAGAAATAGGTATAGTAATACTCTCAACACGTGGAGGCCAAATAGATGCCAGGTTATCCCTCATCTAGACTAGGTACAACAACCAACCATGTACGCAGTTCTAAAACAAACCCCAAATGCCATTTTCTAATCAAACATAAAGTAAGGAATGCCCACATGCTTAAACAAGTTTTAGAACACAACGTCACTATTAATGTACCTTTTAGCAAAAAAGAGAGCCCTAAACAGAAATGCGTATTTATTCAACCAAAAGAGGTATGTAGGCTTAACCTTCTATTTAGTAACCTTCAATTATAATTACCATCACATGAATTCTTTTTTAAAGAAAGTCATATAAGCAAACAAAACTCAACAATGTTTCCTTCCCTACGAACTAGACTACATCACTCAATATTGCAAAGAACTCCATTTAGACAAATATGAAATAGAGTAAGCTATAAGAGAGGAAGGAACATTCCAAGCAAAATCAGCGAAATTGGAATGAGATTTAAAGGAACAACCACACAATCAGCAAAGTTGATATAAACAACCACGAAAACATCTAGTCTAGGCGCCATTCAAGAGGAAAGAAAATTCATTTCAAGATACTCGAAAGAAGGTAGAAAACTATTACAAGGAGTAGATTTAACATGCCCGGTTAGGACGCCATCTCCATGCAACCACGTCGACCGCTGGCCTTTAATCCAAAGTGCAACACAAGCTCCTACGCAACTTCTCTTCCTCCGTTGAAAAAAGATCCATCCAACCCCATGACCAGCTTGGCATAGGAAAGGGGGTGATTGAAACATGCCTTCTTGGAATCCTCGGGAGCAACTCCGGGAAGATAGAAGCAACTTTTTCTTCGATACAAACCCAACACATCAAGAACTTTTGTATAAAGCATGCTTTCACCATCTTTACAATCATCTCTATAAGAAAGTGCATCTTGCACACCCCATATCTGAGCTACTGTTACCAAAACTTTGTCTGTGTTATCTAAGGCATGGCTATCCTGTTCAGTATGAAATGCTACAGATCCCTCAAGTATATCCTTTCTATCCCCTGCTTTGATTCCACTAACAAGAATGTCAACACCACCATCAATTTTGTCAGACTTTACTCTTTTGAATTTTTTTTTCTTTCAGCTTCCTTAGATTTCGTGGAAGAAGGGAACTTCCTCTTATTGCTTTTGCCAGCACTTTCAGTTAATCCAGACTTTGTGGACAAAAGCAAAGACAGTAAAACTTGTGGATCCGGCAATAATCCCCGTATTTCATCCTGAACTTCTCGTTGAAGAAAACACCACTTCTAGCTAGAGAGTTCATTAAAAGTATCAGTACAGCTTATGCTGTTTTCTTCACCATGTGATACACTGTTTAAGGCTCTCAAAACAGTTATACCAGATAATCCCTTGACTTCCAATAAATGAATTTCAGATACGCATCTAGACAGATTTTCTTTCTTCATTTCAATAAAGTGTCCGTTCTTGGATGCATTTTCAGCTGCAGCATGCATTGCACTTAATAAGCATTCTAGAGAACTCAAGGCCTCTTTAAGTACTCACAAAGAGCCATGCTTCACCAATATGTTAGTGTGCAGGAGGCCCCTATTATTCACCTCCCGACTAAATGAGCGAGGAAGAATGCACTTCAAACAGCACACTTTAATGTAGGATGCTCCAAAGAAGGTGAAGAAGACCCATATAATTTCAAAGCGAAGAAAATGGTGGAGAAACCTTAGCAGCATGTACCAAATCGGATACAAGAGATATGGCTGCGAACCAGGTAGATGATGCCCGAGGCTCGAGTGAGTAAGGAAACGAGTCCAAGCATGCAGAAAATAGTGATGGCCAATTGCTGACTATTGCTAGCAACAAATTCCTATGATTGTCTACATTGGTCGACCTTAATTTCAACATTAGTCTCAGTAACCTGGCAGGGTTACCTCTATGCGAATTTTCACTCCCCTTGGACACACCATATTGTTGGTGAAATTCTGGCAGAAGTCCGTGACTAGGGTCGGTGCAAAGCATCAGCAGAGTTTCATGAGCAATATCGGTCGCTCTTCCCAAAGAACAATCCGCAGAAAGCACACTAGGTTCAAGGACTGCATCTCCAAACACCACACTGCGAAGCCCAAGGAACCATTGAATTCGAGCTCAACACCTTTTCTCGTATAATGCAAAGAACATACACAAATGTCTCTTCATCGATCTCCTAAAAGCTCTTGCAAAGCAAACTGTGCTTCATGAATATTCAGACAAGATACAGATCCACGCCTGAGAGATTCTCTTCCATGCGTTACAGAGTAAAACAAGTAAAGTCTCAACAGAGAATCTCTGTAATAAATTTCATCGGGTCTCCTGGCAACACTCTCACTGTCACTAATCGATTTTGATGAAAATATCTTGAAGGAGAGTCCCGAATTTTGAGGATGCGCTTAACATACAATCGAGCACCAATCCAAACAACTTGGACATCCACGACTCGACAAAAGCGTTCAAAATGGCTTCTGCATTGAGGTTGCGTGCACGTTGTGGATTTTGCAACAACTGAACATCAGGATCAATACCGGCGGTGCCTTGGGATCGCCCCGCAGTCCGAGCCGCCCATGGAAACCACGGATTTTCAACGGGGATATGTTTTGACCCGCTCTCGAAGCGCTGTAGCTGGGCACAAAGACAGATACTTCTTCACGGCACCCTCACTGCAAGATTTCAGTTCCACGCTCCACGAGGTGGGATCACCCCTAGAGCGCGTGCCACACCTCACATTGCGTGGTTTAATGCATTTGGTGAGACTGACAGCTCCTGAAGCGCCCCATCTCTCATTTGGTCAAGCAAATAAAATATGGCAGGAGGCCATACACTCCTCCACGCACCCCCCACTTGCCAGAAAAAATAAAAAAAGAAGCCTTCAACCCCACGCCAACCAAAGGAGATTACAGACATTCAAGAAGTGACATGATATGTCACCCATCCGCCACTCAAGAAAGTAAATTGCAATGAGGCACTACAAGTTCCTCCAGCCCACGCCAAGCATGGCATCAATGCAAAAAAAATGATTAAACAACTGGTGGTGAACCAAACCCCACGCCAAGAAGGAGATAAAGCTGACCGTGACAAAATTACAAGTCTCTGGATGAGTAACGTGGCCTAAAAGGCTTTAATAATTGAACACAAAATTTTATAATTTATTTACACAAATAAAACAAATATAACTGACACGAATTCATTTATTATTACAATAGTTTTCTCCATATAATTCTCATAAGCTAAAAGGTATAAGAAATTTTGTATGATTTACTATTCAACCTGAGAAGATTAAATCGCATACAGACGAGCAAGCAAGAGGAAGTAAGAGTCGAATTATCCATTACTCCCAATGATTAAAACAACATGCGAACAGGCTTAAGCAACCAAGCGAAGAAAACTAGAGGTTGACATTCCAAAGTGAACACGAAGCAGGGAACGACCATGGCACCAAGACGGGTAACCACTTCTTCAGCGCAGGACAGGGTAAAAGTCACCTAACGATAGAAAAGGGAGTTCAATTCAGCATTCAATGACACGCAAAAGGACAAGGACGTAACAGCGAAAGTCGATGCCGAACAGGGCATTACACTTACAAATAAAATAACAAAAATATGTCTTATTCTATATTAAATGTATGATTTACCGACATATGATCAAAAATAGGCTTTCTCCTCTCGCAGGTTGTGACTCCCCAAAGTGACACCAAATCCCAGGGCTTCAGAGCTTCCAAGCCAAAAAACAATTCACCCGAACCAAGAAAAAACCTTACAGCACTGAATCATAACCAAAACTAAAACCAAAACCAAAAGTGGGTCAAAAGGGCCTACCACCAAAAAAATGCACATTGTACATTTCTAAGAAAATCCATAGAAACACTGGAAGGGGTAAAGGAGGGAAGAGACAAGAGAGAAATACAAAGGTGAACATGACCTATAACAGCCCAAAACACAAGCAATAGTGTGCCAATACAACCTAATCTAGACTAATACTCAACAAAAATTGAGTTACAACCTATCTAACTTTTAAATTTTGTAGTCCCGTGTTACAACCTAAGTGATATACGACTATGACGAAAGGAAATCCATGATAGGTAAATGCCAAGAAAAAGTTGTCGAGTCACTAAATTTTTGTGTTATTCAAACATAAAACATTCATTTGCTTTTCAAATATGGTAATTGATAGTAATGAGACATCATTAAAACACAGATTAGGACAATTCGACATATTTAACTGCAGCAATTAATATTGTTGTTTCATTTTATAATAGTTTGGGTCAATTTAAAATAATTTTTTCTGCACTCATGGCCATGTCAGACAAGTTTCAATTATTGTAACACATAAGGACCCTATACTTGCTAAACAAATACCAGATGCCCAAAAATGTCTGCCTAGGCAATAATCCGGAAAGAAAAAATTATAAACAAATTATCCAAATTACATATAATATGTTTTATAACCATTATCAAAGGCACAATACAATAAAGCATGTTGGCCATGTTACGTTGCAACATACAAAAACTTTGCCATACTGATATACTACATACACCCATAAGCTACAAAAATATAAGGAACCTATTAGACAAGTTTTCCTGCACTCTTAACAATTTTCAAAACACTGTGGTGATAGGTAGCAAATCTCTATCACCAGTCCTTAAATGGAACAATATCACCACTAAGTTAACTTGAATTTACTTTAGAAACCCAGAGATACACTTCTCATCTTCGCAAGCTCTCCACAATGTACGTGGCATACAAGTCCCTGCAAAATCATAAATCAAAACTCAAGCTTAGTCCTTCCACCTCTTGAGCTAGTTCTAAATACCATATTCATAAACATAAAATTATGGTGTAAAGCTTTATTTACATTGAGTGATTTATAACTTCACAAGCAGTAGATGCCGGCAGGAACTCATTCATAAAGCAACTTCTTTGTTCTCGTTCTTCTCGTCTTTATGCTGTTAAGAAAAACTAAGAATCTGCATATAGAATGTGTACAAAGATAACCTTGATAGCGCACTATAATATTAGAAATAATTGTAACAAAACATATTCAGTGGAGTAACTTTCTTATTAAACAAAGGATACAATCTTCAAAGAAACGCCTAATTTCTTGTAAGCGACGAGGAGGAAGCTCTGAGATGTTCTTGTAATGACGAAACTCGGGATCATCAGCACAAACAACAATTATCTTGTCATCCTTTTCTCTCTGTCAAAATAAAAAGCAGGTATTACTCTGAATATAGACTAATGGTATTACTCTAAATATATACTCTATATAATTTTACCAAGTACTAATGGTTTATAGATTAAACAAAGCACAAAAATTCACCTTAAAAACCCGGGGCATCTATGTTCCAGCATTTTAAAAAATAGAGGTACTAAAGATGCCTACTTAGGATCATTTCAAGACACCAAATTATAGATGCATACCTGATCAATCATAGGCATCAGGCCAATTGCTCTAGCCCGAAGAAAGCACCCCGGAAGAACAGGTTCCTGTTGATTTTCAGAAAACGATATTTTCTTAATCACAAACATCTAAAAAGTGAAAATTTTTGGTCAAAAAATACATCTAGAGTGCGTACACAATATGCATTAACAACTAACACAAAAAGTGGTTCCAAATTTCTAAGAGGGGGCAGGGGGTGGGTAGTGTTAGAACATCTTAAAGGCAATTGAGAAATATGAAAGCATCTGCCTAATACTATGAGAGAGAGAGAGAGAGAGAGAGAGAGAGAGAGCATACATGAGTGATACTATTTTAGGCTACATTACCTGCATGAGAACCAATACATCTAATGGATCGTTATCCTCACACAATGTTCGTGGAATGAACCCATAATTATGAGGATAAACAACTGATGAGTACAAAATCCGATCAACCTGCATATAAATCACACAATAAAAATTGTGAACCCCAGAATGGAATAGAGCCCACTCAAAGCAACAGTGTAAAGAAAAGGGCAATTAGAAGAAATGTAATTTTTCAAAGACAAAAAATAAACAAAGCTTACCTTGATCAGACCAGTTTTTTTGTCGAGTTAATACTTCACTTTACTTCTTTTGCTAATTTCGACAACCTAAAGTGTCAAAACAAATATTTAGCCTCCTAAATATCAAAGCATGAAAATATTTAGCCAGTAACCACATATCAACCTTTTAATATCAATATACTACCAACAACAAAGAATGCGACATTAATACGCATATATAACAACTATGCTTAGGATAGAAGAACTTATTTAAAGATTTTATGTTCAGAAAACAAGCATGTGATCAAAGAACACAACAAGAACAATAGAGCAGATGAGATTATGTACTGAATAACAATATGAAAAGTCTATTTATACTCCTGATAGTCTGTAGATGGTGAGCATGGGATCCCTAAGAAACATAGTCCCCAAAGCATGATGATGTAAAAGGCAAAGGGATTCTGATTGTATTTGGCATGTTCTCTTACTGAATCTTAGCAAATGCGGCATGCTGTTAGAGTTCTAATATTCATTACAAACCTAAGCACTTTTTAAGGCTAATTATCAAGCTTGTTCCTGGAAAAAAATCAGAGCCAACACAACATTACAAGCAAGACCAAACCTGAAAGCTTTCTTGTTTGTAGAAGGAATGTATGCAACAAAACATCAACTTTTAAAAAATCAATGTGGCCAGTTTCTCCTAGCTTAAGCTCTTGATTCATGTATGAGATATGATAGTGGGATTAGTATTTGATATTATTTGATATTAGGCAATTTTAAGTGACTTTTGACAGTAAATAACAGTTGGTAAATAAAAAAACCTTCTCCATACATAGGTTAACCGACATTTGCTGCCAGCTCGGTTTGTCATTTACAACTGATGAAAGCAAAAGTTAACAAGGTAATATTCTCACCAAAAATTTTACCCAGCATTCAGCAGGCTTCGACCTTGCAACCACAAGCTGTGAAGCAAGCAATGATTTAGTATTTTGAATTGTCAGATAAAACTAAATCAACAAAGCCATAAACAATCATAAAAATCAATTTTGCATACCTTCTTCAAAGGTATCCTATATTTTTCTGGATCAATTCCATGGATTGCAATCAGAACTTCAACATGTGTCAAAGCAGGACCTATATGAACAGAACCCTGCATGAATTTTTTTAAAAAATTAAAAATCTGAGTGAGTATGCATTGCTAAACAAAAACAAATCAGTTGATCTAAGGAAGTGCCGGTTGCCTTCAGCTAGCTCATTCTTACAAAAATAACCCGCTAAGTAATATTCAGAGTTCAAACAACAACATTAAGAAGCAAGATTAAGTTCTATACAAGCCATTCCATGCTTCAGTCCATAATGTTGGTTTATAGGGTTTGTTAGGTACGAAGTTGTCACAGTAAAAACCATTGCAAGTGTTTATCTGTCAAGAATGTTCGACAAGAAAAGATGTCAAACAGCGAAAGCTCACTCAAAATTTTTTACTACAAAACAGAGAATAACATGCAGACCCGTGAACAACTACATTTCATTGTGCACTGTCAACACATCCCTCAATTGACTTACTGGGCATTCATCTCGAAGAAATTCATCTATATACACAATCTTAAATATGTTCAAACCCCAATAATCTAGATACCATACAACGCTGCCTACTCAGAGTAGGTTGTTACAAATAAGACAGAACATGCATTGCCAACACATCTGTCAATTGACTTACTAGGCATTCATCTAGAAGAAATGCATCTATATACACATAATCCTTTATATGTTCAAACCCCAGTAATCTAGATACCATACAAAGCTACCTACTTAGAGTAGGCTGTTACGTACAAGACATAACATGCAGACAGCTGAGAGACCTGAAATTTACATTGCATCAACTACCAGCCTTTCAATTACTTAACAAATGTAACACATTTTAGTATTTAAAAATAAATTCAAAAAACCTGGGCACACTACACCATTCATGGAGGTTATTTGGGCAATGACTAAAACACACAAGAAAAATCCCACAAAAACAATTATCTAAGATAAAACAAGTTTAATGTACACACAATTAGGGCAAAGTTAAATAAAAAACAACCTCATAATTGATTGCGAGAATCATAGGCTCCCATCCTAAAACAAAAGTGGGGGTGTAGGAAAAAGAACTCACAACAGGATCTGGTGCGTCATCCTGTTTGCACATGACCCAGGGCACACCTGTATCCGTTCCCACGGCCATCTGTGTAGCCCAATTCATGTATGAAGCCCCAGCCGTCCCAAACTCCATTTCATCAGGTTTGTATTCATTCTCTATCTGCAAGGAGAAGAGCCGGCATAAAGGGTGAGAAATCATTACTGTCATACAAACGCACGCAAAATACTTCGAACTCTTTTTACTACATTTATGTGAGATTAGTGACTGAAACCATTACCTATGACACAGATTCATCACAACATTGTATACACAGAAACATATACCTGGGCCATAATAATAGGTCCAACTTGTGACTCAAAGAGGTATTTGTGGGACGGATCTCCTCCCTCTGGCACTGGTAAAGGCAGTGGTAAAAGCGCCACCGTGGTTTGCCCTCCCATGTTAGGAATTTTCCACAATGTTGGCACTGTAAATACGAGAAGGGTCGGTCATGGAGTTGCTCAAGATTCCCCTGCTCACAATATCCCCAACAACAACATTACACCAACAACAATCCCAGCCTTCTGACCGCACTCATTCGCTTTGAAGAAGAAGAAGAATTATGCGACTCATCTCCTATCTTTGAATCTTCTGATGCAGTTGATAGATCTGGAGAAGGAACACCCAGATAAACTACTTGAGTGCATGCAAAACAGGGCCGGAATAAATAAATTAAATAAATTCCTTAAACTCCACTTTACAGCAGGAAACGTCCAACCACCACCAGCGTTGCAAATTAACTTCAGGACTTTTTATAATGCGGACAATTATTGTAAAGCTCTAACTTCTGCACTGGCTACAACCATCCAAAACCTAAAAAAATAGCAGGCCCGCATTCAACATGCAAAAAAGAAAAAGCAGAACCGCTAAAAATAGACGGAAAACCGAGAACGTCAACAAGACCGTCATAACCGTCATTCTTCCCGTCAAAGGTCAAAAACATCCAAATGACCGTCAAATTTAACATCGTTGTAGAAACGTCCGGAGGCCCTTTACCATAGGGGAACGCCTTGGCGTAATAATAATAATATAAAAGAATGGAAATAATTTAAAATTAAAATTTTCTTATAAAATGAAAAATAGTAAAAATTTTTTAAAAAAATTAATTTCTTTTAAAAAATTAATTTCTTTTTTATGTTAAAAATTATTTAGAAAACAATTAACTTGTTTTTTTAAAAAATTAAAATAAAAAAATAAATTAAAATTAATTATTAAAATAATAATAAAATAAATAAATAAATAAATATTTGTAATAATTAAAGATTATAATATAATTATTAAAAATAAAAATAAAAATTAAAAGTGAGATAAGAAACGAACAATGGTAATAATAATAATAATATAAAAGAATGGAAACAATTTAAAATTAAAATTTTCAAAAAAATGAATATGAAAATTTATTTTAAGAAAATGTATTATTAAAAATAAAAAATAATTTAAATTTAAAAATATTAAAAAATTTAAATTAAAAATATAAATATAATTAAAAAGTAGCACATATTTATTAAAAGATAAAAATAAATGAAAATGAAAATTAGTAAAACAAATATTAAAAATTAAAAAATATTAAATAACAATGCTAGAAAATTTTTAAAAGTGAAAGAAATAAAAAAGTGAAAAAATAAAACGAAATAAAAAATAAAAACTTTTTTGAAGGAAAAATGAAAAATAGTAAAAATATAAAAAAATTATTATTTTTTAATGTTATATAAGAAATGGTTAAAAAATTATTTAAAAAACAATTGTAATTTAAAAAAATAATAATTTAAAATAAAAAAATTAAAATTGAGATTAATTATTAAAATAATAATAATAAAAATAAAAATAGTATATATATATATATATATATATATATATATATATATATATATATATATATATTTATGTTATATAAGAAATGGTTAAAATAATTATTTGAAAAACAATTTTAATTTTAAAAAAAAATTAAAATTTAAAAAAATAAAATTGAGATTAATTATTAAAATAATAAAATAAATAAATAAATAAATGAATGTTTGTAATAATTAAAGATTAGAATATAATTATTTAAAAATAATGAAAATTAAAAGTGAGATAAGAAAAAATAATAATAATAATAATATAAAAATGGAAACAAAATTTAAAATTATTTTTTCAAAAAAAAAAAAAAGAAACGACGAAATAAATATTAAAACTTTATTTTTGAAAAAATACAATAAAAAACCAAAATTAATATAAAATAACTATATTTTAATTAAAATTGAAAATTTAAAATGTCATAAAAATTAAAAAGTTACAAAAATTCAATTTGTTTAAGAAAAAATGATAATGATTAAAAAAATCGTGAGGAATAAAAAATAGTAAAAATTGAATTAAAAAAGTATTGTTAAAATAAAATGTATTTTAAAAAAACAATAACTAAGAAAAAGTTTAAAGTTAAACTTTAAAAAATAAAAGTGAATTAAAAAAATATATATATAAATTAAAAATGTGTACAATGATATAATAAAAATTAGAATATCATTAAATAGGAAAAAATGAATAAAAATTAAAAAATTATTTAAAAAAACACTTGTTAACTAAGAAAAAATAAAATTAACAAAATTAATAGAAATGATTAAAAAATAAAAAAATCAAAACTTTAATAAGTAAAAATATTAAATTTAAAAATAAATTATAATTAAATATTGAAATTTAAAATAAATGATAAAATCAAATTAAAAATAAAAATTAATGTTGAGCTTGAATGCTTGAACTTTGGGTTTGCTTCCTAAGGTATTAGAATCAATGCATGTGAATTATGCGCTATTGTGTTAATAAAAATTAATAAAAATCTATCAAAATTGATAAAAAATAATAATAATTAAAAGATAATAACTATATAACAATAATTAAAAGTTAAAAATAAAAATGAAAAAATATAAAATTTATTAGAAAATATAAAATGAAAAGAATAATAAAAATCTAAATTAATATAAGTAAATAATAATGTAAATATAAAATTAAATTTAAATAAAAATAAAATTAATAAATTAATAAGAATTGATGATTTTTAAAAATTAGAATGTCTTAAAAATTTAAAAACCAAAAAATTAATTAATTTTTAACTAGTAAAAGTTTGAATTTATAGGAAATTCCAAAAAAATAATTTTAGATAATAACTAAAAAATTAAAATTAAAATTATTTTAAAAAATAATTAAAATTAGAATTTTATAAAATTGAGTTAAAAAATTAATAACTATAAACAAAAAAATGGTGGCCGATTACGCTGCGTTAGCTCTGTGATTATGTAATCTTCTGTCGATTATTATTCAACTAGAGCAATAAGGCTTCATACGAAGCGTTTCATCCTGAATAATATCATTGCGGTTTGGGAAGGTATGGAATGGGCTCGCAGATTTTAGGTTGCCATGTTCATCAAGATTGACTTTGAGAAGGTTTATGACCGAATTGAATGACCTTTCATCCTCACCATGCTTCGGGCCCTGGGTTTGGACCCTTTTTTATTCAAACCATCAATATGCTTTTGCAGATGCTTCGCTCGAATTTCTATCAATGGACTTAGCTCGGAGCCCTTTGCTCTCTTCTGGTTTATCAGGCAAGGTGTCCTCTTGCCCTTGCACTTTATGTGTTAGCGGATATAGGCGTGTTTAATCTTGGATAATATCATCACAATTTGGGAAGGCATGGAATGGGCTCGCAGATTATAGGTTGCCATGTTCATCAAAATTGACTTTGAGAAGGCTTATGATTGAATTGAATGGCCTTTCATCCTCGCCATGCTTCAGACCCTTGACTTTGGACCCTTTTTTATTCAAATCGTCAAAATGCTCTTTGTAGATGCTTTTGCTCAAATTTCTATCAATAGTTTTAGCTTATAGTCCTTTTGTCTATTTTGGCCTATCAGGCAAGGTTGTCCTCTTGCCCCTGCACTTTATGTGCTGGCGGCCGAAGGCTTTGGTTATCTCTTAGTCCATGCCAAAGCACAAGGACTTGTGCGAGGAGTCTCGCTACCTGATGAGTCGAATTCTTAACTCCTCAATGGGCATTTTGCTGATGACTCCTTTCTTATGCTTATGAAGATGAGGCCAACATCTGTAATGCTATCTAATGCCTAGATACCTTTTGCTTGGCTTCTGGCTCCTCCATTCAAAGGCAAAAAACTCAATGTTATAGGCAATCTTTCCTTCTTGTGCTGACTAGCTTGTCAACTTCGATTGGAAAATTCTACAGCATGGTTAGATTTTCAAATTTCTTGGTATTTTGTTTGCTTTTCACGCCTCCCCAGATGATCTATGCAATTATGTTATTCAACAGGCAGCGAAAAAATTGGAATTCTAGCTTACTAGGCCTCTATCTCGGCTGATAATTTTCAAATTTACTCTAAAGTCTTGGCTGCTACCCATGTCTACTATTTGTCTTGTTGGGTTCCTTTCAAGGCCTCCATCCAAAAGATGGAAAAGCTACTCAAATCTTTCCTCTGGGCTAATGGCTCTACTGACAAAGGTTTTCATCAAGTAGCTTGGGATATATGTTGATTGCCTTGTAACTATGGAGGCCTCAGGCTTATTCACATTCAACGTCAAGGTCAAACTCTTTGTGCTAAGTGGATTATCAGAAGCGTCATTGGCCAAGAAGACTATAAAGTTCTTGTATGGTGTAATGCCCCGTTGGACATCGGATTCCATTCTGCCACCTTGGCATCCTCCTAACCACCCAACCTGCCGACTATTATGACTATCACGTTTTTACGCCTTGCGTGAGAGAGATGGAGTCTGGGAGGCCTGTTTTTTCTTCACCTAGATCTCCTTTTGATCTTTTCATTCAATGCGAATGGGTGCAGTGTGGGTTGACGTGATAGCTTAGATATCTGCTCAGAGATAGCAGTACACACTAGCCAGGCGGCAGGCATGTTGCAGTTTGATAGAAGCTTTTTGAGCGCTTCCAGCAAGCAGGTTGTCCAACTCTGTTGTTGTCTGTTCTGTAATGAATGCATCCCTTCGCGACTTTGTACGCATCAGGGTAGGCGCATCTCTAGTTTTATTGGGGAGCCACTGCAAGGCTCGGGAAGGGAGTGGGGAGGAAGAGTATGGATCCTGTAAGCAGCACCATCATCGGAGTTGCATTCAGCGAGCTCTTCGTAGTGACCAGAACCATCATGAGCATCATCATCTTCAGCAAATCCAACTGCAAAGAACTCAAAGAAAAGATACTCCGCCTATAGCCCACCATCGATGAAATCTCCAAGGTAAGCTCCGACACATCTCTCCACAGAAATTCGACAGCTACGAGACTTTCAAACCCAACTGCAAGATGGCCTTCACCTCGTCAAGAAATTGGAGAAACTCGCCAGTTTTAATCTCTACAGAAAATATCGATATGGAAAGAAAATCCTCAAGCTAGAAAAGAATGTCAACGACTTCATGCTCACACAAGGCATGAGCAGCCTTATGCTTGATGTCCGGAAGCTTGATGTGGATTTCAAGGGCTACAGCAAGCGCTTTCAGTGCCTTGAGGAAATGGGTCGCCATATAATTGATAGTGTCAATGCTAAAATGACTAATGATGTTGTTTCTAATATACGTATGCTTCAACAAATGAGCACAGATCAACTTCTGTTTAGCAAGGATGATGCTACAAGTGGCGGTGCCCAAGATCTCATCGGCTGCAGTGCCCATGTCCCCGATTTGCCAAACTTTGTTGTGGGATTGAGTAATGTCATCAACGCTGTCAAACAAATTCTGTTCCAGAATGACGTTGATATAGTTGGGATTAAAGGAATGGGCGGAAGCGGCAAGAGCACCCTTGCATTAGCTCTCTGCAATGATTCCCAAGTTAAAGGCACAGGAGATCTATGCAATGTTGGAGAAAATGTCTTGGGAGATGAAGGTAGCAGGATATTTTTCAGATCCAGAACATGTACTGAGTCTGTATCTTCAAAATCGATTATGTGACAGTGAGGGTGTTACCAGCAGACCTGATGAAATTTATTTACAAAGATTCTCTATTGAGATCTTACTTGTTGTAAGATGTAACTCATGGAAGAGAACCTCATAGAGGCCGATCTGTTTCATATCAGAATATTCATGAAGCACTATTTGCTTTGCAATTTTATGAACTTCTTCAGCGAGTCACTAAGTTGGCAGGCATAAGGGTTCTGTTGGAATTATCACACCTTACAAGCTACAGCTGAAATGTTTGCACCGAGAGTTTGATGCTGTCCCCAATCTGATGAAGGAAAAGGTTTATATATATATCATTACGGTAGATGCCTTTCAGAGCCAGGAGCGTGATGTAATCATTATGTCTTGTGTCCGAGCTTCAAATCATGGGGTTGGCTTTGTAGCTGATATTCACCGCATGAATGTAGCACTGCACGAGCTCGCAGAGCACTTTGGGTTAAGGGCAAAGCAGCTGCATTGAAGTAATCTAGTGATTGGTCAGCTTTAATTGAGGATGCTAAGTCTAGGGACTGTTTTATGGATATGGAGTTTGTACCAAGAGATTGCTTTTGGTTATAAAGCCATCTTCTTTTGCTTTGTCTCAGACTAGGGCTGCTCCTAATATGAGAGCACCAAGGTTAGGAGGTCCAAATCATAAACAATCAGATGCATATGGAGATGGTGGAGGTGTTTGGATGAATGACGAAGGATCAAGTTCAATTGCCAAAAATGGGGCCTACAGAAGTTCTAGGGCTAATTTGGAGCGGTGTTGGGAGGATGTTGGCAAGTATTTTAGACCACCCACCTGGCCGTGAACTCCTACCTGTGCCAACATGAAGATGGTCGATGTTTGGGCGCCCAACGAGCTTGAAGAAAATGGAATTTGGCTTGGATTGCGTTGCTGGTCCGGGTGGTGTCCATGAAACCTTCTAAATCTGGAGAAAAAGGAAAGATATTTCTACACCTTTCTACTATTATTTTATTTAAAATTATTGTGAAATCGAACCACTTTTCCCTGCATTGAATTGTCAGTTGGATGTCATGATGGGAGATTTCCCTTTCTGCTTGTTTCTTCTTGTTTTATCTTTTACCGTTGACAGTATGTTGGTCGTAAGGATGTGTGTGCCCTTTCCCCTAAATGTTATGTTTCTCTTGCTCGAATGATAGACCTTCGTCTGTTTGTTTATGTATTAATTCTTCTCGGCGATTGAGTTGCAAGTTATTATGTTGATCAAACTAGTATTTTCAATATCATGGAAGTAAGTTTACGATAACTATGAAACCCCCTCCCTAGCACCCAAGGTTGTCTTTGATGTTTTTTTTTTGTTAGCTCCTTCTCAAGTCCCTTTGATAACCTTTTGACATCGAGATAGGAAGGTCGTAGGATTAGTGTGATCAATGCTTGGGCTAGCCAGCTTAGAGTTGTGGTATTAAAACTTGTAGAATGAAAAGGTTTGTGTGCAATGTGTTTTCCGTCTCACGGGTGTAGACTCTTATATTATCTTTCATCTTGTTTCTAGGCTTTTAAGGCCATCCTCAAGAAGTACCTTGACCATCCCTATCAACTTGAACCATAACTAGCTTTTCGGATCAACTAAGTTGGAGGTTTCATTGTGTGAATCCAGTACCTCGTTGACACTAGAATAGTTGGTCTAATCCCCCTCTCAGAATTATTGCTGATGGTGCTCTTCTATTTTTCCTAACTTGCATTATTTTCTCCCTTGTAATGTTAACGCTATTAATTAATATTGGTCGGTTTTTATGCACGTAATTACCGTAATAGTTTGTGATGGAAATTTCCTTAAATGTGATTAATCTTCAGGAAAAACTCAGCTTTCATTGATAGTATTATGGATTCATAGCGGAAGGTTTTGTTTTGATAATGTCACTTAGAAATTATGTTTGTATCTAATTGTGCGACGGTTGACTGTGTTACCTAGGGTTTCCGTAAAGTATGGTTGTTTTGGGATATGGGTAATTTATTTTAAATTAGCCAAACATTAGTATTGTATTGGAGATTTACAAATCTTTAGTGTTATAAAAATTTGTGGATGACATTATTGTATACTCTTGTTGGACGGAACCCCCTTCTTCTCTCGCGTGTTTGCTACTAGCCTGTAAGACTTTGACCCTTCTTGGATGATTGGAAAATCTTTGTAGTTAATGGTCAAAACTAATATACTTTGCTTTCGCCTCGAAACTTATGTTGTGTGTATACTCTAATTTATTTCCGGTCTGAAACTCAATTATACATGGCTTTTTGTGTCAATTTCTGAAACCCGTGGTTCCCCTTTTCTTGGGCCGATCAACTCTTGTTCTTCTAGAAATATAATATTATAACCTATGCATTTGGTACCTGTGATAAAATTCTGGATGGTTGGTACTTTATATCAAATCGCACTCTTGTGATTGTTATTTAATTATTTACTTGGTGGGAATCCTGCTTTGTTAGATTGGTTATTTCTCCTTATAGGGCCAAGGGCCTTTCTCTTTCGGTGGTTATATTTTCATTGTCTTTACTCCTAATGGAAGTACATGGTCTTCTTCCTTGTTTGGCATGGTGGAAACTTATTATAACTTGAAGTGTTGATAGTGTTTAGAGGTCTGACCCAAATTCTTGTAATAAAGTGCTTCTTTTCATGATATTGTTAGATAATAGTTATGGTGGTTTTGTGTAGCCTTATCTTGCTCAGTTCTCGTGAACTGACTCTTGTAGAAAATTTTTTGCAGATGGATTTTACGTGTAGATGAGGGATAGAATTGTAGAATTTTGTCATCAACCTCAGGTGAGAAGTTCCTTTGCTCGAAACCTTTGTATGTTGTTCAACTTTTGTTAACGTCCAGTGGAAAGTTTAAAAGAGGATTAATGTCTTAGTATAAAGTATTGTGGACTTGGTCATCTGAACTTTGGAAACCTTGTATTGTTTGACCATCTTTGAAATTATAAAAAAATTTGGTTATTGTTGTTGAGTGACTTTGTTGGAGTATCAGTATTTTAAGAATTGATGTAATCTTGTTTTGTTCTTGTAAATGAGTGTTGCTACAACCTTTCCTTGAGAATAAATTTTGAGTTAAACCTTGATATGACTTAGTAATAAAGTGTCATAAGTAAACTAACATGGGATTGTTTAATACTTCTGGCAGTTAAATTAAAAGTTGTATTCAAATAAAGTAACGTAGGGGTCACCAACTTGAGAGCAAGAAATTCTTTAATTAATCAAGGGCAAGACTATCATTGCAAGTAAACTTTATATCATGATAACCCTAGCTCCTCTAGCGAACATTATTCTTTTTTACGGTGAAATTTGTAAAATGACCCTCAGTGAAATGAATCTGTTAGTTGTTTGAAGATGATAAGATTTAATAAGCCGAGAAAACAAAATTGGAGACCTCACCATCTTTCTCACCGCCTTTTGGAAAGTAAATTTTTACTCCTTATTAATACTTTTAGCGAAGCCTAAGTAAAGTTGTTGATAATTCTGGTTAAGAGCCCTAGCTTGAATTAAATACTGGCAATAACTAATGAGGTCCTAAAGATGTTTCATCTCAACCTTCTCCCTCTAACCCTTTTTCAAGGCACCTTGTATCTCTTCTCTTAAGTGTGTTGAACTTAAAACCATGTTGTCTTGTGGGCAAGAACGAATCTTAGCAGCGTTAGTGGTGAGCAGATGGCCTTGTGGAATTTAAATACTCCTTTTTCTTGATAAACGAATTAAGCAAATAAAGGTCATAATAGAGAATATTTAAAGATAATTACTCTGTGTCAAAAGAATAAATTTAACTTGGTAAGATGAATTGTATGAATCATATCTTGAGCCTCCTTGAAAACGTAAGCTAAGAATTACAAGATGTCTTATTAAAATAAAAAACCCTCAAGAATATCTCATTGTGGTTGGCCCTAATTGTAAGTGTGTTTTGTGGTTGGACTTCTATGTTGTCTTGTCTAAAAGAAAAATAAATTATCCTTGATAGGTGTGAACGTTTCCGTGCTGCCTTTATGGCCATCCTTGTATCAAGTTGTTCACAGTGTTAGTTGTATCCTTGGTGACGACATGTTGCGTCATGCTATGTGTCAAGCAAGTCAAAAAAAAAGTTATCCTGTATTTCACTGTGTTGTTCATGTGTGGATTTTTGGGTCGTTACATATGGGATGGCATCATAGAAGGCTTTCCATATGGCTGTTCTGCATGGAAAGGCTTAGGATTTGTCAATTTTCTCATCACCCATGTGCTCGAAAAAATCGTTGGCACTTTTTTGCTTAAAAATATATGGAAAGCATAGGAATGTGTCAAGCCCTAACTTTTATGGAAAGGGGATGACTTTTGCCATGGGTTATCTCTTAACCAACAATCGTTTTGGTGGTCTCCGATCCTCCAAGTGCAAGAGCTATGCTTTGCAGAGGTCTCGAGAATCTCCGCGCTCAAATTCTTCAAGCGTAGAATTCACACCATCGAGGAGTTCTTCTACAAGACCACGCTCTCCCGGTTCTTGTGGCCAGCCTTTAAAGCTTTGTTTAAGCTTTCCAACCAAGATCAGGTTACGTTCAACACTGTGATCCATTCGATTCTTGATCACATGCTTCATAAGATTGTTGTGCATTCCTCTCACCCTTGGTGGTCAGACTAGAAGTGGTATGCTGACACTCCTTTCTATAACTACAAAGCCAACAAAGGCTATCGTTGGGTCTCACCCCATTTGCCCATGGTGTACAAGCTTAATACTTGTTGGGGTAGATGGTTGGAGACTATTTGGACTATATGTGTGGAGCCCAAAATTTCTCACTTTCTCTGGTGTATTCTACACTAAGGCCTTCCTATCGGGCCATGTCTTGTTCAAATTGGGATTCTAGCTCCAAAATACCAATTATGCGGACATTTGGAAACACTTTCACATCTCTTCTGGTTATGTCCCAAAGCTCAAATTACCTGGAAATGGATCATACCTTTTTCTTTCCCTCACGGTGCCACTGTTTCACTTGGCAGCATATCCTTTTAGGAGACAATCCCAAAATTCTACCTATGTTTACCCTGTGATTTGGAATGTTTTGAGATGAGAGATTTTATATTGGATATGGAAAGAACAAAATACTTTTCTCTTTGCTAATTCTACACTTGATCAGTCTTTCTCGATTTATAATAAATCTATGGTGATCTCCAATGTTCTTCTGGAGATTCAAGTCTAAGTAAACAAGGTGGCGCTGGAGATAGATTACCTCCAGACCTTGTTAGGACACTGGGGGAAGCCCGTGTAATTTTTCTCGAGTGCCTCTGTCTTCCACTAGGTGCTCCTCCCATTCAGACTTTGGGGGTCGATGCAGCAGATCCCAGCATCGTGCCTTTAGTCACACTCGTAGCTCTTAAGGACCGAGTCATGCGGGCCATTTTCCAGCAAGGTTGGGGCTTGCCACCTTAGCAACGTGGGCGAGGGTTCCTCCGTGGTCATTGGTTCGCCAACAAGGTTGGGGCTCTCTTCCTAACGCCACCTCACACTAGGCCACTTGGAAACCGCTGCCACCTTCCTCTAGAAAATTCCCATGTCTCAGCCTTGCCATTCCCATGTGCGAGGAAGTAGACCTTGAGGAACAACTTGCTACTAGCTAGAAGATTCCATACATTGGAAAAGATTTGCCTGGTTCTGTAACGACCCAAAAATTCACACACGAACAACACAATAAAAGATAGGATAATTTTTTTGACTTGCTTGACACATAACATGACACAACTTGTCATCACCAAGGTTACAACTAACTCTGGGAACCACTTATTAAGAGGATGACCACAAGGTCAACACGGAAATGTTCACACCCAAAAGGATAATACACTTTTCTTTTTGACAGAACAACATAGAAGTCCAACCACATGACACTCTCACAGCTAGGGAAAACCACAGTAAGAATTGATTGAAGGTTATTTATTTTGATAAAACACCCTTTTACTCATGACTTATGTTTTCAGAGAGATTCAAGATATGATTCGTACAAATTCATCTTACCAATTGAGTTATTTTCTTATACCTTTGTAGAGTAGTTCACTTAAAGTCTTCTCCTTTATGACAATTAGTTGTTTAATTCCATTATTTAATAAAGGAGATAATTTAATTCCACAAGGCCATCTATCCATACTTACGTTACTAAAATTCGCTCAAAACCTTGTTACAACATGGATTCGTATTCAACATAATTAAGAGAAAATTACAAAGCACCTTGGGCAAAAGTTAAGAGAAGGAGGTCAAGTTGAATTCCTCCTTAAGACGTCATTAGTTATTATCAAGATTTAATTAGAGCTTGAGGTTTTATCCATAATTATTAACGATTTTACTTAGGCTTCCCTGAAAGAGCTTTACAAAAGGAGATTATTTACTTTCCAAAGGGCTGAGAGATAAATTGAATGGTTTCTAAATTTTCTTCTCCTACTTGCTAAATCTTATTATCTTTCATAAACTAACCATTGTTTTCCCTTAAGTTTGTTTAAGAGTTCACCCAAAAGGGGTAGTGTTCACTAGTTTAGCTAGGGATATCAAATTATAAAATTTTACTTTACAAGGATAGTTTCACCTTTGATTATTTCAGGAATCTATTGTTCTCAAGTAAGTCATCTCTACATTAATTTATCTGAATATATATATTTAGTTAACTTCTATAAGGGTTACCCACTCCATTTAATTTTACTTATATCACATCATTACAAGGTGTCAGAGAGTTTTGACTTAACACTTTATTCTCAAAATCAAGGTTTTACAATACTTATGCCAATGTAATGATTGAATATCATTTCTCACCAAGGTAAGTTACTAGTCTAACAACAAAAGGGAAAGAACACTTCACCACGTAGTTTTCCAAACATACCAAGACAAGAGATCTTCTAAACTCCTTGCAAGCAAAGTTACAAAATTTACAACGCATTGAACTTTCTACAAAGAACTTCATAATTTGAACTGATGAAACTTTTACACTCTTTTCCTTTAATCTACTCGCATAATCCATCTGCACAAATATTTACTAGAGTCAGTTCGCTAGAACTGAGCATGATAAGATATAAACCTCACCTAATAACTTATGCCATCTAGCATTTAAATAAATGAAAGTTTGCAATACTCCCTATCAAATAATTTCTAACATACATTCAAAACTTAACTGCACATCTCATGATAATACATTTCATACTCATTAATGTTCACTTCCTTAAGATCTGCTTACATAAGAACACAATTCCAAGTGACTAGATATACAACCTTAACCATGCAATTAATCATACTTAAATTACAGTAATAATAATATCGCTCACTTTATACCTTCAATCTACTTCTCCCACATATGTATCCAATAATATTATCTTTTAATTAAATAACAACACCAACGACGTTAAGTTCTATAATAAATACAAGTATCAATCTTATATTATTCATCGATATTACTCAAGCATCAAACCTTCATAGATAATCAATGATTATATGTAAGTATAATTTTGATATTTACCTCACAATTTTAAGAATATACTTATGTTAACAAATATTCCGCCAATCCATGAGTTCATATATTACTTAGATATCCTTTTGGTTGCTTATTACCATGTCTTTATATGTTTCTATTAGTATAAGAGTCCAACTCGTTGGAATGAGTCACGATCAACAGTATTGTCATATTTTGCTAATATGTCAAAGATATATTCGACTAGCTAAGATATGTAAGCGTGGTCCAAGCCACTATAAATACAAGTATCAACATTATCTCAACTCCCAATTGAGATGCAAGTATCAATTTTTAGCTAACATAATAATCATCGTAAATGCCAGAAAATATTCCACTCGTTAACCAAGTATTGAAATAACATATTTATCCTTACTGGTTACCTGATAACATAATATATCAAGTTATATAATTCAACCTCCACTTGCATACCCCAATATATGGGTATTAATTATTGTTCTATATAATGAAGTTAAATAATTTCAGGTCAACTTCTATCCTTACTGTCATACATGGTATGTACAGTCCCATTATGGTAGTTGTCACCTTTTACTTAAGGTTGTGCATGAATCATTTTAGGGTAGTTCTCATAACTTCCCTATTCATCTGTTTTCCTACTAAAAAGCATTTCAACAAGCTTATAAGTCAAAGTATAGGATAGATTTAAAATTTCATATTTCAAGCATTGCCTGAATTCATATGCCTGAGGGCCATCACATGTCAATCAAACTTGAAGAATGTACACATTCATAAGAGTTTGATGTATCCAATATTACTTTAACTGATTCGAAGATCCAAGTAGTGCCTCAAACTTAAGCCATATAATTATCCACACAAGCTAACATCTTGAGTGCTTACCGTATTCAAAAAGATCACAAAATAAAAACCCCATTAACACATGCTTCAGGAGCGTTCCAATCTAAAATAAGCTCATAGTAATAATAATAACAGAGGGCCTGGTGAGGGGTTTTCAATAATCCCCAAAGTAAACGATAATCAAAAGAGTCAGATGGTATCTAGAAAGACCAGTAAAACTAGTATGACTCCCCAAATAGAAGCCCCCAATTCTAAAGGGGTTTATATCATTATCAAACCACATTAAAAGACAAACATAGTCTTCCAAGAAAATTCCCGTTTTCAAGTCATGTTCTACATAATAAAACAATACAAGGAATATTCTAAATCTCATTCACACACCCCAATATTTTCTATAGAAACCACTGTTCACAGGAATAATCATGGCAAAAAGATAAACCAACTCTATAAGATCGATAAGCGAGAATCACTGGAGAGATTTCTTCTTGTCAAATAGTAATTAAGATAAACTAGAAAGGGGAGAGAGATCAGCTCATGCAATTATGATTAAAAGTCATTTGAAACCCATCTCTTTCTGGGCATCTCTTTCAAGAAAGAGTCAATATATGTAAATACATGTTATATAATATCCAGAGTCCAAATGCTATTTACTTAGTAAAACAAAAACACATCAACATTCCAAAAGAAACCCACATCTACAACATTCGAACAAAATTGCAAAGATTGATTTACCCAAATACTAAAAGGGATAAATCATTAAGAGAGAGGGTTAGTCTTATCATGCCTGTTTTAAATGCATCCACCAGCAACACATCCAGCAGGGACTGCATAAGCCACACGTCCCACTGATCCACTTCTTTTGGCTTTGAAAAACACCACTCCAGGCTCCCCTTAAGATGGCACAGCCAGGAGGAAAGCAAAGGAGAAAATGCCAGCTGTCTAACCCCTGCTAACTGCACTGGGTGCTGAGCTCCAATGGTTTCAAAATCCCCAACAACATCCTCCCAAACTCACGTGGCCAGAGGCAAGGAAGGGACAGAGCAGGGTAAAAAAAAATGAGGATATTTACATTGCATGCGGCCAACAAGAAAACAATGCTCCTTTCCCCCAAAACGTATCAGGAAACAACATAAAACCATGTCCATATTTTGTGTTATCAGACCCTCATCTACGGGGCAAAGTAGAAGAAAAAGGCACGCGTGGAAGGAATGGTTGGATTCACGTTTGGTACAGGAAAGAGGGGGTAGGAATACGCAGCAAGGCAATCTGTGCTTCATGAATATTCTGATATGAAACAGATCCACCTCTATGAGATTCTCTTCCATGAGTTACATCGTAAAACAAGTAAGGTCTCAATAGAGAATCTTTGCAATAAATTTCATCAGGTCTCCTAGTAACACTCTCACTGTCACATAGTCAATTTTGATAAAAATATCTTGAAGGAGAATCCCAAATTTGAGGATGCATTCGACACTGAACAGATAACAACATAGTTGGACAACCTGCTTGTTGGAAGCGCTCAAAAAGGCTTCTACTAAACTGCAACATGCCTGCCGCCTGGCTAATTCTGCTGCGAGGTCATTGCTGTGGATCCCGACAAGAACACACCTCGCAGCACCCAATGAAAGTGGAGGTAACACGCCTACTTCACTAGCTTGAAGCTTCATCTATAACCACCATATCAAACCCATTACTGCGCCCAAGGAGGAACCATGAAGAAAACACCTTGACAGAAAGGATTTCGATGGCTTCTCTCCCTTCAAACCAGTCTGACAACTTCTCTCTGCTCATGCGGCCAGGAGAAAACAACATACACACGCAGCAAGGAGAAGAAATCAGAGTAGAAAGAATAAATCCAACCCAAACAGGTATGCGGCCAGCAGGTAAAAAGGTGTCCAAAAAGTCCTGCGCACTCACCAAAAATCCATGCAGCTAACAACAAGAAATCCAGGAAAGATTTGCTAGAACATCTAAAATTAAAGTATGCGGCCCACTACCAAAAAGGGAAGAGATATTTCTTACCCACAGCACGTGGGATAAACCAAGCAGAAATGAAATAATTAAAGAAGTAGGTGGCCTTCATTCCCACAAAACGTGCCCAACACTCATCCACCCATACGCATTGAAAGCAATAAAGGAGCGACCAGAATTTCTGCCAACTTCCAGCTAAAACCCACGCAAGGTTATTTCTCTCTCCTTTTTTTTTTAAACTCACGCATAGGGACATGTCACTGCCAAGGTGAGGAAGGGGGAATGATAGGTGGTAGCTGGAAGATTTAGTTGAGCATTTAAAACAGTAGCAGTCCCATCAAAACTTGCACTCCCTACGCACTCTCAAGATAGCAATAAAATAAATGCAATTAATCCTAGGCCAACCAAAAAGGTTACATTGCACACAACTAGCAAGCCGGAGGAGTGAAATTATAATTTCTTTTAATTATAATATAAATGATTGAAACGACAAGAAAACATGCCTAAACAACCAAGGGGATAAACTAGATGTTAACGTTCGAAGGTGAACACGAAGCAAAGACCGACCATGGAGCCAAGACATCAGAATTACACACAGCCGTTCGACGCTCCACAAGAGGGTCATTGCGACAAGAACTAGGGTAAATGCCAAACGGGGCATTATAGGTTGGGGTGGCGGATGATAAGGATCCACCCGCCTCGGGCATGTTTGCACTGTTGCTTGATTTTGCTTTTACTTTTGTCTAGTGGGGTGATTTATGTTTTGTTGTACTTTCCTAAGTTCGGTCTAGTTTGACTTTTGGTGTTCTAGGCTCGGCCTAGTTTGTTCGCGGTTTTGGGCGTGTTGTCATACATCGCCCAATTTTTTTGAAAGGTATCTTGTATCTTATTGCATTAGTATAATATAAGATCCTTCTCATAAAAAAATGGAAAGTAATAAAATTTAAAAATCATTTAAAAATAAGAAACAATAAAAATTAATAATAAAATAAAAAAGAAACTTCAAAAGTATAAAAAATTAATTATTGAAAAATTAAAAATGTAAAATATTGTTTGTCTCACGTACTAGGAGGGTAATGGTGGAGCAGATACTTTAGCCAATGAAGGTGTTTTCTCTAATCAATACAAATTTTAGAATGATCACATTGACATCCCTCACACAACTCAGATCATTATAGCTAAAGATGTCAAAGTCACTTGTCTATTCCTATAGTACTTGACTTGTGGTTTTTACCCTTTCAAACGGTCATCCCCTGCAAATTGGATGGGTGTTTATGTTGAGGGGACAACTGTTGAAAAACAATTTTGTTTCTGTAATTAGTCTGCTAAAGCTTTGTGTAATTTTTCTTTCTCAACTGTCGACATTGATGTTTTTGTGAAGTCTCACTCTTGCGACCCTCGAGCTATCAATACCCTACATTCCACAATGTTTTCAACCATGGGTGGCCTCCTTGTCAAATTGAGCCCATTTGTGACCCGACATGGAAAGAGAACACAAACTTATGGAAGGTTCTTGAAGTGGATGGATTCACAAATTTTATACAAAGAATCAAAGGACATGATACCAAAATTTCTCTGAAGTTTTCTTGAAAGTGGAAGGATAGGGTCTTCACTTTTAGGGGGAAGGAATTCACCATTATCGAGAACCTAATCTCCTTGATCACGGGCTTAGGAATGAATGGCTTCACAAATTTTATACAAAGAATCAAAGGACATGATATTCAAATTTCTCTGAAGTTTTCTTGAAAGTGGAAGGATAGGGTCTTCACTTTCAGGGGGAAGGAATTCACCATTATCGAGAACCTAATCTCCTTCACCGTGGGCTTAAGAATGGATGGCGTAAAGTTTTACAGGAACAAGTTCAACAAGGAAGCTAAAGAGAAGAGGTTCGTCGAGGCTGTCAATACACTGCGTTCCACAATTCTTTCAACCATGGGTGGCCCTCCTTGCTGAGTTGAGCCCATTTGTGACTGGCATGGAAAGAGAACACAAACTTATAGAAGGTTCTAGAAGTGGATGGCTTCACAAATTTTATACAAAGAAATAAAGGACATGATATTCAAATTTCTCTAAACTTTGCTCCAAAGTGGAAGGATAGGATCTTCACTTTATTTTTAAAAATTGATTAAAATTAGAATATCTTAAATATTAAAAAATAAAAATTAATGAAAAATTAAAAATTCAATTTATTTTAAAAATTGATAGCATTTTTTTATCAAAATTCATAAAAATTAATACTAGGAAAAATTGTAAAAAGAAAATTAAAATTAGTAAAATTATTAGTAAAAATGGTAAAAATAAAAATGAAAAAAACAATAATTATATTCAAATAAAAATTAAAAAAACACTTACTAAATTAAGAAAATTTTTAGAAGTCAAATATAATTATAAAAAGTGAAAATTTAAAATTAATAAAAAATTCAAATAAAATAAAAATAATATAACAATAATAATTTAATAAAATTGATAGAAAATAAAAAATTAGAATTTAATTTTTGAAAATGTACAATAAAAACCATAAAAACAATAGTAATTCATAAAAATTAACAAAAACAATAATTGAAAAAATTAATAAAATATAATTTGAAAAAAAAACAATAACTAAAAAAACAACAATAATTGAATTTAAAAAAAAAAACTAAGAAATTTTTTAAAATTAAAATTAAAAAAATTAAAAATAGAAATGACTAAGAAATTTTTAAAAATTTCCCATCCCACTCACCTCTCCCTCCTAAAAGAGTGTTTCGTAGTATGGACAAGGGTAAACAAATTGCAGTAGAAGGCCTCCTGAAGATGAGCCCAATCTTAACATTGACATGCAAACCCAACTGCAACACCAGACTAATGCCATAAAAACCATTGAGGATAATGTAGACTTTCTACTCATAGATGGCAACATGAATGAATTGAGCTCCACAATCACTACTAAACTGGAGGAAAATATTGACAACCTTTCTAAGAGGCAACAAGACATGGAGAAGACAATGCAACAGATGGTCAACAAACAAATCAAGTAATTAACCATGCATAAGGCTTTCCTTGATTTCATTCAAATTCATGTTAAACAAATTTGTGAAGTTAGGGCATCTTGGAGGAGATTTGGACAGAGGGTAAGGCCAAGAAGAAGGCCTTAGCTAAGGACAACAAGGACTTAGACAAGAAAGTGGCACTTAACCTATTCAAGGCCATGGAAGAAGCTCAGAAGGTCTTTAACGAGTTTCTCAAATAGTTGTCTCTGGTTTTTTGTCTCTTTATGTGTTTTTGCGGTATTACTACTGCTGTTGAGATGTGTTTTGGTTGTTGTTGGGATCCTTGTTGGTAGTCTACCCTTGCCATGCTTTTCAATGTTCATTCTAGCTAACTTAGGCTCTTTTGTTGGGGTGTGGCCCTCACTTATCAAAAAACCACTGCTCTATCTCTGTTATTTTTGGCTTTTGAGCCTTTTGTTCCATGGGGTATGGTCCCCTTTAAAACCATTTATCATTAATTAAAAGCTAAGAAAACATTAAAATTAAAATTTAAAATTAAATTGAATAAAAAATAATAAAAACAATTTCATTTAGTAGGCAGGTGGTCATCACTGAAGTCACCTTCTTTTTGTGGGCTCCAATGTTTATATTTTTTCTTCCATGGTCGTGTAGGTCTTTTTGTTGGGAAAACTGACCTTTGAAAGCTTTGTAGTGGAGATCAGTTTAACCTCGGTTGTGGAAATGCCTTCTTAACTCAACTATAAAACACCCCCTTTTGAAAGATAAAAGAGGTACACTTGCGATCTACTCAAAATTTGATAGTCGTTATCGACATAATGCAAGTGTACCTCAATGTTTAAATGCTCAATGACATCATCGAGAGTGAGCTTTCAAAGGGCACTTTGTTAGCTCATGTGCACAACCTATCTGAAAATTCCCATGACAAAAACACCATATCTTACTATATTTGTACATTCCTACAATCAAATAATGAAAGGTATGCAAATTGTTGACTGGGGCCATAGGGCTATGCAATCAAACAATGAAAGGTATACAATTACATCACTCTGCAATTTCTTACATATCATTTGCACATAACTGGACTAAAAAATCAATGATGTCATTCACACAGGGCTTCACTCTGCCCATATTTGTGGAAAGCTTAATGATGGTCTAGTCAATCATGTAATCATATATTAAGTAGTGGGCTGATTTTGTGTTCGTGTAAATGCAAATGAATAAGCATTGGGGTCTTGTTTGTTTTCTTATTTGGATATCTTTGGTGGTTTTCATCACTGCAAAATGCCTTCCTAAAAGGTGTGGAACATGAATTTGAGTTTTCCTTTGCGAATCATAAAAGGGAAACTCAAATTCATGTTTTCACACCTTTCAGGAAACATAAATCACCGTAAACAGTCACTATTGTATCATAATGCGAGACTAAATTTTTTTCCTCAAATTTTTTTTCAGAACATTTTATATGTCGTTGGATAGTTGATAAGCTCTTCCAGGTCTTGCAACGACTGTGCACCTAGATTTTGTATTGATGACAACAAGCATGGATCATCTTGAAGAGGTCTTTGTACAAAGTCTACTCGGGAACTTGTTGGTGGGGTTCCAAGCTAACACAAACATATCAAAGTATTGTCTCATTTTGTCAATAGAAGCATTATTTTCCCATCAATTGCATCAATGTCAGGAGAATCTTCAAGCCATATGTTTTCATTCATACCTGCAAGTAATGGACAGGTAAATAAAGAATTCAAAAACATTGACATCATTCACAGTTGGGTTTTGACCTTGAAACTTATTGGATTTTTCCCATTTTTTATTTTGGTCACTTTAAGTGTAAATTGCACTATTGTGAATAATGCGCGCAAGATTGAGACAATAAAGTGAAACACATATAGAAAATATTTTTTGGATCTCACAATTTGAGTAGTAAAAAAGGTGTGCTATTACATGCAAGTATTTAATTCTCACTATTTCATTTCCATCTTTCCATTGATGTCTTTGGATTTTCTAACAAATCAAATGTCAGTCCATTCGAAAACCTTGACGATGTAAAAGAAATAAAATTAAAAAATCATAGAGCTTGACTACCAGATAAAATATACATGTCACTCATATGACTAATTGTTGGATGTGCTCAATTACCAATGATTGTTCATGTATCCCCTGTTTTCTTGCATTTACTTGAGCTTAAAACTAAAAAGCGGGGCTACAAAGTGCTACATGAAGAAAGCAATGTGGTTGTGTTTCGACCTTAGAACCTATTGAATTTTTCCCATTTTTTTATTTTTTCCACTTTAAGCTTAAATTGCACTCACGTGAATAATAGAGTCTCAGTCTAAAACATTCACTTGCTAAACAAGTATGGCCAACTGGTGGAGGGGCTCAATTATCAATGATTTTTCCTGCATCACTTGTTTTCCTGCAATTACTCCTTTAAATTAAAGGGGGATACAAAGTGATCCAAGAACATGGGGGATTCACTAGCTAGGCAATATCCTAACACGTGGCTTCATATTGAGGTAATTAAAATTAATAAAAGTAAAGTCAATATACTAGTAGAGGAGGGGGTGAAAGGGTTTAATTTATTAATAATATGAATCAGGTATTGGGGGTGGGTTAGAGAGGTGGGCCAAAGGAAAGGGAGGTTTAATTTTAATATAAAACTTAGACATTTGAACCATAATTTTTAAAGCTAAATACCTTAAAATGGTAATTTAAGTAATGGTCATAAAGTGAAATTATAATCTCTTGTTGAATAAAGAAATCTCAATTAAGGGATTATTAACCAAGAAATAATAAGATGGTAGAAAACTAGGATTGAGTACGCTTTTCAACACAAGTGATATTATTTCACCATCTTAATTACATGAAAAACTACGATAAATGATTAAAGCTTAACATTTATAAGGTAATTGGTAATAGGTATTGAATGGGTTCAAACTATCTTGCGAGACAAAATACATATTAAATTTTTTGATGAGAAACATGATATATTTTCTGTTTAATATATTGGGCTAGAAATAAAAAGGGGTAAATAAAATTTTCATTGAAAAATGGGTAAGTAAGGTACATGGAAAAATAAGAGGGTACTTTCATTATAATAATATAACGGGAGAGGGTATTATAAATTAAATAATTAGAGCTAAAAACTATAATTAAGGGTATTCTTTAATACCCTTCAAACGAATGTGCTATACCATACTTTTACTAAGTGAACCCCCGTGTCCAAGAAGCAAGCATTTCTATTAGTCTCAAATATGAGACCTTTTGGATTTTCTCCATTTTTAAGATTTTCCATTTTAAGCATAAATTGCACTCAAGTGAATAATGCAAGCAAGATAGAGACTATCTAGTTGAATATATTAAATTTCTCTTCCCTAAAACCCTTTTTTCATCACCCCTTATCCTCTTCGATCCAAAACGTGATGTGTATTTTTTTACTTTTATAAGTTTCCAAAGATCGTGATTTTTTTAACCAATTTTAAGCATTCTTGAATCCACAAATTGATTAAATTCTGATTATTTTGCATCCATAGAAGTGCGGAAAACTTGTGTAGCAAAGAAATAATCAGAAAACTGAAAAGAATCAGATAACAAAAGAGATTGTTTACGGGGTTCGGAATTCCTACGTCCCCGGGTTCAGATTGAACCGATCCATTAATAATATTGAATTGCAAGTACAATAACCCTTACAAACAACCAATAATGAATCAAAACCTGCAAATGAGCTGATCAATGTCCCAAGAACTCTGAAAAATAGCAGAAATTCTCCCAAGAACGATCCGTGGCTCCTACAGTGTTTTCACAATGTGATCTCCCTGCAACTGTGTTAGAAAAACACCTACAAATGGAGATTTAAAAACATTCCATGAAAACGAATCATATTTCTGAGATCAGATCTGAATTCTGAACAATTTTCATGTTTACACCAAGTCACAATTCGGACGAGAAGTGCATTGAAAATCGTGTTTTCCAACTGGCTGTCTTGAAGATCCCTGTTAAAATCTGCATTCAAAGCTTCCAAAAACAGGTTAAAAATCATCAAAAAAGATCAAACCTTACATCGTTGGAATCTTCTCAGAATTCTCTACATTTCATCTTTTTACTCCAAAAGCCCAATCTGAGTGTACGGCCTTCAAAAATGGAGTTCTCTGCAATCTGGTCCTTGAGCTCTCTTTACACAGACCTGTACCTTCCTATTCAAATGCAATATAGCTCCTTTTATATTGTTTCTCAACAAGTGGCGTGGCGGTCAAAAGCCTTATCTTTTTGCATGGAGGTCACGGTTCAAATCCCCCCCATATCTCCTCTTCCTTCTCCTTAGGCGCCTTTTAAGAGTTTTATCCCACATTGAGCGCTTGGGAGCATATCTCATGGTTTAAAATAGGTGAAGAGGGCGCATTTAAAGTGGCAAGTAAGCCACCTAAGCCTATATAATAGGCGCTTTGACCTTGGGGCGCATTGGGTGGCGCATAGCATTTATTTTAGGTGCCTAAATCCCTAAAAAGGTGGACAGTACCATATATGGCGTGGGTAAATTAATGTATGCTTGGACAGTTTGGGAAATGTAATATATATATATTTTTTGGATATAATTTCGACCCATGTAAATAATTAACACTTGGTCAAATATATATATTCCACTTGTCGTCTCCTGATAGGCAAATCGAGCGAAATCGACGAGTGTTGGCAAGCCACGTGTCACAGTGCGATTGGTCCAAATATTGACCAGTTGACCATAGTTGACTGTCCCATTGACCGAACTTTGACCGAACATATCTAGAGCTCCCGATGTCCGTTTTTCGCGTTCTCACAGTCGTTGGAAATCTCTCGAGATGATCTACTGCACTGACACCATTTAGGGATGTTTAGGGAACTTTAAAAAATGATCCCCGATCATCTTCCTTTTTCACTTCCTCAAATTTTAATTCTTGGCTTCATCCCATAATTATTAGTTGATAGATTAAACATGATGTGTCTCCATTTATAATTAACTGAACTTTAAAGTAAATAACAAAATCATAGTTGAAAATAAGGGATGGGTAAATGTAAGTCATATAAGGAGTCCTGAGCACAAAGTCTAAATAGAATAAAAGTCTTACAAAGAAAAAAAAATTTCAAAATAAATCCTATGGTAAAAAATGAGGAATCAAAACATTGGAAATCAACATGAACCTACCTTAAATAATCAATAAATACATAACACAACAATTAACTAGGTACCACCTAAAACTAGGTGTAAATAATTATCATGCAATATTTCAAACAATGAGAGTAAAGACAAAATGTAGAGATGAAACTACCATATTAAAGTATAAACATTACAATTTAAAATATAATATAAATGAGTATATTAAACATAATTGCGTACAAATATCATTCCTTAAAATAATATGAGCCAACTCCTGATAAGGGGAGTAAAGGGAATAAGTTGGTAAGATGGATTCCTCCTTCTGAAGGAAGGATTAAATCAATTTTGATGGAGTGGAAAAAGGAAATCCAGGTAATGCTGGGTGTGGATGTATCTTTAGGAACTTAGCTAGCTAGCCTATTGTGGCCCTGACCTTTGATTGTGGCTTTTCTTCTAATACCTATGTAGAAGGTATGGCTCTTCTATTTGGCCTGTGTGAGGCTAAGAAGAGGAATTGGAATCGCTTATGAATTGAAGGTGATTCCAAGGCTATCATTGATATGGCCCAAGGGAGTTCTCCTAAGGCTTGACGTTTGAAGACTATATGGTCGAATATTAAGGCAATTTTGCCTTCCTTTTCAGAGGTTAAATTTTCGCACACAATGAGGGAAGGTAATAAGGTGGTGGATGGTTTAGCAAATAGAGGGGTTGGTTTATGGGCCAATCTTCATTTAAGTTACCAATCTTGGGATTTGAGCTTCCCAAACGATATTCAGACACTTTTGGCAGGGATGCACATATGGCGTTGGTGGAAGGAGGTATATGATTGGGAAGGCCACCTTCTAATTATTTCCTCTCTTGGTATGATGTCGGTTGAGTTGAAAGATTGTGGCAGATATTTAGGGCTTTGACACATGTGAAGTTTTTATTGTTTTTGGTGTAGGTATGTGTATTAAAATCCAAAAGCATGGTGGTGAGCTGATGTTTATTCCTCGCATCATTTTCTCACCCTACCTACGTGCTTTCCTTCCCCTCTAGTTCAATGTAGCTTCTTGTTCTTTCAACATGGCGTCAAAGGATGGTCAGTTTGTGGGGCGAGAGCCGGAAGAGGTGTCGGGCTCAAATTGGGGAGTCTATGGGAGATTATTTTACAAATTAGATGAGCAGGAGAATAAAGAATGTTACGACGCATTGTTGGTTAGAGAAATTCTAGACGGTGGCAGGGAGTTTTAAAGCTGAAGATGAAAAGGGTGACATTACTTATATGATGTGGAAGTTTATGTTGGATCTTGGGTAGTCGGTTGGGCATCATAATGTCTTTGATGTTGGAATGTCGCAAAGACAGAGATACCATACCATACTGACATGTTTCTTCTGGCAAAACCTTAACTAACATGCACAAACAAATACTCATGCTTCCCGAGTAGAAACAAAAAAAAAATTCGAGCAGTAGATGAAATTATTTAATTTAAATAAAATGGTGGTCAATATATGTGCATGTAGCACACATAATGGGATAGGTAGGGACAATGTAGTTTAAAGTTGCAGGTGAGAGTGTTGAATCTAGACCAAGAAGATGTGCAAATTTTTGGTTTGAGAAACACAAAACATGCCATTTATTTATACAAGAATTACTAAAATTATACAATTTAGTGCATGCTTTAGTTTTTTTCCAACGATGTGTACATGACTTTACCTTGAAACTTTTCACAGAAGTAAGCTCTCCTCTGTTCACTTGAATGCTTATCATACTACCCATTGCACAATTTTTTGGTCCTATTATTTTTATTTGGTTCCCACGTTTTTTAAATGGTGTCATTGTACAATAATTACAAACTGCAAGACTTACGTGTTCCTTTCACTATATTGCTAGTGTAACAAAAGATCACAATTACATTATCTTTTTTGTTTTCTTTCCTTTGTTTCCATTTCACTTTCTTGATGATAGAACCCTCAATATTTTCTTATCCAATGACTCAATACACTAGAACACTTCAAATTGCTTATTTGTTTGATGGTTCTTTTAAATAATTCTTATATGTGGATATCATAGGGTAGAAATCGGGGTCAATATCAGAGGACTTGATTTGTGGGCCTATTTTCGTAGTCTATTTGGAAGTTTGAGTTGACCAAAATACTCATAATAGAAAATTCATAATTACGAAATACGGTAAAATTTTAAAGATTTTCTATATTTTCCATTTTTTTCATTCAACCGTATATAACTTTGTATTTTTGGTGGTAAAATCTTAAAATATAGGATTTATAAAATTTATGTTATTTATTATTATTTTATACCATAAATGTTTAATTTATGAACACCTCCAAGATTTAATAGTTAGGAGCTAAAAGGAATTTAATTTTTTAGCATTGTTTATAAGGTTTTCAACAGTCCCTAGGAGATTAGTGAGATTCTATTTTTTATGAACCATATTTTTCATATTTGAAGAACATCACTTAATACTCTTTGTATGAAAGCTTATACCTTGAAAGAATTGATGGACATATGAAAGAGAATTAAGTATTTCTTTAGATGTGTGACTTTGCAAATTGTAGATGTGGAACCTGACAGTAAATATATACGGTTCGAGAAACAATTCCACAACCTACATGGCGTACCTTTGCATCCCCCTAAGGAAGAAATTACGCTGATAGGTGTTTTATTTTATGGGATGAAGGCTTCTTATTGCTGACATGTTTGTAGGAAATCGACCGCTTACAATTTTTCGCCGTACATGCGTTGAAATCAAATAGACATCATGTTTCTTTTTCCTGTGGCTGTCAGGTTTTCTGCAATGACAATGATCTTTCAAATTGGATGGCTCAATGCTTGTCTGACTTGGCAAGGAAGATGCATCTAGGTATTTGAGATTGTATTTTCTTGGAAGATTCATTCACGCTATCCGCTTCTAATTGCTCTTCAAATCTACAATGATCTTCAGATCATAGAGCTCTGCATGCATGCTTGTCTTGAGCTCTGTACCTTGGCAAGCTTTTCCTAGGGAAATACGCTCTTTGAGTGGCTCAATATCATTGTGGAATTTAAGCTATCTTCTTCACATCCATGAATCATGATATGAACGATGATCAGTTCCTTATCTCCATGTTCACCTGCTTTGTTAAGTTTTTTTCTTTTGTGCATGCCTTGTTCTACTAACTCTACTCTACTTGGTTCTCAATGTTTGATCATCTCAAACCTACATATTTATGAAAGCTTGATCTCTTTGTTTCAAGCATTTATTTTTTATGGAACTCCAAATTATGCGATGTTGGATATCATTATCATTTCAGCTGCCTTAGGTTGCCACAATCCTTGAACCTGGTTCAGACTCGCTTCATGGTAACACCTATGTTATTGTTATTATGGATTTATCTACCCATGTTAATTTGAGAACCTACTCACGTAACCTGGAAATTTTCACCTTATGATCTCATCTTTTCCCTCTCGTCATCTCTATACATTCACCACTCAACCTTTGTTCATGTTTCTTGTATCTTGGGTGCAAAGTTTAGGAGATTCGATCTTGTGTTTTTATAGTTTAGGAGTTGTTATGCCAACATTTGAAGGAAGAAATGAAAGAAGTAAAAAAATGGCAACCATCGTAGTGCCACCGAAACAACGTATGCTTGTGCAGTCACTTATTTTTTCTTCAGTCTCATTTTTATACTATTTTTCTTATATCATTGACAATCCACAAGGAACTGCTAAAAAATTAGATTGGCATGTGTTGGCCATAAGGATGTGTCGACTCTAATATAATCACAAGAATTGAAATGAGAGGAGGAAATCACATCGGTTGTTTGGATCCTGATTTGGTTGCCCCTACCTCTGTCTCAATGAAATCTACAATTTTCCATGCTTGAGAGAATACCTTCAAGAAGTTCTGACCTGAATTTGGAAGAAAAACACAAGCAGTAAGACAATTATCATCGTTATCTTGCATAAAAATTGGAGAAATATGGACATTAAATCGATCAGTAACTTCCGTCATTTTTCAAGACTATTTACTTGATTTTGTGAAATTTATTTTCACATCCACTAATTGATTTTCCACCCATAGGTATTCATTCTTTTATTCCCTAAATACATCAATCCTATTTGAGGTTTAGAAATATCCAGACATCCTCTTGTTATGGTTTCCCTTTTCTTGCCATAAATTCAATCATCTTTTGGTTGTGTATTCCATATCCTCATTTCCATGCGTAATAAGAATTTTTTCTTGTATAATAGACTTGTGGTTAGCTATCCACCCCCTCTCTAGAGTTTCCTAACACATCAAAATGCTCTCTAAAAAATATTCAGGATATATTTGTCATAGTCTTCATACACTGTCTTTTTTTGTACTGAAAATATGAAAGACAATAACTTACTCATACATATGTTTTAGAATATCATAAAAGAGTCAATCCATCATTATTTTTGAATCATACCATTACCCTCTATAATATCAACATGACATATATAACTTACTTGACCACCCCCTATATTCTTGGGTTCCTTGGGGATAAGTTCTTCATTTTCTTTTCCAACATTTTCTCTTCGGAAAATAGGTTTCTTGGGACTCCTACAACTCTCTAATGTGTTTTCTCTAAAAATCATTCATTTAAAAACCATATGCCACCTTTTGTAATAACCCATTGCACTAGCCCATCTCCATCCAATAATTGTCCATCCGATTCCTATGCACACAAACACTTGTTCCAACAATGTGCCTACAAAGTTTTGGTTATTAAAGCCACAATATTAAATTGTAACAATGACTGCAAAAGAATAAGTTAAAGCCGACATGGTAAAAATATATTCAGGTTTTTAATCTCGAGAAACAATCCATGACCTAGGTGTTGTCCTCCAAGAGATATCCTACGAAAAAATATGTAGATAGTATTTGGGGACTGTTTTGAGCAATGATGCGCTTAATACTGTAGCAACGGACAAGATGAGGACCAACATTACAAATAACATGGATACTATGCAATCCAACACAATATAAACAACGTAGATGATACAACTTTTCATGATATATGTTGCGGGATTGCTCGGCCTTTGGATTTCCGCTCGTTAGACACCTCTAGCAATATAATAGTTTCTCTCTCTCTCCAATATGTGGTATTCTCGTAGATCTTTCGTAAAAATTTCTATATGTGAAAATTATAGAGAAAATTTTCCACGAGGATGAATGTTTTGTTGTTTTATTTATCATTTGTTTAAAAAAATCTTTAATAGAATATTTCTTTCCCTACATTTGATAGAACATAATAATAGGAGTCTAAATGTTATCGTTAAACTCGATAAAGTCCTATACACTATGTAAACCAATACTTGCTAAAAAGTATATTTTGGAATTCCATTGGTTCTTGGGGCTGAATATTACAATTGTTTATATGTTTTTCGTGATTTTACATGTAAGATACTTATAAATATTTAAAATAGCCTTCACATGCGACTTTACATATTTAAAATTTGATCCTCATCATTCATTTAATATATTATATTAATAATGCATAAATAACATTATTTTGTATTTATTGGGTTTGGGATAATCATAGTCTCATGGAAAAACCCTGGTACCCTTCGTTTGATCCTATCAAAGATTCATTCAATTGGTTACCCGTTTGGATTAGACTCTTGGGTCTACCTTTGCAACTATGGACCGAATCTTGTCTAGAAGCCATTGGTAACACTTTGGGAGGTTTTGTAAAATCAGACGAAGAAACCACTTGGTGCATCCATATTATGCTCGAATTATGGTGAAGTTGGATGTTCCCTTGATCTTCCGGACAAGATTAATTTGCAAATAGGTGAAAGGGTTTGGACTCAAAGATTGGATTACAAAATATTGTCTTTTCGTTGGCATTAATGTTTTCAAATAGGACATTTGATACAAGAGTGTGGGAAACCTAAGCATAAAATTAGGGAAAATATTCATGGTGGAAGGATTCTCTTCCTTCTCACTATATCATAAAAATTCCCTTTCAGTTCGTGAGGAAGATTTGTTGTCTGAAAAGAGCACCTCTAGGGTTAAATCTACCCCTGTGGTAGAGTATTCTTCTTAGGTGCCCCAATATGGTTCACATCCTTTAGAGAAAATTTCCCATGTTTTAGTGGGGTTGGTTAAGGAGAAGGAATCTCTTTCTTCTCCTACTAAGGTTTTGTTTCAGCCTATTTCTTTTATTGATATTATTCTTCCATGTTGATCTGGTGAAGACAATTTGGGGAGTGGACGATGGTCCAGAATAAGAAATGATCATCTTCAAAGTAGATTTCAGCTCCACCTCAAATGATTTTATGATCTCACTCCTCTTCATTGGGCTGATTTTGTTTTGTGTCTTATGGGTTTTTCCCTTTTCTGTCAGTTGCTTGAGTCAAGCTTCTTTGGCTCTTTGTTGTCTATTTTTTCAGTTCTATGTGAGCTTCACTATTATATCTTTATTGTAATGGTCCATGGAGCCTTTCCATCAATTATTAATTAAAAAAATTATTTTGTATTTTTCAAGCATTATTATTGAAAAATTATTTCATAAATATATGGGTAAGTGCACCAATCTGGGGGTCAAAAAGTGGACAAGAAAATGAAAAATGAGAAAAACATGATCACGTTACATTTTCTTTGGTTTAGTAATTCACAAACCTAAAATGTGTACGCGTTATAATGAACTATAAATAAAAAAGGTCCGAGCCCTATTCATTTTCTTTTCCCCAAATGTGAGTTTGACAACAAAACCCTGCACTCATGTTTTATATTCAACTACATCTAGCTCCCATGATTGTCTGAGAATTACCGTGAAGATCAAAATCAACAATGGTGCCGAATAAAAGCCCAGTAGACAAAATTATTTTATCTAAATTGCATTGAAATTTGGTAATTATATAGTATAATTTGAATTGAATACTTTTTTTAATTGTTATAGTTCCACCTCAACCACAACCAAAACCTACAATTCTTGTGAACCCTCCTAGCCCTCCTACAGTTGTTGAACATCCCCCAGCTAGTTAGGAGCATTTATCAGCCCATATAGTGGAAAACAAGATTGAAATTGAGGAATTAATCAAAAATTCAAAAAAATGAGGGATTCAAATTCTACAAACCCCCACCGTGCCTCTTTTGCAAACACATTGGAGACATTAGTGGCTTAAGTTGACGCGGAAATGAGTCAAATTGAGCATTGGACATATTATAGAGAGCGTTGTAGGGAATATTAAACCAAAAATTGTCATATGTGGATGTAAAGTAAAAATAAATTACAAAAGAACTCATATGTACCTTATTTACGGACCCTCGAACCAATTTTCCTGTTCCATTGTCATGCAAATGGTTTCCAATCAACTAGTACAATAGTGATTTGATTAAAAATATTTATTGGGACCTGATGGTGGATGGTGTTTGATTTTCCACCTTGCAATAACAACAAGGTTCCACAATAATTTTTGAGGAAACTCTATTGTGAGTTTATCCTCAATGAGATCCCGAACTATTTTGATTTGGGATTTCTAGGGCTGAGGAAAAGGCTCTACACAAGACCGACCGGGTGCGTAACGTGCACCTATTCAACAAGGTAGAGTCCAGTACTATATGAGCAAGTACTATAAGGTCAAGATAAGAAATAGAACCAATGACCTCATTCGAAGGACATACCAAGTCAGGTAAGCACACCGAGCCATATAAATAGAGTAGTGATATTGTATAAACCCTTGAGCCCAATACAAATCAAAGAACAACAAAGAAAAGTGTTACTCGAGCCACTCTAATCAGTCTTAGCCAAAGCAAAAAAAAAAAAATCCAATTTTGAGCTCGTGCCTAGATTTGAAGCAATAAGTTCAATGTGAGTTGAACAATGCAAAGACATGATGGTCATAAGGTAAGAATAAATCACCTCTAAACACTGAATGACCATGTTAGGTAGATCTAAAACAATGCACAAGCACAACAAACCAAGATCTCTACAGTGGAACCCTAACTCAAGATCCAACAATGAATGAAATAAAGCAACCTTCGAACCATACAAAGCTTGAGTATCCTTTTAATGGTGGCCATGGCCATCACAGAGCATATCAAAACCTGATCCCAAGGTGGAGAAAACAAAGCTCAAAGGATCAATAAGCAAATCCATAAAAAGGAAGAGTGAAGAACTAGAAAAATAAAATGGAAACCTTTCAATGAGAAACTCTAGCTCATAAACCTAAAAAAGGAGCTCAATACAAAGATATATGATGGCCAATTCAAAATAAAACCATAGAAACTAGAGATTCCATGCACAAAAATTGGTGTCCTATAGAAAATTTGGCATGGCATCCCCACTTCCTCTAGAACCATCCAAAGTTTTTGATGCAAAATGAGGGTATCTTAGGGTTACAACCCTAGTTTGGATGGGTTAACCATAGGGTTGGGATAACCTTACTTAGTTAATCATGGTCAATGGTGAGTTAAGACCAAATGATTTTCCCACGAATGGAATTTTTTATATTTTCCATCAATGATTATATGCATGTGGGGTAATAATTTTAGCCAAGGTAGGACCAAGGTTATTACTTTTGCATGAATAAGGGGTCCAAAATTTATAATTTCTAAAAGATAAAACCATATAATTACCCATGATGAGCACATGCATGTAATCTAAATAGGGAAAGAGATAAAGATATCTTTTAAAAATAAAGTAAAGCCAAAACTGCTTTCTTATTTACAAACTCATCCATACAAATACCTTAATCCTTACAAATAAGAAAGGTTTACTGAGTCAACAACAGGATGACCAAGCTTGAAAAAGGTCATGAAAAGCTATTTTTAGGCCTTGGAGCCTCATGCAAGCCAATTTTAGCTTCTTATTATTAAAATTGTATTTATTTGCAAAGAAGAGATAAAATTATGCATGTAAAGGCTAAAATTAGATTTGTCTCCAATTAGCCATCTTATCTATTTTTGGATGAGCTATTTTTAGTTGAGGGTCGTGTTATATTTTGCTACTTATACCTTGCTTGTGCAACTCTACAAAGGGGGATTATGTCATTATGCAGACTTGTATGTAGAAATAATTGTACTTGTCCACCTCATTGAAGCAATAAAGATGATTTTTTCCTCCAATTGAAGTTTTGTGAAGTGTGATACAATAGGTTGTGTGGTATGTTTTAGTCAATAATTATTTCCTTTACATGCTCATAGCTTTCCAGTACCTCCATTTAACTGTTTTATAAGTGTTACAAGTCACGTAAGTGTATATTAATGCCTTTGTGAGTGCAATATCCATCATAGAACACTTTTAGCGAAGTTTTTCATTCTTTTTGCAGTCATTAAGTGTACTTTTGTGCAAGTATAGGTCCCAAAACGTTGGTATATCAACTTATTTACCCACTTTCCTTAAGTTTGTGTTGTTTTCTCTCCCTAAACCTCACCAGAGAATTAGTTTAGGTGATTTACCAAGGGAACCAACCTGCTCTGGAGGTTCTCCTCAACCTGAGGCACCCACAACTTAGAGGATTTCCCATTGTTTTGGCCAAAGAGTAGAGTCAGATTGCATTTCCAAGTTAAGTGTGTACTTCAGACTGATACCATGCACATCACCACTACTATAGTTTTGAAGCAATCAACTAGGTCAAGGAATCTAGCTTCCTTCAATTCCAAACTCACCAAGATCCTTACTTTAAACTATTAACAAACGAACAATCCTCTCAAACATATTCAAAGTGGTTCAAGTTGCCAACTAATTGCATATATATATAAGGTGGAGAACTACGTGTGGTTTAAGGAATATTTAGAGTAGTGTTGACATATGTGGTGCATATATTACACTTCAACCCAAAAATAACCATATTTTAGGGTCTCACACCCATAGTTAGGGTTTGAGGTTGATTTTAGCTAATTATATATGGCTTTAGGATTGTGTAACACTTAGGTTTTGACAAAAACACATTTCTAAAGCACCAAAGGACAAAAAACATTGCATAACCACACAATGAGTAGGTACATGAATGTACAATAGGTCATAGATTGTACAACTATTATTGGAAGATCTGTATGGTCCTGAACTAGGTCATCTTCTAGTTTCAGTTTCACTAATGAAGCATCTTCAACATCTGCAATCCTAGATTCTCTAGTCTATGCACCCAAATATCTCTTGTATCATTATGTGTAGCTAATTACACCTTCCTTTTTGTGTTTTATATCTTGTAGCTGATAAGAACTGCAATATAATATAAAAACACCGAATAATAAAATATGGAAATTAAATTCATTCGGGATATCATTGATATTGATAGAGGTTACATATATAGTGTTTGATCTCCTACAATGGTGGAGTCAACACTCATCTTCAATCCCTCATATCTCTCTCCATGAATCTCTCAGTCTTATCTCCTAATATCTCTCAAACATCCCTAGGATCACTCACACTACAAAATAGCTACGTGAATTGTTCTCACAACTCACTCAAATAATTAAACTATTACAACTATATTATTAATAATATTAAAATTTATTTAATAATGTTACACAATATTTTGGTAACATTCACTCCCCTATTGTTAACATTATTAATTCCCAATATACACTCCCCTAATGTTGACAAGGTAGAAAAAATAATCACACTTCCTTCTGCAGCTTTCCGCCCATGCGTTCTCATGATTTGGATGGTTTTATAGGACAACCAAAACCTGCAAGGACGGCTTTCCGAGCACAACCAAAAAACTCAAAAATGATGGTTTTATAGGAAAACCAACCTAAAACAAAGGATGGTTTTATAGGACAACCAAAAACCCAAAAATCATGCTTATGTTTTTCCTTTGTGCTTTCATCTATCCACTACATCTTTCATTCAAGGAATATGTAGAAACCACTGATTACTAAAAACAAACTGAATAGAGGGAAAATTGAACATTGAGACCATGTTCCCCCTTAATGTGAACATTTCACTTATTCAACAGAACTCTAAAATCATACTGCAAATTTGAAATAAAAGAAAACACACATACACACACACTACCACCAAAACTTCGTGCGGCCCCGTCGTTGGTGACTGACGAGAGGTCGTTGATTGACCTCTAGCCTCTATTGCATCCATCCTCCAATGAATAATGAACTCTTTACTTAATACAAGAAATATTCATCACTTTGTTGAGCATTTGTTTCCTCATTATCAGAGTGAGTAGACTTCATATCGCAATCACTTTCTTTGTCTCTGTTTTCAAAAATGAAGGTTTTATCCTTCAATTTACCATCAAGTAAATCTTGTGCTCTTTTCTTACAATACATAATACCATGTCCAGGAGCATTACAATAGTGACAAAGAAATTTTCGTGGAACTTGGGAGGTTGATTTTAAGGCTTGAATTTTCCTTTAGCATATGATTTGTTTCTACCATACATTGTAGTTTCTTCTAGATCAATATTCTTGGTTCTATTTTCTTCTTCTATTAGAGAAGAAATTAAATCCTCTAGACTCGGATTTATTTTTCTCAAAGTGAAGACCATATTAGAATAGCTAGGAGGCATGCTATTAAGTAATACTAATTTTTCATCATCATCAAGCACATCAACTTTGATTCCAGCTAATTGATTTGAAATAGAACGAAACTTACTGATATGTTCCACCATACTTTCTCCTTCCTCCATTTTGAGTCCAAACAACTTTTTCTTGAGTGCCACTATTGCGCTCTCTGCTTGTGACCCAAATAGTTTGCTCAATGTCATCTAGATCAAATGTGATGTCTTTGTTAGATCTATGTGATGCAGGTAGGCATCAGATAAACCTAGGCCAATAATCGTTGTTGCTTTTCGATCCTTGCTTTCCCATTTTTTTGCTTCATCTACATCATGTGGTTTATTGATTTTTCCTTCCACAATATCCCATAGATATTTGTTAATCAACAACAATTGAGTTCTAACTTGCCATGTATGGAAATATTTTCCTTTGAATTTTTCAATTTGATTCAACTTGTCCATGTCGATTTAAAAAATTGGACGTTGGATTCCACCAAAAATGCGTCGTAAAGCATTTTTTTTTCGTTTACAATTTTTGATATGATCAATGTAAAGAGCTAAAAAACACACATTTTTTTAAAAACATCATCTCAATCTGAGTTACCAGCTGAAAGTTATGGCAACTACAAATTTTAAATCCAACATCTTTCTGGACCCCTTTCCAAAAATGGAAATTTTATTTCTTTCCAATTGTAAATCCAACATCTCTATTTTTTTTACTAAATCCAAAAATGGAAAAAAATGGAAAAGAAGATTTGTAACTCACAATTTCACGATTGGCAAGATAACTGTCGTTTTGACTAGTATGGTAGAAGATCGATCATGGATCTTGGATGAAAACAAAACGTGGATCCATATGTGCATGGAATTCTGAGTTGTAGGTAGTGATTTCGGTTGGAACGTGATGTAGTCAATGAAAATTTCCATAGGAAAAGAATTTTGATAAATTAGAAGTATTTGCATGGAAATTTGAATCCTCGAGCTATCAAATCATATAAAAAATACTTTAATCTAGCAATTCGATTGACATAGAATTGTGAATGCAAATGCAAGTACTCTACCACCAATACACTCTCCACCAATCATGAACAAGATAATGTAAAATCAATACTTGCAGATTTGGTCATGATAACAGAACAGATCTGAGGAGGATGGCATGTGGTCTGTCCAAATAAAAAACTATAGAATTGAATGGATGCTTATTGCCCCCTCCTTCCACGTGTGGCTATGTTGGGGACATGTCGACATTTATCCATTACGATCTCACCGTTATTCCTCCATTACAATCTCTCTGTTATTTCTCCATTATATGGACGAGGAAGATGCTCGATACTAGTGATAAGGACTGTAATATAATATAAAAACACTGAATAAAAAAATATGAAAATTAAATTCATTTTGGATATCATTGATATTGATAGAGGTTACATATATAGTGTTTGATCTCCTACAATGGTGGAGTCAACACTCATATTCAATCCCTCATATCTCTCTCCATGAATCTCTCTGTCTTATCTCCTAATATCTCTCAAACATCCTAGGATCACCCACACTACAAAATAGCTACGTGAATTGTTCTCACAACTCACTCAAATAATTAAACTATTACAACTATATTATTAATATGAGTTCTATAAACTCATTATTAATAATATTACAACTTATTTAATAATGTTACACAATATTTTGGTGACAATAGCATATTTTAAACACTTGTTGTAAGTGCCAATATGTTATTATAAAATTATGTAATAATTCTAGAATTTAGTTAATTAGAATAGCTCCTAGTTTCAAACCTTACATTCCTTTTTAGTTTGTTGTGCATTCAATACCATTCTAATCTTAAGTAAATCTTAAAAAAGGGTGTAAACATTTGGTGAACCCATCTCTTAAATTGAATATTTTTCTCAAACCCTAGTTGCCTTAGGGTTTTTTCTATTATTTCACTATACGATTATTTTTATCTTGTCTTTAGGCCTTCTTCTCCCACTTTTGGGCACATTAATGGCTTCCACTAGTAATCTCATTATCCAATTCCTTGAATTTCTTCATCTTAAACCCCCATGTAAGGATATTATCTTTGGAATATTTCAACATGCTAAGATTCTTCTTAATACCTCCCTTAATTATGTATGGGCATGCATCCAAATGGATCTTTATTTTTAGGAGGAATCTGCCTCTTTTACTTTTGTTAAATCACCCCCACAAGACATCATTGATAATGGAATCCCTCTATATAGTCAAGAAATTGTGTAAAATACCATGGTTAAGAGTTTTCCCATTGACAATGGCTTGGGTCTTAATATTTTCAATATTTCTTTTCTTTATCATTTGGGCATCCCTGTTATAGATTTATCCCCTTTAACCATTAATATTCATGGTTTTGATAATAGAACACGTCAACCATTGGGATAAATTATGTTTCCATACTAGTGGCTCTCGCACCATTCTTACCCCTTGTCATGTTATGCCAAATTAACTTATTTATAATCTTCTTTTAAGTAGTCCTTGGCTAATGTTGTCCCTTCTACCCTTTAGGATTTCCTTAAATATTATTATCAAGGGACTACATATGTTATCAAGGTTGATGGATATGATATGATATTATATTAATAAGTACAATGATACAAGATAATTCACAAAAAAACATGTGGTATGGAAGTGCGCCCCAAAACCTCAAAAGAAAACTAGGCAACAACAAAGCCTTGGAATACAATTGATTACATAGCATTAGAGAGTAAAAAAGTAGATAACTTAAGGTGCCACTGCAAATTGTTGTCCTACAGGGGGTGGGTCTTGATCATGTAGCTTGATCTAGGCAAGTCTTTTACATTATCCTACACATCCCAACTAGATCCAGGATGAATTTTTGCTTCAGTTTCTTCAACAGTGGATCAAGAGGGAAATATGGCAAGAGAAAACCTAGGAAAATTGTTGGGTAGAGGCGAGAGGCTCTAACTATCTTGATTTTTATCCCCAATCGAGATTGTTAGGTACCGGGGGGAATCCCAACCCTGGTGGCAGGCTGAAGGAAGAAGGGAGAAGCTCCTCCATTTAGGCTGGCTATAGCAAGATCGGTGGGACCAATTGAACGAGCAATGTTGTGATCAAATATGGTGGCCACCACCTCTAGGATGCCCATTGGTACCACCTTGTGGTGGAGAGTGGTGAGAAGGGGATGACCGTTCAAAAGAAACATTGCAAGAGGTGTCACCCCAGTGATGAAGGAACATTTACAAATGTTCCACCTCGATCACCACTTTGTTAGATTGAACTTGAATCTACAACAATACATTCACGATAACCACTTTTTTTTATAAATAGACAATTATTGATCAACTTCAACATTAGAAAATAAAAAGAATTACTTTCTTTCCAAAGCCAGAATAAGATTTCCCGTTTGAAAGCATGCCAAATATGGGAAAATTTTTGGGGCATCCAAGGTTTGTCTCCTAAAATAACATGATGCCAAGTAAAACACTCTGGTCAGAAGGGGAGGAAGAAAGAATGAATCCAATTCCAAGAATTCTAGGATTTGTGAAAATATAAGAAAAGGAGAGGAAAGGTTTCAGATGACCACAAAAGGGACATTTGTGGGTGGAAACTATCATGTAAAGCAGACAGGTATAAAGGGAAGGCTGTTGACGCATAATCACAACACCCCTAAATGTCTGTAACTCGATCGGTTGAAACTCTCAAAGTGTGATTGCATAACATGGATCTTTTCACAAAGTGTGGGACTTTGCAATTGGGAAAGCTCCCCAGATGAAGGCTGGTTCCTATTCCTCTATTCTGATGCGCACATTCAAATTTTAGAGGATCTACTCTAAAATATACTCTAAATTGCCAAGGAGATACGGTTAAGAAGATTACAATAAATTAAACCTAAACTAACAAGGTGATGCACCAAAGGAATGCTGAACACTTGCTTTGTAATTAAACAAAAACCATGAAAATGTAATACAACCACCATCACATATAACCAAGATTGCAATGAGAGATCAGAGAGATGCAATGAACACAAGAGAGCTTTAAAATCATCCACGAGGCATGTATTATTGTTCCAAAATTTGATACGGTACACTATAATGGCCAAGAGCAGGATTTTCATTACGGTTTTGATGGGAGGTTTGAACTCCACAAATCCACTTACAGACAAGAGAAGAAGGGAGGGTAAAAGAAAAATTTTCCAACCTTTAGAAAAATGCCCCTCCTTATAATATATAGGAAGAATGAGAGAAGGAGATGAAAAAAATTCAAATTCTTGCTTCAACCACCCTAGAATGCATTGAATTCACCTGCAAAAATGATGGGTGCCACTGTAAAACCCATGCCTCCATGACTGAATCAACTCCTCCATTTTTCATTGCGTGTAAGTTCTTGTTTGTCCAATTTTTCCCAAGGGGAAAAATTGGATAACAATTTGGTGACTCGCGCAGGATCACCTACCTATTAGGTGGAAAGATCAGTTTCCTTGAAGTATCCATTGGGCATGGAGTCATGAATGATAGCTTGATACTGATCTTGTACTTGAAACTCTGAACCCAACTGCTTACAACATGCTGATCCTGAACCTGCCTCGCTGCTTGTACTCTCAATTTTCATAAGAAAATCTTGAAGATGAGATTTTTGAGAGTAGATAATTGTCTTGACCTATATTTTTCACATGTCCTTGAAATTGACTGTTCCAAAACCTAATTTTAGTTTCTTTGCATTTGTTTTCCCTTGAAATCAGCAACTATTCCTACAATATGAACTTCTCTTCCATTATAACATCTTTCAGAGGCACACTGAAAGCACAATGTTACAATCTGGGAGCAACAAAACCTGTTCCAAAGCACTTAGGGAAATTTAAACCTACACTACAACAAGATAATTTGCACACACACTTAGAGTAATTAAAATCCTAGGCTAATATATACAAGGGTGAAAATTTCCTTTTCAGTAGTAATACTTAAGATAGATTCCGACAACCGGAATTGAGAGTTCCTCTCCATCTAATGGAGACGATTGGAAGGCATTGCTACTTTTACATCCCATGATCATGTAGGGGCCACTCCAAATGGCATCAAACTTGGAATGCCTTCCTGGTTTTACCTGATCTGCATCCCACTTTAGAACTAGATCCCCTTCCTAAAAGGTCCTTGCTCTTACTTTCTTATCAAACCATCTTTTGACTAAGGCCTAATCTTTCTCCATTGTTTGGACTACATGTTCTCTGATTTCTTCCAATTCCATCAACTTTGCATACCTAGCCTCCATTGGTTCAAACTCAGATAACTCTAACTGCTTCATGAGTTCCAATGTGGGTAGTTCTAATGATATCGGTAACACTTCTTCCTTTCGTAGACCAACTTGTAGGGAGAGCTACTGTTGACCTCTTTTGTGTGATCCTATCAGCCCATAAGGATGATTTGAGCTTTGTATGCCATGTCCTTTGGTTTTCATCTAGAGTCCTCTTGATGATTCTTAGAAAATTATTGTTTGTGGACTCCCTGTCCTTTACCTTGTGGATAATAGTTTGAAGAGGTGCTCAAGTAGATCCTATTTTTGATAGCCCATTCTGTGATCTTGGAACCTAGGAACGCCAATCCATTATCTGAAATGATAGTGGATGGTACACGAATATAGTCACTATTCCTTGATAGAAGTCTAGTATATTCGACTCATTTGCTTCTTTGAGTGCTACCTCAGTCCACTTGTGGCCTTGGATTGAATTTGGATTGATGACCCTAATGAAGTCCAATCCCTACTGCATGAATGGTTGCTCAACTAAAATTGGGTGCAATGGAAGTGCTGCTAACCTTTCTTTTCCTGTGAAGAATACACATTTTTTTACACTTCTTAATAGTAAGCCCGAACACTGTGGGCTAATAGTAACCCACCTTCATTATCTTAAGATTTGTTACCCATGGGGAAAAATGACCTCCGACCTCTCCATTGTGAAACTCCTACAACACCTTCTCAATTTGATTTGTTCCGATGCATCTCAATAGAACACCATTGATGTCTTTCTTGAACAAAACACCATCAACAAACACATATGGAATGCATTATAATCTAAAGTATCTCCTCTTTGCTTTGCTCATTTCTGGAGGGCATAATTCTATTTGTAGGAAGTGCATCATATTCTAAGTTCAACAAGGAATGGGTATATTATCATTTTCTCACTCTTGATCATCATGTAGCACCAAGATAGCCTCATTTTCATCACCTGCTTCAACCTGTTGAATCGAGGCCAATTTTTCACATAATCCCTTTCCATGGACCAGCTTGGTGACCTTAATATCAATGTCATATTCCATGACACGATTGTTCCATCTTGCACGTTTCTCGTTTAGATTTTTTTAGAAGGAAGTCTTTAACTCCCGCATGAGACACAAACAACTAAATTTTATTGTTTGAAACTAGGTGTTTGAAATTATTCAAACTCCTGATCACTACAAGGACATGCTTTTCAATGAAGGAGTATCTCACTTCATAGTCCTCCAAACTTTGACTAAAGAAGGCAAACAAATTTTCAGATCCCTCTTTGTATTGTTGTAATATGATTGAAGAAATTGTGTCCGCACTACCAAAGGCATAGAGCATGAAGTCTTTAGAGAAGTATGGATTGATGAGAGTTGGAGCTTGAGATATAGCCTCTTTTATTGCTTCAAAACTTTCCTTACCCTCATTTTTCCACCTAAATTCCATACTCTTCTTCAACATCAATGTTATTGGCTTCACAAGGAGGTGAAATTTGGCACAAACCTGTGGACAAAATTGATCCTTCCTACAAACCTTTGAAGAGAATTCTTATGACTTGGCAAGGGAAATGCTCGAATTACCTCAAATCTTTCTGGGTTAATCATCAATCCTTCCTTTAACACAATGTGTCCTAGGAGCTTACCTTCACGAGCTAGGAATATGTATTTTTGGGATTCAATGATACCCCAAATCTCCTACACCTTTGAAAGACATGTCTCAGATGAAAGAGGTGATCTTGCTGCATTTTTGGAGAACACAATGATATCGTCAAGATATATCAACACTATCTTGCTAATCAACCCTTTAAATTCCACGTCCATCATCCTTTGGAAAGTGGGTCCAACATTAGAAAATCCAAATGACATTTTCCTGTAGGCATAGGTGCCCCACTTAGTGGTGAAAGCATTTTTAACTGATCATTTTCCTTCACCATTATTTGATTATATCCTGAGTAGCCATCTAGGAGATAATATTTTTGATCCAGCTACTACCTATAAGATTTGTTCCATTGAAGGAAGTGGGTAATGGTATTTTTGAGATGCCCTATTAAAGTCTTGAAAGTCCATGCACAACCTGATTTCTCTGTTCTTCTTCTTGACCGGTACCAAGTTTGTACCCTAACTTGAATGCTTGATTGGGAATATAATGCTTACCTCTATCAGCTTGTTCATCTCTTTCTTCATAAGAGGCTCAATGTGTGGGTTGACTGGTCTTTGCTTCTACCTAATGGGTTTAGCATCTGGATCCAGTTCTATTGTATGTTGTGCCAACTTTGGATTGAATCCTCTTAGGTCTTCATAGCTCCAAGAAAATACATCTAGAAATTCTTGGAAAAGTTGTATGAAATCATATTTCTCCGCTTTCAATAGCTACTTTTCCAATTTGAATATTTTTTCCTTCTCTAATCAAAATTGGTTTTGAATCCTCTCCTTTGACATGTATGTTGGCTTTCTCTTTATGAAACTGGTCATTAGGACTGAATATAGACTCCAATGTCACTAAAAATTTGGGGAGATTGTTTGTTCGCACCTGAACTACTTGACCCATGTACTGCTGCTCTAATTTGTCTTGATTCCTAGCTAAGAATTCAACCTCTTCTCTGTAATAAATTAATGACCTGTTGATCATTCTCAAACACCTGCTAGATTGTGTTGTTATCTAAAACTATTGGCCTTACAATCACATGGATATGTGGCTACATTTTGTCTCTTTTGATACTCACAACCACATCAAAAGATGCTCCAAATTGTAAGCCTATCTATAACCTCACTCTTCTTCACGGGTATGGACACAATTTTGAAAGCTTCAAAATCCTCACTTAAGTCCCATACCCTATTTTGTAGCTCTTGAGTAGGTCATTCTTTGCAGCATGTTGTCCTATGACTTGGTTAACAATCAATTTGCTATCCCCGAATACCTCCAAGTTATTTATGTCTCTTTTCACAGCCCAATGAAGTCCATGAATCAAAGCCTCATATTCAGTTGTGTTGTTTGAACATGCAAAACTGGAAATGAAAAGCTGAATAATACTTGATGTTCTATGGTGAAACTAACATTGCACCACCTCTAGCACCTTGTTTGATTCTTGAGCCATCAAAAAATAGTTTCCAAACTTTGTTGTCATCCTTATTTTCCGGCTTGGTGATGTTAGGAATGGGTGAATTTTCTTCGTGTACACAATATACACCTAATTTAGATTCTTCTATTTCCTTATATGGATCAAATGCATGCCTTTTGTTTGCCCATTCATCTAGAGTCAAATTTGGAATACCCTTAACCTTAAACTTGCTCTCTGTTTTTGTCCCCAAACAAAATTGATCAAGAAATTCAAGAAATGGTTCCGTCAAATGAACCCATGCTTCAAATCCAATGAGAAGGTTACAGGAAGGTTCTAAAATGGAGGAGTATGGTTAGGGAAGGAAGAAATTAGAGGCTCAAAGGAAAATAAATGGAAAAAAATTAAAGTCTTCGAGCTCTGCAAATGACTTAGAATGAGCTCCAAAATTGGCTAAGTATAGAGAGTCAGCGGAAGTTGCCAAGTGTCAAGCGGTGCATCTCCAAAGATTAAATTCAAAAGGTAGACTCGAACAAGCACCAGGCTTCCGCATGTCCCAGAGTCAAAAGGGTGAATTTCAGGCCCAAAACAATTAAGTATAATGGACCAACGGAAGCCTCCACGTGTTCAAACGATGCACCTTCAAGGGGCAAAGCAAAAGGTGATTCCCAGATGAGCACGGAGCTTCCACGTGTCTTAGGTCTAAAAAGGATAGAGCTGGACATTGAAAAGTTCGAACAGGAAGAAGGTGCCACATGTCTTAACGATGCTCCTTCAAAGGTAAAATCTGAGTGGGTTTTCAAATGAGCATGGACCTTCCACGTGTCCCAGGCCCGAAAAAGGGGATAGGGTCGGGGTTGAATAGTCAAAGTAGAGATAGGCTAGCGGAGGGAGCCAAGTGTCGACACGATGCTACTTCAAGAGTAAAATTTAGGGAGGTTTCCAAACAAGTGCCAAGCCTCCATGTGTCCCTGGTCAGATGTATGGCCCTGCCGAGTAAAAGGACTTAGTCAAAACATGAGGAAACTAAGTAAGCCACGAGAAGATGCCACGTGTCAGCCCGACGCAACTTTAAAAGAAAAATCCAAAAGTGGTTCCCAAACACGCGCCAACCCTCCATGTGTCCATTTTCAAAAGACCCATTTTGATAATTGGTTCCTGCCATTTTGTATGGGCCCGACTCAAATTTTCAAATGGGCATATCTTTTGATTCAGTGCTTGAAATCCGACAAATTTGGCACCGTTGGAAAGATCTCGACCTTGTCCATGCCATGGAGATCTGAAACTTTAATTTTGAAGAAGCTAGGTGGGTAAAAAATGAAAAAATGTCTTCATGCCATTAATACAAGATCTATTTTCACCAACAACCAGATCAGATTTGATTTGATCTGTCATTCTTCCTCCTTCAATGCACCAAACAAGAAATCAATGTAGACATGACAGATTTGGGGTGGATTTGTAGGAGCATTAATGACCAGTAGCTGAGCTTTGAATTAATTTTCCACTTCTCTCTCCTTCTTCTCTTTGTGTTAAATCTATAAAGGAAGGGTCATGGCTCATTGTAAAGGGTTGGATGTTTTTGTTTTGTGCCCTCCCTTCTTCTTTTCTCTAAGAGGATTTGTGGAGCTTTCCTAACCTCTCATTCGGGTTGTAATGCAAGTTTTTCTTCTTGGTCACTGCAATATACTATATCGACTCCTGAGCAATAATATATATGTATGTGGATGATTCTCGACCCTCTCATGTATTTGTTGTTGTCTCTCTGATCTCTTATTACAGTTTTGTCATCTGTGCATGTGTGTTTGTATTGCATTTCCATGGTCTATGTTAAATTACAAAATGAGTGTCTAACATTCCTTTGGTGCATCACCTCGTTAGCTTAGTTTATTTTCTTGCATCTCCTCAACCCTGTCTCCTTGGTAAAATAGAGTAGATTTAGAATAGATCCTCTGTAATTTATTTGTATGCACTTGAATAGAGGAATAGGAACCGGCCTTAATCCGAGAGATCTATCTCAACTGCAAGGTCCCACACTTTGAGAGATGCTCCATGTTTTGCAATCACACTGAGAGTCTCAACCCATCTAGTTGCAGGAATTCAGGGGTGTTGTGATTCTGCACTAATAGTTTTGGCACACTGGTGGGACCAAGAGGTCTTCATTTTTTATTACAGCAAGATTGATGTGCACTTGTTGCAAGTTTTAGCTTTTAAGAAGCTCTGAAAGTTGCACATCTGGTGACTCTAAAAGGAATGAAATATACTGGTTTCAATAGTCCAAGCTTATCAAGTTCATGAGAAGAATACAAATAAGGTCAATAACTAGAGAGGAGGGACTATTTTCTATATGCACTTGTCCCCAGATAGAGGGAGCATAGGGAATAGAGGGAGAAGATCTTAGAGGTCTCCATCTCCACCAAACAGAACCTTGTCAACACCTCCTCCTAGTAGGCTATTCATTCAATCAACAAGGGTTCTTAGGCCAATTAGGATGGCACAACCAAATCCTTATGTCAATTTCATTGGCAGCAGCCCACTCGCCCTTAATGCACAAAATCCAGTCCCAGTTGCAACATTAAAGAGCATCCCATATTTCACTGGAGAGAACCAAAATTCTCCTAGTGACCACATTCAAGACATTGCAAATGTCTGTGTAATCCATGAGATCACTGAGATGGACATTGCAGTCAAGTTACTAGCCTCTTCACTCAAGGGTAAAGCTTCACAATGGTTCAGGAGTCTAACAACAGGCTCTATTCAAACTTGGGACCATCATGTGCAGAGCTCTTCATGATCAATTTGGAGAAAAGGGAGATAATCTATCCTTGTTGGAGAAACTAACAACAATCAAGAGGGCTCCTAACGAGCAGTTGATAGATTTCAACCTCAGATTTCAAAGGACATGGGACAGGATTCTAGTGGTTGTAAGGCCCACAGATGAAGGTGCTTTCTTATACTTTCTTAGAGCTCTAAATTATGATATTGCTTTAATGATTCAATCAATGGGAGGAACCACTTTACCTGCAGCCTATAACATCTCTATAAGAGCTGAAAATTGTTTAATTTAGGCTGGAAAACTTGCTCCTAGGCCACCCATGCCTCTATACCCAGAACTATCAGCCTCAAGCACTAGTCAGACACCCACATTGGCTCCTATACCTACTCCTAGGAATCAGAGTTCAGCTGAAGCCTCTACCTCATCTTCTAGTACCTCAAAAGAGCTTCAAGAAGTTATGAAATAGTTATAGAACCTAGGGAATGAGTTAGTAACTATCAAAAGGTAGTAAGCCTAGAGTTCTAGGCCATATCAGCCTCAAGCTTAGTATCAGGCTAGACCCCCATATCAGCAAAATAGGTAACCAACTCAGGCTGCAAATCAAAACCAAAGCCAAGGACAACCTCAAGTTGTTAGGCCTTTCCGGTCATATGATCCAAACACAACTTCAACATCAAGGGCCTTGGTCCCAAGACAAAATAATATGGCCCAAGAATATGATTGGTGTTTCCATGCAATCAACCTCACAACCAGTCAATGTGTTTCAATGGTGCACTAAACCAGGCCTTGATGGTATAGACCATTGGTGTGTCACAAGAGTCTAGTCAAGAGGAAAATCAGCAACAAGGAGCTCAACAAGAAGCATCTCCAAGTGAGACTATGCTTGTCAATTGGTAGGCTGAAGACTTCTGTGGGATGAATCAAACACCTTCCCAAAGTGTAGTTGCCAATACCTGGTCCAAGAAAAGGAATATTAGAGAGGGAAAATTAAAAAACTCAGGTAATCCTCAACCCTCCATTACTTCACAAGGTATTGGCACTCATAATGCAACTTCTAGTATGTAGAGCCAGTCAAGCTACCTTCCAAACCCACTTAGACACTGGTTGTAATGACCCATGTGCAAGATAAAAATGTACCAGGAAAGGGGCAACAAAAGGATAGATCATTTAATATCATTGAACAAATGAAGAAGAAAAATGTGAACATTTCAATGTGGGAGTCACCGCCATTCTAGGTCGAGAGAGATCTATTGGACTACTATGGCCAATTGGTCAAGTTCAAATCAGCCCCTAACCAAAGAAGAGAGAGTGTTTACCAATGCAGCTCAGACTGAGGGAAATCATGGAGGACAACAAGGTAAGAATATGAAGCCTCCTCCATTCTATGTTTCATTGATCATTGGGGACAAATTGGTACATAATTACATGATTGATTCGGGGAAGTAGTTCTGTAATGCCAAAACAAATAGCTGATCAATTGGGTCTTCAATACGAAGTCATCTCCAGAGGGTAGTGCAATTGGATGGGACAACAGTGACAACTATTGGAGTCATCAAAGATTTGAGCCTCACACTGCACGCCTACCCCAATGTGATTGTATTGTAAAACATATCAGTCATAGACTTTCCACCACATTTTTCCTTGTGTTTGTCGAGAGACTTCACTACTAAGATGATAAAAACTACACAATAATATGAGAAATAAACACCGAATAATAATATATAGAAATTAAGAATTCATTCGGGATATCAATTACAATGATAGAGGTTAAATTTTATAATGTTTGATCTCCTACAAAGGTGGATTCAAACTTCATCTTCAATCCTCATATCACTCTCCATAAATCTCTCAAACCAAAATAGCTATGTGAGTTGTTTATTCAACAACTTCACTCACACACAACTATTAACTATATTATTAATATGAGTTTTATTAACTCATTATTAATAATATTAAAATTTATTAATAATGTTACACAATATATTTGTAACATTAACTCCCCTATTGTTAACATTATTAATTCCCATATACACTCCCATAATGTTGACAACGTAGAAAAAATAATCACACTTCCTTGATGCAGCTGTCGCCTATACGTGCTCATGATCTGGATGGTTTTGTAGGACAACCAACAACCTGCAAGGATGGTTTTACAAGGACAGCCAACAACCTCAACAAGGATGGTTTTACATGACAACCAACAACCTAAAACAAAGGATGGTTTTACAGGACAACCAACAACCCAAAATCATGTTGTTGCTTTTCCTTTGTGCTTTCATCTATCCACTATGTCTTTCCTTCAGGGAATATGTAGGAACCACTGCTTACTAAATACAAACTGAATAGAGGGAAAATTGAACATTGAGACCATGTTCCAGTTCCCCCCCTCAATGTGAACATTTCACTTATTCAAACAGGAACTCTGAAATCATATTGCACATAACTGAAATAAACCGCAAAAATCTAAAATAAAACAAATATACACACACACCTGCCAAACACAAATTTGTGTTGCCCCATCGTTAGTGGTACGAGAGAGGTCACTGATTGACCTCCAGCCTCCATTTCCTCCATCCTCTAATAAATGCACTCTTTACTTAATACAAGAAGTCTTCATCACTTTGCTGAGCATTTGTTTCCTCATTATCAAAGTGGGGAGAATTCATATCCCAATCACTTTATTCATCTTTGTTTTTAGAAATGAAGGCTTTATCCTTCAAATTACCATCAATTAAATCTTGTGCTCTTTTCTTACAATACATAATACCATGTTTAGGAACATTACAATAGTGACAAATAAATTTTTGTGGACCTTGGGAGGTTGATTTTTGTTTAAAAGAAGGCTTGAATTTTCCTTTAGCATATGATTTGTTTCTACCATACATTGCAGTTTCTTCTAGATCAATATTCTTGGTTCTATTTTCTTCTTCTATCAAAGAAGAAATCAAATCCTCTAGACTCAGATATTTTACTCAAAGTGAATACCATATTAGAATAGCTAGGAGGCATGCTATTAAGTAATACTACTTTTGCATCATCATCAAGAACATCAACTTTGATTCCAGCTAATTGATTTGAAATAGAATGAAACTTATTGATATGTTCCACCATACTTTCTCCTTCCTCCATTTTGATTCCCAACAAATTTTGCTTGAGTGACACTGTTACACTCTCTGCTTATGACCCAAAAAGTTTTCTCAATGTTTTCCAAATCAAATGTGATGTCTTTGTTAGATCTATGTGATGTAGGTAGGCATCAGATAAACCTAGGCCAATAATCGTTGTTGCTTTTGATCCTTGCTTTCCCATTTTGCTGCTTCATCTACATCGTGTGGTTTATTGATTTTTCCTTCTACAATCTCCCATAGATCTTTGTTAATCAACAACAATTGAGTTCTAACCTGCCATGTATGGAAATCTTTGCCTTCAAATTTTTCAATTCAGTATCAACTTATCCATAGTAAAACAATGGACATCGGTTTCCACCGAAAATGCATCCGTGAGTCAATTTTTATTTTTATTTTACAATTTTTGATATTATCAATGCAAAGAGCTCAAAAAACACACATTAAAAAAATCATCTCAATCTAAGTTACTAGCTGAAAGTTATGGTAACTATAAATTTTAAATCCAACATCTTTTCGGACCCCTTTCCAAAAATGGATTTTTTTATGCTTTTGTTTTTTTTACTACATCCAAAAATGGCAAAAAAATAGAACAGAAGATTTCTAACTCACGGTTTCACGATTTCCGCGACTGTGTGGAAAAAACATGAAAAAAATAGTGACGTCGAAGGATAACAATAATTATAACTCACAATTTTTGCAATTGGGTGAAAATACAGTGATGCTGAAGGAGCAGATCATGATGGACGACGAGTGTGCACCAAACGCAACAGAAAACATCATGTAGTAGAATGATCACTACAGAATCCGCAGACCAAAATCAATTGTCCACCATTTCCTTGTGATAGATTTGCACGTGGGCTTCAATGGTGGATGCTTGAAATGATTTGACTACATGGAATATGGATCAGAAGTTGCTCTGATACCACTGATAAAAACTACACAATAATATGAGAAATAAACACCAAATAATAATATATAGAAATTAATAATTAATTCGGGATATCAATTACAATGATAGAGGTTACATTTTATAATGTTTGATCTCCTACAAAAGTGGAGTCAAACTTCATCTTTAATCCCTCATATCACTCTCCATGAATCTCTCAAACCAAAATAGCTACGTGAGTTGTTTATTCAACAACTTCACTCACACACAACTATTAACTATATTATTAATATGAGTTATATTAACTCATTATTAATAATATTACAATTTATTAATAATGTTACACAATATATTTGTAACATAAGATTGGAGGCTATTTTTCTCGCTAATTGGTTGCACATGCTCTTTATAACCTAAGGCTACAATTATATCCGAGCTCATCAAGAGAATACCATATTGGGTCTTATGTACCCATCCCAATCAATGCCAATTTTTCAGCCTTTGATAAGGAGGATCTCCCAAGCACTTGTGAAGAAGATACCAAGGTGGGGTGTATCCCAGACTTGACCCTCGACGAATGGGTGAACAAGAGGCATGCTTTTGACCCCTTTAAGTAGATGGAGGAATCTGAGCTAGGAGTCTACTATTTGTATGAGGAGAATCACCCTCTTCTTTACATCATCAAGCTAGACCACATAGATGATAATGAGGTATGTCAGTTGTTCTTTGATGGCTCAAGAAGTAGACAAGGAGCCGGAGGAGGAGCTATGCTTATGTCCCCCCATGGTATGAAATGCTACTCAACCTTCCGTTTCCAATATTCTGTTCAAACAATACAGAAAATACGAGGCTTTGGTCCATGGTTTGCATTGGGTAAGGAAACAAGGAATCACAAACTTGTAGGTGTTTGGTGAGAAATGAACTAGTTGCTTAATCGTGTCCGAGGACAAAATTTTGCCAAGAACAACATGTTAAAGAGTTACAAGAATCAGGTATGGGACCTCATTAACGATTTTGAGGAATTCAACATCAAATCCATCCCAAGGAAGAAGAATTGAAGTAGCAGACAAATTGGCAACAATTGGGGTAGCCTTCGATATTGTAGAGAGTATTAAGAGTGATAAGTATCAACCCCATATCAAAGTGGTTGTGAGACCAGTTGTCCCAGACAATAACACAAGTTGGAAAGTCTTTGAAAATGATCAACAAATTGTCAACTTCCTACAAGAAGAAGCCAATTTCTCCTCTAGGAATCAAGATAAACTGGAGCAACAATATGGTGATCAAGTTGTGCATAGTTGAGAACTAACAAACTACCAAAGGGTCTTGTCACTTTGGAATCAATCTTCAACCCAAATGACCAATTTTGAAAGGAGAAGGTGAACATTCAGGTAAAAGGTGAAGATTTAGAACCCATTTTTATAGAAGAAGGCAAAACATTGCAGATTGGCAAGGCAAGCACTCAATAAGAAAAATCTGAATTTGTTCAACTTTGTCAAGAATTCCTAGATGTCTTTGCCTAGACTTATAAATATTTGAGAGGTTTCAACCCAAATCTGGCACAACACACCATCGAGTTGGATCTAGGAGCCAAGCCTTTCAGACAAAAGCAAAGGCCCATAAATCCTCACATTGAGCCTCTCATGAGGAAAGAATTGAACAAGCTAATTGAGGCCAACATCATCTTCCCCATCAAGCACTCAAGTTGGGTTGCTAACTTGGTACTGTGAGAAAGAAAAATGGAGAAATTAGGTGTGTGTGGACTTTCATGATCTGAATAGAGCATCACTTAAGGATCACTACCCACTTCCATCAATGGAATAGATCTTACAAGTTGTAGCTGGTTTTGAGAGGTTTTCATTGTTAGATGGGTATTCAGGCTATAACTAGATAATGGTAAAAGAGGAAGATTAATTCAAGACAAGCCTTCACCACCAAATGGGGTACATATGCTTATAAGAAAATGCCATTTGGACTATCAAATGCTGGAGCAACATTTCAGCGAGCTATGGACATGGCATTCAAAGGCTTAATTAACAACATAGTCCTGGTGTATCTTGATGATATCACTGTCTTCTCAAAGAATGTTGTAGACCATCTCTTTCACCTTAGACAAGTATTTCTAGAGATGTAGAAGGTTTGGGGTGTCATTAAACCCAAAAAAGTGTGTGTTCCTAGCTCATGAAGGGAAATTGTTGGGCCACATTGTCTCAAGAGAGGGATTGACAATTGATCCTGAAAGGGTTGAAGCCATCCAGACACTTCCATTGCCACAACACAAAAAAATCTCTCCAAAGCTTCTTGGGGAGGATAAACTTTGTTCACAGGTTTGTACCTAATTTTTCTACTCTTGTGAAGCCTTTAACAATGATGTTAAATAAGAGTCTTGCATTTAAATGGACAATAGAAGGCAAAGAGAGTTTTGAGGCCATCAAGCTCGCAATATCACAAGCTCCAACTCTTGTTAACCAGACTTCTCAAAAGACTTCATGCTATATGATTTTGGAGGGTCAGACACCATCTTAGCCATCTTGGTCTAGCCCAACAAGGAAGGTTCAGAACAACCAATAGCCTTCTTCAGTCAAAGCTTGGAAGACTACGAGGTAAAATACTCTTTCATTAAAAAACATGTCCTTGCTATTATTAGGAGCTTGAAGAAGTTCAGACATTTGGTCTCAAACAATAAGATTCAACTGCTAGTATCTCATGTTGGTGTCAAATATTTTCTCCTGAATAAGGACTTGAATGAGAAGAGATCAGTTGGATCACTCAAGTAATGGAATATGACATTGAGATCAAGGTGACCAAACTGGTTCTGAGGAAGGGTCTGTGTGAACAACTCACTCTAAGCAACAAGATAAGTCAGTGGGTGAAAAAGTATGTCCTATTTCTACAAAATGAGAAAAACCAACTAATGATGCACCTACTCCATATTGGACCCAAGCCTTAGTGCGTTACTTCAAACAAGTTTGTGCCCCCTATAATGGAACAAAGCAAAGAGAAGATACTTTAGACTACAAGCCATCCCATATGTGCTTGTTAGTGGTGTCTTGTTTAAGAAGGATATCAATAGTGTTCTATTGAGGTGCATTGGGACAAGCCAAATTGAGAAAGTGTTACATGAATTCCATGATGGAGAAGCAAGAGGCCACTTTTCCCCTCGAGTAATACTCTCAAGATCATGAAAGCTAGTTATTATTGGCCTACAATGTTCAGGGACTGCTACTCATGGATCAAGAAGTGTAAAAATGTGCATTCTTCACAGGAAAGGAGAAGCTAGCAGCCCTGCCCCTTCATCCCATTTCAGTGGATCAACCATTCATGCAATGGGGACTAGACTTCATTAGGGTGATTAACCCAAATTCAAGCCAAGGCCACAAGTGGATACTTACTACAACAGACTATTTCACCAAGTGGACTGAAGCAATGGCACTAAAAGAAGCAAATGAATCCAACATCTTGATTTTTATGAAGGAATAACCACCAGAGTTTAGAGTCCTTGCCACTATTATATCAGATAATGTATTGGAATTCCTTGGTACAAGGATCACTGAATGGGTAGTTAAGAATGGTGTGTATCTCAGCACCTCATCAAATTATTACCCTCAAGGTAATGGCCAAGTAGATTCCATAAATAAGAACCTATTAAGGATTATCAGAAGGAATCTTGATGAAAATCAGAGGACTTGGCATACAAGGCTCAAATCAGCTCTATGGGATGATAGGATCACATCCAAAAGATCCACATGTAACTCCCCATACAAGCTTGTATATGGAAAAGAGGTAGTATTGCCCATATCATTAGAGTTTCCCTGCTCTGGAGCTCATGAAACAGTTAGAGCTAGCCGAGTTTGAACCCATGGCAATCAGGTATGCAGAGCTAATGGAAGTAGGAGAAGTAAGAGAGCATGCAATGCAGAGCATGGAAAAGGATCAAGCATTGATCAAGAAGAGTTTTGATAAGAAGGCAAGAATGAGGACCTTTCAAGAAGGGGACTTAGTTCTAAAGTGGGATGCAGATTGGGAAAAGCCAGAAAGCACTCCAAATTTGATGCCATTTGGAGTGGCCCTTACATGATCACAAGGTGTAAAGTAGTAATGCCTTCCAGCTGGCTAGATTGAATGGCAAAGAATTACAGATCCTAGTAAATGGGATCCATCTCAAACACTGCTACTAGAAAGGAGGTTCCACCCTATAAATATTAGCATAGGATTTTAATTTCCCTAAGTGCGTATGCACATTGTTTTGTTGTAGCATAGGTTTTGTTTCCCTAAGTGTTATGGCACAGGTTCTTTGTTGCTCTAAGTTTGTGTCATCACGCAGTTCAACGTGCCTCTAGGTGAACGTGCTATTCCCTTCAGCATTTGTAGTAGGGTGACCCATAGTTTCCATGACAGTTGCTCATTTTCTAATAGAACAAATATAAAGCAACTAAAATCGGGCTCCAAAGGGTCCGTTTTCAGAAGAACAATATCAATTTCAAGTCGTTAATCACAACTCCGTGCCCAATGGATATAACAAGGTAATTGATCTCTTCATCTAGCAGGTAGATGCCCTTGTGAGCCACCAAATTGTTATCTCTATTTTTGTCCCCGAAAAAAATGATCAAACATGACCGCGTGCAGGAAGAAATTCAAGAAATGGTTCCACAAACGAACCCACGATTCAAATCCAATGAGCAGGTTATAGGTAGGTTCTAAAATGGAGGAGTATGGTTAGGGAAGGAAGAAATCAGAGGCTCAAAGGAAAAGAAATGAAAAAATTGAAGTCTTCGAGCTCTGCAAATGACTCAGAATGAGCCCCAAAATTGGCTAAGTATAGAGAGTCAGTGGAAGTTGCCAAGTGTCCAAGTGGCACATCTCCAAAGATTAAATTCAAAAGGTAGACTCGAATAAGCACCATGCTTTCGCGTGTCCCAGAGTCAAAAAGGGTGAATTTGGCCCAAAACAATTAAGTATAGTGGACCAGAAGCCTCCACGTGTTGAAATGAAGCACCTTCAAGGGGCAAAGCAAAAGGTGATTCCCAGACAACTACGGAGCTTCCACCTGTCTCACGTCTAAAAAGGATAGAGCCATTGTTAGAAAATTCCAAACAGGTGGAAGGCACCACATGTCTTAATGACACTCCTTCAAAGGAAAAATATTGAGTGGGTTTCCAAATGAGGGCGGACCTTCCACGTGTCCCAGGGCCGAAAAAGGGGACAGGGTTGGGGTTGAATAGTCAAAGTAGAGACAGGCCAGTGTAGGGAGCCAAGTTTCGACACCATGCTACTTCAAGAGTAAAATTTAGGGGAGGTTTGCAAACAAGTGCCAAGCCTCCACGTGTCCCTGGTCAGATGTATGGCCTCGTCAAGTAAAAGGACTTAGTCAAAACATGAGGAAACTGAGAAAGCCAAGGAAGATGCCATGTGTTGGCCTGACACAACTACAAAAGTAAAATCCAAAAGTGCTTCCCAAACATGCGCCAACCCTCCATGTTTTCATTTTCAAAAGACCCGTTTTGATAATAGGTTCTCGCCATTTTGTACGGGCCCAATTCAAATTTTAAAATGGGCATATCTTTTGATTCAGTGCTCGAAATCTGATTTTGCACCGTTAGAAAGATCTCAACCTCATTGATGCCATGGAGATCTGAAACTTTAATTTTGAAGAAGCTAAGTGGGTGAGAAAATGAAAAAAACATCTTCATGCCATTAATATAAGATCTATTTTCTCCAACAACCAGATCAGATTTGATCTGATCCGCCATTCTTCCTCCTTCAATGTGCCAAATAATAAATTGATGCAAACATGACAGATTTGGGGTAGATTTGTAGGAACATTAATGGCTAGTAGCTGAGCTTCAAATTAATTTTCCAGCTTTTCTCTGTGCTGAATCTATAAAGGAATGGTCGGGCTCATTGTAAAGGGTTGGACATTTCTGTTTTGTGCCCTCCCTTCTTCTTTTTCTCACAAGAGGATTTGTGGAGCTTTCATAACCTCTCATTCAAAGTTGTAATGAAAGTTTTGCTTCTCGTCACTACAGATATACTATAGAACCTCTTGAACAATAATATATATGTTTGTGGATGATTCTCGACCCTCTCATGTATTCGTTGTTGTCTCTTCGATCTCTTATTGCAATTTGGTCATCTGTGCATGGTGTTTGTATTGCATTTCCATGGTCTGTGTTAAATTGAAAAATGAGTGTCTAACATTCCTTTGGTGCATCACCTCGTTAGCTTATTTTATTTTCTTGCATCTCCTCAACCCTGTCTCCTTGGTAGAATAGAGTAGATTTAGAATAGATCCTCTACAATTTATTTTTATGCACCTAAATAGAGGAATAGGAACTAACCTTAATCTGGAGAGCTCTCTCAACTCGCAAGGTCCCACACTTTGAGAGATGCTCAATGTTGTGCAATCACACTGAGAATCTCAATGCATCTACTTGCAAACATTGAAGTACTTTGTGATTTTGCACTAATAAGTACTGTTTCTAAATCATATGAACATTATTCCCAATCAAAGGATGAATAATTTTCATTAATTGGGCTCAAAACGTGAGGTTTAATGTGGAAATTGGCAATCGGTTCTAACCTAATTATTGCTTTGGATCCATACCTTGTCCTAAAAAGCATGTGTGACCAATCCATAGATAGATATCCACCAATTTTGGTGGTGAAGTCTCTTGATAGGTATAGTGTACTGTGAGTGACAGGAGGTCAATTACAGACACATCCTATAGAACTATGATATTAGGACAAGCATGTAGTGTAAGACTTAGGCCTTTGATGATCCCAACTGTTCCTACTATTGTTCCATCTAGTTGCACTACTCCTTTTAGCATTGGTTCATACTTTAGACCTAATTGATATGCTATTTGCTTGGGCATCACTGAACTACTTGCACATGAATCGATCATGCAGTTGTGTACCAAGTGGTTCCCGATAATCAATGACACATAGAATGGTGGAGGATTCAATTTTTTCTTAATTGACCCCACCCCCTGTTGACCGCATTAGTGATAAATTTCTCCGTGTTTAGCTTGGTACATTCGAGCGGCACAATTGGCCACCGTAGCTTGCAACAAATATCATTGTCTGGGATCACCGGTGACTCCACATGGAAATGTTCACATGTTTTTTCTTCATTTGGTCGATGATGTTGAAAGGGGAAAAATTATCCTTTTTTCCCTTTACTTGGCACGACCTTTTTTGGAGCTTGAACAAGCACATGTGTTGCTGCAACGGATGTCTTAGGCTGATTTTGCCGCATGTCAAGATCGCATTTGATCTACTAACTCCTTGTTGTATAGGAGTGGAATGAGAAACAACTTAGATTAGACAGTCTTCCCTCTTCTATGTTCCTTTTCTTTGACCAGTGTGTTAATAGCCTTGCCTTGAAAAGGAGGTTGATTAACTCCAAATAAGTCTTTGTTTTCCAATTAATCAACGTAGTTTATTTTGGGGGTGCCTCTTATTTGGTTTCTTGCTATTGATTTCCCTCTTGACTTAGTTCTTGGGGCCCATTGATGTTTTTGCACCATTAAGGCCTAATTCATTATTGCAATTGTTGAAACACATTGATTGATTGTGAGGTAAAATATAGGGGTAACACCAGCCTTACTCCATGTCATGTTGTTTTGTGTTGGAACTAGGGCTCTCAATGTTGAAGCTACGTTTGGATCATATGGTCAAAATGGCCTGACAACTTGAGTTTGTCCTTGGTTCGGTTTTGATTTGTAGCCTGAGATGGTGGTCTATTTTGTTGGTATGGGGGTCTAGCTTGATACTGATTTTAAGGCTAATACAACCTAGAACTCTAAGCTTGTTGTCTCTTGATAGTCACTAGCTCATTTCCTAGGTTTTATAGTTGTTTCATAACCTCTTGTAACTCTTTTAAAGTACTTAAAGAATTAGAAGCCTCACTATTGTTTTGATTCCTAGGGGATGGAATGGAGTTCAATTCTAGTGGTTGATTAGGTGTAAGAGCTCCCTTTTCTGGATAGAGAGGCATTCGTGGCCTTAGTGCTAGCTTACCATCTTGAATAGAGCAGTTTTCAACTCTAATAGCAATGTTATATAGATCCCGATGATGTTTTTCCTCCCATTAATTTGATCATCATGGCTATATCTAAATTTATAGCCTTCAAGAAATAGAGGAATGCTCCTTTGGCAGTTAGTCTAACAATTATCGGAATCTGTCCCATGTTCGTTGGAAACAGAAATTGAAATCTATCATTTTCTCATTAGGATCCCTCTTGATTGTTGTCAATTGTTCCAATAAAGAAATATTATCTCCCTTTTCCCCAAATTGATTGTGGAGGGCTATGCACAAATGGTCCCAATTCTGGATAGACCATTGTTAGGATCCTAAACCATTGCAAAGCTTTACCTTTAAAAGATGAAGCTAACAACTTGACCGCAATATCCATTTCATTGATTTCATGAATTACATAGACATTGGCGATGTCTTGGATGTGGTCAATAGGAGTAGTATGATTTTACTATGTGAAATAGGGAATATTCTTTAGTGCTACAATCGGGACCTGATTTTGAGCATTTAGGGAAAGTGGGCTACTACCTATGAAGTTGACATATGGATTGGGTTGTAGATGTGCCATTATGATTGGCCTAATAACCCTGGTTTATTGGAGAAAAGGTCTACCAGGTGGAGGCATAGACAAAGTCCTCTTAGGTGGAGACAAAGTGATCTTTGTGGTCTTCTTCCTCTCCTTCCTCATCGTCTCGGTGATAATTGCAAGTAAAAAAATAGTCCCTCTTCTCGAGTATCGGAGCTAGTCTGAATTCTTTAGATGTACTTGGTAAATTTATGCCACTACACCACTGAATTATATCCCTTTGGATTCACCATACGTGTTGGGAAATGAGCCTCTGAAGGCTAGATTTTGACAAGTTACACACCAAACTTGACATAATAAAAATGAAAACTTTGAAGGACCTATATGTTTGAGATTCTAGAGGTTGAAATTTGATTTGGAATGATAGTCCCAAAAACTCAAAAATGTGAGACTTCCGAATGTCTGAAACCTCGAAACCCAAAATTTGGAGAGCACCAAAATCCCGAAACCTAAAATTCCAAAACCTTGAGAAGTCTGAAATCCCGAAATCTCAAAACCAAAAATTCAAAATATTCTAAAATTTTGAAAATTAAAATTTCAAAAAAACAAAAATATCCTTTTGAAGATTAACCCTGATCTATCAAATGGTGAAATTTGTACTTTTTTTGAGCAATTTAAGCCCATGAAAATTGATTTCAGAGTTCATCCTGAGAGGTGAAAAGTTTGAAATTAGAGAACTTGCAATTTCTAAGTTTGAATTTCTTAAAAATTCCTTCAAATCTTGTGTAATGACATCTTGTCCCACAGGGCATGCCAAAACTGTTGATGTGTAATCATAACACCCATGAATGTCTGTAACTCGATGGGTTGAAAATTTCAGTGTGATTGCATAACATGGAGCTTTTCCCAAAGTGTGGGACTTTGCAATCGGGAAATCTCTCTGGATGAAGGCTGGTTCCTATTCCTCTATTATGATGCACACATTCAAATTGTAGAGTATCTATTCTAAAATCTACTCTAACTTGCCAAGGAGACAAGGTTAAGAAGATTGCAATAAATTAAACCTAAACTAACAAAGGTGATGCACCAAAGGAATGTTGAACACTTGCTTTTCCATTAAACAAAAACCATTGAAATGTAATACAACCACCATACACAAATAACTAAGATTGCAATGAGAGATCAGAGATGTGTAATGAACACAAGAGAGGGTTGAAAATCATCCACATACATGTATTATTGCTCCACAAATTTGATACAATACACTACAATGGCCAAGAGGCAATATTTGCATTACAGTTTTGATGGGAGGTTTTAACTCCACAAATCCACTTACAGACAAGAGAAGAAGGGAGGGTGCAAAGCCAAATTGTCCAACCTTTAGAAAAATGCCCCTCCTTACAATATATAGGAAGAATGAGAGAAGGAGATGAGAAGAATTCAAATTCTTGCTTCAACCACCCTAGAATGCATTAAATTCACTGCAACAATGATGGATGCCACTACAAAACCCATGCCTCCATGATTGATTCAACTCCTCCATTTTTCACTTTGTGTGCAAGTTCTTGTTTGTCCAATTTTTCCCGAGGGGCAAAATTGGATAACAAGGCCTAGTGATGAACATACCAAAAATTTGGGTTCCACATAGGAAGACCAAAATATATCAAATCTCGTATTCTAGATTGATGATGAAGATCAAATTCCCCACTGGGTATTGAGATTTCCCACCATGAGAAAATGAGGCAAGATCCAAGCATAACCTTGACTAGCTAAGTAATTACAGAATGGGGTGTCCACATACCACTTCTAGTACATCCACCAGGGAAAAGATGAAGGAACAAATATTTTGTGGATCATGTGATCTGACACAAAGGAAATTATATTATTGGTAATAGTTTGATTAAGAATATCCAATTTGAATTGAGCTTTGAGATCTTGTTACAAAAGCCAATAATGAGTGTGTTTGCAAAAGAGGTCTTAGATGGTGTGAATTCCTCACTTGAAAAGGAAAAGTGCAAGAATCCAAGGACCTCAGCCAGATAACAATCCTAACATTGAAAGACAAGAGATCACCATAGAGAGTGGTAATTAAGTGAAAGGCCATCACAAAATCCATTGTTGTTCAACAGGAACCATGGTCTGATTTAATCCCAAGATTTCCAAATACTTTTGATCACAAAGGTACCAACCAATTTGACTAAAATAGGAGCAATGAGTAGATTGGAAAATCCAATGCCTTTCCAGGTAGTACAGTCATAAGGGGATGCTTCTGCAATGTTGTTTTACAAGAGCACCCTCCATGCTTCTTCCCCTTACTTACTTTGGATTTTCCATTTGGCACAAAGTACTTGCCCTTGATGTAGAATTTTATTGAGGCCTAAACCACTTGAATCTCTAGGAAGGCAACAACTTTCCCATGCAACTTTGTGGAAACCTTTTCTGGTGGAAGCATTGCACTAGAGGAAGTCTTTAAGTAATTTTCTAGATTTTGCACAGACTTCTTGGAAGGGAAAAAATTGGAGTAATACATGTGCATGGCTTAAAGAAATTTGGAGCAAATCTGGAATTTTCCCACTAAGGCCAACAACTTAGTAATCCAATATTCCAACTTTCAAGCCAACCACTAGACAACATAACGCCAAAGCTTCATAAAAGAAGATTAAAAGGTAAAGATAATACAAAGAAATTCAAACATTTATCAATGGTTGATCATCTTCCAATCATACGTGAAACATAACCAACAAAGGGGGTGTGGGGAGGAAGGACTATCTGTAACATTGTCTTTTACGCCATTAAATGGAAGAGCCAGAAGTTAAATAAAAAGTTTCAAGGCACTACATAACATTGTTAAAGTTATTTTCTTCCTAAATGAGCGTAAGGAAGGAGTCATTAGAAAATGGCCACTATGGTTTACAAAATTCTACTTTAACAAGGCCACTCAAAATTAGAATTATTATATACCAATATTTGTTTGAATAACATTATTGTCGTGTGGTGAACATGAAATAAAAATTAGTTGAAATGAAAGAATTTTTGTGATATTATATCATCATTATATAATATTCCTGGGTTGGGGTATGTGGCAGGAGTGCGAGGTTGAAAAGGACATGATATTACCCTAGAATTATGAGGGCTTGCATCACCTCTAATAGTTACTCTAGATATTGATGCTTGAATATTTATTAGTTGATTTATACATTTCCTTCCATAATTAGATAGTTACGAAAACCACAATCCAATTCATTTCTAGGATAGGGTGACCCTATTGAAGAAGAAGATTCAAATGTATCTTCATGTTTGTGTCAGATTGAGGCTGATCCATGGAAAAAGGATCTACAAGCAGAACCCTGAGATTGATTATTTGAAATGTAAAATATCTTAATGTGACATTTGCCTCGATATTTTCTATTCTGAAACCAGTAGGACACATTAAAATCTCTTGGAGATCCAAATTTTTGTAGCTCAATTAAAATTCTTTATGTCTCTTCATTAATAGGGCCACTCAAAATTAGAATTATTACACACCAATATTTGTTTGAATAATGTTGTCGTGTGGTGAACATGACATAAAACTCTATTGAAATGAAAACAATTGTTGTGATAGAGTATCATCATTATATAATATTCCTGGGTTGGGGTATGTGGCAGGAGTAGAGGTTGAAAAATACATGATATTACCATAGAATTATGAGGGCTTGCACCACCTTTAACAGTTCCTTCAGATATTGATGCTTGAATCTTGACTGGTTGATTTATACATTTTCCTTCCATCATTAGATAGTTATGATGACCATAATCCAATTCATTTCTAGGATAGAATAACATTGTTAAAGAAGAATATTCATAGGGTCTCTTCATGATTGTGCCAACTTGAGGCTAATGCAGGGGAAAAAATATCTCTTGATCTAAACCCCGAGCTTGATTATCTGATTGCCTTGATATTTTATATTTTGAAACCAGTAGGACACATTAACATCTCTCGAAGGTCCAAATTGTTGTAGCTTAGTTGAAATTCTTTGTCTCTTCATTCAAAGGTTTTGTTGTTCCAAAATTGTAAAAGCATTCCAAAATATCAAGGAAAAATAGAATTATATTTTGGCAGGAATATACAATTCTCAAACGATAAAACCTTTAAATGAAGAGATGGAAATAATTTTAATTGAGCTACAACAATTTGGACATGTGAGGGATAGTAATGTGTCTGAATGGTTTCAAAAAATAAAATCTTGAGGAAAACGTCGCATTAAGAGACCTTACATTTCAGATAATCAAGCTCAAGGTTTTGCTCAGAGATATTTTTATTCCCTTGATCAACCTCAAACTGGCACAATCATGAAGATACCCTATGAATCTTCTTCTTCAACAGTGTTACCCTTTCCTAGAAATGAATTGTATTATGGTCGTCATAACTATCTAATGATGAAAGGAAAATGTATAAATAAACTAGTCAAGATTCAAGCATCAAAATCTGGAGTAACTGTTAGAGGTGATGCAAGCCCTCATAATTCTAGGGTAATATCATGTCCTTTTCAACCTTGCACTCCTACCACATACCCCAACCCAGGAATATTATATAATGATGATACAATATCACAAGAAATTATTTCATTTCAACAGAGTGTTATGTCATGTTCACCACACGAAAACACCGTTATTCAAACAAATATTGGTTATATTAATTTTAATTTTGAGTGTCCCTATTGATGTAGCATTTTGCCAAAGTTATTTTCATCTTCACAGGTCCTCCTTGTCTTCTACACACTATGCCACTATAAGGGGAGTCTTCTGCAATGTCATTTTACAAGAGCACCTTCAATTCTTCTTCCCCTTCCATGTTTCGGATTATCCAATTGGCACATAGCACTTGCCCTTAACGTAAAATGTCAATGAGGCATAAACCACATCAATCTCTAGGAAGGAAAAAAGTTTCCCATGCAACTCTGTGGAAACATTTTCTGGTGGAAGCATAAGACCAGAAAATGTCTTTAAGAAGTTTTCTAGCTTTTGAATAGACTTCTTGGAATTGAAACAATAGGAGGAGTAATACACATGCATGGCTTTAAGAACTTTGGAGCAAATCTGAAATTTTCCTACTAAGGAAAACAACTTAATAATCTAGTATTCCAAATTTTGATCCACCCATTGCACAACATACCACTAAATATCTAAAGGAGAAGCTTGAAAGGAAAAGGGAATACCAATAATTTTGAACATTTCTGAATGGTTGAGCATCTTCCAATTGTACATAGCCAACCAAGGGGCGGGAGGAAGGATTTTCTGTAACATTAAATTTTACGCCATCGAATGGAAGAGCCATAAGCTAAACAAAAAGTTTCAAGACATTGCATAATATTGCTAAAGTTATTTTCATCTTCAATGAGAAAGGAAGGAGTCATCCACGAAATGACCACTATGATTTACAAAATGCTACATTAACAAGGCCACTCAAAATTAGAACTATTATGTAATGAAATTACTTGTATAATTTAGATCATGAGCAGAAATATAACACCAAATAACACAATATTCTAGAATAATGATCTCAATATCCAATTAGAATAGATTCGCCACTTCGAGGGGGCAACCTCCAAACCATACAATAAGACTCAAATGCTCCAAATGATGATGAACAACTACCTAAAATCCCCTATATATACTATTCATATGTTATACACGAAGGCCAACCTACTAAGCATGAGAAAGTATAAATGATATAATAAAATGATATGGTAAGCCACAAGTCGGCTACTCATATCCTAATACAAGCAATAGGTTAAGGGCATAGCATGCCCTTCCCCTTCAAAGCAACATTGTCCCTAATGTTGAGAAGCTCTGGGTGCTGCTGCAAGAATGTCATATCTTCCCATGTTGCATCTTCATTGTCCATATTCTTCCACTTGATCAGGTACTTAGTAATAACCCGTGTCCTCAATCTTTTAGTGCATGTTTGAAGGATGCATTCAGGTTCCAAGATGACTCTCCCCTCCTCATCAAGCTCAAGTAACACTGTTTGGGCTGATACTCTCTATCCAATTACTTTCTTCAGGCAAGAAACATGAAAGACTGGATGTATTTTGGTTGATTGTGGAAGTTCTAATTTATATGCTATAGTAGCAATCTTTACGCAATACTTGATAGGGGCTATAATACTTTGGTGAAAGTTTGTTATCATTTTGTTGTTGTTTCAAAGACATATTCTTATATGGTTGTAACCACACAAAAACCCAGTCACCGAATTCAAAATGCCTTTCTGTACGATGTTGATCAGCCTGTTGCTTCATGTGGTTTTGTGCCATGACCAAGTTCTCCTTGAGACTAGAGAGGACCTCTTGTTGATACTGAATGTGTTCTTCTACTGCTCTAACCTATGGTTGTCCTCTCAATGATGATGTGATGGATGGTGGATGGTACCCATAGAGTGCCAAAAAATGAGACATTTTAGATGAAGTATGGAAGGAAATGTTATACCACCATTCTACAAGTGGCAACCATTGGACCCATCTTGCTTGTTTATCTAACATAAAGCAACGGAGATATCCCTCCAAACACTTATTTACAACTTCTATTTGCCCATCAGACTAGGGATGATAAGAAGAGCTACGAGCTAATTGAGTAACAAAACATGCGAATAAATCACCAAAAATTACTAGTAAATATAGGGTCTCGATCACTTACTATAATCTTCATTGTTCCATGAAGCTTCAATCATGTGTCCATGAAGGTATTGCTACCATTCTTACAACAAATTGGGTGTGCCAAGGAAAAAAAAAAGCATATTTGGTGAGTCTATCCACCACAACCATGATGACATTTTTTCCTTCGATTTAGGCAATCCTGTGATAAATTCCATGGAAATCTCTTCCCACCGCTGGCTAGGAATAGATAGAGGTTGTAGAAGACTTGGAGATCGAACTGTTTCACCCTTATTTTGCTAACAAACCATGCATTCTGCCACAAATTTTTGGACATCCTCTTTGAGACCTTCCCAAAAGAAATCTTGTTTGCCTCAATGATAAGTCTTCAAGAATCCAGAGTGCCCCCTTACTGGAGAAGAGTGAAGCTCAGATAGAATCCTATTTTTAAGAGTGGAGTTCTTATATAGGTATAATCTATCTTTATACCATAAAGCATCCCCTTTCAATACAAATTTTTCAGACATGCTTGGATCATTCTAGAGATGATGAATGAGGTTTTGTGTGGTTGGGTCATTTCTCCATTCGGACCTTGCCTCATCTATCCAATCTTCCTATAATATGGATATGGCACATAACAAGGCTGCAGTTGATTCATCTTTCCACGACAGAGCATCCGTAACTACATTCTCCTTCCCTTTCTTATAGATAATCTCAAAATCATATCCCAACATCTTGGAGACCCATTTTTGTTGTTCTTTAGATGATAAACACTGCTCCAAGAAGTATTTTAGACTATCATGATCTGTCTTCACTTTAAAGTGTCTTCCTATGAGATATGGTCTCCATTGCTTTACTGCATGAAGTATGGCTAGCATTTCCTTCTCATAAGTCGGCTTGGAAAGATTCTTACCTTTGAATTGATGGCTCAAAAAGGCAATAGGATGGCCTTCTTGCATGAGAACTACCCCCATACCCACCCCTGATGCATCACATTCAACAATGAATGTTTTGGAAAAATCTGGAGTAGCTAAGACTGGAGTGGTGCACATGGCCTCCTTTAGTTGCTCAAATGATTTGGTTGCATCCTCACTCCAATGGAAGGATTCCTTCTTTAATAAAGCTATGAGAGGTGTAGATATGCTTCCATAATGCCTTACGAATCTTCGGTAATAACTTGTAAGCCCCAAAAATCCTTGTAGATTCTTTAGGGTTTTTGGAACCTTCCACTCCATCATGGCTTTGATCTTATTAGGATCCACTTTAACCCCTTCATGAGAGAAAATGTGACCCAAATATTCAACCTCCTTGAGTCCAAAAGAACACTTAGAGGGCTTTGCATAAAGTTGATGTTGCTCAAGGGTTTCCAAAACCTTATTTACATGATGAAAATGTTCCTCCCATGTTTTTCTATAAATTAATATATCATCAAAAACACTAAGACAAACTTCCGCAGGAATGACTTAAAAATAGAATTCATCAAACTTTGAAATGTAGAAGGTGCATTTGTGAGTCCAAAAGGCATTACCAGGAATTCATAATGGCCTTCATGTGTTCGAAAGGTAGTTTTATGAACATCCTCATCCTTGATTCTGATTTGGTGGTATCCGAATGAAGATCAAGCTTTGTAAAATAAACAACACCATGCAGCTCATCAAGAAAATCATCAATTACAAGTATAGGAAACTTATCTTTAATTGTGTACTTTTAAGTTCCCTAAAATCAGGTCACATGCACCACAATCCATATTTCTTCCATACCATCACTACTGGAGAAGAATAAGCACTCTGACTATGACAGATAATTCCTGCTTCCAACATCTCTTGTACAATCTTTTCAATTTCACTCTTTTGCACATATGGGTACCTATAAGGTCTGATGTTTGGTGGTTGACTTCCTAGTAATAATCGAATAACATGAATGATCTCTCTTGGAGGTAAGCCCTTTGGTATATTTTCAAATACAACAGAGTGTGCATCCAACACTGCTTGCATATCTAATGGTATAATGTCCTTAGAATGATGAGCCTCCAATGAAAATAGTTGTGCCAAAAATCCCTCTACACCATTTTTTAGCATTTTTTGCATCTGATGAGAACTTACTATTTGTGGAGACTTTGCTCTTAAGCCTCTTAGCTCAAAATTCATTCCTTCAAAGTGAAATTGCATGAACAAGTCTTGGAAGTTCATCTCAATGGTTCCTAAAGTAGTAAGCCATCAACCCCTAACATAATGTTTGCTCCTCCCATAAAAATGGCATACATGGGACTATTTAGTATGTAATATCCCATGGAAAGCTTAATACTATGGCATTTTATAGAACAAGAAACAATACCTCCATTAGCAATCATTACTTAACATTCAGAGCTCGATAAATGAAGCAGGTTGAGGTGCACTACTAACTTATGATTGATAAAGTTGTGAGTACTTCGAATCAACCAACACCGTGACCCTCTATTTTTTAGGAATCTAACCACATTTAGGGTTTGGGGGTGCTAATACTTGAAATTGCAGTAGGCATGAGATTGTTGGCCGAGGATCTCCGACTCCTCCTCTAGCTCAACCAAGACCTCGACTCGAATCTTCATCGTTCTCTTCATCTTCACTAGGCCCATCAATGTAGAACAACTTATTTTCAGCGCATTTATGTCCCTGGTCCAAATTTACCATCACGCTTAAAACATAAACCTTTTTCTCTATTTTCTTCAATTTGTTGAGGTGTCAATCTAACTAGTCGAGGGAGTCTTTGGGGCCAAGGTGTTGTGATCTCTCGGTATAAGTGAAATGTTGTCTCCTACTTGAAACAAAATTTTCCTCTTCCCTTCTTCCCATAATCATCGAATCGAAACCTTATGAGGATTACTCAATGTGATCCTTAAGACCCCGAGAAATAGGTCATTTAGATTCTCTTGATTATATTTTCCACCCAGAGAAAGGTTTTGGAAGTGATGAATGTAATCCTTAACATATCCTATATCTGTCTCAATTTTTCTAATTGGCTGAAGTAATTATCTGACACACTAGAACTATAGTGTAATTGTAACTCTTCAGTGAACACTATCAATGTAACATTGAGACCACTCTTCTGCCTTTGAGCACATAACCATTGATACTAGACAAATTGGTCAAGTTTGAGATACAAAACTACCATGGTCACCTTTTTTCCTAGTGGAATCTGATGCGTTCAAAAAAATTCCATTTGGTTGATCCAATTGAGTGGATCCTTTCCATCAAACTTACACATCTCCACTTTTGGAAACATAGTACGGGCCTGCAGAGTGCTCGTATTTGGATTGTGCACACTCGAAGATCCACTCTGGCTCATGTGTCTATTATGTTGACCTGAGGATCCACCTTGATTGAAATAAGTATGATTACCCATCATATATGTACTAAAGTTTTGCATGAAATCCTCCAATATTTTTCCAATCCTATCCACATCTTCTTTGTTGGCCACCCAAGATTCGAGGTCTCTCAAGTTAAACTCAAGTTGGCTTACTTTGTGGTCTGTCAAAGTAAACCCTAACCCTGAGGAGTTTGTAGTTATATCTTCTGTCTCCAACTCCTTAACTACTATCTCATCCTTTTCTAGTGATTTACCTGGAGTGATGGGATTCTTTTTTCCTCTTGTGGAAGGCCCCGTCATGATGCCCCAAAATAGTAGGATGTAGGGATCACAGTCAATTTTAGGGTTTCATATTTCAATACGAATTCGGCAAAATATAAAAAAACTTAAAGAACAAACCCCAAATAATTTTTTTGTGCTTTCCGAAAATGTAACGAATTTGAAAAAATTCCACAATTTGCACCCTAGGGAGTGATTTTATGAAAAACCCTAAATTTGTAATAACTTTTAGAAAATAAATAAAAAAGCCTAAAATTTTCAGGGAACCTTACTTAAATTTTTTTCAGCTTTGGTAAAATATCTCCTACCAATTCGCTTTGGTTTGCAATATATGGCGGAAACAAAAAATTAGGGTTTTTGCCCTAATTTTGGCCCAGATCGTAGCTCTAATACCACTTGTAATGAAATTACTTGTATAATTTAGATCATGAGCTGAAATATAACACCAAATAACATAATGTTTTAGAATAATGATCTCAATATGCAATTATAGTAGCTTCGCCACTTCGAGGGGGCAACCTCCAAACCATACAATAAGACTCAAATGCTCCAAATGATGATGAACTACTACCTAAAATCCCCTATATATACTATTTATATGTTATGGCCAACACCAAGGCTGACCTACTGAGCATGAGAAAGTATAAATGATATAATAAAAGGATACGGTAAGCCACAAGTCGGCTACTCATATCCTAATACAAGAAATAGGTTAAGGGCGTAACATATTATATAATCGATATTTGTTTGAATAATGTTATTGACGTGTGGTCAACATGACATAAAACTATGTGAAAATGAAATAATGTTTTTTGATAGAGTATCATCATTATATAATATTCATGGGTTAAAAAGGACATGATATTTCCCTAGAATTATGAGGGCTTGCACCACCTCTAACCGTTCCTTCGGATATTGATGCTTGAATCTTAACTGTTTGATTTATACATTTTCCTTCAATCATTAGATAGTTATGATGACTATAATAAATTTGTTTATAGGAAAGGGTAACTTTGTTGAAGAAGAAGATTCATAGGGTATATTCATGATTGTGCCAGCTTCATGAGGCTGATCTAGGAGAAAATGATCTATTTAGTAGAACCTCCGAGATTGATTATCTGAAATGTTTAAGAGCTCTTAATACGACGTTTACCTCAATATTTTCTATTTTGAAACCAATAGGACACATTAACATATCGGAGATCCAAATTTTTGTAGCTCAATTCAAATTTTTTATGTCTCTTCATTCGAAGGTTTTGTTGTTCCAGAACTATATATGCAGCCTTCCAAAATATAGTTCTGGAACAACAAAACCTTCAAATGGAGATAGAAATAATTTCAATTGAGCTACAACAATTTGGACCTATGCGAGATGTTAATGTATCCTACTAGTTTCAGAACAAAAATATCAAAGAAAATGTCACATTAAGAGCTCTTACATTTCAAATAATCAAGCTCAGGGTTCTACTGCAGATCTTTTTCTTCCCTAGATTAGCCTCAAGATGGCACAATCATGAAGATACCCTGTGAATCTTCTTCTTCAATAGCATTACCCTGTCCTAGAAAATAATTGGATTATAGTCATCAAAACTATCTAATAAGGGAAGGAAAATGTATAAATCAACCAGTCAAAATTCAAGCATCAATATCTAGAGGAACTGTTAGAGGTGGTGCAAGCCCTCATAATTCTAGGGTAATATCATGTCCTTTTCAACCTCGCGCTCCTGCCACATACCCCAACCCAGAATATTATATAGTGATGATACTCTATGACAAAAAATTCTTTCAGTTCAACAAAGTTTTATGTGATGTTCACCACACGACAACAACGTTATTCAAACAAATATTGGTATGTAATAATTCTAATTTTGAGTGTCCCTGTTAATGTAGCATTTTGCTGAAGTTATTTTCATCTTCATGGGTCCTTGTATTTTTCATGAATTTTTTTGGCTAGAAATTATAAAAAAGGGATGTCCTTTACATCAACACAAGCATTCCAAGGCCTGCAATAGTTTCTTCACGCACAACAATAGAGAACTGGAAGTGTCAGGAGAAAAAAATAAAACATTGCCAAAAAAGTAGATGCAAAATTCAAATGTTTCAAATGAGAAGGATAAAAGATGAATCAGATCATAAAAATTCCAAAGGAATGATGCTCCATATAGGAAAACCAACGTGCACTCACATTTGTAGTGGCTTTGCACCTAGATCAACTCCTCCAGCAGATGCGATGCTTGAACAGTTTCTCCACTCTTCCGCTGTCTGTGCAAGCAGAAGGTCGTCACTTGTTTGTACAGGTTTAATGAATGATTAATTATTCATGAGAGGGATGAATAAATACACAATCAAGTCAGTCACTAGATCACATGGTTACAACCGAATAGTAACCTAACGATTATTAAAAACATTAAAATAATTAGCTAAGATAACAAATCGTTGAAAATCTTCTTCATCACATTTGAATTGGTAGTGTACATTTAGGTATTCAAATTAGTTACACTTTTTCATTTTTTCTATAATTTATATTCAAATCTAGTGTCCTTCTGCAACTAACAAATCCTATGCTGTCACTTTACCCTTCGTGGGAATTTCATTGATCATAAATTAGTGAAAGTAGTCGGGAACTAAGGATCTATATCTATTTTATAGAACTTTCCTATGATAGAATCACATTCTATTAGTTTATAACTTTAGGAGATGTTATGAGAAAATTGATTATTTATTTTACTTGAGTCATGGTTTGATGGGTGTTGCCCCATATTCAAGCCATTTGACAACATTGTGCACAAACTTTAGCTTCCATGTACCTCATAGTATATAAGAAGAACCTAGTTTTTCTCTCTTTTCCAATAGGAATTCATTTGGTTGTTTTATTCCTTTGTGGAATAGTAAGTGGTTGTCCCTAAGAATTTACTTTCACTATAATTTGGAGATGGAATAGTCTATCTATGGTAATGGTTTCAACACTCTATAGTTAGTCGTATAAAACACAAGTCTAATTCACTATTTACGAATGAGATAAGTATATTAGAGGTCCTATAGATCTAACACACTCTATCCTAGAAATTTCAATTTTGATTTGGGTTCTTTAGTTAATTCAACACATTTTTATTCCAATTCAGGTATTTTTTGTGTCCCCTCGAGTATCATATAAAAACTAAAAGTTCTCTTTTAGAGCTTATATTTTCAAAATAATGTTGATCTCATCATGTAGACCAAAATATCCTTCTGTGTCAACCTTTAATTACTTTTGGGTTGTTTTAGAACTCGTGCAGGGGTTTAAATTGTTAGATTCACCCAAAATTTTATAGAAAGGTGGATCTTGACCTATAAAACAAACTTTTTCCTACTTAAAATGTTGATTCAACTACAATATTGTACTTTTTGGCCACCTTGGAATTTGTTCAAAAGTAAAAGCACTCTGTTTGACCTAAAATATTATGTGGAGTTATATAATATGTTGTACAAAAAATATTTTAGGTCAATTAGTTATTTTTCCTATAAACAAATCCTCTTGTGGCCCCAAATTTTGGTACAAAAATAAGAAGGAGAAATACTCATACATAAAAAATCAAAGGACTATAAAATATGTTCAGTTATTGTTAGAATTTTTGTAAGATTTAGCACCATACAATGGATGAATCTAAGTCTAATGATATCTTAACTCCACATAATTATCACAAATGGAAACCGATCGAAAATGGTACTAAATTTTTTGAGTACTTAGAAAATTCTCAAATGATTAAACTTATCAGACTCAACATTGATCATGAGTTCAATTTACTCAATTTTGGGTGTCTTGAAAACCCTTTTTAAACTCTTCCAATATGATCAATTAATCTGATTTTTCCAACTTAGGTGAATATACTGATTCTATTACAAAACCATTAAACTAATTCACAAGTTGAATTTATAATGCACTCAAATTGAATTCATGATTCCAAAATTTGAAAGTGCATTTAATGCCTGATTGTGGAATATGGATACTAAAATTTAATAAATTTGGTCAAGACTATTACAAATAATCTAACACAATAACAAAACACTGAATATTATTATATTGAATTTAGAAATCATTCGGGATAGATTTATATAGATGGAGAATACATTTTATAGTGTTTGATCTCCTACAAAGGTGGAGTCAAACTTCATCTTCAATCCCTCGTATCTCTCTCCATGAATCTCTCAGACTCATCCCCCAATATCTCACACATCCTTTTACTATCTCACACAACAAAATAGCTATGTGAGTTGTTCTCACAACTCACCCAAATACTAATACTAACTATTACAACTATATTATTAATATGAGTTCTATAAACTGATTATTAATAATATTACATTTTGTTAATAATGTCACAATATATTTGTAACATTCACTCCCATATTGTTAACATTATTAATTCCCAATATACACTCCCCTAATGTTGACATGGTAAAAACATTCACATGCTTATCTGCAGTATGCTCACCCATGTGGCATGCCCAACTTGGCTCATGACCTTGATCAAAAGAAAGGCTCTCTCCTTCCATGGTTTTAAACAGGTTTACCACAAACCTTGACGTGACAAGAACCATCAATTGTCCACCTCATGTGGTTTTCTAGATCTCCCAAAACCTTTTAAAGATCCAAAAATTGACTTACATTGGTGCTTCTGATCTTCTATAATGTTTTGACATCAAGGGAAAATGTAAGAAATATCGCTCACGCAAGAGCTCACTTATTACAATAGTTGAATAGGTATGATTCATCTGTTCTTATTTGCAGAAAGTAAACACACAACTGAAAAAGTGAAATTCCACAACACCATTGTGCAACTTGCGGCTGATGAGAGGTTGCTAATTGACCTCCTTCCTCCGTTGCCTCCTTCCTCCATGAAAGATGCTACTTAGAAAAAATTTTTTTGAGGCTTAATAACATATTGATTAAAAATTGGACGTCGGTTACCCCAAAAATGCGTCCGTAAGACAATAATTTTTAATAGTTTTTAGACTTATACAATAATACAGTTTTGACAACTTTTGACACTAATGCCGACACAAAAATACAACTTTCACTAAATTAACAAAAAAAAAAACTTCACTCAACTAATCACCTAAATAACAAATCAAGACTCAATAATAATTGTTGACTATAAATCTTGACAATAACATTTTACTCTTAAACATAAAAATAAAATAAAAACAAACAAAAATAATCATAACAAAGAACTAAAGTAATATATAATTACTTTTAGCTTTAAAAAATATTAAACAATTAAAAAACTAAAACTAAAATTACAAACCAAAATATTAAAGAAAACTTATTAAAACTTAAAAAAAAACACGAATTAAAACAAAACTTCAAACCTAAACCTATATGAAGGATTACAATCTAAACATTAAACATAACAAATATGTGAAAATCTATAATGTGAAAACTCATTACGGAATTACTAAAACTACATAACCAAACAAAAAAACTTTAAACAAACCACTTACAATTAGGAGAAAAACCACGGGCCAAGTCAAGAATCCAATACTATATTGGAACAAGTATAAATGCAAGGAAATTGCTTGGGACTGCACAAAAATAGAGGTTAGTTATTTCCTCATAGTTACAGCGACAAATTATCCATCTTCCTCATGGCTGGAGTGAACTTGAACTGTATACAATTTGACTGTGAAAACTTGCAGATTTGCGTCCTTATAACAACTTCACATCTTGCTCTATTCATTTTTGATAGGAAGATCAGAAATTGCTCTGATAGGTGAATACTCCACATTCATGTGAATTACGATCCCAAATTCTAGAAAATGCTTAAAATTCTAGAATCCTTTTCATGTTTTCTCCTAAACCGTGATGTGGGTTTGGCTGAAATTTGAACAACATTTTCCTCAAACATGCATCTTCAAACCCATTACAAAACGTAGAGACCCAGATCGTAAAATATAAATTATGACCTGTTCTTTACACGAGAATAATTGAATTTAAAGCCACAACAACTCTATTTTCTCAAAGACTGAAATACATACTAAACTAACTCCACTCTCAGATGCACATTAATAGGATTATAACTTGCTCTGATACCAAATAATAAATTTGGTCAAGATTATTACAAATAATCTAACACAATAATAAAACATTGAATATTATTAGATTGAATTTAGAAATCATTTGGGATAGATTTACATAGACGGAGAATACATTTTATAGTGTTTGATCTCCTACAAAGGTGGAGTCAAACTTCATCTTCAATCCCTCATATCTCTCTCCATGAATCTCTCAGACTTATCCCCTAATATCGCACACATCCCTTTATTATCTCACATAATGAAATAGCTATGTGAGTTGTTCTCATAACTCACCCAAATACTAATACTAACTATTTGCAACTATATTATTAATATGAGTTCTATAAACTCATTATTAATAATAGTACATTTTAAAAATAATGTCACAATATATTTGTAACAAAATTTCCCTTCAATCCATTTGCTCCAATTTTTTGCTTATTTTATCAACTAATAAAATTAATCAAAATATGAAATTTCAACTGATCAAAATCTTTAAATTGAATAAAAACACCACAACTCAGAAATTGATAATAGAGTTCGGCATAATGCCTACATCTCTAGATTCTCAAAAAGAGAATCGATCTATTATTGCCCAATGAAGTACAATATCCCTTCACTATTGAATTAATAGACCTTTATACCTACAAATGAGTTGATTCAGACCTCTTGGAACTTTGCAATTTACCAGAAATGTTCCCAAGTCCATCCGTGGCCCCTATAATATTTTCACTGATAGTTTCCTATGAAATTACGTTAAAAAAATGTCTACAAATTGAAATATACAAAACCTACATAAAATAGGTTTAAATTTATGGAAACTAGAGGAAATTATTAAAAACTTTCCTTTTACTCCATGGCCTGATTCGGACCAAAAGTGGTTGGAAAATATAGATATTTACCCACTCCTTGTGCTGTTGTGTAAACTCGCAATGGAAAAATGACTACATAGAAAAATATACATCACTTCCTGTAACAAAATTTATATTTATGGAAATATCTTAGAATTATGAACAATTTTTATTTCTACAGGATGGCAAAATTTAGATCGTAAGTGTCTTGAAAATGGTGATCTCTGCAAACTGGTCCTTCACTGTCCATCCACAAACCTACCAAAAGGTCCCTTTAAATAGAAGTGATCTCATGTTTTATCACTTGATAAAAAGTGGTGGGTTGGTAAGGCTGATAAGTATTTTGGCATAGGTCAAGGGTTCAAATTCCCATTCCATAGGTTTAGGCGCCCAATTTAGCCATTGACCCCACATTTGGTGGGAAAGGGATAGGATAAGCCTTTAAATAGCTTTTTGGCCACAAAATCCTCCTTATCCCATGGGATTTAGGCTTATTCACGTGGAATGGATTAAATAGATTATTATTATTATTATTATTAAATATAAAGACACTACAAACCTGCCAAGTGTCACACCCATAATATGCCATTTGTCCATGACAGAGTGTGTCATGTCATCATTTGACCACAATTTTGACTATGCATATCTTTTGCATACGAACTCATATTTGGTCCGTTCAAAATGCGTCGGAAAGCTTACAATGAGATCTATACTATGGAACTAATTTTGAAACATTACAAGAGCATCAATTTTTTCTTGTCGCCAACTACCATGTGTCACATTGTCATTGGTCCACTTGTTGACAAGTTGACTAGGATTGACCCGTTTACGACCTTAACTTTGACCGACGATAGAATTTACATACGAACTCTAATTTTGAAGTTCAACATATTGTTAGAAAGGTATCAAGAATTCCTTTAACATGGTTAAGGTTTAGGGAATTTTGGAGAAGATCTAAATAGTGAAAAATCCTTTGGATCACTCCTCCCCAGTAAGACCATTTCGAACCTCAAAATGAAAATTCACTCTCCGAACTGTACACACGTTCTTTACATAATACAAACACATAACCCAGTTTATAGCATGGTAATGTTTTCCAAAATATTGCAATAATTAAAAACCAATAAAAGGAATTTCACCCATGGCTTATACTGCAATTGATATGACACTGTAACTGCCATATTCTTCTTCTGTACATCTTGATCCTACACTCACCACTATCAACAATGAAAATGTAACCTGCATTCACAACTTGTTAGTGAAAAACTTGTACATACTATTTGCAACTATATCTGATAGTTACAAATATTAATCCTATCAATAAGACTTACACATGTGTAAATATCCTACATATTAACAAAGAGTTTGTATAAGTTGTACACTTACAAACAATGCCTACATGCCACAAATTACACAATAACAACATACTAACTACAATCCAAATATAGACATCCGACCAATGATCATGCCCACTGAATTGTAAATGTTGCTGAAAGATGAAGTTGTAAAACCATCAAAAAGAAAATTACATCAAGTATTTTAAACTTGTCACCTGATTATCTTATCTTTAGGATACTTCACCAACACCAAAGTAGAAAAATAAATTTGGTACTTATCCTTTTTCACAATTCAATAGGATATTCCAAAACTATGTTTTCAATTTTCATGTATTCCACAAATCAACTATGCAAACATAAAAGTGATAAATTTATTACCCACCTTACTCAACATCGCTCTATTTAGGGGGATGATTCAATTGTGTTTTTACAAGTGCCACTTTGAAGTGGTCGAATAGTTGGGTTTATAACTATGATCCTTTTTAACAAACTTCAATTTATGTTCGGATGTAGCTTCCAACATTTTTCAATTTCATGCCCTAGTTTCTTACAAGTGACCACAAAATCTCGATTTACATTTTTAGGAACCTTACCTTGGTGATCTTAGTTATCCAAGTTTAGGAGAATGCATTTTATTAATTTGTTCCAATATGTACTTCCTTTTCCAACACTTGGCCACACAATGATTAGACAACCCACAAAATGTGAAAGGGTAACTATTCAACATTGCCTCGAAAATCATAGCCAAAATTTGCTAGTGTAGATAAGGGATCAATTTGTTTACCTTTATTTTTAGAACTATGGTAAACAGAATGCAAAGGGATTTTATACCTCTTCACGGAGAATTATTACAGATCCTCCGATGAGGATAAAACCCCCGATGTTAAGGGGGAAAATCTTGGCTATTAGAAGCTTGTCTTCTTCCATCATATTTTGAACTCTCTCCAATTTCCTTTTCCCCTGCACTAGCATATCCCAGTCCTACATATCAAGGCATTTCCTCTACCAGTATTGGTTAGTTGTGCCTTGGTTATTCTTACTAAGGCCAATTCCATTAAAACCCATATTACTTAAACGCTTAGATCCTATACCTTTAGTGTGTTTTTAAAATTCACCAAGCACACTTTATGAATCTAACTTAGCTTTGGGAGAGGAATTAAGTGATGTTATACTTACTATGCACTCATTTGTCATAGTGGATGCATCAACAATAATAGGTACCTCTTTCTTAGGTCCTTCAATCTACAACACCATCAAGAGCTCATTTTTAGATTCTAGCTCTCTTTTCAATGTGTCAAGTTTCTCCTCTAGAGTTAACACCTGACATCTCAGGAAGGCATTCTCTTTCGAATCTGATGATTACATGCTTCAAGTTATTCAAACTTGGTCTTGTTGGACATCTTTCCCATGATTCTTGCACACCTGTTCCTAAAAACTCTGCACAATACCAATGAAAGATCAAACCAAAATGCAAAAACGAATACTGAACCAAATAAATTGAATAAAATCAAGAGCTAAACCGGATCTGATACTAAACTTGATCTGAAAATGGTACTAATGTTTTTTGAGTACCTAGAAAATTCTCGAGATGATTACACTTATTAGACTCAACATTGATCATGAGTTCAATTTATTCAATTTTGGGTGTCTTGAAAAACCATTTTTTTAACTCTTCTAATATGATCAATTAATCTGATTTTTCCAGCTTAAGTGAATATACTAATTCAATTACAAAAACATTAAACTAATTCATAAGATAAGTTTATAATGCACTCAAACTAAATTCATGATTCCAAAATTTGAAAGTGCATTCAATGGTTGATTGTGGGTTATGGTGTTGATCAAAGAACACTTGTCAAAGATCACACAAGGAGTCTGCGCGGGATAGAAGGATTGGATCCAAGGGTGTGGAAGGACAAGAAGGACTTGCGCATGGAAGAAAAGTTCATATTTTAGGACTTAGCCGATTTTGAGCATGAAGACCTATTTTTAGAAGATGGCATGCGGAACACATCAATGATGTAGAGATGTGCACGCCATGCATTGTCTATATTTGGAGAAGCAGTTCAAAGCGTTTATGCATGAAGACAAGCTAAGAATAGAATTGACACTTCAATTAACTGCAAGAGGACTATAGATAGTGCACTTGCATGTGTGGCTATGATTGTAAACATTGTGTGCCTATCAATAGCATGCGGCCTATTTCTAGAATAGATAATCGGTGAAGGGAAAGTCCCCACCCTATATATATGATGTTAGGTGCATAGGAGATAGATATAAAGATATAGATATACAGAGAGAGAGAGAGAGAGAGAGAGAGAGCTAGATGTATGGAAGGAGATGTATGTATGTGTAACAGAGAATATACGCATATGATTGAACTATTGTATCAGTTCCATACGCGCATTGGTATAGATTGACAATAATATAAGGAGCCTCGTATTTATTAATAGATGGAAGATATTGGATGAATCTAAGTGTCATTTGTGTACAGTTGAGTAGTGTATATTATTAATTCAATCATGATTACTATTTTATCCTATTCTTTCATAAATCTGAGTGTAGCATGCATTGTTGAATGATGGTTTAGTTATGAATCTATATGTTACTTCCTTCATCATGATTACATCCTATTACAACAACCCTAAAGAGGAACTTGGTAGCTTTGCATGCTTTCGGTGAGCATTCGAGTCTAGGATGAGTGAGGGTGCAGTAGCAACTAGGGTGTTATCTAGTAAATTCTAGGTTGTATCATTGGTTCCGATTCTTGAGACTTCTTTTCAGTTGTTTTCGGGATAGTTCATGATGAATACGTACTAGTTAATTCTAGCAAGTATTGAGGAATGGATACATGATCCGGAGGAAGAATATGCCCGGTGGTTCAAAAGAGCGGATCCGAGTTTAATGCACGTACTTGGGTAGAAAATAACCTATATGACAGCTTATATGAGATATTTTTCACTATCTTTCCAGTAGAAATATACGAGTGGCTTACTTCTTATGCATCTCAGCGGAATTGGAGGTATCACACACTTTTCTAGACATAGGAAGAATTTCAGACCCTCTATGATGCTAATCTGATCTGGACTCGCGTGATGGATACGTGGTTTTGTAGTGTTCTAAACAGTTATATTCTAGAATATTTAATTTCGACATACTCTTACCCAGAGTTAGTTGAGTTTCAGTTTTTACGGTACCCAAGAGGAACATATTTACAAGGTATTTCACTGGTGATCAAGATCTTAATGGTAACTTTGAACATGGAGAGTAAACCAATGGTTAACTAAACTTCGCCACGTGCAAGGGCAGGAACAAGTTTGGTTTAAGATGGCAGATCTAGCGGCAGATAAGCAGAGAGAGGAAAGGTGGTTTAAGTATAATGAGATGCGCAAGAGGGATATAGAGAAGCAACATTTTGTTGCAGAGAGTATGACATGGAGGAGAGAGATGGCTCGTGAAGGATTTACAGCTCATGTAGAAGACATGGAGCCAGAGCATCAGGAACTCCCCCATCTCGGAAAGCATGATAGAGATCCCCCCTTGGCCTCACACGAAAGTGCACTCACAGAGACTACCTAGATCGTGGGCACACATATTAGTCCACACCGCTAACCTAGCCCTTGTGCTTGGTTTTTCAGTATCTAGTACAACATGTAACCAAGAAACTAACTTGGGAAGTAGGAGAGCAGGAGTAAGTCAAGGATTAATTACATCAATGGCAGGATAGATGACTTCAATGTCATTTGGAGGATCATTCTTAGGTGCATCATCCACATAGAATGTGAGCATGAAGAATGTTGGATTCACCTCTGGAAGTGGAACTACCTCACAAACTATAGGGTATAGTACAATACTATCACCGGGGCACAAGGTAAGTACGTCTACAGCCCTATTCAAACTACAGGTGGCAGATCAGGAGGTATAGGTGGTTATAGTTCTAGTGGATCTGGTGGTTTTGGAGGCAGAGGGAACACATGAGGTTCAATCGTGTGGTCAAGGCCCGTAGTGACCAAAAAATATCTATATGGAGATGTCTCTTCGTCTTAGGAGTATAGAGCTATAGAGGATGCTTCGAACATGTGCATATGTGTGAAATTTTTGGTTTGCTAAAGGGATCACAGATCTTGAGTGAAAGGCAAGTCAATTCACCACTACATTACAGGGGAACACACACACACTGGTATAGGAAATTCAACCCTGATCAAACTTGTGTGGATTATGTAGCATTGAGATATGCTTTCTTAAAAGAGTTCCATATCCCTGATTTTGAGCAGAAGAGTGTAAGTGCACTCAAGGATATCAAGTAAGGCACTACTAAGAGTGTACATGAGTATAATGCTCGTTTTAAGACACTTTTATCTAAGATGTCTTATTATATTCACGCTAGCCAACATGCACAATGGTTTGTTGGAGGATTGATTACACCTTTTAGAAGGGCGCTGTCACATAAGACATACACTGATCTACGCGAAGCACTGGAAGTAGCTTTATGTGCTAAGGCAGTTGGGAGCATTGACACTAGCATTAGTCCATTCTTAAAGGCATAGATTGCAGCTATGGCAAAGCAGTTAGAGAAGCTATCAACAAATTCAGCCCATGAAACGTGCTTAGGAATTTTGTGTACAGATTGTGAAGTGGAAGGTCACACCAAGGATAGTTTCCCTCGCAGATCTGTACACTCACTACTGTTGGAATGTGAAATTTGTCATTTAAATCATGATGCTAGTCATTGTCCTTTGTTACAACACATGATAAGGAAGAATGTATCTTGTTTTTGCAATATTTGTAGGTCCATGACCCATGATACTGAGGATTGTTGGTTGATTGGTTAGATCCAGGATGCTATAGACCTTGGGGTACGACAAACAAGTATAATAGATAGTTCTAAGGGTAAGAATGAGCACCAAGATTGGGATCATAATCAAACGCGCTATTATAGGAATGAGGGGCACTTTGAAGGAAGTTGTGGAAGGGGAAATGGATATCGTGGTGGAGGAAGAGGTGAGTTCCCTCATAGAACATGTTATACGTGTGGATCTCCTGACCACTATAGGCACGAATGTCCTCAGAATATTGCATGTTCTTTTTATGGAAAGAACCATATCTATGAAGAGTACCCGGACTTATATGAGCATCTAAGTAAGCAACATAAGTAAGAGAACAAAGGTGTCAGTATGGTTAGAATTCAATGCATAGTAGAGGATCAGTGGATGCCTAAGATAACCAAAGGACCTGAGGCATTGACAGTGAAGATTACTACACACGTTGAAGTAGCACGCGTGAGATATGCATTGCAAAAGAAGCCTATGATCACCAAGGAGGAGGTTTTGCATGTGAGGTACCCAGATCCTGCTCATCAGAAGGAAGTTTACCAAGATACCATGGAAGTGCTAAGGAATCTTCAGGGTGAGATACAGTACCTAAAGGAGCAAAAGAAAGCATCAGAGATAGTTCAAACTGATATCGATGATCTATGAGAGGTGTGTAAGATGTTGCGCCAGGAGAACATTATTCTGCTATTAGGAAGTTGGTTAAAAGGGAACACTCCGCGCATAGGTCATGAGACTGGACGATAGATTCTGCATGTAAATATTTCCCCTAATAGCATTGACTATGATAAATAAATTACTTTGAATGGTGTTGTGGATGGGTGGTTGTTGAGCAACATATTGATCGATACATGTGCATAAGTAAATGTGCTTACATTAGATGCATGGGTACAAATGGGGAGGCCTCCATTGCATCCATCATCTAATGTGTTGTTTATGGCAAACTAGAGTAAGGCCACTCTCATAGGAGTTTTGAAAGATGTATCTATAACCATACAAGGGGCCAAGTTCACTAAAGATTTTGGGGGTATTAGCACTTACATAAGCCGACAATTTTCCAACCCTACTTGGACGCCCTTGGTGTTATGTGAATAATGCTGACTTGAGATTCAATAAAGATTATATCATCTTTGAAAACAAGGAGGAAAGGGTTGTGATACCTTTGACAGATGAAAAGTCTACACCATATGTTGAACCTCTAAGTGAGGAGGATTTAAATAGAGTCTATGTACGCGCTATTCAGGACCTAGAGGTCAATGAGCCATCAAAAGAAGGCATCCTATAGTGGTGATACTACAAGTATTGCTTGTGACAATTGGGCTCATGGTACATATGAATTAGTAGGCCATGAGGTGAAAAGCGTGGTTGTGCGCAAGAATGGACTTTTTCAATTTGACGGATAGGTAGCATAGTACCTTGGTATATAGGGACAAAAATCTTCCTACCTTTCTAAGGGCCATGGAAACATAGTGGATAGATCAAGTTAAAAGGAGAGATATGTTAGTATATACACTACGTGGGACAACAATGCACTAGTGGGTAGTCCACAAAGATAATCTTATAAATTGGGAAGATATTGGAGTCACTTTGTCTACTAGGTTTATAAGGAACAATGCACCTATGAAAATATGCACTTATCATGGTGATCAACCTGTTCAACATCACATTCAATAGTGTGAGAGACTCTAGATAGCAGGACATGAAGCATTACCACCTTCACTCTGGGTGCATAGATTGTATTCTACGCTACAAGGATGCGCATGCACTTGGTATGTATATGCAAAACTACATCAAGAAATTGGGAACTGGCACGATTTGATTGTAGGAATGATCCATAATTTTGACTACTTCTTGACTAAACCTCATGTAGCAGAGGCATTAAAATTTGTCAAGCACTTAACTATGGGAGATAGTGCAAAAGCCGAGGAGCATATACAGGAATTATTCGGGGGGCAGAGTTTGGAGCATGTTTTGAAAAAGAAGAAGAAATGGACTCTATACTACTTGAACGCGCTTTCCTTGAGAAAGAGAACAAAAAGATGGTTTACGTCGTGGATGATGAGGAAGTTGAGAACCGGATATTGAACATTCAAATGGGGTGTGTGAGGTCTTGGAAATTACATATAAGGATGCGCGTGCCTACCATGAACCCATGAAGACAAACAAGGTGAATATACGTTCGAGAGGTGAGCCTAAGGAGGCCATAATTGGTTATTACTAGTCGATTGAGAGGTAGCAAAGATCATCGAGTTACTCAGGGATTATCAGGACTTATTCCCTTGAGGATATCATGAACTTAAAGGCATGCATGAATCACTTGGGGAAATGAAGATCAAACTTTAGAGTGGTGTACGACCAGTTAGAAAGAGACCTTCTGAGAATGAATCCTAATTTGCGTGAAAAGGTAAAAGAAGAAATTGATAAAATGTTGAAATATGGAATTATCAAGTCCCTTGATGAGTCGAATGGGTTAGCCTAATGGTGATCGAGTATCGAAGGAATGATGGATTAGGAAATGTGTGGACTATAGCGAGATGAATGCGCATATGTCACAGATCCATTCCCTACGCCATTTACGAAGGAAATACTAGGAGTTGCAGGGTGCAAAATATATTCCTTCATAGACGTATTTTCCGGGTATCATCAGGTTAGGATTGCTTAGGAGGATCAAGAAAATACAACATTTACTACTGAATGGGGTAGTTTTTCCTATACTGTGATGCCCTTTGGATTGAAAAATGCACCTACTATATTCTCACGTATAGTTGTTCAGAATTTAAGGATTTTATTCATAACTTCTTACAGGTATACCTAGATGATTGGACAATATATGGGCTTGTGAAAGATCATTGTGACAATCTACGCTTAATGTTTGAACGATGCAGACAATTGAGTATCTCTTTGAACATCAAGAAGTGCATATTTGCTACGCCATTTGGGATACTGTTAGGACATATAATCTGCAAGGAAGGTTTGCTAGTTGATCTAGCCAAGGTTGTAGTCATTTTAGGCCTAGAAGCACCTACCAATCAGAGTGAGGTGCGTGGATTTTTAGGTCATACAAGATATTATAGAAAATTCATAAAAGGGTATGCCAAAGTTTCCACACCCTTAGAAGAATTATGAAGGGGAAAGGTACATTTTATTGGGGAGAATCACAACAAAGTGCACATTTGAGATATTAAAAGAAAAAATTACTATCATGCCCATTCTGTGCTTTCCCTCATGGGATAAACCATTTCATGTGCATGTGGATGCTTTTGGCATGGCCATTGGTGTTGTGTTAGCTCAACTTGGTGAAGGTATTATAGATCATCCAATCTATTTTGCTAGTAGGAAGCTGACTCATGCGGAATGGAATTATACAACTACAGAGCACGAAGCATTGTCAATGATCTATGCATTGTACAAATTTTGACAGTACTTGTTAGCAACACCATTTGTGTTTTATACAAATCACATGGCATTGAAGTACTTAGTAAACAAGCCCATCTTACAGGGGTACATATGCAGATGGGTAATCCTATTTCAAGAATTTGACTTCACAGTTGTGGTGAAGCCAGGGAAAAGTAATTATGGACCAGATCATTTATCTAGAATCAATTCAAGAGAGGATGCATAGACAATTGAAGAAACAATGTTGGATGCACAGTTATATAGGTTACAACGCAATGCGCCCATGGAATTAGAAGACATTGATGTCTTTCTACGAACAGGTATGGCACCAGAAGGAATGAAAGCATTAGAAAAGAAGCAGCTTGCTATACGCATGACACCATTTATGTTAATCAGTGGTGACCTCTACAAGCTAGGCAGAGATGAAGTATTATGATGTTGTGTATTAGAACATGAGTGTCAGGATATCATGGAAGAAGCTCATGGTGGTATTGCAGGAGGCCATTATGCAGGTGATGCGACTGCCGGAAGATCCTACTTGCTGGATTATGGTGGGAGACATTGTATAAGGATTGTAAAGAATATTGTAAGGCATGTGATCATTGTCAGCGCCTAGGAAAACCAAGGTAAAGAGATGAGATGAATTTGAGACCAATTACTAGTGCCAAACCATTTGAGAAATGGGCCATTGATTTTGTAGGACCTATTTTGCCAGCCACGTGCAGGGCTGGATCGCACTATATTATTACTTGCAGATTATCTCACACACGGTGGGTAGAAGCATCACCTACCAAGGACTGTATGGTAGCTACAACAACTAGATTTCTATGGGAGAATGTTATTACGAGATATGGATGTACCTTAAGCTTGAAAAGTGATCGAGGTACACACTTTTTGAATGAGACAATCAAGATCCTATTAGATGAGTTTATGGTTGAACACCATAAAACCACACCTTATCATCCTCGAGTAAATGGAACTGTTGAGGCCTTCAACAAGATTTTGAGATAGACTTTGACATAAATTTGTGATGTTGGGAGAAAGGATTGGGATGAAAAAGTATATGTTTATTCTTTGGGCATATAGAACAACTTACAAGAGATTGAACAAAGCCACACCATTTTAGTTGGTGTTTCGCACAGAAGTTGTTCTCCTTATAAAATCTATGTTACCTTCTTTGCACATTGTGCACGCTGGAGGTCTATCTAGTGAACAAGCTCTAGAAGATCCTATCGAAAATATGATTCAAATGGATGAGCGTTGAGCCATAGAAAAATGGAGTCAAAAGAAGGAAAAGGCCAAGCAGAAGGCATGGCATGACAAGAACATAAGGGATAAGAAATTTGAGATTGGAAAAATGGTACTTCTTTATGACTCAAAGTTTTTGCACCATCCAGGAAAGCTCAAGGTACATTGGTTGGGGCCGTATGTTATCACTTCTATACTTGAATCAGGTGCTTTCTAGTTAGAAGCACTTGATGGAACATGGCTACCCGGTTACTTTAACGGGAGTAGGCTGAAGCCCTACTATAAATAAGTCTTCTTGGTGTTTGTAATAAGGTAGTATTGCCATCTAGTTTAGGTTTTCAATTATGTATTTCCTTAATGTATTTCCTTCATTGTCACTATGCTTTGTCAATTTAGTTGTTGTTCTTGTGTAATAAGTGCGCTTGCGTGCATGAAGCTAATTACTGTATGAAGACTATTTATGTGCAGAGGAATGTACATAATTTTAGTGTGGGGTGGTTTTAGTTATCCAAGAAAATACTGTTGGAATTGAAGGGTGAAAGGAATAAGCTACTACAGGTGTGCTTTAAGTCAAAAGAGGATTGCTTCTCAAAAGCGAACAAGGATGGAGATGAATGAAAGAATAGTATAACGTGAGGTAAGCAAAGGCCACGTTAGCTACTAGGAAAAGATACAAAGTGATGAGGTACTTGGGTGCAAGAGTGCGCGCTGAAGAGAAGTCTATGACCAGATGGTAGGAATGTGCACTAGAAGGTTATAGCTGGGTGCGAAGATGTACCGCATGGAACAAATGGATTTGGTCAATGAATGAGGGGATATTTGGTAGGTGAAGGAGCAATAAATACATCAAAATTTGAAAATTTTGAAAAATTTATATAAGGATGGGATGCAAATTCATTTTTACCATTGCAACTAAGAAAATTTGAAGAAAGAGCCAAGTGATCGAGTTAAGGTGTGAAGCGTGTGAGACCAATTGTGACAACCAGATCTGTGCAATAAGAAGCTTGCGTCCCTGGTGGTGAAGGGTTTGAGCAAAGTAGGAGAAAGAAAAGGGTTTGGTTACAAATTTTCCACTTAGGGAATGATTAAATCGAGATAGGGTTTGATTCACAAAGTTGCAGAGTTGAAGAGGAGACATTTACAAGGTAAAAATGGCACCAAAGAAGGCATATGCAACAACAGTAAAAGGAAAGAAGAAGGTAATCATTGAGGAGGAAGAGATGGCACCCAAAATCCATTTTTCAGAGATGTAATATCCGAAGGAGTCATCATTAGGAAAGAATGGGATTCACCCATCAGAAAGAGCAAAGTAAGTGAATATAATCACAGGACTTCGGAAAACAAGAAGGAGCTCGATTCCTTGCTCACTGCTAGAATGAACAAGTGCATGGTGGAGGACATGCCAGTATATGACGATGCGAGGTGAAAAGATTTTGAAGAGAATTGGGGTAAGTGACATGTGAGGATGATAATCAGAAAATGACCTTCCCCATACTTGACCTCCCGAGGTCATGCCGAGACAGCTGGTGGTTTGAAATGTGGGTGACTTAGATGAAGTCACAACCGGGATTATGGTCAGTTTTCTACAATGATAGAAAAGCTACATGCGAGGATGAGAATCGGAAAGCAACTTTCCTAAAGCTAACTATGGGAGGATCAGTGACTAAGATCTGGTAGTGTGATCTCTGGTAGCTGGAATGACAAAGGGGAGATTTAGAGGCTATGAATGGGTAGCGTAAATTCCCTATGGTTTATCCTCCTAACTAGGATCTAAGTGTTAATCTAGTTTTGAAGTCTTTGAATTAACTTAAATTGAAAATAATAATTTATACTACTGTTGAAAGGGAAACTAATCTAAAAAAAATATATGATTGAAACATTATAATTACAAACAAACTAATTAAAATAATTTTATACTAAAACTAAACAAGCGAGATAACCCGGTGTGGTTATTCACCTGTGCAAATGTGTGAATCTAGATGAAAGACAACTAATTAACTTAATTGAAAACCTTCAATCTTACCTCAGAAGTGAGGAACAAATCATAGCTTCTCAGAAACTATCATTCCCCACAACTTCCCTGGAAATATTGAAAGTGAGATTTAACTGAAATAAAATGATTCACTACTCTATTTGATATGTTTGCAATTATAACTTTGATGATTTAAACCTAGAGTTTATAGAGCAGAGGTAAATCCAGTCGTGTTGTAGCTTGTCCCCTCAGTGTGATCTCTTTGTTCTTGCATGTTCACGTGAATCCAAAAAGAGTAGGAGTATAGTGGCATCAGTGAGAGAAGGCACTGGGAAAATGGTAATTTGAAGGTAAAATGGCATGAAGCACAAGTAGGAGAAGGATGGCGTAAGTGAACTGAGCTTAGCCTATGTGATTCCTAGCAGGGTCATTGCAGAAGTGATGAAACAAAATGATAAATAGCAGTACTCGAACAATGAGCAATAACAACTTCAGAGAAACACAATGAAGTACAAGTAGGAGAGGGATGGTACAAGTGAACTGAGCTTGGCCTATGTGATTCCTAGCAGGATCGTTGTAGGTATACAATGAGGCATAACTAAATGTTAGGGTTCTAATACATGCTAGTGGGATTCTTCTATGCAGTAGGTAGTAATGAAATGATTCATAAACAAACCTGGAAGAGATAAGAAAAGAAATCTTCTGATCAAAAGCTTCTCCCTAGATCCTAAATTTTGTCTCTCTATATCTATTCCCCATATCTCTCTCTATTACTTAAGTGCAAGCATGCTTATTTATAGCATTTGCAATCATCAGAAGACAAGTTTGAATTGAACTCCTCTATTATAAACAAAGAGAAATTACTATTTACCAGGCGGCTAAAACTTAAATGCAAGTAAGAGTGGTTGAGAAATGCGAGTGCCACTTGATTTTTACGTTGATGAAAGCATCAAAAGTTCTAGAAAACATGCATAGGACCGCCGCCTGCATACGCAGGAGGACCTCCAATCTAGTTTTAGAACCACCGCCCTATCTTGGGTGGCGGCCATGGACCACCACCCATGCAAACGGTCCCAAACTAATGATAGAAATGCAAGGAAAATGGGGACATGGTTCAAAATGAAGCATGCAAAGGTCGAGATAAGGAATTTTAGGATGCAAATGTATACTTGGTGAGATTTTTGGATTTCGAACACCTTGTGAAGAGATCTGAATCATCATTGGGGTTTTTGTAACCTCTTTCTAGCAGTACAATACCTATAATTTTGGGTACGTACATATTGCCCCCTCAGAGAAGTGTTTTAGCCATGAAGGGGCATAAAACGGTGGGTCCGAGTATGGTAGTCCCGAAATGGGGAGTTAGAAGCTATACCTGACATACCCATGTGTCACAATGTCACCATCCAGATTCCCGCTATCTGCAAAATGAAAAGAGGACTCAAGTGTAGATAGATAAAGAAATCAAAAAATAAATACTAAATTAAAATGAAATGAGGACTTACCATTTGTATGGGGAAAGAATTAACTCCATCGGTGCTCCAACTCTGCGAAAGAACATTCAAAACAAGGTTAGAATTATATATATATATATATATATATATATATAACGAGCTCATTTTACTATTCATTTGTGTGTATCGATTTGGTAATTTTTGAGCTCTGGGACCCACGGTAACTCATTTTTGATGAGAGTGTAGTCAAAATGTTCATTGCGAGATCATGATCATGCCTCGAGAGTAGGAGATCGACCTGTGAAGTCTTAGGTTAGTTTTTCTCAATTTATCATTTTTGAACCTAAAATATAGAAATGTTGAAATCTTTGTCTTGGGGGTTATTTTAAAAATGTTAGTGTTAAATGAGTCTCTAGGGGGTGCCCATAGGGTAGGTTTTTATTTTGTCAAAATGGTGTATTTTTGTTATTTTAAGCATTTTTATGGCTTTTTGAGCATTTTGACCATGCCTAGTGCATGATGGTATTGTATGTAAAACGATTCTATATATATATATATATATATATATATTTGGATCTAGATCTTCTTTATATCTAGAGTTTTTGTGGTTTGTTTCCCATGTGTACACTAGATGTTTTTAGAATATTTGTTTTTATATGCTTTTCATAATGTATGCAATGGATGACAAGTGATAACAAGTGTTTGAATAGAATGTTTCTCTTTTATTTTTTTGTAATGTTGATATGTGATGATGCAAACATATTGTAGTATTGAACTTTTGGCTTCTTTGGGAAATGTTCGTTGCTTCTTTTTGTTTTGGAAAAATGTGATGAATATGTAGTGATAATGAGATGAACTTGCCCCATTCTAACTCCACGCAACTAGTAAGATGTGAGGGCTCAACACCAAGAGTTGGGAAGGGTGCAAATTGTATGAGTTTGACTAAATGGAAATGATGAGAGAAAGACAAGGTATTGACATAAATCAAATTTAGACCTGCGTACTTACTCTTACTCGAAACTACTACATAGTTCAGAATGTAACTTACTTTCCAGTTTATCTAGACTTAGATCCATGGATGGAAATTTGGTTGACAAAATCTGGTTTTGAGGATTTGATCTCTTTGGAATTTGGATACTTAATTTCACTTAATACACTTTTTTTATTTTTAAAATACTAAGATTCATTGATTTGCGTGAATGGACCTAGGGCTCTTGCGCCCGCCCCATGCTACTAGTAAGAAGTATGGGCTTGTCACCAAAGGTAGGACATAGGTGAGTAAGGGCACTTCTTTCCTTTCTCAACCTCACATCACTAGTAAGAGATGTGGGCTCATCACCGAAGGTTGGTGGGGAAAAGAAGTGTGTAAAATAAAAATATTCTATTTTGTTTAGTATTTTTGATTCAATTTGGTTTTGATATTTCTGATTTGTGACTTTGGAGTATCCTTGTTTCAAAGAGATGTAAAAGGATAGATGTGACACCAAGAAGCTTCTAGAACAGACCGTAGGTAAGAACAACTTAACCTAGTAGAAGAAATGAGTATGACCAAGTATGGGCCTTGGTATGGTTTTTGTCAAGACTTTGTCTATCGAATTGATGAAATGATTTTGAAACCATTTGATGATATTATGAAAATTGAAGAGATATGATTTGAATGCTTTTGCCAATATTTTTAGAAGCTTGTAATAAATTTCTTAAGAATAAGTTCCTTGACCACAAAATTTACAAAATGAGTGAACAAAATGAAACAACTGAGTGACTAATGCAATGTAGGTAGATATAATATACAAATGGTGATGTTGATGATTTATGCGTAAAACCGTTTAAGATGCAAGGAATTGATATTTCATTGAATTCCTCACCTTCTAGTGTACACAAGAGATACACACTATTTCCGTAGTCTTTCATGACTTGGTATGGGCCCAACCATTTGGGCTGGAATTTCCTTCCTTCACCGGTTTTCTTATCAATCCGACTGTCTAGTCTTAGAACTAGATCTCCCTCGTATATTTCTCATTCATAGACCTTTTTGTTATATTTTTCGGCACATCCGGTCAACATAGGCTCTATGCCATTGTTTGGCATTTAGCCTGGCCTCATCAAGGCTTTCTAGTTGAGAGAGGCGTGCCTCTCTATAGGCTTCTTCTCCCAAAATCCCTTGTAATGAGATGCGGAGACTAGGTATTTTCAACCTCAAAGCGGAGAACCTACTTCTGCCCCAAATACTAATGAGAAAGGGGTTTCCCCTGTTGGTGTTCTTATTGAGGTTTGATGGGCCCACAAGGTTGGGTATAATTTTAAATGCCAATCTCGTTTGTTCTCCTTAACTGTTTTGAGGAGAATGGATTTTAATGTTTTGTTTGTTGCCTCAGCCTGTCCATTGGCTTGGGGGTAATAAAGAGAGGTCGTGTGATGGTTTATCTTGAATTTTCTACATAACTCATGGACCTCATCATTTTTAAAGGATGTGCCATTATTTGAGATAATGACTTATGGGACACTATACCTGTAAATGATTTGATTCAAAATGAACTTAGTGATTACAGAACTGGTACGGTGGTGAGAGGCATGGCCTCTACCCATTTAGTAAAATATTTATGTGGCTATGATTATAAAGTTGTGGCCATCTATTGATGAGGGAGAGAATTTCCCTATCAAATCTAGGCCCCACGTGGAAAAGGGCCATGGGGTTGCGATTGGTTGTAGAGCCTGTGTTGGCATGTGAATCTCGTGGGAGAACTCTTGACATTTATGACACTTGCACACAAACTCTACTGCATCATGTTCTAGAGTGGGCCAAAAATAGCCCATCCGATGTATTTTGCAAGTGAAGTGGCGTGGCCACCAAAGTGGCCTCCACATATCCCACTATGGATCAGTAAAGAATATTTTGGATTCTTTTGTGTCAACACATCTTAAAAGCATTATATCAAAGGCTTTACGATAGAGAACCTATTCTAAAATAAAGTATTTAGCAGAAATAATGTGTAACCACCTTCTTTGTTGTGATGTGGCCCCTTCCGGTATGTGTGGTCCATGATGAAATTGATGATGTTAGTGTACCAAGGACATATAGAGATGGGGGGCCTGGTTTTGACAAAATATATGCATTCATCGGGAAAGTCTAGATCTACTAGATCACCTCCATCTAATGGATTGTCAGCTAACTAGTCTGTAATGATTTGTCCCTTAACAGATTTTTGGTTTACAAATGTTAGTTCAAACTCACCCATCAAGGTTATGAAACATCCAACCTTTTTAGATAAAGACCCTTACATGAGGAATGTTTGTAAGTGATCTATCTTTACAATGACCCTTGTTTCTTGATTTAACATGTAATGTCTTAAACGTTTCATGAAAACTATGGCAAGGCATTCTCTTTCTTCTTGTGTGTAATGTGTTTCATAATCAAGCAACGTCTAGCTAATGAAATAAACTACACGTTCCCATTTATCATTATCTTCCTGAGCCAACATGTAGGCTAGTGAGACATTAGTATCCCGTGAATATAGGATCAAAGGATGATCTAGTCTAGGAGGCATTAGTGTGGGAGGAGACAACAAGAAGCGTTTAACTACTTTGAAGGCCTCGTTACATTCTTCTATCCAATCAATGCTATAATCCTTCTTTAATAAATTGTTGATTGGATGAAAAAAAATTAAGTCTAGGATGAACCTTGAATTGCACCAAGTTTCCCAAGAAATGATCTGATACCAGACTCATCTGATGGTGGAATCATTTCAAGAACAACTAGATTTTGGTTGGATCGACATCAATCCCTCATGAAAATATAATGTAACCCAGAAGCTTGCCTCCTGTCACGCCAAATACACATTTCTTGGATTCAATGTGATGCCATATTCGATCAATCGTGTGAGAGAATGATACAGAGTACTTCTGGGTGATCAGAGCTGCTTCTTGGCTTTGGCCAACAAGTCATCTATGTAGGACTCCACAATCTTATGAATAAGGTCATGGAATATGTATGTCATTTACCCGTTGGTATGTAGCACCAACGTTCTTAAGACCGAATGACATGACAACGTAACAATAAGTTCCCAAGGAGTTATAAACGTAGTCTTGGCTTGATCTTATTTAGATATTTTGATTTGATTATATCCCGAGAACCCATCCATGAGAGACAAAATCTCAAATCCAGTTGTTGCGTCAACAATGATGTCGATGGATGGTAATGGGAAGTCATCTTTGGGGCAAGCTTTATTAATGTCCCGAAGTCTATGCAAATGCGTATCTTCCCATTCTTTTTGAGAACAGGACGATATTAGATACCCATTGTGAATAGTCAACTAGTTTGATGAATCCCACTTGGAGAAGTTTCATTACTTCTTCTTTCACCATGAGAGCCACTTTTGGTTTCATTGGTCTCAACTTTTGCTTAATTGGTTTTGCATCTTGTTTTGGTGACAAGATTGTGTACCATGATATGTGGTGTAATTCCGTCATTTCTTTGTAATTAAATGTGAAAGCCTTTTGATGTTCCTTGAGGATCTGGGTGTGTATTTCTACCTCCTCTAGAGTTAACGAGGATCCCAACTTCAAGATCTTTGGTTCTTCCTCCATTCCAATATTTATGTCAATCATTCCTTGATTAAGGAAGTGTTGCCTTCTTCAAATTAGGTGGGGCCAGAGGTAGTTCCAAACCTTCTCCATTCTCTACCTCGTAGATATCGAGATTATTTTGTGGGGGAGATTCTATCATGGGATTTCCAAAATAGGAAGAGGAAGATGGGATTAGGGAAAAATCTACTATGTGATGAGTGAGATGTAATTCCACATAGGCATTTAGATATCCAAGAGTGACCCTATCATTGCTATCAAAGTGATCTAGGATAGAAAACTCATTCTCAGCTTCTATATGTGTCAAGATCGGGTTTGTTGGTATTTTACGCACCAATGGTTCAAGTATGAAGTGATACCATGAAACTTGTATTTTCCAACTCACTACTTGGAGTGAAATGGGAAGCTAAGGTTACTATTGAATCAATGAGAAGGTTTTGTTCTCATGGGATTGCTTCGATTGATATGAAGTTGAATCCTTTGGTTAGATCTAATACCACCATTTTATAGAGTTGTAAGTGTTCAGCTCTAGTCTCATATACCTCAGAGACTTGGTTTGCGACTAATTGTGAGTCTCCTAGCACTCTAATGTTATCAACACCCATCCTTTTAGCTATGATAAGGCCAAGGAGAAGGGCTTCGTATTCAGCCCCATTGTTTGTACATTCAAAGTTTAACTTAAAGGAAAAAGGTAGGATCTTTCCCTTAGGAGAAGTAAAGATCACACCTACCCCTACCGAAATGACATCTAGCTCCATTAAAGTGGAGAGTCCAATATTTTCTTAGAAAAATGGATGTTGGGACATTCTTTGTGTCTACTTCTTTTGCCTCGGTTACTTCTACCATACAAACTTCATTCTGTTGGAAGGGAGCCAATTCCTAGGGTGTATCCCATACCCATGGAATCAAATGGTAGGAGAATGGGTAGATATTTCTCTAGTAACTTGACAATTTTTGTGGTAGTCCCTAATGATACCATCTCTATGATGTTAGTCTCATTTTTGAGTGTTGGAATGCCTTGACTAGATTTGTAATTTCTAATTTTGTTGTAGGTATCAACTTTTCTTTTGGTTTTGAATTGATTGGTTTGTTAAGTTGATTTGTTGGGAGTTCAAACTCAGAGTGAATGCCTGGTCTTTTCTTCAAATCTACTAGGTGTATATCAAATGGTTTTGGGTCACCTTATGCCACAAATATTTTCCCTAGGTGTAAAAATCTTATTTCTTGGAATAACGTGGAAGGGATTGCCTTCATGCGATGTATCCATGGTCGATCGAGAATCATATTATAGTTGGTTTCCGATCTATAATATAAAATTCAATGAGGATTGTCTTGGGTCCTAAGGTGACTGGTAAATACTATAGTCCCAATTAAAGTGGCCTTGAGGCTATCATAACCTCTTAGCGTATTTCGTGTTGTGGAACAATTTGTTTCTCCATATCCTAGATTTTGAAGAAAAGTGAAGGGGACTATGTTAATTGCTGCCCCATCATCAATCATTACGTGCTTAACATAATTATTGTAAACCCATACTGTAAATGCAAGGTTGGGTCACCTCTACGTGTAATTTCAGCATCTATTGGCATTTTGCTTATATCAAATATAAACTCAATATCCCTATCTGGCTGCCCTAGAGGTAGACATCAAAGTCTACATGGTTTACTTGCATTTTGGAGGAGGAGTGATGTTAATTAGATGACCAAGACCTAATGCTTCTAAGAGAGCAGCCTTATGGGTGGGAGTTTTTCAACAAATCCAAGAAGGAAATGTGAGAGAAGGTCTTTGTTAGGTCATTAATTAGATCATAAGTGCCTATGGGTTTTACCAATGTTTGTTGAATGTTGTCTTGGTTCTAATGGGTAGGTTGGAACTAGTTGAGAAGAATAATCTCATGTTCTTGTTATGGTTTCTACGTGTAGCTTGGTATCTAACTCTACTAGACCAACTATCTTGGTTTGTGGTCGAGTTCCTAATTGGGGTGCGACTGGTGGATTTAATGAAGTTGAGGCTTCATGATCATTATTTCTGTCATAACACCCTTGTTCATCCCATTTGGATCTAACCTGTTATTGTTAGAGTGATTTGGGAGAGGATCGTTAAAAATCTTGAGGGGTGCATTTTGAGGGGAAACTATTGCTCCCGTATAAGTGTTTGGCATGGGTAATGCAAAATTTGCTAAAAACATATCTATAAAGAGTTGTCTTTGGTCTTTTGGAAAATGTTGCATGAATTTATTGTAGTCATGGCAAGTCCTAGTATCATGGCCTTGAATTTTGTGGAAACCACAATACAAGTTGGGATTATAGTTTCGAGGTTGTTGGTTTGAAACCTGTTGTGGTCCAAAACTCTGATTAGGTTGTTGGTTGTTAGAGTTAAAATTTTGAGGTTGTTGCCTTTGGTTTTGATTTTGATATCCAGTTGGGTTTTGGATTGGACCTTGTGTCTGGATTTTTCATTGTTGTTGTTGTTGTGATGGATGATTAAAATCCACCACGTTGATTATTGGAGTAAAGTTATTATTTCATTGATTGTTAATGGGTGGTGAAATGTTCACATGACATTTTCCCTTTTAACCTAGTCTGTGACTCCATCTGTTGTAACCCCATGGTTTTTGTTAAGGATCTTGGGTCCTTGATTGGTATTCTTGACATTAGGATAAGTCATAGTGTTTTGATTGGGAGCGATTAATTTCCCATTTGTTCCATATGTCTTACGACCACTATCTATTGCCGCTTGATTAGATTTGGAGGGCACTCTCGAGTACTTCATCATAAGTCCTTAGTGGGAACTTTATGGACTTCTTCCTTTATCTCTCTATTGAGAGAATGAAGGAATAAGTCACATAGTTCCATCTGATCCATGTTTGGAGCACTTGCTGATGAGTAGAGGATTGTACGCCATCTTTGAATAAAATGGGCAATAGATTCATTGTGTTCTTGTTTAATATGTAAGAATTCCCTGATCCCTATTCTTAACAATTTGTTCATATCAAAATATTTGATAAATTCTAACACAAGTTGTTTGAATGAGTGTATCGAGGCTTCAGGTATTCTATAATACCAATCAAGGGCAATACCCTCTAAGGTTTTAGGGAATATCTTAGCAACAACCACATCCCAAGGGAGAAATTCTCGAATGGCCATGGCATAGGCCTTGATATGTGCATTTGGATCTCCCTCCCCTTTGTATTTAGGAAAATTGAGAAGAGGTCTTGGAAGCATGATGCTTTGTATGGTGAAATCTAGAGGTTCTTTTAAATATTTTGAGTAAGTCCCTACCGCATAGGTTTGACCATTGATGGTGCCTGTTGAGGGGGTGGAGGTGGAATGGGTTGTTGATATGGCATAACATATGTATTTACAGGGACATAAGGAAATCCCTGTGGTTGAGAAAACATCCCAGAGAGAGGAGAACATGTCTCCTGTGGTGATTTTGAATAAATGTTTAAGTAGGGAGGAGCATTGTTCTGATATGGGTTGTTTGGTACTAAACTAGGAGGTATCATACTTTCAATTAGAGCAAGCATTTGAAAATGTGGTTCTAGTTGGTGTTTGTTATGGGTAGTTATACAAATGTTGAGGAGGCATGCCTAATGTCCTATTCTATGAGGAGGTCAACTTGGCTGGGATGATGTGGAGGGTTGGAAGTTCCTGCTTTCCTAAAATGTGAATTTTGATTTGCTTGAAAGTTCTAGTCCTCTAACCTTCTCAACCAAAGTTGAGATGACCTCAATTGGTGATGACATAGTGTTTTTCCTTAATGGTTGTTGTTGTATACCTTGAGGTTGTAGAGGTGTATGGTATCCTGCTATGAATTGATCATTACTCTAGCCAAGCTTCACCAAGAGTATTTTCCATAGGTGGAGGAATGGGGGTGTTTTCTTGGAGCAGGGTATCGAGTTGTGTTTGCAAACTTCCTATAGGTGGGTACATGTTTTGGAAGTATTGTTCACTTCTAGCGTAGCATGCTAAGTACTCCTCATCCAAAAATGGGAGTGGATCTAACTACCTACTGATTTATGGTCTGAATAAAACCCGAGGAGATGAAATGGATTCTCCAAGTAAACATCATATTGTTAGAGCCGAAGGCTCTGGTTGTTGTGTTTGTGTGAGCTGATCCAGCTCCTCAATTCAGAATGAAGAACTAGAGCTAGTTCTTTGAGGAGGATTTTGTGATGACAAGTAGTTGCTTGAATAGTTGTCAGCCCATGAAAGTGAGGGTGATGGTTGTCTATTTGTTTGACCATAATATGCTTCGAGACCTGAGAGAGGTGCCATATGCATCGTATCCCGACATATTCGGGGTATATAAATACCCACAGAATAATGGGAAAGAGTGAAGATGGATGAAAGAAATGAAAATAAAAAGGGGAACATTATTGTTTGTTTCACGTCGGGTTCACCAATTTTGTATGATAAAAAAGTGACATGCGAGGATGATAATCGGCAAGTGACCTTCCCCGTACCCGACCTCCGAGGTCATGCCGAGATAGCCAATGGTGGTTTGAAATGCAGGTGACTTAGATGAAGTCACAGCCAGATTATGGTCAATTTTCTATGATAGAAAAGCTACAAGCGAGGATGAGAATCGGAAAGAAACTTTCCTAAAGCTAACTATGGGAGGATCAATGACTAAGATCTGGTAGTGTGATCTCCTGGTAGCTAGAATGACAAAGGGGAGATTTAGAGGCTATGAATGGGTAGTATAAATTCCCTATGGTTTATCCTCCTAACTAGGATCTAAGTGTTAATCTAGTTTTGAAGTCTCCAAATTAACTTAAACTGAAAATAATAATTTATACTATTGCTTGAAAGGAAACTAATCTAAACAAAATACACGATTGAAACATTATAATTACAAACAACTAATTAAAATACTTTTATACTAAAACTAAACAAGTGAGATAACTTGGTGTGGTTATTCACTGTGAAAATGTGTGAATCTAGATGAAAGACAACTAATTAACTTAATTGAAAACCTCAATCTTACCTCAGAAGTGAGGAACAAATCATAGCTTCTCTAGAAACTATCATTCCCCACAACTTCCCTAGCAATATTGAAAGTGAGCTTTAACGAAATAAAATGATTCACTACTCTATTTGATATGTTTGCAATTATAACTTTGACGATTTAAACCTGGAGTTTACAGAGCAGAGGAGGTAAATCTAGTCATGTTGTAGCTTGTCCCCTCAGTGTGATCTCTTCATTCTTGTGTGTTCACGTGAATCCAGAAAGAGTAGGAGTATAGCGGCATCAGTGAGAGAAGGCACTGGGACAATGGTAATTTGAAGGTAAAATGACATGAAGCACAAGTAGGAGAAGGATGGCGCAAGTGAACTGAGCTTGGCCTATGCGATTCCTAGTAGGGTCGTTGTAGAAGTGATGAAACAAAATGATAAATAATAGGTACTCAAACAATGAGCAATAACAGCTTTAGAGAAACACAATGAAGTACAAGTAGGAGAGGGATGGCGCAAGTGAACTGAGCTTGGCCTATGTGATTCCTAGCAGGATCATTGTAGGTATACAATGAGGCGTAACTAAATGTTCAGGGTTCTAATACATGCTAGTGGGATTCTTCTATGCAGCAGGTAGTAATGAAACGATTCATAAACAAACCTAGAAGAGATAAGAAAAGAAATCTTCTGATCAAAAGCTTCTCCTAGATAAACTTATCTCTCTATATCTATTCCCATATATCTCTCTCTCTATTACTTAAGTGCAAGCATGTTTATTTATAGCATTTGCAATCATCGGAAGATAAGTTTGAATTAAAATCCTCTATTATAAATAAAGAAAAATTACTATTTACCATGTGAAACTAAAACTTAAATGCAAGCAAGATTGGTTAAGAAATACGAGTGCCACTTGATTTTTTACGTTGACGAAAGCATCGGAAAGTTTTGGAAAATGCGACACGGGACCACCGCCTTGTGCGGGGTAGTGGTTTCAGGATTGCTGCCCTATTCTGGGTGGCATTCATGGGACCGCCGCCAGCAGGTGGTGGTCCCAAACTAATGGCAAAAATGCAAGGAAAAGGGGGACATGGTTTAGAATGAAGCATGTAAATGTCGGATAAGGTATTTTAGGATGCAAATGTATACTTGGCAAGCTTTCTAGATTCGAGCACCTTGTGAAGAGATCTAAATCATCATTGAGGTTTCGTAACCTCTTCCTTGTTACCAAGTTGAATGATCAGAAGTGGTGGTCTAAGGTAAATACTATGTGGTTACATGTGGCGCATAAGATGTCAGAAGGGACAATCTACAACATTGCAGGCTATATTACAGAGAAAATAGTCGAAGAAGCACGCATAGGAGGGAAGATTAGCTTTGGGGCTGTTCTATTATCACTGGTATTTATGGAGATTAGAGTACTAGATGGACCGAAGGAGAACGTATGGGAATACCCCATGGAGAACAAGTCCCCAGCTGAAAGATTCAGCAAGTACCTATGCAAGGGGGCCATGATAGATGATGTAAAGCAAAGGGCGGAGAAGTGGTATGACAGGCTCCACGTGGCATTTGGGGAAGAGTGGCACATCCCAAAGGACCTACCAGCAGTGGTAGGGAAACAAGTTCAGTTTGTTGTATATCAACATTTCTACATCACACACTTCCCAATGAAAGATGGAGTCTGGAGCCCTTGGTGTAAGTTTCCTTACGCATTCACTGCAAGGTATTTTCAAGCATCTATTCATAGATTTATAGACATGCAATGACTGGTCTTCAATGCAGATAAGGTAGACTGTAACTACCATACATTGAGGAAGAAGTATGTGTATCCTGGCAGAAGTGCTTATACAGAGAGGATCATTTCAGAGGTACTGAATATCAAACCAATAAGCTTGGCTGTAGCAGATGTGGGGGCAACATTGGTGTATCTCCAGTTGAAGCTGAAAATGGAGAATAACAAATATGTGGAAGGTGAGTTCACACTTCCAGCACCACCAAAGGGAAATCATACAATGGAGAACATCCCAATACTTAAGCCCACATAACTAGTTGAAGTGTAGGACGAGGAGGAGGAGTGTGAAGATAGTCGTGGTTTGGAGCATAGGGGTAGGAAACATCCTACAAGTAAAGGTGAAGCTGAGCACACCATTACACCACCTCGGTTATAAGAGGGGATGATGAGGATGTGAATGCAGTCTAAGGGGAGCACATGTTTAAAAGGGTATTTAGGAGAATAAGGACCCAAGGTGCTACTCCAACCACTATGCATAAATCACCTAGAATCTCCCCACAAAAGGAGGCTACCGCTCGAGAAGGAGGAAATTGAAGTTGAATGAGGAGGTGGAAGATTCAGAGGAAAGCATGCCTAATTCTCCTATACTTCAAGAGGACACAGAAGAATAGGGTGAGGCATCAAAGGAAAAATAAGAGGATGAGAAAAGACCAGAGGAGACAACTGCAGAGGATGTTCAGGACATGGAGACACAAGTCCCAAATTTGGAGGCTAAAGTTCCTAAGCAAAGAAAGGTCTAGAAGAAAAAGTGGAGAGCACATTCCACCGGCCATGGGGTATGCAGAGGACGCAAGAAAAATTGTCCACACCCACTTCCAGAGCACGATAGCGCAGAAGGATTTATTCGGTTGGGAGTTAATGGATGAAGATATGACAACAAAGTGCACACTCAAAAGAAACTATCATGGTCGATGCACACCCACATGGATGAGCCTGAATTTGATGTGTGCGAAGAGTCATGCATTTCGAGAAGACTGAAGAAGGCACCTCAAGCTAAACACATGACAAGTAAATCCTACTATCATGTCAGATGAGCAAGTCAACAATGCATTGGTGAAAGTTTCTATTGAGGTGGCTAGAAGAAATATTGACAAAGTTGCCATGATCAGAGCGCTACACAAGGAGTTGAAGAAAAAGGACGTAGAGATAGTGCATATAACACATGAGAGGGAATTCACGCAGAAAAATAATGAAGTGTTCATACGTATTGCAAAGGAGATTGGGGACAATGTAATCAGAGCAAGGCCACACTTGGAGGCCAAGGTACCATAGACATTTCCTTCAGCGATACACTATGTGGAAAAGTTGGTGGAATTGGTACTTGAAGATGGAACTCTGCATATGCAAGTGCCAAAACACTCTGAGAAAGATGCTAAATGAGAGAAATCATCTGTGATGAGAAAAATTACATCTTATGAAGGGTTGTTACAAGCATTACAGAAGTATTGAAGAAAGTGGACCAGGCTTTAAATATATGCACAGCTCCAGAGGTGCTTATCAACATCAAGACCCTCGAAGAGAATAACGAGGTCCAGAAAGTGATGAAAGATGAGACATTGGGCCGCGTAGAAATATTGTCAATGGTTAAACAGAAGCGTGAGGCCCCAGAAAAAAACATAAGAGCCACACAAGACTCGGCTGGAAGAGCTTGGAAAGCTGATTGCACAGAAGATGGACATTTTAGAAGGAAGAATGACATTAATGTCCAGTGTTGTGTTGGTTCTATGAAATGAGAAGGGAGAAATTACGAGGGATGAGTTGGAATCCATTATTGCGGATATCCCAAAAAATTAGAGAAAACACTCACTGAATGACAGATATTAGAGGCCAAAATAAAGGAAGAGTATCCAAAGTTGATACTGTAAATTGATACAGAAGAGGTTTCCTAATAACCTCATAGAAATTCTTTATTTATCTACATTATTTTATTCTTATTCTTTCCATTCTTCTATTATTTCCTTCAATTTTTGGACATACCCATTGTCAAGATGACAATGAGATTAGTGTGGGGTAATGTTGATCAAAGAATACTTGTCAAAGATCACACAAGGAGTCCACGTGGGATAGAAGGCTCGAGAACCAAGGGCGCGAAGGACAGAACGACTGCGCGTGGAAGGAAAGTTCAGATTTTAGGACTTAGCTGATTTTGAGCATGAAGACCTATTTTTAGAAGATGGCATGCGGAACACATCAACGATGCAAAGACATGCACGCCATGCATTGTCTATCTTTGGAGAAGATTCAAAGCGTTTATGCATGAAGACAAGCTAAGAATAGAATTGACACTTCAGTTAACTGCAAGAGGACTATAGATAGCACACTTGCATGTGTGGCTATGATTGTAAACAACGTGTGGCTATCAATAGCATGCGGCCTATTTTTGGAATAGATAAGTAGTGAAGGGAAAGTCCCCACCCTATATATATGATGTTAGGTGCATAGGAGATAGATATACATATATAGATATATAGAGAGAGAGAGTTGGATGTATGGAAGGAGATGTATGTATGTGTAATGAGAATATATGCATATGATTGAACTATTGTATTAGTTCCATACACGTATTGGTATAGATTGACAATACTGTAAGGAGCTTCTGTATTTATTAATAGATGGAAGATATTGGCTGAATCTAAGTGTCATTCTGTGTATAGTTGAGTAGTGCATATTATTAATTCAATCATGATTACTATTTAATCTTGTTCTTTCATAGATCTAAGTGTAGCATGCATTGTGGAATGATGGTTTAGTTATGAATATATATGTTACTTCCTTCATCATGATTACATCCTGTTACAGCAACCCTAAAGAGGAACCTGGTACCTTTGCGCACTTCGGGTGAGTGCTCAGTCTAGGATGAGTGAGGTGTGAGCGTGACTAGGGTGTTATCTGGTTAATTCTAGGCTGCATCATATGGATTCTGAAATTTCCTTCAATCCATTTACTTGAGCTTTTCGCTTATTTTATCAATTAATAAAATTAATCAAAAGTTGAAATTTAAACTGATCAAAAGCTTCTAAACCGAATAAAAACACAACTCGAAATTGATAATGGAGTTTGGCGGAATGCCTATGTCTGGATTCTCGAAAAGATAATCGATCTATTATTTCCCAATGAAGTACAATATCCATTCACCGTTTACTTAATAGACCTTTATACATGCAAATGAGCTGATTCAGACCTCTTAGAACTCTACAATATACCAAAAAATGTTCCCAAGTCCATTTGTGGCCCCTACAATATTTTCACTGATATTTTCCTGTGAAATTACGTTTGAAAAACATCTACAACTTGAAATACACAACACCTACATAAAATAGGTTTAAATTTCTAAAAACTAGAGGAAATTATGAAAAACATCCCTTTTTAACTCCATGGCCTGATTCAGACTAGAAGTGGTTGGAAAATGTAGATCTCTCTGTCTGCTCCTTGTGCTTGTTCTGTGAAACTACGATGGAAAAACACCTACATAGGAAAATATACATCAATTCATGTAGAAAAATTTATATTTATGGAAATATCTCATAATTGTGAACAAATTTTATTTTCACACAATGGAAAAATTCAGACCGTAAGTGCCTCGAAAATGGTGATCTCTGCAAACTGGTCCTTTGTTGTCCATCCACAAACCTACCAAAAGGTCCCTTTAAATAGAAGTGATCTCATGTTCTATTACTTGTTAAAAAGTGGTGGGTTAGTAAGGCTGATAAGTATTTTGGCACAGTCAAGGGTTCAAATCCCCCTTCCATAGGTTTAGGTGCCCAATTTAGCCATTGACCTCACATTTGGTGGGAAAGGGATAGGAAAAGCCTTTAAATAGCTTTTTGGCCACAAAATCCTCCTTATCCCATGGGATTTCAGCTTATTCACATGGAATGGATTAAATATTTTATTATTATTTTTAAAACCAGAGCCACTACAAACCTGCCAAGTGTCACGCCCATAATATGTCATTTGTCCACATCAGAGTGTGTCGCATCATCATTTGACCACAACTTTTACTATGCATATCTTTCACATACAAACTCAGATTTGGTCCATTCAAAATGCGTCGAAAAGTTTGTAATGAGATCTATACCATAGAATTGATTTTAAAACATTATAAGACCATAAATTTTTCCTTGTCGCCAACTGCCACGTGTCACCTTGCCATTGGTCCACTTGTTGACCTGTTGACTAGAGTTGACCTGTTTACAACCTTAACTTTGACCACTGATAGAATTTGCATACAAAATTTGATTCTAAAGTTCAACATACTGTTAGAAAGGTTTCAAGAATCCCTTCAACATGGTCTATGCTTATGTAATTTTAGGGAAGTTTTTCATGGTGAGAAATCCTCCTGGATCAGAAACAAATGCTACAATTAATGCAATCTAAGGGTTTGTGGTCTATATAGAAGGAAACACCTATCACATTTCAAAAGGAGTATAAGAAATTTGTAAATAGTAACATTGGTAAACATGTATTTGATAGTCAATGTTTTCATTTGACATATTCCAACACTCAAAAAGCCATGTGGGATATATTTTTACATTGTTTTGGAAAATCAATGAATTTAGAGATTTACAATTAGATGTTGAATTGTCTCTCTTTCACCTAGAAACTTCCCATCTATTGAAAAAATTAGCCAAGATTAAGTCCATTCTTTCATAGTTAGTAACTTGTGGTAAGAGAAAGAAGGATGACTAGTGCATTTTCTCATTTTATCCAAGTTAAAGGGATCATACAAAATATTTTCAACTTTTTATTCCACCATGAATGCTTTGGGTGATACCTTCAAGATGACCTCCTACGAGGCCCTTTGTGATCATTATAATGCTATGAAATTTTGAAGTGCAAAACCATGAAAAACATGCTACTGAGTTACAGATATAAATCAAACCAAAATCAACTGATGAAGAAGGTCATGAAGATCATAGAAAATAAACAAATCTTGATAACAAAAATTGAGTTACGACTGACATGTAGTGTAGATATGAGACATTAGATGTGTATCATAAAGGACTAGGACATGGAATAACATCCAAGATTAAGTTTCTAAAGAAATTCGAATGAAGAACCCAATTGCACAAATGACACAAAACTCGAGCCATTTCTTATGTGAAAGGAAAAATAGGTCAAGCCACTGGAGATAAATTATCCTGATTAGATAAAACCTGAGCCATTTCCTAGGTGAAAGGAAAATTATATCAAGCCATGTGAGAGAAATGATATTGGATACTATGAGGTAGCTCAAGTCAAGTTATTCGCAAGACAAATTGGATGATGAATGGATCAAGCACAAAAAAGTTGATAGAGTTTTCCAACTACATCAAATCCATCAAGCAAGAGTTCATACGAGTTTAATAAGAAACCATAGTGGTCAGTGGGAGGGGTCCCTAATCAAACATGAAGTAGGTGTGCAAAATATATTAGGTTGTAAGGCCCACAAGGGAGTAATAGTGGCCAAATTTTAGGAAACCAAATACTTCGTAACAATCAATAATATTATTAATACAGATAAATATGAAACAAAAGAACAAAATACAAAACCTCTAAGAGATGAAACACCATATTTAGGTGGTAAAATCCTAACAAATATAAGGAAACATCCACGATGCAAGATATGAAAATTTTATTAACTCGATATGAATAAATTACATATGAACTTATTGTGAGATATTTTGGATCTCCATAAAGACAAATACACCTAATTGGAAAAGAAAAATTAGGAATCTTCCTCCTAAAATTAGATTGGAAAAATGCCATTAGGATTTTCCTTCCCAAAATGGAATATGGTAGAATTAATCTTTATATAAATATGGGATTGAATCCTTAATTTTTTCTTTGGGGGATCCTTCACATATCACTTTCCCCCTTAAACGCCTCAAAATAATAGTGGGAGGTGTTTCCATCTACACCCCTTTATCCTCATTAGATAAAACACGAGCCATTTCCTAGGTGAAAGGAAAATTATATCAATCCATGTGAGAGAAATGATCTTGGATATAATGAGGTAGCTCAAGCCAAGTTATTATGTGAGACAAATTGGATGATGAATGGATCAAGTGCAAAAAATTTGATAGAGTTGGCCAGCTACATCGAATCCATCAAGAAAGAGTTCGTAAGAGTTTAATATGATACCATAGTGGTTAGTGGGAGGGGTCCCTAATCAAACATGAAGCACGTGTGCAAAAGAGCTTAGGTTGTAAGGCCCACAAAGGAGTAACAGTGGCCAAATGTTAGGAAACCAAACACTTCGTAACAATCAATAATATTATTAATACATATAGATATGAAACAAAAGAACAAAATGCCAAACATGATGAAACACCATATTTACATGGTAAAATCCTAGCAAATATAAGGAAACATCCACGATGTAAGATATCGAAATTTTAATAACTCGATATGAATAAATTACATATGAACTTGTTGTGAGATATTTTGGATCTCCACAAAGATAAATACACCTAATTAGAAAAGTACAATTAGGATTATTCCTCTAAAAATTAGATTGGAAAAATGCCATTAGGATTTTCCTTCCCAAAATGGAATATGGTAGAATTCATATTTATATAAATATGGGATTGACTCCTTAATTTTTTCTTTGGGGGCTCCTTCACATGTCCCTTCCCCCTTGAACTCCTCGAATAATAGTGGGAGGTGTTTCCATCTACACCCCTTTATCCCGATTAGATAAAACCCAAGCCATTTCCTAGGTGAAAGGAAAATTATATCGATCCATGTGAGAGAAATGATCTTGGATATTACGAGGTAGCTCAAGCCAAGTTATTTTGTGAGACATATTGGATGATGAATGGATCAAGTGCAACAAAGTTGATAGAGTTGGCCAGCTACATTGAATCCATCGAGAAAGAGTTTGTAGGAGTTTAATATGAAACCATAGTGGTTAGTGGGAGGGGTCCCTAATCAAACATGAAGTAGGTGTGAAAAAGAGCTTAGGTTATAAGGCCCACAAGGGAGTAATAGTGGTTGTTTCACCTGATTCTTAGAGTATTTCTCGGAATGTGATGAAACAGATAAGGGTAAAGGTCAAGGAGGAATACCTATTGAAAGTTGGTTGAAGGTTGTTGCGCACGCATTGACTTCTCGATCCACAACTGATCGTGAGAGCTTCCTTTTGGCTAGGAGGAACTACCTATAATAGACAACAAGACCACAAGATAGAAGTTAAACAGCATATGTAGTGGATTGCCTAGCGTATGCCAGATCTAGGAAGTGTGATACTCCCTAGAAGGTTGTCAATCCATTGTTTTAAACAAATTAATGCAAGAAATATGGTAAATATTGTCCTACTATAGTCAATATGATTTAGGCATCTCATATAAACACAATAAGCAAAATCTAATCTAACAGGCTAGGTTAGGATCAGATCTGGAGGTCGGGTAAATGGTTCTGGGTTATTATAGGTCAACTGGTAGGTGGTTGTTGGGTCTGGTCTTGGTCAAGGTGTAAAACACAGAGACCGACGTTGGCTGAAAATGATTGATGCCGATTTAGTAGAACCGACGACGGTTATGGGTAACCGGCGTCGGTATGGTCGGGTGAAAGGAACTCAAAATAGGTAAAATGGTATGGGTGATCTGAGGTCGAATAAAGTTTGGGTGAGTGAATGGGGGTCTGTGGAGGTCTTAGGTATGCTCAGAAGTATACAACAGGTGAGAATAGGTGATTTGGTGATGTGAGTGAAGGGATATTTAGGTTCACAAGCAAGTGGGTGATGGGGTGATAAGCATGCAAAGAATAGATTAATAACAAGAGTAATAGAGATTACTTAACTGAACTAAACTATACTGATTAGGGCCATACTTACTGTGTTGATGGTCTGATGGCTGAGTGGTGGAGGTGGTTGATCGGAGGATACGTGTATGGTCTTGTAGTGGTGCTTTCCTGAGTACTCCCGTGAATACAATGCTCTCTGATTGATGCTGGTAATGGCTCTAGATTGTTAGATGTGTGAAAGGATGCCTCTTTCACTTGCACACAGCTCTGGTCTTCTTCCTTTTCTCTCAGAATGTGCCAACCTCGAAATAAGGTTACCAAAGGGGAATAAAAGGTGACCGATGATGGTTCCGGGGTCGATCAAGGCGTTGGTTCAGGGGTAACCGACGTCGGTTAGGGTAGGATTTCCTAGGTTTACTAAAAATGGAAGATCATGGCAATGATTTTTGCCAAATCTTTCTATTCCTTCAAGAAAGAGTGGGAGTTACCTTTTTTATGTGGGAATGTGGTTAGAGGGGATGTAGGCTTTGATTTTTAGGGTTTAGGTAGGTCTTAGTTAGTTATGGAAACATACTAAGAATAGATTTGGGGTGAGGTGGCGGGGTAGGAATTATCTTAATTAGGATAATTAAATAATAAATATTGTGAGATCATGGATTAATTTAATTAAATTAATATTAGTGTGGGGTAAAAGGGGCCATGGCTAGGTAAGTGTGTTCAGGTTGGTTATTTGATGAGGGGTCAAGGGGAGTGTGACCCAATTTTGGTGTACAATGGCCAAATGTTAGGAAACAAAATAATTCATAACAATCAATAATATTATTAATACCAAACACAAGATATGAAACAAAAGAAAAAAATACCAAACATCTAAGAGATGAAACACCATATTTACATGGTAAAATCCTAGAAAATATAAGGAAACATCCATGATGCAAGATATCAAACTTTTATTAACTTGAGATGAATACATTACATATGAACTTGTTGTGAGATATTTTGGATCTCCACAAAGATAAATACACCTAATTGGAAAAGTACAATTAGGATTCTTCCTCCTAAAATTAGATTGAAAAAGTTCCATTAGGTTTTTCCTTCCCAAAATGGAATATGGTAAAATTCATCTTTCTATAAATATGGGATTGAATCCTTAATTTTTCCTTTGGGGGATCCTTCACATGTCCCTTCCCACCTTGATCTCCTCAGAATAATAGTGGGATGCATTGCCATCCACACCCATTTATCATGATTAGATAAAACCCGAGCCATTTCCTAGGTGAAAGGAAAATTATGTCGAGCCATGTGAGAGAAATGATCTTGGATATTATGAGGTAGCTCAATCCAATTTATTTTTTGCAACAAATTGGATGATGAATGGATCAAGCAAAAAAAGTTGATGGAATTGGCCACTACATCGAATCCATCGAGAAAGAGTTCGTAGGAGTTTAATATGAAACCATAGTGGTTAGTGGGAGGGGTCCCTAATCAAACATGAAGTAGGTGTGAAAAATTTCTTAGGTTGTAAGGCCCACAAGGGAGTAATAGTGGAAAAATGTTAGGAAACCAAACACTTCGTAACAATCAATAATCTTATTAATACATATAGATATGAAATAAAAGAACAAAATACCAAACATCTAAGAGATGAAACACCATATTGACATGGTAAAATCCTAGCAAATATAAGGAAACATCCATTATGTAAGATATCAAAATTTTAGTAACTCGAGATGAATAAATTACATATGAACTTGTGAGATATTATTATTGATTTAATCTACCTTGACAAGTAGAATTTGAAATCGATCCAATTTTTTTGAAAAAATCTTCACACGGAAGATCTCTGCATCTTGAAAATTCTCCAAGTCCCAAGATCCGAAAATTTAGACTTCAGACTTTGGGGATTTTCCCTTTCGGAATTTAATTGTCTTGAATTTGAAATTGTGTTTTTCAAGTTCAAGTCAAACCTCGAAAGTACGAAAATTTTAGACTTTTCGGCTTTCGGCTTTGGAACTCTAGGTCATGATTTTAGGAAATTTCCTTTGGAGTTCGAAGTCTGAAACCTCAAAGTATGAAATTTCAAACTTTCGGGCTTTTGGGTTTCGGAACTCTTGGTCACATTTTTTGGAAAATTTCTTTAGGACTTCCAAAGTTTGAAAGTTTGAAAGTATGAAATTTTAGAATTTCAAGCTTTCGGGTTTTAGAACTCTCCGATCATTTTTGAGTTAATTACTATCAGACTTCTGAAGTCCGAAAGTCTAAAATTTTAGAATTTTGGGCTTTCGGGTTTCAAAACTCTTCCATGCCATTCCACGATTTTCATCCCTTGATCTTTGAAGTTTGAAATCCCAAAATTCTAAAATTTCAGGATTTTGGGTTTTCGGACTTTTGGGTTTTGGACTTTCAAAGCTCTCTACGCATTTAATCCTTACCTACTTCCATACGGATTGGAATTTTGCCATTAATATCATGTTTTTCTATTTAAATCACATTTTCACTGTCATTTTCACCTGACACTTTTCTCTAACAACCTGATTTTTATTGTATCTTGTACTTTTCGACGTCATTCTCAAGGTATTTTTATTTTGGTCATTTTATTTTTGGTTTAAGATCTTTTTTTTTATTTCCTCCTTTTTCGTTTCTTTTGTTCCTCCTCTGCATACCTTGGAAAATGAAAAACTCATTTCCCGCCATGTTTTCACGATTTGAGTTTCTACAGGCATTTAGAGTTTGCAAAGATCCTCTTGAGTTCTTAAATTTTCCTCTCGACCACCTCTTATTTTTCAAAGTTTGGAGATTGGCATTTTCAGAGAACTCTCTTTTCGGAATTCAAAGCTTTGGTTGTTCGGAATTCTCTTTTATGGGAAGTGTGCCATTAAGACTTTGGGATTTTAGAAGTCCCTACTTTGAAGTTATATTTTTAGGATTTGAAGTCCCTACTTGGGTTTCTAATTTTTTTGGGTTTTCAAAACCTGTCATTTTGGACTTCTCCAATTTGGGTTTTGGAGGTTTCCACTTCAGGTTTTCAGACTTCTCCACTTTGGGTTTCTAATTTTCGGTTTTGAAGGTTGGAGATTTTCAGTTTCGAAGTTTTCTTCTTCGGCATTTTGTAACTTAGAATTTGATGTCTAATTCCACATCCAAGGGCAAGGAAAATATGAAATATTTATTCCTTGGGGTTTCCCCTCACTCTTGCTTATCTTTCGACCTGGGAAACATAGCGAGAGACCGACCTCGGAAAAATTGATTTTCTAGACTTTTGGGAAAGGGTGAAGGCCCCAAATAAGAAACCCTAGATGCAAGCCATATATGATCAGTGGGCTTGTTCTTGCTGCTGGTTTTCCCACATCCATGCATTGCCCAAAATTGTTTTTGGCTGCAACAACCCACTATGATGAAGAATCTATGACAGTTAAAGATGCCGATGGAAAAGTTGTGATCCACTTGGACCCATATTTCTTTGAAGATTTTCTCAAACTCCCTGACATTGAAGATTACACCACAATTTCACCAGAGTCAATAGTGGAACATTAGGACAAAGAAGTGGAATTGTGCATGAAGGTCATGTTGAAAAGTTATCTGGCCAAGAGTTTTTCCAAATTGCCAAAGACCATGTATCGGTCAGAATTCATTCAAGAGGTCAATGACATCATTGTGCTACTGAGTATAGTCTCAGGTCTTCCCTCTATGAAGGAATTCCAGGAGTGGATCTTCTTATATATCGTTACCATAAAAAAGAATAATGAGTTTATCAGATGGGGGGAGCATATCAGTATCTCCATTTGGTATCAGTTTAGTAGAGTGCATTCTTCAAAGAGTTTCTATATGACATCCTTCTTGGTTTGTGCCGCAATGCTATGTGAGACTTCGTTGGGTTGAATACTAAGGGTATTTGAATCACCTCTCAAATATATGATTTTTATCCTCAACTCACACTAGACGAGGGAAGCAAGCACTTCCATAGGATCAACGATGCCTTCTTTGTTGTTATTCTCTACCGTTTCGATAAGGAGTTGTATAATCAGAGGATTTTTATGAATCCTTCAAGGAAGTGTGTGAGTGGGGAGCTATCTACCTTTAGTTCCCCACATTTACTTACATTCGAATCCTGGCTTTGTAGGTGCTCCCAACAAGCTGCCAAGATGTCCCACCGACAAATGGGTTCTACTAGAATTGGTTTGACAACTGTTGGACTACCATAAGATCCAAAAAAAATGACACAAAGTGGGAGTTCAATTCCCTATTTCAATTAGCAGATACACTTTCCCAAATATTTACAAGGCTAAGAATGTGGATGCAAAAATGGCAGAGGTAACCTTGCATGGACTTTCCATCCACGGACTAATTTTGACTATTGGGGTAAATTCAGTGAAATAGGTCGGTCCAATTCCCATGTACCCCAGTTGGAAGACATCTAGATTCATTTTCGGGATGAATTCATCATCCAACAAAGAGACTATGAAAGGATAAATTTGGATGAGGTTCGGCAATTTGGAATAGCCAACGTCCCAAAAGACATGCAAGATGATGACGAGGTTTTGGATGTAGTATATAAAAATAATAATATTTCAATCAACCATTGCCATGGATTGATTGGTATGTGGAAGAATGTTACAACACAAAGGAGAGGGTGGGGACCATTTTGTAGAGAACTTACAGTTGGTTGGTTACCTTGGGAATATCACCCCAGGGGATATAGTAATCTAAAAATACAGAAACTCCATCAACCATGAGCCACTCAACACCCAAAAAAGGGAAAATGTCGACACAAAATGCCCCTACACTTCCAAAAAATATTTCATTTGTTGTTGTGAGCTCATCTCTCTCCATGGCTCATGCTCCTAAAGTCACGTGTCCTATAACATCCATGACGTAAAAATGGGAAGTTAGTGATTCTCCAAGTGTACCACAAGACCCATCATTTCCTTTTTCTCTTCCATTGTCACTTCCTACATTAGTTCCTTCCACTTCTACGTTAAATTCTTCTTTCCCATCTTCTTCTATGGCCCAAGTATTCTCATCCCTTCTAGTTATCTCAGCTAGAGAAACTATTGGGTTACCCATTTCTACTTCACTTCCCTTAACACTTCCATTTCCTTCCATCTCATCTCCTAACATCATTGTATCAACTCCTATGGAAGTCCTCACATCCACCCCATCCATTACTACCACTACCATTCAAATACCAACTAATGTTGTTGGTAATCTTATTGTGACTAATGTTTCAGGTACTAAATCAAATGTTCTATCCTCATCAACATCAACCATTCTAGAATGGTTGTTTGAAAGACTCCAAAGAAAAAGAAGAAAGTGCCTCTAGGGGATGTAATAGATCTAAGCATATTGGAGCATACACCAAAGAGATAGGCCAAGAGGCCAAAGATTGTTTCAATCTGCAGTGAATCCATCTAGGGAATGAGTTGTAGAGGTTGCTACTCCCGTTGAGGGAAAAACTAAGGAAATAATTACAATCTGCAGATTATCATATTTCTATATTCTCACTGGGAAAAGCCACTCACGAAGGAGAAAAACAAGATGTACACATTGCTCTTGGAAATCTACTAGAAAAATATGATAAGGATAAAGCTTCTAAGGATGAGCTTAAGGCAAGGTCGAGCAGCTCACTGCATTGCTACGAAAAGTAACAAAGCCAACTCCATCTACTGAAGTCTCAACTACTACGGCTATGACAATTTCATCTACCATTGATGATATTTCTTATCATGAGATCAAGAAGATAGGATAGAAAGGGATATCGGTAGATGGATGGATGGAACGTATACTACAAGAAGCTAACCCTTTAATTAAAGAAGTTGTTGAGATATATAATGATTTGCAGGTTGGAAAAACTGCTATTTACAAAATGGATGAAGCTTTTTCGGAGGACAATAACAACCTAAATTTGAATTTGGAAACATGGAGTGAGATCAGAGAGGAAGATTCAGATCTACTCCTTTAGGAGGATGTAATCGACGATGTTGCAAAGTTTTTTGAGTATCAAAAGGCCAAGGAATTCCGGTGTTAGGTGCTATAATATTTAATTAAGAAGTTGGATGATAAACAAGTGGAAATTATGGATGCTTTGAATGAAATATCATAGGAATTTGATATTATTAACTATAAATTCTTCAAAAACATCGATGCTCTTCCAGAGGAGTAGATCAAGAAGAATTTCAGAGATTTGGTGAAGCGTGACGATGAGGTTACCAAAAATTTCGGTAGTGAATCTATTGACAGGTTGGTTTTATGCCAAAATTTCACAGGAATATTGAAGAAATTTTTGAGTAAACTTAGAATATTTCCAGCTAAGATCATGAGGGAAATTGAGACAAAGCATATGTAGTGAATCACTACGCATGTGGGCAGGGGATGAGGAAATTCAAGGAATCATTAAACGCTTCATTGAGTATAAACATCGAGTGGATACATGGGAGGAAACATAACAAAAATGTGCGAGAAGAAGAGGGTGTTGTAGAACAAGGCGAAAGATGAGCGGCCATGAAAGGACACATCCAAGTTTTGGATCAGTCATATTTGTAGGGTTGACTGATTCAAACCCTTGCAAAAAACTTGCTATTTTTATGGGGAGCTGTTCCTTGAATTAATGACATTTCTATTTTTAGTAAAATTTTAGTTGAAGGCCCAACTGTAATGGTTCAGACTAAAGAACTTATAAATAGTTAGGTATATGGAGTCATTTGGGATATATATAGATCTTTTTGGTGAAGTTGCTCTTCAAGCTTGGAAGAGTGCTTCAGAGATTTAAAACCTTTTAATTATATTCAGAGCGATATCTTTCCTTGAAGAACCTGATTTATTATGCTAAATGGTTGATTGATATATGCTTTGTGAATGTATGATTCCTTAGTATAGATGATTAGCTTGCCTTTATTTCAGATTATCTTGTTTCATGTTATGGAAAAGTGATATAACCATCTTTTATGTCAGTTGTGGAAAGAGTGTTTTCCTTCTGTTATTAAAAGTTATATTATCATTAACCATGATCAGTGAAATGAATGTTTGACATGTGCATGTGTTTTATCCTCGTGGTTAGTTAACTGTGTGTTCAATCAAATTTGGTCTCTCTATTCTATATGATTCAAGTTTTAACAAAGGAACATATGCTTCTGGTTTGTGGTATTATGTATCCTTTCTAAGTTGCAATAGGTGAAGGTGATTAACGGTGCAAACATCTTATTCACATTAACCCTTCCTGAGATTAAAATATCCCTTTATTTGGTGCATCACCATCCCTAGTATAGTTTCCTTTTTACAAAAATCTTTCCCTAAAACCCATGGAAATGTTAGCCTAGGATTAGATAGCCATTTTATTGCACTAGGAGTAGTACAACACTCAGTTTAGGAGAAGGAAGTTGACCTTCTCCAAAGGTTCACCTCAAGCCCAAGTCCCATAGCTTGAGAGGTGATCCCATGTGTCTCAATCAAACCGAACCTCCTAATTATAGTCTAGCCATTCGGAGGGTGCAGTGATTTAGCAACAAAAATTTTGGTGCGCTCGGTGGGACGATTTGGTACTTCTCTTATAACTTACACAAGTCAAAGTACCTGGTGACTCTATATCTCTAGATTCTAAATCTCAGTGCATGAACTTATGCCATGAATTCAGAAAAGAGATTCTTTAAAGAAAATAAGTTATCAACATATAGATATTTCGTTGTCCCCTCCGAAGAGAAGAAGCGAGAGGTGTTTCAACTCCACCAACTGCAACTTTATCTCGTAGGGGTCATTCAACTCCTCCATAAAGAAGGTTTCCTCCACCAAAGGATAATTAACCTCTTGTTGTTATGGCGCGAAACCAAGTTTTTCCCCCTTTCAATGCAAGTAGTCCTCTTTTGTTGGTCCAACGTGACCCTATATTGGTTGTAGCACTTAAAATTTTACCCTTTTACACGCTTAAACTCATGTTACTCTATTAGAACACATTCTTGATGTAGCCAACATTTGCGCGGTACATAACATCACAGAGGATAATGTTGTTGTCAGACTTCTGGCCACTTCTTTCAAGGGGAAAGCACTTCAATGGTTTCGAGGGTTTCATGATGGCAAGACAACCACCGGGAAGAGTTAGGAGAGAAGCTCTGTAAATAGTTTGAAGACAAGAGTGATCACCTATCACTCTTAGAAAAACTCACTACCATAAAGAGAGCTCCCCAAGAGTACATGAGCAATTTCAACTTCTGATTTCACAAGACTTGGAATAGGATTCGACACTCATTAAGCCTTCTCCAAATAATGCATTCTTGTACTATTTGCAAGCTTTGAATAGTGATGTAGCAGTTATGATCCAATCTATGGGAGGGCTACATTACCTGATGCCTACAACATAGCCATAAGTGTGGAAAATTCCTTGATTTAGGCTGGAAAAATAGCTCCTCGACTACCAATGCCATTTTCTCTAGATCTTATGAATAATCAACCTATCATTGCTCCTATTCCAGCAACCTCTAATCAACCAACTCTATGAACACCGACCTCTTCAAATGATTTATTTGAAGTCAAGTCGCTATCTGTAGACCTTCAGAAATGAGCTTGTAACAATTAAAAGGAAGAATTTCTAATATGCTCGACCACTCCAATCCCAATATCCAGCAAGTCATCCTCCTTTTCAAGGAAACAATCAAGCCTAGAACTAGGTCATCAGCCATGCCAAAAGCGTGAAGCCTTTAAACTTACAAAACACTTCTACTGCCAGTTCATCTAGAGCCACAATACCGTCTAGAATACCTTCATCCAATATTACGAATGGTGCTATCCTTGTTCTCAGCCTGACAACCAGAATCTTTTCCCAAATGGAGTTTTGAGTTAGGACCATATGGTCCAAAGCATATCCGCCCCACCTGAATCATCAGTTGGACCATCCACCCAGGAGAGCCAAGACCAACCTTCTGATGAAACTATGCTACTAAATTGGAAAACATAAGACTTTTGTGGTTTGAATATTGATGCCTCTACTGTAGCATCAAACACATGTTCCAAGAAGAGGGAAATAGATCCTCAATCTCCCAAAACTGATCAGGCATCTACTTCACAGCCTCAAACAAAAATATCAGATGATAAGGGTACATGAAATAAATCACCAGAAGTATCCGCAGATCAGTCTACAAAGAAAGGTGGAACTTCAAGTATCATAGTGCCCAATAGGAATTTCCCAAAAGAAGACTCTAACACCCAAAAAAGTATTAGCAAATTTGGGGCAATTCCATTCAACATTGTGGAGCAAATGAAGAAGACAAATTTGAGCATCACGATGTGGGATGCGCTCTCAATTCCTTCTCAGAGGAACTTGCTACGGGAGGCTTTGAATAGTTTTGGTACTACCAATAGATCATCAGGTCATGAAGCAACAGTGGCAACCAACCTGTGTCAACTAGAAACAAAAGTGTTTTTAAGGTCAAAAACCTCGACCTTTCTATATCTCTCTGATCATTGACGATTATTTAGTGCACAATTATATGATCGATTCTGGAGCCAGTAGTTCCGTGATGCCCAAGAAAATTTCAGATGTGTTAAGAATTCCATATAATCCAATATCAAGAGGAGTTGTCCAGTTAGACAGTCATCGTAGTCCAAACTTTCGAGAGATGCATATCCTAGCTTAGCATTCACACAAGACATATATGTTATTGATCTCCATCCCCTCTTTTCAATTTTCTTGTCACATGATTTCACTGCCAAGATGGGTGGTTATTATTAGTGCAAAATCACAACACCCCCAAATGAGTTGCCAGATCTACTTTTCTGAGGTAGAGTCATTTGGTGCGATTCGCATAACATTGAGTTTTCCCCAAAATGTGGGACTTTGTAAATGGAAAAACTCTCCAGAGAAGGTTGGTTCCTCTTCCTAAACTACTTACCACAAGCTATTCTAGTGTAGGAAAGCTAATCTAATCCTACTCTAACTATCCAAGGAGACAGGGAGAGAAAGAAAACAAGAAAAAAGAGCCTACACTAAAATGGTGATACACCAGAGAAGGAAAATTGCTGATCATCTAACCAAACTGCCATGAAATGAAGGGAGGTGAGCAATGGAGAGGATGAACAACTGCATCACAGGCCAAAGATCAGATTCACATAGAAAACATTTCAAACCAACAAACACAACTCCTAGATTTGTAAACGAACATCTAAAACATGCACAGGTACCCTGCAATGAAGAGAGGAAAGAAGAAACAACCAAAAGAGCAAAGGATGGAAAAATGCCTCACAAAACACGCTTTTATTGCTTCAGAAGTTTGCACAAAATATCATTCACAGGAAAGAGGCAAAATTCCATTTATAGAGAAGGGGAGTAGGTCTGAACTCCATTTTCAACCCTGAGGAAGAAAAAGAGCGAGAGGCAGAGAGGAAAAATGAACAAATTTACAATGAGCCCTGACCCTTCTTTTATAGATTCAACATAGAGGAAAGAAAGAGAGAGAAGCGGGAAAACCAGTTTGGAGCTCAACCACTGCCATCAATGTCTCTTACAAATTTTCCCCCAAAATCTATCTTGACTAAATAAATTTCTCGTTTAGTGCCTCTTGAAGGAGGAGGAAATAAAGTGGATCAAATCGAATCCGATCCGGTTGTTAGGTAAAATAGATCCTGCTGATAATGGTCTGAAGACATTTCTCCATTTTTATCCCTCCTAACCTTTCCAAACTTAAAGTCTCAGATCTCCATGGCGTAGATGAGGTCGATATCTTTCCAACACCATCAAATTTGTCAGGTCTTGAGCCCCGAGTCAAAAGATATGGCCATTTGAAATTTGGGTCGGGTCCATACAAAATAGTGGGAAAACAATTTGAAAATGGGTCCCCTTTTTAAACTGGACACGTAGAGGGATGGTGCATGTCCAAGGGTGGCCTCTACATTTTTATTTTGGAGTGGTACAGTGTTAACACTTAGCACCCTCCACTGGTCTATCTCAGTGTTTGACTATTCAACCCGACCCTATCCCCTTTTTAAACAGGATGCATAGAGGCTTTGCACTCACTTAGAAAACGCTTAGGATTTTTCCTCTAAAGAAGTATCGGATCGACACAAGGAAACCTTTGCATACTCTTAGAATTTTTAATGGCCCCTCTTACCTTTTCAGACCTTGGGCTACGTGGTGAGCTGGTGCTTGTTTGAGTCTCCACTTTTGGATTTACCTTTAGAGATGTGCAGAGATGACACATGGCTCCTTTGACCAATTTTATACTTAGCCTTTTTCTAGGCTTGCCTTGTCTACCTTTGAATTTTAGCTTTGACTTTGCCTCCGTTTTGGGCTTGGGACACGTGGGGACCCGACGCTTATTCGAGCCTCCCTTTTTGGGTTCATCTTTGGAGAAGTACTGCCTGGACACTTGGAAGCATCCGCTAAGTCAAAGAATTTTCAACAACCAATGTAAATTTTGAGGCTTTGGATGCATGGAAGCTTGGCGCTCATTTGGGTCTACCCCTTTGGATTTAATATTTGGAGGTGCACCGTTTGGACACTTGGCAGCGTCCATTGTCTCCTCCATACTTAGTCGATTTTGGACTCATTCTAAACTATTTCAAAGCCCAAAGACTTCAAATCTTCATTGTTTCTTATCTTTTGAGCTTCTGGCTTCTTTGACACTATCTCCTTCTTCTCTAACTCTGCTACTTCATTTCCGAGCCTGCCTATAATTTGTTTGATGAATTTAAGGCATGGATTCACTCAACAGAGTTATTTCTTCTCTTTCTTCTTACATCGGGTCATTCAATCTTTCACAGGCTCTGCCACTCCATCGTAGAGTCCTTCTACGACCTGTTTGCAAGATTCAAACATGTTTTCTCTGGTTCTTTCTATGTGGGGTCGTGGCTGATCCAATACTTTTCCTAGGGGTGAAATATGGATAACAATTTGGTGACTCATGGGGACATCTGCTTGCTAGATGAAGAGACCAATGGCCTTGAAGCATCCATTGGGCATGGAGTATACCTAGTAAACATGAAACTGATCTAAAATTTGAAGATATGATCCCTGAGCCACTACGAGCTTGACTGCATGCCTTTTCTATGTTTTTGACCCTGAGCTTGTCCTGTTGTCTGCACTCTTAGTTTTCGTAAGAAAATCTTGGAAATGGAATTTCTGAGAGTAGAAAATTATTTTAACTGGGGCTTTCATCTGTCCCTAAAATGGACTATTTTGAAACAAATTTAGTTGCTCTATTTTTGGATCTTTTAGAACTATAAATTGTTACAGACAACTACGAGTCTTCTTGCCATGAATACTAAAGAGCCTGGCCTTATGCACCTTCGGAGAAATACAAAACTTATGTATAAATACCAAATCATACATGCCTCAAATGAGACATGCAGAGTGTGCATAAGAAGTTCTTCTGATGAAAGCAAATCTACTCCTACTCCTAAACTAACTAGAGAGAAAGAATGCTAAACAAATCCTGCGCAAGCAGGAGAAGTAGCTTCCTTTCTCGAGAGAGGCAACCATGCAAATGGTTTGACACTAAATATAGCTACTGTATGAGTGAAAAACTAGCTATAAGCCTATCCTCCACCCAAATCATCAAGGTATCAACATTAATGGAAAATACCTCCTCAAGATGACCTGCATTGGACTCTTGAAGGTATTGATGGTGACCCTTGGTACTTTGATGCTCATCCTCATGCCCTGAAGTAGGCATGACTGGTTTTGGTTTCTCCCTTGGCTCCAATGAAGCCAAGTACCTGATTGGGCATGGTCTGATCCTTTGGATGTGCCCATTTCTATGAAATTCAACTCCAAAAATGGAGTCTTCTTGTGGACCTTCTTGGATGGATGGTGTGAGAGAGATGATGACATCCTCTTCTTGCCTTTTCTCTTCCTCTACAATAGGTGTGACTTTTGGAAGATCAAAATCTTCTAACTTGGGTTTAGGAGGCATGTTGCAAACTGTAGATTGTGCTTACACGTTCTCTTCCATGGCAGCAAGTTCTTGTGGTTGAAGACATTCTTTTGAGTCTGATAGGATATCAAACTCTTTATTGTCCCTTATTGTAGCAAAGTCTCTCCCTTTTGCATGGTGATCTTAAAATATTCATTATTTTCACCATATGAAGCCTCATCTTCAAATATGAAGCTAGTGAGTTCAGGATCCTCCAAAAAATCAGATTTTTGGAGAGGATGAATGAGAGAGGGGTTTGTATTTTCTTGTGTAACCAGCTCATGATTCAGTGCCTCTGAATCTGTCTTGGTCACCTCCATATGCTCCTTTTTAACTGGACTTGGAGCTGGTTGTTCCTCTTCTTTTTCTTGTGGAGAACATGGAGGACTCATACCTCCTAATCTTGGTTTCAGAGAGGTGTAGTGGAGTGTAGGATATTATTCTTGAATTTCCTCCTTCATGGAAACATGCTCATATGCTTGGAAGTTGGTTAATGGAGGAAAAATGTGTTATCTCTTTAGAATTTTCTCCATCAAAATAATCCTTGAGTCAGATAGACAGTCTACCTCCTTGTTGTCCTGTTATAGGTGCTCTACCTCCTTCATGGTGTCTTGTTGATCAACAATTGACTCACCATGGTTCCCTTCATCCTCAACCTCTTCTTCAACATCAGATCTTGAAGGGGATGAAGTGAAAGGAAGAACTGAAGGTTCTTCTCTATCCTGCTCCACACTTAGAGCTTCTAAAACTATATGGTCCTCCTCCTCTGCTGCAAACTCAGCCTCAGCCACCACTGGTTCTTCAACCTTGACCTCCTCTATTGGCTTGACTATCAAGGGGATATTTGTAAACCCAAATTTGGTAGCCCAACTCTTCAGATTGTTTTTCATTTCTTCTCTATTGGGCTCCTCCTCTTGTTGTTCTCCTTGATTGGTTTCTTGGGTTTCTTCCCAACATGGACTTGGGAAAGCAAGAGGAGTGATAGGTTGGGGTTCAATCAATTTTTTAATTTTTTGTGGTGGGGAGGGAAGTGGAACTTCTTTTTTTTGGGGGATGACTATTTGGGAGAGAAAGGGGAGAAGAATTGAAATGGGGTGGAAGACTAGGAGATGGAGAAATGAAATCAACACTTGGGGCAGCAAGTGAGGGGCTTGACTCTTGCCTCTATTGAAATGATAAATATTGAGGAAGAGAAAATGAAAGACAAGGAGTTGGTGATTGACTTACCCATTGACAAGGCTATCTCACACTTTGCTCATAAGCTTCAATGTCCTCAATCCACTATGTAAGCTGAGGCAACACTTCAACCATGAAGTCAAGCTTCTCCTAAGGGTTGTAATGTCTTGGAAAAGGGCCTTCCCATGGACAAGGTGCCCTGCAACCAATCTTAAATGCCTTCATTTGTGCTATGCCCTTGGATTGCACCATGCTAGCCTCCATTCTTTGAATCTTCTAAAAAAACATCCTCCATTTGATTGTTGTCATTGTATGCATACCCTTTCTCATGATAAGCTCCATGGCCAAACTGACTTTGACCCTGCTCATAGGGGTAGGCACAATTACTTTGGATCTGATCATAGTGCTGATCTGGAGGAGTTGGAAAATGCATTGGAGGTGGATTGCACTGTTGTAGGTGTGAATTCCATGAAGGGAATGAAGTCATGATTGCACAACTTCATGAAATGGAAGAAAATGGGAGATATGGAAAGAAAAGTGAATGAAGATGGGTGGAAATGGATGGGAAAAGGTCTACAACTTTAGAAATGGGGTTGTTGACCAGATGGAGTCACCATATGTGCTTGCATGTGCCTCAAAAGGCTAACCCTTAACAGAACACATCAACCTGCTAAGATGAAGTGGTAAGGTGCTTCAGACTTGTCCCACTAGGCATGCCAAAACTATTAGTGTGGTCACACGGTGGCTTATGATTTGTTGTTGTAATGAGACACCTTGGAAATATGGAAGATCTAACCTCAGTGTCCCACCAAGCATGCCAAAACTATTAGTGAAAAATCACAGCACCCCCAAATGAGTTTTCAGATCTACTTTTCTAAGGTAGATTCATTTGGTGTGATTCACATAACATTGAGTTTTCCCAAAATGTGGGACTTTGTAAATGGAAAACTCTCTAGAGAAGGTTGGTTCCTATTCCTAAACTACCTGCCACAAGCTATTCTAGTGTAGGCAAGCTAATCTAATCCTACTCTAACTATCTAAGGAGATAGGGTGAGAAAGAAAACAAGAAAAAATAGAGCCTACACTAAAATGGTGATACTAGACCAAACTACGATCATCTAACCAAACTGCCATGAAATGAAGGGAGGTGAGTAATGGAGAGGATGAAAACTGCATCACAAGCCAAAGATCAGATTCACACAAAACATTTCAAACCCAACAAACACAACTCTCAGATCTGTAAACGAACATCCAAAACATGCACAGGTACCCTGTAATGAAGAGAGGCAAGAAAAAACAACCAAAAAGAGAAAAGGATGGACAAATGCATCACAAAACACATTTTTATTGCTTCAAAAGTTTTCAGAACATCATTCATGAGCAAGAGGAAAAAACCATTTACAGAGTAGGGGAGGAGGTTCAAACTCCATTTTCAACCCCAAGGAAGAAAAATAGGGGAGGTAGAGAGGAAAAACGAACAACAACTTTACAATGATCCCGACCCTTCTTTTATAGATTCATCACAAAGGGAAGAAAGAGAGAGAAGTGGGAAAACCAGTTTAGAGCTCAACCACTACCATCAATGTCTCTTACAAAATCTACCCCCAAATCTATCTTGACTGAATCAATTTCTCATTTGGCATCTTGAAGGAGGAGGAAACAACGGCTCGATTGAATCGATCGGTGGTTGGGGCAAAATAGATCTTGTATTAATGGCCTAAAGACTTTTCTCCATTTTTCTCCCACATAACCTTTCGAAATTAAAGTATCAGATCTCCATGGCATAGAAAAGGCCGAGATATTTCCAACGGTGTCATATTTGTTAGGTCTCGATCCCCGAGTCGAAAGATATGGCCATTTGAAATTTGGGTCGGGTCCATACAAAATAGCGGGAAAATAGTTTGAAAACAGGTCCCCTTTTTAAACTAGACATGTGGAGGGTTGGCGCATGTCCGAGGGTGGCCTCTACATTTTCTTTTGGAGTGGCATTGTGTTGACACTTAGCACCCTCTGCTAGTTTGCCTCAGTGTTTGACTATTTAAACCAACCCCTGTCCCCTTTTTAAACTAGACACGTGGAGGCTCTGTGCTCACTTAGAAACCGCTTAGGATTTTTCCTCTGAAGAAGCATCAGATCAACACATGGAAACCTCCATAGACTCTTGGACTTTTCAACAACCCCTCTTACCTTTTTGGACCCTGGGCTACGTGCCGAGATGGTGCTTGTTTGAGTCTCTACTTTTGGATTTACCTTTGGAGACACGCAGAGCCGACACGTGGCTTCTTTCTGTGACCACTTTTATACTTATCCTTTTTGAGGCTCACCCTATCCACCTTTAACTTTTAGCATTGAGTCTGCCTCCATTTTAGGCCTCGGACATGTGGGACACAAAGCTTGTTTGAGCCTCCCTTTTGGGTTCTCTTTGGAGAAGCGCCGCTTGACACTTGACAACGTCCACTAATTCAAAGACTTTTCAATGGCTGGTGAAAATTTTGAGGCTCTAGATGTGTGGAATCTTGGCGCTCATTTGGGTCTGCCCCTTTGGATTTAATCTTTGGAGGTGCACCGTTTGGACACTTGGCAGCATCTGTTGTCTCCTCCATACTTGGTCAATTTTTGGACTCATTATGAATCGCTTGTTTGAGCCCAAAGGCTTTGAACCTTCAACGTTTCTTCTCTTTTGAGCTTCTGGCTTATTTGACATTGTCTCCTTCTTCTTCGACTTTTCTACTTAATTTCCAAGCTTGCTTGTAATGCATTTGATGAATTTAAGGCATGATTCACTCGAAATTTCTAAAAATTGATTATGAAGAGTTGTGCATGAGATGATCCCACTCGGATAGACCCTACCGTTAGACTCCTAAACCATTGCAAGGCTTTACCTTTAAAGGGGGATTTGAATAACTTAACAACAATGGTCATTTAAGTTATTTCATGGATCGCATAGGCATTTGCAATGTCTTACATGTGGTTAATCGAATTTGTCCTGGTTCTCTCCAATGGAGTATGGAATTTTCTATTTGGTACCTGCATTCGTTCTCCTTTTCAAGATGAGAAGTAACATAGATTCGACAGGGATCTTAGAGGAAGATAGATCATAAATGTGTATCATTTTATAGGCGGGGATGAAATCTAACTAACCCTTTGTTACTCGGGTTTGTGGAGAGATGGATAGCACCTTAAGAGGATGTGATCTTATCCTAACTATTTTAGGTTATGCCTTTCAACCAAGGTAAGAGAACCTATTTTGTAACCTCTGATTATTGAAGGAGACACAGATACCTTTCTTTTGCACAAATTTTATAAAGAAAACCCTGTGAAAATATGATCAACACACCAAATCGACTCTCACGAGTTGTCACTTCCAGATTATGGAGATATTTTCAGCACAAGGCTAAGGTTACTGAAGACATTTGGAATCCTGATCTATTATGCATACTTTAGCAAATGGATTTTGTTCTTCTATGGATATATAGAGCAAAACAGGGGTAGTTTGGGGTAGGATTGGTTATTTTGAATAAATTTTTGGTGGGAGATCAACAAGATAGATTGGAATTTTCCAGATCCTTGAGAAACTTCACAACAAATGGAGAACTCAATAACAAAAAGCTTCAAAATAGTTAAAACATTCCTTCAACTAGAAGGTGTGCATCAATGGAGGCCAGACATGCACTTTTTCACACAATCTTTGAGATTCTAGCACGAAGGCTCGAGTTAGAAGACCCAATAAAACATCAAAATCTAAGATCAATCACGCTTGAGGTACACCTAGAGGCTTACAAACAATCTCTATCAAACAGATGAAAGAAAAGTGATTTTAAATCATTTATTTCATTCCCAGATGAAATCTCTTCTGAAAAATGAAATTGCATATGCCACTAAACTATCATAAGGATTGAGATCTGTGTGATTTAAAGAGATTTTGATACAATATTGCGATAGGAACAGGAAAAACTACTTGCAGACATTCTGAAAGTGAAATAAACACAAAATTTTCCAGAGATTTAACACGAATTAACTCAAAGTTTATCATATTTCATCAGTAGGGGAGAGTTATTTAAACAATCTCAGAGCTTTTTGATGGCTATACACTCATAACCAACTCAACATGAATGAAAAATCTAACACATAGGAAGTTAACCTGGTTTCCCAGAAAGTTTTCTCATAAGATGAGCTTCTCTCAAAATTTTCTTGTGAAAATGAACTCCCGACCATTTGCATGAAAAATTCATGCAATATATAACTTTCACTCACTCACTCACTTTGCCCCTCAAATCTTCCCTCCAAAAGTGGAATATTCGAAGCACCTTTACTTTGCAATATTTCTGGAAAATGACATTTAACAAACTCGCAAAAAGTTGCTAGTTGTTCTTTCAAAAGGTGAATCATTACAATACTTTCATCATTCTTCAAAGTGGAAGCATGTTTTTCATTTCCCATGCATGTAGATCCCTTTCATTTTATCATTTCAACTTTTCCCTTCCCAATTTTTACTCTGCAACTTTGGATCTGGTAATTCACATTTTTATGAACCGAGTAAAAATTTATTTGAAAAATGCCTTGGATTCACAAATTGAACCCCCAAATTGATTAATCCGGACCCTACAGGCCAAAATGACACAAATTGGCAAAAATTTGATGAAGATTGATGCAAAAATGCATCTCCAAACTTCCTGGAGCTCAAATGGTGGCCAAACTGGTGAAATGCACAACTACTGTTGATTTGTTCCTCAACTTCAAATTTGAGCCCTCCACATGGCAGATCGAGCCTTGGGACATCTTTTTACCTTTTTACTACTTTTGGAAAATTTGCACAATTTATTGATTTCCTCCACCGCTCCGCCATTGATGAGATTTGGGCCTAACACATGGCACAATATGACTGGATACGGAGTCACGGCTCAATTTTACACATTTTGCATCTTTATGGAAAAAGGAAAAAAAATCATTTTTCCTTCGTGGCTCCGCCCTTCGCTTCAAGTTTCTAAAGTGGGTCCTAGCAGAACCTCGGGTCCCTTTATGCCTTTAACTCCCTTTTCCCTCAAAGGGAAATTTTTTCACTTTTCCTCCACCAGCCCACACCTCTGCTATTGACTTCTCAGATGAATTTTGACTTTTTACCCTCGGGCTTGCGGGTTAGTTTGATACTTTGAGTCATTTGAATACAAGAGGAAAAATTTCCAAGTTGCCCCGATGGTCCACCTCCCTACCTCTTTGACTTTTCAAACTGCCACATGTCACCACAAGCACCTTGAGGTAGTCCCAAAAATTTGATACCTTGAACGAGTGCGGGCTCGCCATGTGTCCTATTCCAACGAGATTTGTCTAAATGCTTGAAACCCAATTGAAGGCACCACATGTCATGCTCGAGGCAGTCTCCTTTTGGCCATTGAAAATTCTAAGTAAAATGCAAAGAAAGTGGAGGCCTCCATGTGTCCCCATCTCGCCAAGCCTCCATGTGTCCTCCTAACACTATTTCAAAGCCCAGACCAAAATTTGATTCTCAAATGAGCATCATTCACCCATGTGGACATATTTCTAAGTTGAGGCTTTTTATAGAATTTTTGAAGTATTTAGTTGATCTGCAACGTCCAACCAAAAGGTGCCATGTCCCCTATAGATGCAAGGATGCAAATTTGACTGGGAGAAAATGCCCGTCAAACCGTAAAATATAGAAACACGAGCATTTGAGCCTGAAAATGAAGTTTTCTTCAATGACAGAGAGTTTAGACTATTGCAAGGCTCAAACACGATCCTTAGGGACACATCAACTCATTCTTCTTCAAGTATTTCAAGGTAGAATGTCAAGAACACAAATTCCGACTATGGTAATAGAGGGAATGGGAAAACATGAGTTTTTTGAAAGGACAGAGCCTGGGGACTCAAAATACAGACCTTTCCAGAGGAACAAAGAAACTAGGAGACAAATATGGACCCATACATGATCTTTGACCTAGAGGTAGACTAAAAATGGCAACAAAGACCAGCCAAGCACAACATGGGGAAGGATAGAATGACAAAGGCTATAAATCAATAAATTTCCAAGGGCACAAATGGGGCAAGAAAATTTTGAGCACCAACATAAGCTCTAACTTAGGGATGGGCACTCCCTGCGAGTGCCACAAGAACAAAAGTAGACCAAGTGCCAAAATATCCATTGGGAAAATGGAGTCACAAGCCAAAACACCCAAAAACTAGCTGATAAACCGACCAAAACAACAAAAAATAGAGCAGAAAACAAACAACTGTACACTGTACAAGTGATATGCAAACCTCAGTTTTGGGGATCAATCCAAAAAATGCTTCAAATGTTTACCATTAACAAGAAGCTCAAGAAATTCCCCATCTAAGTCCTTGAGGAAAAAGGTATTCTCACCAATTCTTATGTCAATGGAATATGGGCCCATCCATAAAGCATCAAATTTACCATGCTTTCCCTTATCTTCATGCTTGCTTATCCCACAATAGCACAAGATCTTGAATACTGAAAGCACTTGGGGTTACCTTCTTATCAAACAAATTCTTCATCCTCTCTCTGAATTTTACATGCCTCTGATGGGATGCTCTTCTTACTTCATCAAGCTCGACAATCTGATTAATCCTTGCTTCATATGGACTAATTTCTTGGTCTTCAAGTTGTTGAAAAAACTGAAATGAAGACAATTGCAGATGTAAGGGCAATAGAGCTTGTGTTCCATATACCAATTCAAATGGGATTTTACCAGTAGCTCTTTTGGCAGTGATCCTATCATCCCAAACAGAAAATTTTAGTTGCTCACCCCACTTCTTCTTGTTCAATTCCAAATTCCTTTTAATGATCTTCAACAAGTTTTTATTATTGGACTCAGCCTATCCATTTCCTTGTGGATTGTAGTTAGAAGCATATGTCAACTTTATCCCATACTCTTTGCACATTGCCACTAAAGGTCTAGCTCTAAAACTCATGGCATTATCAGCAATAATCTTGATTGGCACTCCAAATCTGCAGATGATATGATTCAATATGAAGTCCATTACAACTTGGTGCATTGCCTTCCTAGTGGGGATTGCTTCCACCCATTTTGTGAAAAAATCAGTAGCTACCAAAATCCATTTGTGTTAATACTTGATGAATCAGAGATTTAACCAATAAATTCCAGCCCCCATTGTTTGAAAGGAGATTCAATTGATACAAGATGTAAAGGAAGGGATCTTGAAGCTTTCAATCTTCTAGAGAAATGCTGACAACTCTCACATCTTCTAACCAACTGAGTTGCATCCTTGAAAAGAGTTGGCCACCAATAACCAGCCCTCAGAATTTTGTGTGCAGTAACTCTTCCAGCAAAATTTCCTCCACAAACTCCCCCATGGAAATCAGCAATTATTTTGGGAGCTTCATCTTCAGTCACACATCTCAAGAGGATTCCTTTAGGGTTCTTCCAAGCCAACCCAAAGTTTGTAATGATATATTTTTGAGAAGCCAACTTGAGGGCTCTTTTCTGATTTTTATTCAAATGCCTAGGGAAACATAAGTGTCTGAGATAAAAGATTACATCCTTGTACCATTCAGAACTCAACAATTTCTCAAGAACACCTGCCCTTTCTTCCTCTACCTCATTTACTTCAGCATTCTGCAGATTGCTTTTAGCCATGAGCTTGGCAAGACCCAAACCTCTTACTAGCTTTGTGGTCTAGATGTCCATATCATACTCCTGTAATTTTTGACCCATCTACACCTTTTGCTTGAGATCTCCATCTCTGATAAGATGTATTTCACCATTGTGTGAGGAACATAAGCAACAATTTTGGAACTCAAAATATAAGGCCTAAAAACTTTTGCTGCTTTTACCAAGGAAAATGCCTGTTTCTCCATGATTGTGTATTTCAACTCAGCTGCTTGCAATGCCTTACTAAAGAAGGCAATAGGTCTTTCAGCTCCATCATCATCCTTTTGCAAAAAAACAGATGCAATGGTGTGCTCAGAAGTAAAGGAGAATATTTGGAAAGGTTTCTTGTAATTTGGGGCTGTTAGAACAGAGCATGCTTCAATGCTTCCTTGATTCCATCAAAAGCTTTAAGGGAATCCTCTTCCCACTTGATATTCTTGTCCTTCTTCAACATGCAAGTGATGGGGAGATTCAAATCAACAAATTTAGACATAAATCTTCTAATGAAATTGATTTGCCCAAAGAAGGATTGGATTCCCTTCTTGGTTCTTGGAATTGGAACCTTGCTGATGGCTTCTACCTTCCATGGATCAATCATAACTTCTTATTTAGACACAATGTGACCAAGTAGTTTTTCTCTTTGCACTCCAAAATGGCACTTCTTTGGATTGAGTGAAATTCCATATTCTCTACATCTGATCAGCATTCTTTCCAAATGTTGCAAGTGGTCAATTCTTTTGCTAGAAAAAATAGTAATATCATCTTGATAAACAACAATAAAATCATTGATATAGCCAATGAAAGAAACATCCATGGCCCTTTGAAAAGTATCTCCAGCATTCATTAAACCAAAGGGAATCTTGACAAAAACATATGTTCCCCATGGAGTAGTAAAGGCAGTTTTAATCCTCTCTGATTCTTTGACAACAACTTGGTTATAACCGGAGAAACCATCCAAAGTAGAAAGCATTTCAGAACTAGTCACTAATTGCAGCATGTTTTCCATGTTTGGTAGAGGATAGTTGTCTTTCATTGATGCTCTATTTAGATTTCTGAAATCCACACAAAGTCTGATATCTCCATTTTTCTTTCTGACCGGCACCAAGTTTGCAACCCAAGAAGAATACCTTGTGGGTTGAATGATTCCTCCATCTCTCAAATTTTTCAATTCCTCTTGCATTTTGAGAGAAAGGAGTGGGTTAATTGGCCTTTTCTTCTATTTGAATGGTTTGACATCTTTCTCAAGAGGGATTTCATGTTGGAACAAGTCTTCTCTATATGCTTTCACTCGGAATAAGACCAAGCCAAACAATCCTGATATTGTTTCAACAATTAGATATAGGATTGTTTTTCTTCCTTGTTTAAACCACTCCCTAACCAAATCTTCCTTGGTTTCTCCTTTGTTCCCAAGTCATGCTCTTCAACATCTCTAGATGCAAACATGTTTCTATTGATTATACAATCAGCATTGTTAAAATTTGACTCAAGAGCAACCCCTCTAGGGATGGTGTTAGTCTTCAATTGAATGATATCCCTGCCAAACAAGGTTTATTTTCCATCAACATTACAGACTAATGGTTCCAAATCAATATGTTGATCCACAAACTCACCTTGGTTCTACAAAAACCTCTAAACCTAAGCATCATCATCAAATACTTGCCAATGCTTGATGTTATCAGGGACTGGCAGCCTAGTGAGTATTTCAACATCATATTCACAATATGGAGAAATGATACAATTGTCAAATCTTGACCCCAACACTACTAGCCTATCTGTAATCGTATTTAAACTTCTTTCATGATGAACAATGTTGAAGGAATCAAATATCTCCATCAGATCCCAAATTGCATGATTGTATTGTTTCATTTGTTGATTTTTTGTTGCATACAGATTAACTTGTTTGACAACCAACTCAAAATCTCCCTTTACAATGACATCCTTTATGCCATACTTCCAAGAAATCCTCAGCCCTAACAATAATGCCTCATACTCAACTATGTTATTGGTGCATTCAAAGTTAAGTTTGAAAGAAAAACAAATTCCTCTTTGCTTGGAGAGATCAAAACAACACCAGCACCATTACCAAATTTGGAGCAAGCTCCATCAAATAACAAATTCCATGGAGAGCCTACTTCTTCAAGACACTTAGACGATCCATCTTGTGCTCCTTACCATCAAGCAAACCCAATAAAATTATCAACATCAACATCAGCAAATAATACTTCATAAGAAGCATTGTTTAGATCCTCAATTAGATGCAACATCTTCTTCTCTCCATATAATTTTACAAGGCTACCTTAAATGGGAATGGTGGAAAAAGACATATCCATTTGGACACTCCCTCCAACACTTGCAGCCCACTTTCTTGACAACAACATACCCCATTTGGCAGGGCAATCGACAATTACAACATCAAGTTTCAAATTCTTACCGGATAGGCTGTAAGTTGCACCACCAAACCTTTGACACATCCAGCGGCACTTCCCTAGAATCCATGGCACTACACTTGCCATATGTCACGTTACTTTGATATCTAACTCATTCATAACTTCCAAAGGCATGACATTGCATGATGCCCTGAGTCAAACATACAATTATGTAACAACCTGTCCTTGATGATCAAAGTTGTGAAGAAAGGGTCAACACTTTGTTGAGATTCACCAAGGATGTTCCCAAATATACCTCCAGTGGTTCACCAAATTCTTCCAATGCTGATGTCTTTCCTACCTCGCAATGGCAAGTGGAGCTTCTGTCATCACCAATTTGGCACTATGATAATTCTTCACTGGGAACTCCTCGTGCTATGATTATTTACTAATGCACAGCCTTTAGTTTGGTGGATGTAATCTGGAAACAAAACAACAACCGAACACAAGAATACCATCGACTATGATAAGACGGAATGATGAAAAATCTGAAATATCAAAGTAAATTATAATATTAACATAAAATTGTTACAATCTCACCCATGAGGTACTTCAACAAGACTATGGGAGAAACTTTACAATTACACCTCTTGATGGCTTCTTCAACACACCTTTAACTGATGGCTTCCTTTGCACACTTCCTACAATATTTCTCACTACTTATTTCTATGCTAAATGGGGGAGGGGGTAGCCTCTCTATTTATAGAACTTCCAAGCTTATCCATCTTATCTCTAAGATAGGATAAGAAATCCACTCTGACGAATCATAATCCATACCTTAACTCTTATCTGTACATGTAAGCTTATCTGTTAAGATAAGATAAACCTTATCATTTTACATGGGTTCCACATTTTTAGACTTTTTACAAATAAAATACACAAAATATTTATGACATCACTCCTTGTCCTTATTACCAATATAATATTTCTAATTCCTAATCACGTAGACCCTACTTCTCTAATTACCCAAACTTTGACATTTTAACATTACCGGACCACTTACAACAAATATTTACTTTTACAACATTCCTATTGTACTTTGATTGTTACCATATTCCACGTTATTGGCGGCACCGCATCTTGTGGCGCCGTTATCTTCTATCGATGCTACTACTAACTATACTTAACAACATCCTATTCCTAATACATACATTAATGAAATAGAAATTATGGAGGAAAATTTTAGTGTCGACATCTTCCCCCTTCCTAGCTTCTACTCCATCCTCGGAGTAGATTCTTCTGGTGCTTGGAAAATCTTCAACTTGTCATGGTTGACCCATTTCATAATGGGAGTGCCATCCAATTCCTCCAGTCGTGCGTACCATTTTCATGCACAAATTTACTATTTTGTAGGGCCCCATCCATTTTGGAAGAAATTTTCTCTGTCTTCTTTTTTTGTATCTAAAATCATATACTAGAACCAAGTCATTCACATGAAATGGAGACCACCGGATGTTTTGATCAAAGTACTCCTTCTCGCTTCATTTTCTTCTTATGGCTTGTATCCTTTTTGATTCTCTCATTTCCTCCAAAGAAATGAAGATGTACTAACCTTTCTTTTCTTGAATCACTTTCATCCATCCTTTCATTTTTCATAACTCTTACGGTGGGAATATCAAACTCAATAGGAAGAAGCTGGATCAATGCCATAGGCCAACTGAAATGGGGAGTATCCTGTTGCGACTTTGATGTTGCCCTATATGCCCACAATGCTTTGCATGAATCCTTTTATCCCATTTAGGTACTGCAAATTTGCATCTTTTGCTAGAATTTGACACAACACAAAATTTGTTCGTTCCACTCGTCCATTTGTGCTTGGCTTGTATGTTTTTGCCTTCCGTGCTTAATAGAAAACTTATTGACTAGGCTTCTACCACCTCATTAATGAAGTGGCTTCCTTGATGCTGTTACAATTTCTAATGGGCAACCAAATCTGGTGACAATGCGTTCATACATGAACCTTGTCACTTCATCCATGGAAGTTGTTTTCAATGGCCTAGCTTCAACCCACTTGGTTAAATAATCATGGCAACTACAATATACTTATTTTGGCATGATGTAGTTGGAAGTGGACCTACAATGTCTATTCCCCACTTTTCAAAGGGACCAAGGGGAAGAATAGGACATAATGGAGCTGATGAAGTCTTACGGTTACCATGTGTTTGACAAATATCACATGTCTTACAATAATTATAACAATCTTTAAAAGAGTGGGCGGTGATAACTCGCATCCAAGATCCTTCTTGCTGTAAGTTGTCCAGAGAAGTGCCCTCCACATGTACCATTGTGGAATTCTTCTAGCAATTCCTTCCCTTGATCACGTCCAACTGCCCTCTTGTACTGTCCATCAAGTCCTATTCGAAATAATACTCCATGCAGAATAGAATAAGGACGACTGGCTTGAGTAATCTTTCTCTTAGTATTTGCATTAGCACCATCAGAAACTTGAATTCATTCAAGATAATTCCAAATATCTATGTATTCACTAGGGATTGTGTCAAGGGATAACAATGTTGCATCGGGGAAATCATCATCATCACAAGATGATCCTAAACCATCATAGGCTCGAGAGAGTGCATCTGCATTGACATGCTTCTTTCCTGGCCTATCTATAATATCAAATTCAAACTCTTGTAGAAAAATTATCCATCTTGCTATCCTCCCCGATGGGTCGGGCTTATTTACAATATATTTTAGAGCACGATGGTTCTGTTACAACTAGAAATTTTTGCCCTAGCAAGTAATTTCTAAACTTTTTTACAGCAAAAATGATAGCGAGCCTCTTTTCGATTACAAGATAATTTACCTCAAGACTTTGCTCATTTGTATCGCTCCCAAAGTAAATTGGATGTTCATTCCCATTTTCATCCTTTTGGCTCAAAGTACTTCCTAGTCTTTGCATCCGAGGCATCAGTGTACACAATGAATGGCTTGCTCCAATCTGGATTCTTCAAAATAGGTGAAGACACCAGGGCTTCCTTCAATTGTCCAAAAGCTTCATGCGCCTTATTTCCTGGTTCATAAGTAACATCCTTCTTCAAGAACTGGGTTAGTGGCTGTGCAATCTTTGAGAAATTCTTGATGAACCTTCTATAGTAACCCACATGGCCTAAAAATGATCTCAACTTACTTCTATTAATAGGAAATGGTAAATCTTTGATTTTTGAAACTTTATCAGGATCAGTACCAATACCATCTCTGGATACAACATGCCCTAACAAAACACCTTTAGAACATCCAAAGACACACTTTGTAGGGTTTAGTGAGGCTTGTGCTTCATCTAACCTTTGAAATGCTATCTCCATCTAGTGCAGGTGGTCCAACTTGCTCCCATAGATGCAAAAATCATCCAGAAATACTCTGATGAAGGTCCCAATGTAGGGTTCAAACACCCTATTCATCAAACGTTGGAATGTTTTTGGAGCATTACACAACCCAAAAGGCATAACTCTATAAGCAAACATTCCCCAAGGAGTGGTGAACATGGTCTTCAAGCCCTGATCTTTTTTTTTGCTATACGAACTTGATTGTAGCCACTATATCCATCAAAGAAAACTATAGCACTCTGGCCACTACTTCGCCCAAGATCTGATCGAAAATGGAAGAGGGTAATGATCCTTCTTTGTTGCCTTATTGAGCTTCCTGTAATCAACACAAATGCGTAGATTCCCATTCTTTTTATTGAGATCACAATGGGAGAAACCCATTCGAATTCTCCACAAGTAAATATGAATCTGCATCAAGCAACTTATCTATTTCTTCTTTTACGGTCTTGGAAAAATTAGGATTCATTCTATATGACATTTGCTTTATGGGCTTAGCACCATCTACCGGTTCAACACAATGTTCTACCCAACTTACTTGACGGAGTTCCTTGTAATCAAAAGTGAATAGGTGTATGTACCTTCGAAAGAGCTGGAGGTAGGATTCCTTCTCACTCTCCATCACAGCATCACCAATCTTTATTTGTTGGAGACGATCATCAACTTCTTCTTCAGATAATTTTATGGGGTCATGAGTTGGTGTGACTAGAAGGATATCCATGACTGAAACATCCACCTCGCTTTCTTCATCTTCAGTGTCCACTTCACTGGTACTAGAGTAATCAGAGGATGTCCAATCATCAGTTTCATCACTTGAATCCACAGGTTCTACTTTATGATGTTGAGGGATCACGTTTATCTTCACCCTCTCTCTACCACATCCAAGTGTCATGAAACCTTCATTCCAGTAGTTTCTTGCATGAACTCTCCTTAGCCATGGTCTTCCCAGCAGCATTGGGTATGCAAAAGAGTACCATTTTCATCACCGAAAGTCTACCACACATACAACACCCATAATGAGATATTGCCACATTTGAAACTACACCTTCTAGTTTAGTTTTCCCTTATTTAATGACCTTAACATAAGTGTTGAAGGGCGATCAATTTTAAACCCAACATATTCATTACGAGACTCGGTCATTACATTAACTACAGAGTACCTCCATCAACTAAGACATCATGAATTGAAATACCATTACATAATACCTCGGCTTGTGGAGCATAGGGATCTCACCTCTGCCTCCAAAACAGGGGACCTCAACCTCCTTCCTTCTTAGAGCATTGAGTCCACCTCGCAACTCCGTCTCTTCTCGGAAGACATAGCCAAGAGTTGACCATATGTAATATTTGCGAGGCCTTTTGGACAGATCTTCCAAGATGGAGTATGGTCCTTGCCCTGTGAAATCGGAAAATCCCGCACACCCAACTTTCTTCTCCTATGTTTCTTACTAGTTTCTTCTTTCATCTTCTTAGGATCATTTCCATCTTGATTATCTTTTTCTTTCTTTCTTTTTGTTACAAACACATCTACTTCATTATTTCTGCTCTTATCTACTACATCAAAAGAATTCACAGGTGCTTTTCCTTTATCATTATCTCCTTTACCAGATGTAGAAGCTCTATCTGGACAATTATACTTATAATGACCCTTTTTATAACAACCATAACAAACAACTTCAGAAATATTTCTTTTTGGACCTCTATCTCCTCCCTAAGAACTAAATTCCTTTCCTTGAAGAAGATTAATAGTTAACTGACCCATCTTTTTGAGCAGATCTTCATACTCAGTAGATGTACTAGGAGAAATATTTGTGCTCACCGGGAGTGGTTGTGGATTCTGGACCAAAGGCGCGGTGTAGGCTCTACTTTAGCCACAATTTCTTTGGGCTCCTCTTCCATGCTTTCTTCTTGCCTTCTTGCAATCTCCTTTGCTTGTTCAATGGTAGCCGGGCGGTCATACTTCACTCATTGTCTGATCTCTAGCTTCATCCCAAGAATGAAGTGCTTACAGAGGAGATTATCCATGCCATTCATCAACCCATCCGCTAATCTTTCCTTCCGGATCTGGGCATCGAGCTTCCTCCTTAGCTCTAGAACACGAGCATAATAATCCCTTATCTTCTCCTTCTCTCCTTGGGATAGCTTTGTGATCTCGATCATGAGATCTGCATATTTCTGTTGTTCACCAAATTCTTCAAGAAAACTTTCAGTTAATAAATCCCATGAATTTTTCACATTATCACCTAGTGTTTCAAAACCACCTAAGTGTTGAACCATCCAAAAAGGTAGGAAAAATTCAGTCCATTGTTCCCTTCTTATAAGGCCATTACAAATACAAGATCATTTAAACTCTTTAATGAAAGAAGAAGCATCTTCATTAGATTGAGCTGAAAAAACAGGAATCTTTCCCATTTTCAAAAGTAACCACCATGAAATACCAACCCACAAGTACAATTAACAAGACTTATGTGCACAAATAATTGGAATCACTATACTAGAAAGTGACTTTACACCTTTCTACAGTAAAATAGAAATGACCATGGTAAACTATGGTAAAACTTAACTTCTTTGCGGTAAAGCCGACTTTATTGTGGTAAACACTATTCACGGTAAAAAGTGAAGTTACTGTGGTAAATACTATTCACGGTAAAAAGTGACTTTACTGTGATAAATACTATTCACAGCAAAAATGACTTTATCATGGTAACTACTATTCACGGTAAAAATGACTTTACCATGGTAACTACTATGCACAGTAAAAACAAGGTTACCCTCTAATTGATTTTTGACTAAGTGGGAATATCTCTCCAGAAAATCCACCAACGAGGAATGGTCCCGGCAACGGAACCAAAATGTCATCACCAATCCGGCACTATGATAATTCTTCACCAGGAACTCCTCGTGCTATGATTATTTACTAATGCACAGCCTTTAGTTTGGTGGATGTAATCTGAAACAAAACAACAACCGAACACAAGAATACCATCGACTATGATAAGACGGAATGATGACAAATCTGAAATATCAAAGTAAATTATAATATTAACATAAAATTGTTACAATCTCACCCATGAGGTACTTCAACAAGACTATGGGAGAAACTTTACAATTACACCTCTTGATGGCTTCTTGACACACCTTTAAGCGATGGCTTCCTTTGCACACTTCCTACAATATTTCTCACTACTTCTTTCTATGCTAAATGAGGGGGTAGCCTCTCTATTTATAGAACTTCCAGGCTTATCCATCTTATCTCTAAGATAGGATAAGAAATCCACTCTGACGAATCATATTCCATACCTTAACTCTTATCTCAGTACATGTAAGCTTATACATTGTTAAGATAAGATAAACCTTATCATTTTACATGGGTTCCACATTTTTAGACTTTTACAAATAAAATACACAAAATATTTATGACCTCACTCCTTGTCCTTATTAACAATATAATATTTCTAATTCCTAATCACGTAGACCCTACTTCTCTAATTACCCAAACTTTGACATTTTAACATTACCGGACCACTTACGACAAATATTTACTTTTACAACATTCCTATTGTACTTTTGTATTCTACCGTATTCCACATTATTGGCGGCACCGCATCTTGTGGCGCCGTTATATCTTCTATCGACGCTACTACTAATTATACTTAACAACATCCTATTCCTAATACATACATTAATGAAATAGAAATTATGGAGGAAAATTTTAGTGTCGACACTTCTACAACATTCACATTCTTTTCATGGCAGCCTTCTCCACCTTCAATCCTAAATACTCAAGTTCTATCTTCTTGTTCTCAGGGGATTCTAAGCAGCTCAAAAATTGGAAAAATGACCTTAATTTGGCTCAAAACTTGAGTGATGTCATAGGGAATGTATTTAGGAAAAACAACCTTGATGGAAGGAGGGCTGGAAATTTCATCAGATGGCACAAGGTTTTTAACAATTTGAGCATGGGGTGAAGCATAACTTTTGCTTGGGACGAAGGGCTCTTAGCAGATGTTTCTTTCTTAGGAACCTCTTTTGGGATATTAGAAAGCAATGGGGTTTTATTTTTGGCCTGAGGCCCAGCTCCCTTGATAGCCTTACTTCTTGTGTTATACTCCTTCTCTTGGGCCACCACAACATTCATAAGCAACTACCTATCCTCTTCCGAGGGTATACCTCCATCATACTTCTTGATCATCAACACCCTCAAGTATTCAAAATCATTATTGGGAAGCTCAAAGGCTTGTACATTATCAATTTCTAAAACATGAGGAGGAAAAATATGTACCCGTTGGATGCAATCCCAAAAGCTAGTAGCAGTCCTTGCACTTATCACTTTAGTGGATGTTTCTCCTTGACATGAGTTTATAGGGAAGTCCATCATGCAAGCATCATCATCCATATTACAATCATCATCTTCCTCTTCAATTTTCTTATCTGTTCCACATGGAGGATGGGGTAATAAACATCTGTCACACCAATCAATCTAATTTGCATCATCAACAACAACCACTCTAGCATTTAATGGATTAGGCACTACCTTACTTTCCTTGGCCTGAGATTGCCTATTTCCAAATCCAATAGGCCCTTTACCTTTGTCATCAAATCTCTTCTCATTCCTATGGTGATTTCGAATCTATCTTGTGCTTGTTGCCTAGGTTGACCTTGTGAAGTTTGTCCAATTCCCTTCTCAGCTCTTGCCAACTTGTAGGAAATCTCTTTGACAGCCCTTACCAAAGTTTTCACCACTTCCTCCAAGTCTACACTCTTTCTTGCTTGAGGCTTCTCTGGGTTTATTAGTTTAATACCTTCCCTCTTAGGAGGTTTTCCAATGGCCTTGATGTTGTTCTCAATTTACAGAGCCATAGTAAAGGCCTGCCTCAAAGTGCCAAGGTTTTTATCCCTCAAATAATATGCGGCCTTCTTGTCAAATGCATTAGCATACTTTATAAGACAAGATTCATCACATGGCCTCAAATTCATAGGCAGTCTTCTCAATGTCTTATTGAATCTCGTATTAAAGTCATGCACTAACTCATTAGGATTATTTTTAATATTCTTGAATTCTGACAAAAGAAACCTAGGGTCTGTTTTGTCACCATACTACAATCTAAATGCATTCTTCATTTCAGTCCAAGAATCAATAGAGTTATCAAGCAGAGCTTTATACCCGTCCCTTGCATCCTCTTCTAATGTATGAATAAAAATTTAATGTATACATCTTCAAACTCTATTTCAAAATCCTCCATCATATTGACAAAGAGTTTTGAGATCTTGATCATCGATTATTGCATTATTTCCTTGAAACTTAGGCAATCTTTTTCTTACATCCTGTGTGACATTCGGATAGCCATCCATACCTCTAGAAATAATGCAACCAAAGTATTAACAAAAAATGGAGGTTTGGGTGGAGGTGAGCCATATTATTACGAGGAGGTGACTCGGTTGAAGTAGTTGAGTAAGTATTGCAATATTCAACTGCGTGCCAATCAATTTCACCAATGGAGATCTCTTTTCTTGATGCTTGATCTCCCACAACCTTCAAAATTTTTCCTCCTTGTGAATTAGAATTTTCAAACTTTGGAAACAACCTTCTACTAGGGTCCGCAGCGAAGAAAGATCTTCTTCCTTCCAGCTTTGCAAAGGTTAGTAACAAATTCACAATTGATAGAGGTTAAGACAATGGCATTTATCAAAATCAAAACAACCTGGAGTTTCCACTAAGGATTTTCACCCTAGTTGTGCAAATGCACTAAAATAATCTATCAAATGTTTGTCAGCACTAAAAATCATGCAAAGATTTACAAATCAAACCCTCCTTCACCCAAATTTATCAATGGTGAGGCAAACATCTATACAATAACTGCTGGAAAAATTGGACATACAACACACAAAACTTATAACTTTGTTCAATTCTTACAGATATGATCAGAGAATGATGTTTACAAAACTTATTTGCACATAGAACTGTAAGAAACATTACCAAGGTTTGGAAAACTTTAAATTCTTCAAAGAAGTCCCTGAAGAACACCGAAAACATGTTGTTTGCATTCGTTCTCCTTTTCAGGCCGAGCAACAACACAGATTCGACAAGGAGCTTAGAGGTAGATAGATCATAAATGTGTATCGTTTTGTAGCTGGGGATGAAATCTAACTGACCCTTTGTTACTCGGGTTTGTGGAGAGATGGATAGCACCTTAAGAGGATGTGATCTTATCCTAACTATTTTAGGTTGTGCCTTTCAACCAAGGTAAGAGAACCTATTTTGTAACCTCGATTATTGAAGGAGATGCAAATACCTTTCTTTTGCACAAATTTTATAAAGAAAACCCTGGGAAAATATGATCAACACACCAAATTTGACTCTCACGAGTTGTCACTTCCAGATTATGGAGATATTTTTAGCATAGGGCTAAGGTTACTGAAGACATTTGGAATCCTGATCTATTCTGCATACTTTAGCAAATGGATTTTGTTCTTATGTGGATATCTGAGAGAAAAATAGGGGTAGTTCGGGGTAGGATTGGTTATTTTGAATAATTTTTTGGTGGGAGATCAACAAGATAGATTGGACTTTTCCAGATCCTTGAGAAAATTCACAAAAATGGAGAACTCAATAACAAAAAGCTTCAAAATAGTCAAAACATTCCTTCAACCAGAAGGTGTGCATCAATGGAGGCCAGACATTCACTTTTTCACACAATCTTTGATATTCTAGCACAAAGGCTCGAGTTAGAAGACCCAATAAAACATTGAAATCTAAGATAATTCATGCCCGAGGTACACCCAGAGGCTTACAAACAATCTCTATCAAACAGATGAAAGAAAAGTAATTTTGAATCGTTTATTTCATTCCCAAATGAAAGCTCTTCTAAAAATTGAAATTGCATATGCCACTAAACTATCACAAGGATTGAGATTTGTGTGGTTTAAAGAGATTTTCATACAATATTGCGATAGGAACATGAAAAACTACTTGCATGAGACATTCGAAAGTGAAATAACCACAAAAATTTCCAGAGATTTAACATGAACTAACTCAAAGTTTATCTCATTTCATCAGTAGAGGAGAGTTATTTAAACAATCTCAGAGTGTGTTGATGGCTATACACTTGTAACCAACTCAACATGAATGAAAAATCTAACACATAGGAAGTTAACTTGGTTTCCCAAAGAAAGTTTTCTCATAAGATGAGCTTCTCTCAAAATTTTCTCATGAAAATGAACTCGACCATTTGCATGACAAATTCATGCAATATATAACTTTCACTCACTCACTCACTTTGCCCTCAAATCTTCCCTCCAAAAGTGGAATATTCGAAGCACCTTTGCTTTGCAATATTTTTGGAAAATGACATTTAACAAACTCATAAAAAGTTACTAGTTGTTCTTTCAAAAGGTGAATCATTACAATAATTTCATCATTCTTCAAAGTGGAAGCATGTTTTTCATTTCCCACACATGTAGATCCCTTTCATTTCATCATTTCAACTTTTCCCTTCCCAATTTTTACTCTACAACTTTGGATCTGGTAATTCACATTTTCACGAACCAGAGTAAAAATTTATTTGAAAAATGCCTTGGATTCACAAATTGAACCCCCAAATTGATTAATCCGAACCCTGCAGGCTAAAACAACATGAATTGGCAAAAAAATTGATGAATATTGATGCAAAAAATGCATCTCGAAACTTCCTGAAGCTCAAATGGTGGCCAAACTAGTGAAATGCACAGCTACCATTAATATGTTCCTCAACTTCAAATTTGAGCCCTCCACGTGGCAGATTTGGGCCTCGGGACATCTTTTTACCTTTTTACTACTTTTGGAAAAGTTGAAAAATTTCTTGATTTCCTCCGCCACTCCACCGATGAGATTTGGGCTTGAAATGTGGTGCAATATGACTGGATATGGAGTCGTGGCTCAATTTTACACATTTTGCATCTTTTTGGAAAAAGGAAAAATTTCATTTTTCCTCCGTGGCTCGCCCTTCCGCTTCAAGTTTCTAAAGTGGGTCCCAGTGGAACCCGGGTACCTTTATGCCTTTAACTCTCTTTTCCCTTAAAGGAAAAATTTATCACTTTTCCTCCACCAGCCTGCACCTCCACTATTGACTTCTCAGATGAATTTTGACTTTTTACCCTCGGGCTTGCGGGTTAGTTTGATACTTTGAGTCATTTGAATACAAGAGGAAAAATTTCCAAGTTACCCCGATGGTCTGCCTCCCTACCTCTTTGACTTTTCAAACTACCATGTGTCACCACGGTGCACCTTGAGGTGGTCTCAAAATTTGATACCTTGAATGAGCGTGGGCTCGCCATGTGTCCTATTTCGGTGAGATTTGTCTGAATGCTTGAAACCCAAGCGGAAGGCACCATGTGTCATGCTCGAGGCAGTATCCTTTTAGCCATTGAAAATTCTAAGTAAAATGCAAAGCAAGTGGAGGCCTCCATGTGTCCCCATCTTGCCAAGCCTCCACATGTCCTCCCGAGTACTATTTCAAAGCCAGACCAAAAAGTTGATTCTCAAATGAGCGTCGTTCACCCACGTGGACATATTTTTGAGTTGAGGCTTTTTATAGAATTTTTGAAGTATTTAGCTAAGCCACATCCAACCAAAAGGTGCCACATCCCCTATAGATGCAAGGATGCAAATTTTACTAGGAGAAAACACCCATCAAACCATAAAATACAAAAACATGAGCATTTGAGCCTGAAAATGAAGTTTTCTTCAATGACAGAGAGTTTAGACTATTGCAAGGCTCAAATATGATCCTTAGGGACACATCAACCCATTATTCTTCAAGTATTTCAAGGTAGAACATTGAGAACACAAATTATGACTGTGGTAATAGAGGGAACAGGAAAACATGAGTTTTTCGAAAGGATAGAGCCCAGGGAACTCAAAATATAGACCTTTCCAGAGGAGCAAAGAAACTAGGAGACAAATATGGACCCATACATGATCTTTGATCTAAGGCAAGCTAAAAATGGCAACAAAGACCAGCCAAGCACAACATGGGGAAGGATAAAATGACAGAGGCCGTAAATCAATAAATTTCCAAGGGCACAAATGGGGTGAGACAATTTTGAGCACCAACATGTTCTTCAATGCCGCAATTTGGAATTGGATTTTGTGCATTAAGACCAAATGGGCTACCGCCAATGAAGTTGACGTAGGGTTTGGGTTGCGCCATTCGATTGGTTGAAGGATTCTAATTGAATGAATGAAAGGCCTACTAGGTGGAGGTGTTGACAAGGTCCTTCTTAGTGGAGATGGAGATCTTTGATCTCTTCTCCCTCTCCTTGCTCTATCTGGGGATAAATGTAGATAGACAAATAGCCCCTCTTATCTGGTTCTTGACCTTTTTTGGATACTTCTCATGAATTTGCTAGGATTGGATTGCTGAAATCATTAGATTTTGTGCCCCTTTTTTCTTTTGGATTCGTCGGATGTGCATTTTAGAGCTCCTTACAAGATGGGAGATCACAATAAGTACACATCAATCTTGCTGCAATAAAATGAAGACTGCTGGTCCCACCGGGCATGCCAAATCTATTGATGCAGAATCACAACACCCCTGGAGTCTGTAACTTGATGTGTTGAGACTCACAGTGTGATTGCATAACATGGAGCATCTCTCAAAGTGTGGGACTTTGCGAATTGAGAGAGCTCTCCGGATGAAGGCCAACTCCTATTCCTCTGTTCAGGTGCACACATTCAAATTACAGAGGGTTTTATCCTAAATCCTATTCTAATTTTCCAAGGAGACAGAGTTAAGGAGATGCAAGAAAATAAAACCTAAACTAACAAGGGTGATGCACCAAAGGAATGTTGAAACACCTGCTTTGCTATAAACACAAACCATAAAAATGCAATACTATCACCATGCACAAATAACTAGGATTGCAATGAGTGATCAAAAAGGAGACAATGAATGCAACAGAGAGTTGAAAATCATCCACAAACATGCATTATCACTCCAAAAGTTGATACAGTGCATTATAATGGCCAAGAGGCACAAACTTGCATTACAATTTGAATGGAAGGCTTGAAACTCCACAAAATCACTTGCAGATAAGAGAAGAAGGGAGGGAGCAGAGCAAAAATGTCAAACCTTTTGAAAAATACACCTCCTTACAATATATAGGAAGAATGAGAGAAAGAGGTAGAAGAAATCTAGACTCTTGTTCAACCACCCCAGAGATGCATTGAATCCTCTTGCAAAATTAACGGGTCTCATGACACAATTCATGCCCCTATTGTCGTTTCTTGTTGGGCAAGAAATACCTCCTTACGGTAGTGGGTGAGAAACATGACAACCTCAAGAATGACACTGTATTTACTCCAGTCATAGTTGAAATCATCTGAAGATCAGGGTTGGGAGCTCAATGCGGGATTTCACAATCTTTTCAGATCCAAGCATTTAAAAATCTTGGTGGGATTTATGATTCTCATAATCTTTTCCAAATTTCTTTGGAGTTGGAATCTACCCTTGAGATCTCAATGGAGCCCGTGCATCTTAAGATTTAGCTGCCATTTTTCACTCCTGAAGTTCTGTGGTTAGAAACTTTGTCTCACCCGTGGCGTGCTCTGTTTCTTTGTTTTTGGCTAAGTCCCCACCCATGACTGGCAGATCAACTATGTTTGACCCTAGAAATGTGGAAGGCTTGCACTTTTTTGGGGCCTGCCTTCGGAGTTGATCTTTGAAGTTACGTCGGTGACACATAGTGCCTTTTATGAGTTCTACCTGTTTAGAATTTTCAATGACCAGATCTACCTTTTCGAGCTCTAGAAATGTGGTCAGCTAATGCTTATTTGGGACTTTCCTTTTTGCTTCTACCTTTGAAGTTGCACCAACGAGGCACATGGAGGCCTCCGCAGGCTTTAGACTTTTCTACAAATCGGTTCTACCTTTTTAGACTCTGTACATGTGGAGGGCTAATGCTAATTCAGGGTCTCCACTTTGGGTTGCGCCTTTGAAGTTGCTCCTGATGAGGCCATAAATTGGCCATAAATTACCATTATTTTGTCCTTCCAAGTTACCTTTGAAAGTGGATTTAAATGTAATCTAGGAACTTATAGTTTGCTTAAGATAGAGTATAAGATATATATCTTATTCATTTTTTAGAAATATTTTGTTATCTATCTTGTTGACTAATCCTATTGATTATTTGGGAAAATATGCAAAGTCTTGTGTATGCAAGCCATAAAGGAAAAATAATGCTAGTATTGGGAAAAGTGGAATTGATCATGAATAGTACATTTAAAATCAAATCTGATTTCATATTCAGATTCCTCTCGAAAAATTATGCAAGTTCAAAACAAGAATCATCTCAATCTGAGGTCGCATGTAAAATTTATAGTTGTTTTAAGTTAGTTGTGGAACTCGCAGAGTTAGTTAGGAACTCACGAGTTAGTTTGAGAACTTGCAGGTTTAGTTCTAGAACTCACAGGTTTAGTTTGAACTCAAAAATTTAGTTCTAGAATTTGTATCAATTGAATGACAGTTAGTTTCAGAACTTTCAATTCATGGAAAAATCAGATTTAGTTCGAAACTTGCAGATTTAGTTCTGGAACTTGCATAAAAGGAATGACAACTTTAGTTCCGGAACTTGCATTAACGGAATGATAGTTTTTGAGGGATTGTGAAAATCAGAGATTCCAATGGGAAATATAAGAGAGGGTTTTTTTTATAGAAATGTTTTAAAAAAAAACCTCATTTAGATTTACTACAGGTTTTACCAATGAAGAGAGATCTAACTTTTAGTGAGCCACAGTCTGAGGAAAAGTGTATTAGACGAGCACTAAAATTTTCATTAACAGAAACATAAAAGTAAAATAGAAAATATGAGAGAGGTTTTTGTTCATATCAACGTGTTTAACAAAACCTCATTCATACTTTCTACAAAGTTATACCAATGAAGAGACATCTAACTTTTAGTGAGATGCGGTCAAGAAAATTATATCAGACAAGCACTAAAAGTTTCATAAATAGAAACAAAAAAGTCAAATAGAAAATATGAGAGATATTTTTGTTTATAGAAATGTTTTTAACAAAAACCTCATTCATATTTTCTATAGGTTTTACCAATGAAGAGAGATATAACTTGTAGTAAGCCGTAGTACGAGGAAAATGTAGTAGACGAGCACTAAAAGTTCCATGTGAAACAAAAAGTCAAATGGAAAATATGAGAGAGGTTTTTTTCATAGAAATGTGTTTAATAAAAGCCTCATTAATGTTTGTTACATGTTTTACCAATTAATAGAGATCTAACTTTTAGTGAGTGTAGTCCGAGGAAACGTGTATTAGACGAGCACTAAAAGTTTCATAAACAAAAACAAAAAATTCAAATGGAAAATCTAAGAGAGGTTTCTGTCCATAGAAATGTTTTTAACAAAAACTTATTCATATTTTCTACAGGTTTTACAAATCAAGAGAAATCTAACTTTTAGTGAACTGAGCTGGTCGAGGAAAAAGCGTATCGACAAGCGTCAAAAGTTCCTGATAAAAAACAACAAAGTCAAATGGAAAATCCGAGAAAGGTATTCGTTAAAAATCATATTTTGAGAAAAATTCTCCATCCAATAATGTATAAAAATAAAATCATTATGATTCTTGTTACAAAATGCAAGGAGAAGATTTAGGAGAAAATCTTCCTAAAATAAGCAACATAAGATTTGACTTCAATAATATATCTCTCTCCATATTCGTGGAGATGGAGATATTAGTTGTTAGGATTGGAATAAAGATAATATTAGATTGTATTTCCTAAAATAAGGAGTTGGTTGGATGCATGAATTATAAATGCAACCATCCCACATTGAGATATGTAATTTTCTTTCTCCCAAGAAATAAAGATATGTTCTTTCCTCTCAAATATTTTGTAGTTTTAAAATCAGAAGTATGATTTAAATCCTCTTCCAAGATATGATTTGGCAACTCATTTAAAGGAAGATGGATCTATGTATTTATGTTATGTTTATTCATTTGTCTGTAATTCATTTTGTTGTATTGTTTTTATTTTTGTATTGTGAAAATTCAGTTTGTTGTGAACATGCAGGTGTTTTTTTAATTATGTTTATTTCCAATTCAAAAATTTAAATTTATGCAAGTGTGTTTAAATTGCTGTAAGTTTTATTTCCTTCATACAAGTGTGATTTATTTTATGTAAACTTTATTTTGCAAGTTTGCATAAATTTCTGCATGTGTGCTTTCAATTTATGCAAGTTTGGATTATGTTTAAGGGAGCTACTTTCCAAGATATTCTTCTCTTAATGAATACAACCTTTAGACACCAACCCATATTGACATTATTAATGATGAAGATTGATGACCCTCATCAGCGCCATTGTGACATGTGGAGGCTTCGCTCACTCCCTTAAACTTAGTCAATTCGGTCTGCTCCCTTTCTCGGTCCCTGAATACGTGGAAGGTTGGTGCTTGTTTGGGAACCCACTTTTGATTCTACCTTTGGAGTTGCGTCAAGCTGACACATGGCTCCTTCCATGGCTCTGCTTTATTTTCTTCATTTTTTGCCTAAGTACCTTCTGTTTGGTGAAGGTATTATGTCCAACCCTGGACACGTGGAGGGTTCCGCTAATGGTTGGACTTTTTCAATGACCGGTACCACTTCCTCGGGCCATGGACACATGGAGAGTTTGCGCTTGTTTGGGGTCTCCATTTTGTAGTGCCTTTTGGAATTGCGTCGAGCTGACACGTGGGGGCCTCCGCTGACCTTGCAAATTTACACTTGGTGAAAAAACCTCCACGGGCTCGCAGGCCTGCACTTGAAAATCGTGCCATTTTACGAAAAGTGAAAAAGTTACAAAATTCCCCCATAGATCCGACGATTCAAATTTACCCTTGGGAAAAATTTCCTCCACATCCCTGCAGACCTACTTAGTAAAAGAAATCATCCCAGGCCCATCGGCCCACATTTTTCACTTAGCAAAAGAAATCCTTCACGGGCCTATGGGCCCACAATTTTAACTTATGTCTTTTGCGAAAAATGAAAAAATGCTAAAATATCTCCTACTACCCCACCGGTCCACAATTTTCCCATTTAGCAAAAGTCTTCCCAGGGCCGTCGGTCGGCTCGCATTTGGCAAAATATCCTCCCGAGCTGCTTTGGCCCGCCATTTGCAAAATATGAGTTAGAAGGACTTCTTTATATTTACGGAAAGGGGAAGAAATTTCCTATTTGATGGATGTTCTTTTAGTGGACCTTAAGTGCTTAAAATATATACAAAATTCAGATTGAAGCATGAAAAGGGGGAAAATGGTATTAGTTGCCCAAAAATAAGTCTTAGCTTATTTTGGTCAACACATACATACATATATACATACATACATACATACATATATTTGTGTGTGTGTGTTAATGTTAGGGAAACAATGTAAATTTTATTATCTCCTCTATAAATTGATATATTTTTAAAAAATCAATTAAAATTCCTATTTAAGTATATACGTGAGGTGTTGACACTCATTTCTATAATTCATGACTTGGAACAACCTAGATTGTACAATACTCTTACACTAGCTCTCACTTGTCAATTTAACCAATTAGGTTGTCCCTAGATATGTATCAATCATTATTTCTTGTATACATAACCTACTTGTTCACACAATTGTCATATTAGTCAAAAAATTTAGGCTATACCCTTGCATATCAAAATTCTAACTTACAGATTGCCCACACATGCATCGAGATCATAACAGAGATAGGGACAACCATACTACCCATATGCTATGGCCGGTTAAGAAAATTTGCTCCCTCCTCCTCTAATGGCACAATTGTAATGTGAATCCATTTGGTACATACCTAATCAACCTTATTCAAGTTTTCCACAATCAAACACACATATATAAGAATGTTATCGATCTCCCATTGAGAGGGGAATTCATTCTACTAGAATCCTACCATTCCAATGAGAAAAATCCAAGATAAATCACAAGAAAAGATATTCAAAGACTCCCTTGAGCTCCACATACTCTGCATACTCATTCTTAGGCATTCATACACTAAGTTCTATAGATACAAAGGCCCATTGTCAAATTCAAATCAAGGTAAGGAAAGTATCAAGTACAATTCTATTCTTGCAAGATCATGGTTGTGAATTTAATTTCCCACAACCCACCTAATATTTAGTTTGTAGCACTCTCTCACCATCTAGGGTTTTGAAGAATGGATTAGTTGCACAATGTTAGAGGTCCAGATTCTATACAAGAGTGGATCGGGAATTAGTTAATAGGAACATGAAGTTACATAGGCTGAAAGTTTAGAAGGACCAAAGTGTACATGGAAAAGGCCATAGTGGAGGTATGCTTTGGGCCATACCATACACCATGGTCAAGAAAGCGGCAGTCACCGTTTCAATAGAAAGGTTCTATTAGCTCATTTCTAGCCATTTCTAGTCATCATATCAACCCAAATCAACACAGAATTAGGTTTCCAACTAAGTCTTCTTATCCCTCTCATTGTTAATACTTGGCTACATTGTTTATCATTGTTTATTTTTGTTCATATGACTATTCCTAATATTATTGCAATTATCCTTGGCAAATAATTGATTAGCATAATGTTATAGGATTATGGTCGCACTAAAAAGGGGGATCGTGCCTTATGGGTGGATTCTATATCTTCTCACTTCACCATTATCCCTCTACTATTATTGTTCTTGATTTTTTTTTCAAGCCCCCTTGGGTGGTATCTTCCCCTATTGTAAACCAATCCCAATTGCCTCATATTGAATCAATGAATCATATTCAACAAGCTCCTATTGTGGTGGTGAAGGATAGGAAAACCTCCTCTTCTCCTTATAGGTATCCCTTTTGACCTATTACCTCTTTACGCGTTCTTCTCCCGTGTGATTCTAGTGATGAGCTTAATGAGGAGTGGATGGTAGTCCAAAACAAGAAAAGAGACTCTACTAAAATGCAATCATCCCCTTCTTATATGAAACTCACATGACATTCTTCAGTTGTTAGTAGATTGTATCTATTTTATGTTGGTGTTGCATAGGGGCTTGATGCTACCTAACATTTGTTTATGTCATGTTTTTTTTTATGATCATTGTTGTATCTAAGCTTCGTGAATTTCCCCCTTAGGTATGGTCCTAATCAACAAACCTTTATCCTTAATATAAAAATTGATTAGGATAATCTACCATGAATTTCTACCCCCTAAGATATCAACTATTTAGGTTAACTAATTTTGTGAACCCCACTCTAGATCAAACCCTGGTTTCTATAGGGATTCTTCTTCTTACTTTATTTAAGATATATCAATTTTTATAGGATTTGTATTCGCATTATATTCTAATTTCATCCTTTTTCTTGTGCTCAAACTTAGTTTCAAATTTATCCCAGAGGTCTCATGGTTGGTCTTCCTCTTTCAGTCACTTTCTAGGGCTCCTAACTATAAAATCACTTTTTGTTTCATTTCTCACGCATAATGACTCTAATTTTCAATTCCTTTTAGGGTATTTTTAATGTTTTCATATAATCAACAAAAATCTCTTTTTCTTTTCCAAAATTTGTTGCACACTTTTTGGAAATTAAAAATTACTATTTATAGTAATTAGGGAATAATCAAAAAAATATACACTTTTGGAATTCTCCCCTATATGTGTATCTTTCAATTTATCAGTTTCAAATAACTCTTTTCATTTTGCAAAATTTAAATTCTATTTCGAGATATGGTGATTTTATTCATTAGACGACATTCACTTTTTGCTCCATATCATTGTTTGGGTTTTATCCTTACAATATCTTAATTTTTGGCCCTCTATATGCTTATTATTTTCCCTTTTTTTGCAAATAGTTCAACTTCATAGGGTTTCCCAATGATTATATATTCTTTCAAATGATGGTTGAGGCTTCTCCATTGTATATCCAAGTCAAAATCCATAATGTATTGGTAAAATGTTCTCTCATTGATAATGATTATGGGCTTAACATATGTATCATTTATTTTTTATGTTATATTAGACTTTATGATAATGACTTAACTCCCTCTTCCTTATGCACTTTTGGTTTTGAAAATACACGTAAGAAACTATTAGGGGAGATCAATTTTCTAATTACGATCGGTCTTTATACTCTTAATGTTCCATGCCATGACATGTCTAATAATCTCAAATTATAATATTCCCCTTACGAAACCTTTGGTTACATGATATACACCACCTTAGAACCTCTTGGGCCCAAAAATTTCTCATCAAGGATCCACTCATATCTATAATTGGGGTATTCTACAAGATCTCCTTGATACAAATCCTTTTGAATAGGATATTTCTTCTTCCTCTCAAAATTTTATTTCAACTACATTTGTGCACAATTTTCTTTCTAATGATACATGTGTTCCTTCCCTCTTCCTATAAATAATATTGTATCTACTCATCCACAAAATGTTATTACAAATGATCATTATCTCTCTTTGTAACATGATGTCTTAGATGATTGTGAAAATAATGTTGTTATAAATGATGAGTGTATTTCTACTATTTCTTTTCAAAAGGATATTTTACATAATGGTGAACATAATGATGCTTATATTTCTTCTTCTTATTTTTCCCATGCTAAGGAATTTTTTCCATAATGGATTCCAATCTCCCATTCCTTATACATTTTCTCGTAGCTCTTTTAGTTCCAATGTAACTTCTCCACTAGCTGACCCAAATATCCAATTCAAACCTAATCTTTTCCCCATGGCTACATATAATAGTAAGATGCAACCATGGGGGTTCACTTTAAAACGTATTTTATATTACGTTTGTTTGAATGGTATTAAATAATACCCTTAATATTAGTTTTTACATCTAATTATTCAATCGATAATACCCCCCCTCTGTTATATTATTAGAATGAAAATATCCCCTATTTTTTCCATATACCTTACTTACAATTTTATTTACCCCTTTTTATTTCTACCTTAATATATCAAATAGAAAATATACCATGTTTTCCACTCAATTATTATCTTCATAATATACCTTTTCTCTAGAAAAATATTTCAAGCCATTTAATACACAATATCAATTATGTTAATGTTAAACTTATACATTTATCAATAGTTATTCAAATAGTTAAGATGGTGAAATAATATTGTTTACATTGAAAAGTATACTAAATCCTAGTTTTCTAAAATATTATTATTTCTTGGTTAAGAATCTCCTAATTATATTTCCATATTCAAATAAATATTATAATTTAACTTCATGACAACACTCCTTTTAAAAATTTAAGGTATTTAGTTTTAAAACTAGGGTCAAATATTTTAATATAATGTTAAAATTAACCCCACCTCTCCTTCGGCACACCTCTCTAACCTAACCCCGATGCCTAATTCAAAATATTAGTAAATTAAACTCTTACACCCCTAATGTCTACCAATATATTGAATTTGATTTTATCAATTTTAATTACATCAATATTAATGAATGTGATACGATATTGCCTTGCCAATGAAACCCCATGGATGTAATCACTCATGGAGCCTATTACTAACTATGTTATTCATACACAAGAAATCCTTTCTCGAATGCATGTTTTAGATAATTTTTGTCCAAAATAGCACCCCATGCTATTTTGAACAACTCATCCAAGTTTTTGACTTATGCATCCCTAGATTAAAGACCCGCGGATTGAAGAAGTTGAGGACACAATCTTCTAAAACATTGTGAAAAACTTAGTGTTTCACAACATGGAAAGTACAATATTATGGCTGGTAAAAGATGGAATTTTTGGATTTGGTGAATTCAATGTGATAAATCATGTAGTCCAACCAGAAAAATCCACGTAACAAAGGAACATAGTCACGGGTAAAAAATGATGTACAACAAGGAAGAAGACCTATGCAACATAATAAAAGCATTCAATAGATAAGTGCAAAAATTTTCAAAACTTGTGGGATGTGAAAATTTAATAAATGAAAGAGGAAGCCATGGATAAAAAAATCATCTAAATGCTACAAGACATTAATAAGCTTAGCCTATTTTGTATCAGACACTCAACACTCCACCAACTCAAATTTAATTTTGAGCGGCACCGTCCTCCTACATTGATGATCTAATGGTGTCCACTTGGAGCAATGTTAGGAAACCATACCTAATCTATTATTGTTCCTTGGTGGTGGTAGGTGGTTGATTTCATTAATCATTGGATGTGATTGATATCCTCCTCTCCTCTTTCTCTAAAATTCTATAAATGAAAATGAAAATGAAAATGACACAATATGACATTTTTTGAACTTACAACACCCCTTTATGATATTACAAAAAAATTCTCATGGCCTCTGTAAATCACATGTTAATATTTATTACCTTATATTTGTGTCTATAAAAAGTAAATTTTTGATATTAATGCATGTTTGGCTTCATTACTTTGAATGTTTTGCATCCGGTATGAACATATTTGTTCTCTTGCATTCCTTCATTATTTTGTACTTATTTTCATTTAAAGTTGTGTGCATATTTTAAATATTCAATTTTGTATTCACGTCTATCTCTTTTACCTCCATCATCAATCAATTTTCCGTTTGATACATCACCTCCTTTTTATTTTAGATCTTTCTTTATCTTACCCCTATCTATTTAGATTTTCTTAGTTTAGGATTAGATAGTGTTAGAGTACAAGATGATTAGAGTGTTTGGAGTGAAATGGGGTGAGAGGAAAAAACCATTTTATATGAGGTTTTATTGTGATTTTCCCGAAACTTTCAAGATGTTTATGTTTTCACTAAATTTATGAACCCAATTTCAGTAATGTGTGAGTTTTAATGACAACAATTTTTGCATGCCCGGTGGGATGGGTTTGATGATATTTACACCATCTACACTAAGATTAGTGTGTATCTTAGCATATTTCATCTTTTAGAGGAACCTTTCTATACATATGGTGACTCTTCAATTTAAATCATGTTGATTTAGTAGTCTAGTGCCCACTTCTATGAGAATAATAAAAACAAGGAATAGTGTATCAAAAGGCAAACCTTTTTAGTACCTGTGAATCTCACTAAGGATAAGAAGATAAATATCATTATAAATATATACATCACCTTCAAATAGAAGTCTTTCACTCCTCCTAGTAGATCATTCACTTTTCCCATTAGAAATTTAAGGCCTATTCCTTTCATGGCACATCAAAGGAATCTCCCCTTTGTAATTTTTCATGGTGGTATTCCCTTGTCCATAAATGTCCAACATGATATATATATATATATATATATGTATGTATGTATGTATGTATGTATGTATGTATGTATGTATGTATGTATATGTAGTCATTGAAAAGTATTCCTTTCTTCAATGGTGAAAACCTTAAAACCCTTGGAGATCATATCCATGATTTTGTAAATGTATGTTTAGTTCACATTATTACTAAGGATGATATAACAATTAGGCTTCTAGTTTCTTATTAAAAGGAAAATCTCTTCAATGGTTTGGGAGCTTGTGGCCTTCTTCCATTCACGCATGGGATGAGCTTGGAACATCCATTTTTAGTAATTTGATGAAAAAGTAGACAACATATCTTAATTAGAACAACTAACAACCATTAAGAGGGGCCCTAATGAACTCATGGAGGATTTCATCTTCATATTTGAGAAAGCATGGGATAAAATTATCTCTTTTGATACCAACTCCCCAAGTTTCTTTCCTATATTTTTAAAGATATTTGAATTCTAATATAGCTCTAATGATAAAAAAATATGTTTTTTTCAACTTCCCTGATGCATTTGCAATGTCTATTACATCTGAAAAATGTTTGATTGAAGATGGAAAGATAGCCCTTAGATTTCCTATGCCCTTATGTCCTAAATTCACTCAAAATTATAATCTCTACCTTGTTATTAATCCTAAGCCAAGTGTTTCTTCTTCCGCATGCACTACCTATTCTTCCGAAAAATAAAATGACGATGACTTTAGATTTCGGTTAAGAACTTGTCTAATGAAATTGTCTATCTAAAGTGGAAACAAGATCAATCTTATAGAAATTGCCCAAATTCTAACTAGGGGAAATCTTCACGCCAAAATTTTAATCAAGGTTATCATCAGAAAACCCAATATCCAAATCAAAGATATGGAAAAATTAGAAAATTAATATATTATAAGGCCAAAATTCGTATTTAGCTCTTCAAATAGTTTCTCCTACATAGCCACTTCTCGACCACGAACTCAAGAAAAGTGCTCATTCCGGTGAAAAATAATGTGATACAGAATATGAATGGTGTTTTACATGCAATTAGTCATATAATCAAAATTCTTGTGCAAATGACATGTAGGTCTAGTCCCTTATGGTGAAAAATTATTTCAATCAATGAAAATCAGTAGTAAAAAGGACAACACTAGTGTATAGGTGGTACAAGTATCTCGCTCCTGAGCCTAACTTCATGTCTTTTAGGTCTAATGATTTCTATGCGATTAACAAGCCACAAAAAGTTTAAATAGACCGCAAATCCATGTGAAGAATCATACAAGGTCAAAAAGATGCAAATTAAAATGCATACTCCATCCAATTCATTGTTAATTCCACATTTCAAAGAAATACAATCTTAGCCAAAAAAATTCTTCATCCACTAATCTATTAAAAAAATAAAATATTCCAACCAAATAACTTCCACAGATGGAATAAACAAGAAAGGATAATGCCATACATTTGATTCACAAATCCATAGGTATCCCTTTCAACATTTTCAAGAAAATAAATAAGATAATATTAGATATAATAATGTTGGATGCCCTATCAATCCCATCTCAAATGGATCTTTAATAAGAAATATTGAAGTAGGTTCCCCAATATGAACCAACTATGTAGAAAACAGACTCTGAGGTCAACATGTGCTAACTAAAGGAGGAACAAGTAAGAAAGGTTAAGAATCCCCACCCTTTTATATGTCTCTAATTATAGGAAAACACCTAGTGCATAATTGCATGATTGACTCATGTGTTAAGACCTCCATAATGCCCAAGAATTTATTTGATATTACAGCAATGAATATAATCCACTTTCTAAAGGTTTTTTCAACTTGATGGCTCAACTGTTAACATTTTAGTAGTGATAAAAGATATTCATTTAACCCTTATTTTTTTCCAAGTCTTACCATAATTCAATATATCTCAATTATAGACTTGCCTTCTTTTTTTCCATTTTTATATCAAGAGATTTTACAGCCAAGGTGGGTGGATATTTTTCTTCTAATTGGTCTCACATGTGCCTAAGATATGGTACAAGATTTACCATCAAAGTTCATCCCATATATTCTTATCGTGTTTAATATTATAACCCTACTCCTCTCAAATCTAGTTACACTATACATAAAAATGAAGAACACGAATCAATGTTAGTTAAATATACCACTCCTCCTTGTTCGAGTCCTTGATCTTTTGTAGGATGAATGGGAAGAGGAAAACTATGAGTTTGATCCTTCTAACACATAAGTGGAGACTAATTTAAGTACATATTGTATTTATGAATAAGATTTCATAGCCCCATGCCGCAAAAAGAAGATAATGATGCTTCGGTCTATAAAAGATGTTCTTTGATGGTTCTAAAAGAAGAAATGGAGCAGGGGAAGGTGTAGTTATTATTTATCCAATGGAAAATAAATTATTATTTTCTCATAGGTTGTAGTTTCCGTATTCAAACAATCTAGTGGAATATGAGGAATTGATCCATGGATTAATTTTAGCATATAAAAGATAGATTAAGGCCTTGCAGGTGTTTGGGCATATTAAATTAGTTATTCACCAAGTTAAAGAAAATTACGTAGACAAAAATAAACTTTTTAAGGATTGTAGAAATAGATTTTGGGACATCTTGGAAATTTTTTATGTCATAAAATTGCAAGGGGTGCTAAGGATGTTGAAAAAGAAGAAGATCATATGGTGGCCATTGGATCACAATTTTCACTAATTGAAGATATCATCTGGGAAATGAACATATTAGGATGGTTTTGAGACCATAAATTCTTGGAAATGAAGTCAGCTAGAAAATATTTGATAGTGATGAACAAATTAGTCGGTTCATCCGAAATGAAGTTAAATTCTCAAAATTACAATCTGATTTGTAATATGGTTATGGTGATTAGATCATTTGGCTAATGACAAACAAATTTACTAAGAGACTTCTTATTCTTGATGAGATATTCATCCATGATAAAGAGTTACAAGGGGGAGAAATCATATAATAGAAAGTCAAGAGGACTACCAATTAGTCACCATTACACAAGACAAGAAGTTATTACTTGAAAATGTATGTGATGAAACTGAAAGGAAAGATTTAATATCCTTATCTCAAAAATTTAATGACTTCTTCTCATGGATTTATTAATATATTAAGGGTTTTGAACCCAATATTTCTCAACACAATATAGATCTTGATCTTTATGCCAAGCCAATCGGTAGGAACAAAGGCTGTCAATCCCAAAATAGAGCCCTTATGAGAAAATAAATAATCAAACTCATTGATGCTAAAATTATAATCCCCATCAAGTACTCCTCTTGGGTGGCTAACTTAGTCCCTTCTAGGAAGAAAATGGAGAAATCGGGTTTTGAAAGGGACTTGAATAAGGCCTCTTTAAAGGATCATTATTATTTACCCTCTATTGAGCAATTTTTTTAAAATAGTAGCATGAACTATAATATTTTCTATGTTAGATGACTACTCATGTTTCAATCAAATCCAAATTAAGAAAGAAGATCAATATAAGACCGTGTTTACAACCAAATGGGGAACATATGTATATAAGAATTCAAATATGGGTGTTGCATTTAAAATAGCCATGGATATTGAATTCAAGGGTTATATAAATAAATTCATCCTCATTTACTTAGATGATATGACTATTTTATCAAAAGATATTAAATATCATTTCAGTCAACTCAAAAGAATTTTGAGAGGTGCAAAGAGTTTGGAATGTATCTTAATCATAAGAACTACATTTTTGCAATTCCATAAGGAAGAATTTTTGGTCATGTTGCTTCAAAGGATGGCATTTCCATTGACCTTGAAAGAATCTCTAGTATCCTTTCTCTATCCTGGCCAACTCACAAGAAGCCTCTATAATATTTCCTTGGTAAGATTAATTTTTAGGAATTTCATTCCTAACTTAATTATACTTGTCAACACCATTACCTTGATGCTCAAGAAAGATTCAAATTTTAAATGGACCATCACGGGAAAAGTTGGCTTCATCAGGATCAACCAAGAAATTTCAAAAGTTCCCAAACTTATCAACCATGACTATTAAAAATATTTTATCCATTATGCTTATGGGGATTATGTCGATGTTTTCATGGTTTTGAAACAAAAAAATGATAAGTGTTCAGAGAAACTAGTGGCCTTCTTCAATAAAACACTGAAAGATTATGAATTAAAGTAAATTCATGTAGAAAAGCATGTCTTCTCCATCATAAGATCTCTCAATAAATTCAACAACATATTTTCCAATAGCCACATAAAATTTTTAGTAGCACACCCCAATATGAGAGACTTCATCATGGGATTGGAAATCAATGAAATAAGAGCTAGATCAATGACAGGGATTATGGAATATGATGTGACCATCAAGGGCACAAAACTAGTAAGTGGTAGAGCACTATATGAGAATATTTATTTATACCCTTAAAATAATCAATAAACATCCTTATTCATGGAAGAGGAGTAGGAAAAAAACATAGGAAACCCGTAGGATGGAATATGTCCATGAAATGAAGAGGATTAAGTAAAATATAGAAGATCATCATATCAACCATAAATAGATTGATAACACAGCTATATTCCCACTAATGAGATATCATCCTAATTTGAGTAAAGTTAAGAGGTGGCACCTAAGGCTACAATTTTTTTCTTACATGTTAATTGGTGGGGTTATCTTCAAAAGAAACCTTAATGGATTATTGCTAAGGTGTATTTAGGGTGAAAAATTAAACAAAGTCCTGGTGGATTTCCATATGATTCTCTAGAAGAAAAATCTCATTCAAGGTCACAATGATGAATATTATAAAGGAAGTGTAATTTTACCCCACATTGTTCATGTATTCTCATCAATGCGTTAAATAATGTAAAGAATGTGATCTTTTTATTGGTAAAAATAATGTGGCATCCCTCTCACTTCATTACATTCGGTGGATGACCCTTTTCTCAATGGGGACTTGATTTTATTGGAATTATTAATCCCATGTCAAGTTGGGTCATAAGAGGGTTTTGAAATCAATTACTTTACCAGGTGGATAGAGGTTGTGGCACTCAAGGAAGCTACCTAATTAGCTATCTTTGATTTTATTGAAGATGTTGCAAAAAAAAAACTTTGGGGTTCCCCAAACCATCATTTTTGATCATGTTAAAACCCTTCCTATGCTCTAACATATATCATTGGTCTCTTACACATGGAGTATAATTGCATAATTCTTCTAATTATTACCCTTAGAGTAACGGTTTATCATAATCTACTAACAAAAACCTTATCGAGAATAATGAAGATAATAATGGAGATTAATCAAAGGTAATGGCATACCAAGGTAAAAAAAAAAACTATGTCGGCTTATAGGATCACATAAAAAAGAGAAATTATAAAATCTTTGTTTCCTTGTGTATCATAGAGATGCCATACTCCCATTATCTATGGAGTTACCCTCATTGGAGATGGATCAGTTATTTAAGTTCAAAGGTGAAGATCAACGAACAATCCAAATGCTGGAATTTTTGATCTTGAGGAATTGAGGTCGTCTTCCATGATCAAATTGGAAGAACATCATAAATCAAACAAGTGATGATTTGACAAAAATCCAAAGTAAAAGTTTCAAAACAAGAGATCTGGTTCTAAAATGGGATGCAAATAGAGATAAAACAGGTGGAATTCTAAGTTTTATATACTCTAGAGTGTTCCATACATCATCACCACTTACAAGTAGCCCAATTCTTTTGAGTTTTCAACACTTGATGGGGAGGAATTTAAAATCCCGATTAATGGAATCTATCTCAAACCTTCTCATTAAGTCTAGTTTCTTTCCTCTTGTAAATTCTTGTGTTTGTTTTGTTTCCTTTCCTTGTTATTATTAAAGGTTTCCTTTTTTTTGTGTGTTGATCACTGGTTGATTTCCTTTTCCTCAATAATTTTCATGATACTTTGAATAAGTTATTTTTGACAAGTGTTGGTCCAATTTAAATTTTACAGGTGAAGTCCGTGAAAGTTATTAGATAAGCTTGATTTCTGAGAGAAAATTCAACAAGTATGGTAACTCAATTTCAAATGGATATGTGAGGCTACTAATCTTCACATTTAGTAGGTATATATACCATATAAGTCACCAAACTAATGTCTAAAATAAGTACCCCATGCTAGTTTGAACGAATCATCCAAGTTTTAAACTTAGAGGCTCCAGATTAAAGACCCAAAAATTGAAGAATTTAAGGACATATTCTCCCAAGGTATTGTTAAAAACTTAGTGTTTCGCAGTATGGAAAGCACAATATTACGCGGACTTGGAAAATATGGAATTCCATAGAATTGGTTAATTCGCATGACATAGTCGAGATCATTAAACGAATAAGTGGGGAATATTTAAAAAGGTTGCAGAATTGTGAAAAGTTTACATAGATAAAATAAAAATCATCTAAAGTCTACACAAACATGAAGAAGTCACGTATGTTTTGAACCGGATGCTCAACCACTCCACCAAACTAAATTTAATTATATGTGGCGTCATCCTATTGCATTAGATATTTGATTACATGTGCTTCAAACAATGTTAGGTTCTTGTACCTGAATTTTGATTGGTCCTTAGTGGTGGTGGGTGTTTGATATCATTGATCACTAGATATGATTGATCTCCTCTTCTCCTCTCTCTCTCTCTCATAATCTATAAATGTAAATGAAAATTACATAATATGGGTTATTTTATACTAAACTTTTAACTCTCCTTTATGATCTTTCAAACATATTTCTCTCGGCCTCTATAAATCACATGTGTAGAAATATTTCCTCGGCTCTGTCCATATAAATGGTCAAATTTTTATATTAGTGCAAGTGTGGCTTTATTCCTCTAAAGTATTTGTTTTTGATGTGAGCATCGGTATCCTCTTACAATCCTTCATTTGTTTCCACTTATTTTACTTAAAACCTATGTACATCTTTTAAATATTCACATGTGTGTTCACATATGTGTCTTTTTACAGATGGAATCGATCCATTTTTTAGTTTGGTGCATCACGTCATTTTTACTTGAATTATTGGTCTATCTTTCCCCCATCTCCTAGGAGTTTCTTAGCTTAGGATTAAATAGTGTTAGATTAGAATTTTGTTAGAGTTTTTGAAATGAACTTGGGTGAGAAGAACTAACAATTTTATCAAAGGGTTGATCTTGATTTTCCCCCACTCATGTTCCACTAGAATGTTGAGCCCGGTTTCAACAGTGCAGATTTCAACAACATTAACTTACAAAATCATGTTCATAAGATTCCTCCCTCCACAATTGATGCACTTATTTATGATATGTTAGTTATTACCTATATACATGGTGCTGTACACCTAAGAATCAACATGTGATTCTAGACATTCCAATCTCCCAAGGTCATGTTAGGACAGTCGGGAATGTGTGAGAATGCGGTTAATGATGAAAGGGATCTATAGGAGAACCAAGGACTAAGAACGGGTAGTGTGAATTCCTATGAGCTGAGTTGGCCAAGAGGGAATTAGAGGCTATGTATGGGTAGCGTAAGTTCCCTATGGTTTAATTGTCTAATTTGATTTGAAATTTAAACTATGTTGAAATGTTTGTTTTAACCAATTAAGAAAAGTAAATCTAACTTGATTAAAAGACAAATGTGCTTTAATCTCTTAACTAGCTAGATTCATTCCTGATTAATTAACCAAAATGAAATGAACAATTTAATCTACTTGCTTGAAAGGAAATTAACTAAAGGAAAACAAAACTAATATCTACCTTTTCACTAATTAATTAAAATAAAGCTAATCTGCACACACAGATTAATTTCTTATAATTAAATGAAAACTACTTCTACTCTAAAATTAAATAAAGTAAACACATAAATAGTCAGATGTGGCTATTTCTCTATTGTAGATGAATTAATTGTAACCTATTTTAAATAAAGGATTTATTCTAAGTTGTAAATGTAGATCTTAGTTCCTCTTGCTTTACCTCAGAATCATGGGAAGCATTAAAATCTTCTCATAAGCAATTTCTTCCCCTAAAATTTCCTCGGTAAAATAGTAAAACTCCAACATAATATTTTTAATGTGAATAAACTCAACAAAGTGTAGAGACATAGAAACTTATTCAAACTCACTTCCTCTGCAAATCCACAAAGATAGGTAGGAGGAATATTTTAAGAGAAGCTTTTCTCGTATGCACATGCAATCTAACTAATGAACAAAAGTAAAACTACAAATAATTCGATTGTGAATAATTGAAATACTGTGTACATAAGAATTGTTAGGATAAAATATTATTATTATCCTAATTAATTATGCATTACATATTAATAAATTTATTATTTATTGTTTATATGGTTATATTTAATTATAACCATCTCATTGTTTGTATTTGAACAATGCGGGAGCTGTTATATTGTTTTAACAATATAATTGTTTGATTTTATTTTTATGCTTCCCGGATGTAATATTGGAAGATTATGTATTTAGGAATATGGTTACACCTGTGCAACTCTATTTCTTGTTTGCATTCATTTGTTCAATACCTATAAGTATTGTAGTTCATTCATATGTAAATGGTTGATTGAGTTTAATACAATTATCGGGCTACTGATCGAGGTAAGAGCCATTCAATGCATTGACCAAGCCATTACGGTTCTATGAAATCAGATTGGAAATAAAAATAATCATCTATACGAGACTTGTAGATCGAATTGCTTTGTTGGTTAAGCCTTGCGTTGACAAGTTGCATTGTTTTCACGTCCGAGATGCTCCAAGATCACCGAGTCAAGCTCATACTAGGCTAAAGGGACAAGCTCTATTGTGTATTGTCAAGCTATTTTTCAAACCAACAGCCTTTCACCTTTGTGAGCCCGGACCGGTTGTGATCACGCCGCTTTAATTGTATTTTATAGTGGCTCGTAAACTATTCTCCCACAAGAGTCCATCGTCCCCTACAACAAAGAAGTGGTTGAGGCATCATTTACACCCATCCATGAACCTACATAAGCAAAAAAAAAGGTGGATCAATCATCAAAATGTTGAAGCGGCGACAAAGAAGAAAAAATCAATAATAAAAGGCAAATTAAATCTAGAGGAGAAAAAAAAAGCCGCGACAACATACAAAAGGAAATAAAAACGTCTCATATTCATCTTTTGAGCTCAAAGGAACCCTAATCCACATTCCATGCATGCAGCTCCTCGTGGACCCTCTACCAAGTCACATTTTACGAAGGTGAGTCGACTTTGGCCTTATTTAAATACCAGTTTGTTTATTTTACATCATAAGTGCACAAGCGGCCAAGGTGGTTAGAGAGAAAGATTTAGAAGTGGGAGGTGTGGGGTTCAAATCCCACCCCCAACTTGTCTTTTTGAGTTTAGTGACATATTTGGTGGGCTGAAAACTTGCAAACTTTAGGGGGAAATTCAAATTTAGTTATAACTAACTAAATTTAGTGGAGAAATCCCTAATTTAGGGTAAATTTTGTTTTTCTCCCATTCAGCTTGTTTTTTCATTCCGGAAAACTTTTTCCAAAGGGCGGATAGCTAAAAAGTGCATTTTCAGCTGGTTTTTTGCAATTATTTACATTTTGGGTCATATTAGGCTCCAAAGGCCACCAAGGCCCGCAAAATAAATTTTTTTTCCTGTCATTCAATTTTTCTAGATTTTTGAATGTAATTACATGCTTCAGCATATTGTATTAATTTGTAGGTTGCCATATTCAACTACAAACTTTGTAACTACTCAGAAACTAGTAGAATTGTAATAAAAGAAAAGTAAAAAATTGGTTTTGAAACACTCATGAGATCCTAGATCTCATTCGTAACATTCGTTATATACAGTGCCTTTAGGAAGCACTTACGGGTAAATCCGTCATGACTACTACTGCACTTAATGCCTAATATAGCTGCAACAATGTTGTCTAGGCATCAACCCTTTAAATTGATGGGGAGTAATAAGGTCACAAAGTGCACACACTATGAGCCATCCCATCCATCTATGAACGATTGCATGACATAAATCCAGACTGAGAAATTATCCAAGTATATAACAAAGTTACACACGCATATGAGGATATTTCTTTGAGTCGGTGTCAATAATCACACAGACCCCTTTCAGTACTATCTTGGTACCACGTATTAAATTCTTTCATGTACACCTCTTTCATAGGGTATATAGAAAGGGCAAGCTTCTTCCACGTATCGTCGGGTATATCAGAAGGCGCGTATATAGAAAGGTTCAGTATATTAGATTGACAGTATATAGATTAGGAGACCTTATACCTAGAGTGATAAGAGCCAAACCTTGTCACTGATGTCTGCAAAATGGGCATCAATGCCCACAAATTTTTTCTTCCAGATTCACAATTACTCATAGGAAATAACTATGTTGTATGGAAGACAAAATTCAAGACACAACTTGAGTTTGAAGAAATATGGCTGCCTGTGGACCGGTACTCGACCGAGATCAACAACTAATAGAACACAAACAGAGGCAGTTTGATAGAGCAGATTAGAAATCCAAACTCACCATCTTATTTGGAGTATTCGATGATGTGAAACCTCACATTCGAGATGCCACAACAGCTAAAGAAGTGTGTGATATGTTGGAAATAGTAGATATGAGGACAAGAACAAGAATGTTATACTAAATTTGTAGAGTCGATTACACACATTGAAGTTCAAACAGAATGAGAAATTTGAAGCTTTCTTAAGAAGAGTTGTACATTTGAGGGCTTCACTTTTAGCCCTGGAAGAAGCGAGTCTCAGATGATGCTCTCATTCCCATTGTTCCGAGAGCACTCCCTCTTATTACCATACTTTTGTTACAACACTAAACGTGTCGAGATACGAATGTTATTTTTGACAAATTGGTAAACTTGCTACAACAAGAGGAAGCCATACACAATAAGGATGATGAATAGGAGCAAGAAATTTCTTCACATAAAAAATCGAAATGAAAAGGTAAAGGAAAACCCAATTCCTATCAAAAGTCCCAAAATCAAAATTAAAATCAAGGGGACAAACAACAGAAGAAGCAATGTCCTATCTGCAAAAGAGGACATGACCTAAAATATTGTCTATATAATACTTACAAGAAATGTTCATCTAGTAAGTCTAGACCTCAACAACAATAGTCTTACAAGGACATTCTAACCAAAATCACGGGTAGAAAAAGGGGAACTGGAAAAGAAGACCCCATCAACAAGGAAATATTGTTGAGCAACAAGAACAATCAGACAATGAAGACTACTTGTTCACTTCTCAATCAAGTGAACCATCCATGTCATCTAGTGATGTTTGGTATGTTGATTTGGGGGCCACTTGACACATGAACGACCACAAATACTAGTTTATTTCAATGAGGGACACACCATTGAAAAATCATGTTTCGTTGGGAGATGATTCTTCATATATAGTTCAAGGGATTGGGAACATTTCTCTACCCCTTGGTTCACACAATTGTAGACTATTAGATGTCTTATATGTTCTGGGTTGAAAAATAATTTTCTTTCAGTCAGTCAATTCCTTGATCACAACCTAAAAATTGACTTTGATAGTCATTCGACAAGAAAACATGTTTAATTCGAGATAAATCATGAGGCTCGAAAATAATTGCAAAATCCTTCAATGTGGGACGCATGTTCCAACTTGATTTTGTTCACATAGACGATCAAGCACTTGTGGCTAAGAACTCCACCTCAACATATTTGTGGCATCAGAGACTTGGTCATGTAAGTTTCAAGTATCTCAAGACACTTCATCAATGCAATATGGTACATGGGCTACCATCTCTTCAAAAGGATACAGACAAGTGTCCTCACTTTCTAGCAGAGCAAACAACATAGAGCATCATTCTAGAAGAGTACATATCGAGCTCATGGTCAGCTTGATCTAGTTCATACCGATCTTTACGATCGATGTAACCAAGTCATTCTAGATTTCAGTACTTCATGCTATGTGTTGACGACTATTTAAGGAAAATGTGGATTTTTTGTCTTCGTAAGAAAAGTGAATCTTTTGAAACTTTCAAGAAGTTCAAAGTAGTAGTTGAGAATGAAACTGGTCATCACATCAAAACTCTCTACTCAGATTGAGGGGGAATTCACCAGTAATGAGTTCAAAGACTACCTACAAACTCATGGGATTCATCGACAAATGCCTCCTCCACACACACCACAAAGAATGGTGTTGTTGAGAGAAGAAATATTACTATCATGGAAATGGTGAGATGTATGATCGATGAATTTGGACTTGCAAAGACATTCTAGGAAGAAGCAACAAATATAATAGTGTATTTTTTAAACAAAGTGCCCACAGTTGCTCTTGAAAAAGTAACACCACAAGAAGCATGGTCAAAGTGGAAACCATCTATTACACACCTTAGAGTATTTGGGTGCAAAGCAAGCATACACATACCCAAGAAGAATAGAAATAAATTGGACATGAAGTCACAGAAACTCATCTTCATTGGGTATAGTGAAGAGACTCTTGGGTACAGATTAATGGATCCTAAGACTAGAAAAGTATACACCACAGAGAGATGTTGAGTTTTTTTGAGAAGAAGGAAGCAAAGTCTCCTCCTCCAAACTCACCAGATGTAGATTTTTCACTAGTTATAAAAATTGAAACTGATGTTCCCACAGATGAGGAAAGTGATGATGGGGATGATGGTGTTGATCATATAGAACCACAACCCACGGGAATAGTTCAGCGTATGCCCAAGTGGTGTACTAGCACATTACAAGATGCAAGAATGGATGCTCCACTAGATACATCCACCCCTAGACCACGAGACTCGCACAGTAAAGCAAGAGAAGAAGTTAACTTTGCTTTGATGAGTAGATTTATTGAATCTGATGAGCCCTCTACAGTCCAGGAATCCCTACAGTCAAAATCTTGGAAAGATGCCATGGATTATGAATATCAATCAGTGATGAAGAATAACACTTGGTAACTTGTCGATCTTCCACCAGGAAAGAAACCCATTTGATGTGGATAGGACATTGGAAAAGTATAAAGCAAGACTAGTAGTAAAGGGTTATGCACAAAAATAAGGCATATACTACGAGGAGACATTTGCTCCCACAACTAAGATCAAAACAATCAAAATGATATTTATTCTAGCTGCACAGTTTGTTTGGAAAGTCCATCGAGATAAATGTAAAAAGTGCCTTCCTTAACGAAGATTTACTAGAAGAATTCTACATGACTCAACCCGAGGGATATGTAGTACTGGTCAAGAAGCAAAGGTATGCGAGACTCAGGAAATCTTTATATGGCCTCAAACAAGCACTCCGGGCATGGTACATCAAGATTGATGAGCATATTTACCTCAAAAAGAAAGGTGGGATATTATGATTGTTGTTGTCTATGTTGATGATCTAGTCATCACTAGCAGTTTAGTGAAGATGATCGATACAATGAAGAAATATCTTAATCGATCATTCGACATGATAGATCTTAGGGTAATGCATTATTGTCTTGGATTAGAAGTATGGCAGAAAGAGAATCACATATATTTTTTTCTCAGATGAAATATACCAAGACAACGCTCGAGAAATTCAGGATGATACATTGCACACCAATTGCTACACCTATGGAGAATAGATTGTAGTTATCTCATTCAGATCCATCTCCTAAGGTAAATGCCACTCTCTATCAACAGCGAGTTGATTGGGAGTCTCATTTACTCGACCTACGATGAGACCAGGATATCAACTTTGCGTGAGTGAGCTATCTATCCAGTTCATTCGGGAACACAAAGTTTGTCATTGGAAAGAAGTAAGGTGCATTTTGAGATATCTCAAAGGATCGGTGGATCTTGGTCTAGAATACAAGAAGAATGAAAACTTCATCTTGATCGAATATTCGATTCAAGTCATGTAGGAAATAATGATGACGAGAAAATCCACTTCAGGATTTGTGTTTTTATGGGATCGGACCAATATCATGGGGAAGCAAGAAACAACACTTCGTTTCTCACTCTTCCATAGAAGCCGAGTATCATTCTATAGGAGAAGCTGTTTGTGAAGTGATTTGGCTACGTCGCATACTAGAAGGACTTGGAATACCACATGACAAACCGACCACCATGTATGTTGACAATGAAGGTGTTCTCAAACATGTTAATAATCTAGTTTTTCATGAGAGAACAAAGCACATTGAGGTACATGTTTATTTCATACGTGAATATGTTTGAAGCACAACATCCAGCTTCAATTTTGTCAAAAAATTGAAAAAAGAAGATATTTTCACAAAGTCACTTGCACGTGACAAGTTCGAGTTGTTCGAGAGAGTTCCTCTCCTCTTCCCTTAAGATAATGTACAATTAAGGGGGAACGTTAGGATAAAAATTATTATTTTCCTAATTAATTATGCATTGCATATTAATAAATTTAATATTTATTGTTTATATGGTTATATTTAATTATAACCATCTTATTTTTTGTATTTGAACAATACGGAGTTGTTATATTGTTTTAACAATATAATTGTTTGATTATATTTTTATGCTTCCCATATGTAATATTGGAAGCTTATGTATTTAGGAAAATGGTTACACTTGTGCAACTATGTTTCTTGTTTTCATTCACTTTTCAATACCTATAAGTATTGTAGCTCATTCATATGTAAATGGTTGATTGAGTTTAATACAATTATCGGCTTCCACCCCTATTACTCAATTTACAAGAACTTCCTCCAAATATTTCCTAGAAAAATCCACAGGAAAGCTAAGAAATATTTTTCAATGGAAGGTACTTATAGGAAATGAAACTAACTATAAATTTTACCTTTATTAAAACAAGTTTTTGAATTAACTATGAATTAAAATATAAACTATTGAAACAAAGCTTTTAGGAATTTAAATATGCCTCCAACTTGGAAATTTAGAACAAAAATAGTTTCTCATATTGAATATTATTTCATTGATCACATCATCTTATTTTCCAATGAAGTATCTTATGTTTTTGAGGGAGTTGTGTTAGTTGGTATGCGAGAAGAAGATATAGAAGTGTTGGAGCCGGCTAGTTTGTAGGAAATCTTATAGAAATACGGAAAAAAAAGTAACAAGGAAAAGGCCGTGTATTTGCTTTTATGATTCTTGGAAATATTCTCAAAGCATAGCATGTAATTAAAATTCAAGATATTCCAACTAATGCGGCAGGAAAATCTTGGTTTTAATAGAAAGTTGGCAAGAAAATGGTGTAGCATACTTGGCAACAAATAAGTGTCAAATCACCATGGGAACGAGCATTTAACTTACTACGAATAGTAAGTGAATAATAATAAGTCTATACGCATCTAAAAACCTCAAAGGTATCTTATTTGATCAAGAAATGTGTGAGAAATAAACTTGGGAAGAAGAAACATGCATACAAAATACATTGTTAAAGTACCGGATAAAAGTACACAAAATCGTCGAGTCTTCATAGAGTGGTAGTTACATGCAACCGCCACGAAGGTTACGTAACACCCCCTTTAGGTAGATCAACAATTACATAACGCGATACGATATTTCTGTAACTTAAGGCTAAAATGATAAGGAGAAATTTGAAAGCAACTAGGAAAGTGGGAAAAGCTAGGAAAAAGATGAATAAGGTAAACTAAGCTATAATAACACGATGCAAGTGAGAAAAATGGACTTAGATATCATCATTTGTATTGGAATAAAAATTTATCATCATCAGGTATTTTTACTATTCTGATAATAAGGTATTGTGTAATTTTAGGTACATACATGTTACCCCTTAGAGAATCATTTTAGCCATGAATGGGTGTAAAATGTGAATTACGAGTATGTCATTCCAAAACAAGAAAGTTTGAGATTATACCTGACATGCCCATGTGTTGAAGTTCAACCAATCCAAGCTTCTCCGCTTTCTACAAGAGAAAATGGGAATCGAGTGTAGATAAAAACATAATTGAAAAAACATTCTAAATTTAAATGAAAAGAGTACTCAAGCATGTCAACGGGGACAAGATGTATACTTGCATTAGTGCTCTAGCCCTACATACAGACACACTCAAAAGGACATTAGAAAACTTTTTATATATAACTTATTACTATATTATGAAATCATTTGTGTTTTGCAAGTTTTCTAAATTTAGAACTCCTAATTTATGGTGAATGTTATATTTGTGAATATGGTTAAATTGTATGGGACTTAGAAATGGTGGTGTCAAAGCCAAAAAAAGTGGAAGGGGTTCGGGGATCGATACAAGAAATTGTATTTTGCATTAGGCTTTGGATTTTTCTATTTGAATGTACTTGAAGGAATTCTAGGAAACTAGTAATCGAAGTAGTCGTAAGGGGTCTCAAGAGACAAACGGGAAAAGTGCCTTTATTGCTTTAGAACAAATTTTGTGTATTTATTTAAAAAAATGACTCATAGCTAAGCGTTTTGACCACACTTGTAATGGTATGACGACATTCTACATGAAAACTTGACATTACTATACATATATACACAAACACCTTTTTTAGTTTCGGCATTCTATGTAAGAGTTGATTTAGTCATGGTTTGTCTCATCTGTGTAATCTTAGATAGTTAGAATATCCTATTCTTTTTATATGTTTTATGGATGCATGTTATGGATGATGCTGATGTAAATGTTATAGACAAAATGATTTATTTTTCTTTTACTAACAAAAGCGGAAGGGGTTCAAGGGATCGATACAAGAAATTGTATTTTGCATTAGGCTTTGGATTTTTCTTTTTGAATGTACTTGAGGAAGGAATTCTAGGAAATTAAGTAACTAAAGTGATCGTAAGGGGTCTCAAGAGACAAACGGGAAAAGTGCCTTTATTGCTTTAGAACAATTTTTGTGTATTTATTTAAAAAAAATGACTCATAGCTAAGCGTTTTGACCACACTTGTTATGGTATGATGACATTCTACATGAAAACTTGACATTACTATACATATATACACAAACATCTTTTTAAGTTTCGGCATTCGTGTAAGAGTTGATTTAGTCATGGTTTGTCTCATCTGTGTAATCTTAGATAGTTAGAATATCCTATTCTTTTTATATGTTTTATGGATGCATGTTATGGATGATGATGATGTAAATGTTATAGACAAAATGATTTATTTTTCTTTTACCAACAAAAGCGGAAGGGGTTCGGGGATCGATACAAGAAATTGTATTTTGCATTAGGCTTTGGATTTTTCTTTTGAATGTACTTGAGAAGGAATTCTAGGAAATTCGTAACTAAAGTGATTGTAAGGGGTCTCCCAAGAGACAAACAGGAAAAGTGCCTTTATTGCTTTAGAACAATTTTTGTGTATTTATTTTAAAAAAGTGACTCATAGCTAAGCGTTTTGACCACACTTGTTATGGTATGATGACATTCTACATGAAAACTTGACATTACTATACATATATACACAAACATCTTTTTTAAGTTTCGCATTCTCGTGTAAGAGTTGATTTAGTCATGGTTTGTCTCATCATCATGTAATCTTAGATAGTTAGAATATCCTATTCTTTTTATATGTTTTATGGATGCATGTTATGGATGATGATGATGTAAATGTTATAGACAAAATGATTTATTTTTCTTTTATATATATGATGATGCATATGAGAACAAGTTGTAACTTAGAAACTTTGACTTTCAAACAATATTTAACACTTTTATTTTATCGAAAAATGTGATTAATGTGGTATGATAAGAAGATGAATTCACTCCATTCTTAACTCCATGCAACTAATAAGATGTGAGGGCTCATTATCAGAGAGCCAAGAAGGATGCAAATTATACGATTTTGAAGAATGAATAAGGTGACAAAAGGACACTATTTTGATAGATATCTAATTAGAACTTACAACTCAACCCTAAGCAAGGTAAACTAATTGTTAGTGTAGAATCAAAACACCCCTAAATGTCTGCAATCAGATGGGTTAATACTCTCATTGGATTGCACATGGAGCATCTCTCAAAGTGTGGTACCTTGCGAGTTGAGAGAGCTCTCCGGATTAAGGCCGGTTCATGTTCCTCTATTCAGTGCACAAAAATAAATTTATGTAGGATCTACTCTAAGCCTACTATTTCTTACCAAGGAGACGGGGTTGAGAAGATACAAGAAAATAAACCTAAGCTAATGAGGTGATGCACCAAAGGAATGTTAAACACCTATTTTGCAATTAAACATAGACCATAGAAATGCAATACTACTACCATGCATAGATAACTGAACTATAATGAGAGATCAAAAGGAAACAATGAACACATGAAAGGGTTGAGAATCATCCATAGACATATATTATTGCTCTAGAGTTGATACAATACACTACAATAGCCAAGAGGAAAAACTTTGTATTACAACTCAAATGGGAGGTTCAAAAGCTCCACAAATTCTCTTGCAGACAAGGGAAGAAGGGAGGGTGCAAAACAAAACTATCCAACCCTTTACAATGAGCCTCATCCCTTCTTTTATAGATTCAGCACAGAGAGAAGAAGGAGAGGTGGGAAAACTAATTTGAAACTCATCTACCAACCATCAATGCCCTTGTAAATCCACCCATAATCTATCAAATCTACCTCGATTACTTGTTCGACATGTTAAAGGAGGAAGAATGTCGATCAGATCGAATCCAATCTGGTTGTTGGAGCAATTGGATCCTATATTAATGGCACAAAACCATTTTGGATCCTACATTAATGGATTCTACATTAATTGGATCAATTTTTATCCACCTAACCTCATCAAAATTAAATTTTCAAATCTCCATGGCATAGACGAGGTCAAAATCTCTCCAATGATGCCAAATTTGTTGGATTTCGAGCACTGGGTTCATACAAAAAATGGCAAAAACCACTTAATGAACAAGTCTGCGGGCCTGAAATTCACTTTGCACTTTTTTTTGGCACAAAAATACAAAATGCAAAATTTTCCTTGCAATACCTTTTTGTCAAAAAACTATCTTCCGGTCCGTCGGTCTGCATTTTTTCATTTGGAAAAAAATCACTTCAAGGCCAACTAGCCCGCATGCAATTCAGGCCTGAAAATTATCTCCTCAGACCTCGGTGGAGGCACGACTCATTTTTATACTTTATGTCTCTTAGGAACGAATCCAAAAGTAAAAATTATCTCCAGTGACCCGTCTTCCCACTTTGACTAGGAACATGGCCACGTGGGGTGGCGCTCCTTTGAGGACCCACTTTTAGATCTATCTTTGAAGATGCACGGGGATAACATGTGGAAGCCTTGCACTCATTTGAGTCTCCACTTTGGGTGTGCCTTTCAATGTGTGTCGTTAAGACACATGGCACCTTCCGCCTACACTATTATACTTAACCGCTTTGGGCTTGCTTTTAATTTAACCTCTATTGACCCCACGGCCACGTGGATGGTGGCGCAAGTTTCAATCTCTCGCCTTGGGCTCCTATCTTGAAATTTTTCCAAGTGACACATGGTTCTTTCGCTTGTTTGCACTTTTAAACGTCGACTCTATCCTTTTTTGGGCCTGGGACACATGGAAGCTTCGCACTCATTTGAGTCTTCTTTTTGAGTTTAACCTTTGGATATGCACCAATGAGGCACGTGGAGGATTCCTCTTATTCCTCCATATTTAGAAAATTTTTGGCTGCGATTCGAATCATTTGTAGAGCCCGAAGACTTCAAGTTTTCTCCATTTCTTTTCCTTTGAGCCTCTAGTTTTCTTTGACATTGCTTGCTTCCTTCCCTCACCACGCTCCTCCATTTTAGAGGCCATCTACAACATGTTTTTGATTTAAAATGTGGGCTCGTACGATGGAACCGTCCCTTGAATTTCTTCCCACACACTGTCATGTTTGGTCAATTTTGTTGGGGGCAAAATTGAGATAACACTAACCATTTTAGTATTCATTGTTCTTGCAGGTTTAACTAGACTTAGATGCACATATGGCTTTTTGATTGAAAAAATATTGTTTTAGGGATTGAATATCTTGTAACATACACATCTAGCTCATTTTATGGGATTTTTAAGATTTCAAAGCACTTTTTATTTCATTTATTTATTTACAACTTATTGATTTATTTGATGATACCCCTACATCTTGCCCCATGTTACTAGTAAGAAGCATGGGCTCATCACCGAGGACAAGAAATAGGTGAGTAAGGGAACTTCCCTCCTTTCCCAATCTCATGCTACCAGTAGGAAGCATGGGCTCATCACCAAATATTGGTAGGGAAAAGAAGTGTAGTTTTATTTGTTGATGATAGCTTTTTATGTTTAATTTTTGTTTTATATTTTTTTAGACTTGTGCTTTTGGGAAGGAACACTTTCCCTAGCCTTAACCCCACACAACTAGTAAGATGTGAGGGCTCACCACTAAAGGTTGAGATAGTAAAAAAGAGGTTTAGGTGAAATGTTTAGATTGTTTTGTCATGAGAGATATTTTTAGGGAAAGATGTGACATCAAGAAGCTTCTAGTACAGACTATGGGAAAAGACACTTGAGCTAGAAGAAACCATGAATAGGACTAAGTGTGCAAGTCTTGGTAGGATCAATGTCAAAATTTTGTCTTAATAGCTGAAATGATAAAGATATTAAATAATTTGGAGATGATAAGATGAATACTTGAAGAGGCATGATTAAATGGTTCTTCTAATATTTGAAAGTTTTGAAATGTTTCTTGAAAATTAAGCTTCTTGCCTTACAATTTCACAAGATGATAATGCAAATGATAAACAATATGGATGCAATAATGTACAACATGGAGATGCAAATGAACTATGCATAAAAGTGTTTAGGGTGAAGCCAATTGATATATGTCAAACTCCCCACCTACCAAGGTACACAAATGATACACATATTTGAAGTTTCTATTCTCTTGACAATGGCCTACTACCTTAGGTTTAAACTTACAACTGTTGTAAATATCTTCCCCAGGTAGATATAGACAAACGAAGGAATGGCGCAGGAAGAGGCACACAGAAGAGGTGTCGACATGCAAAAAGTTACACCCATGGTGCAGGTAAAGGGCGCACGACATGAGGTGTCGACACGAAACTAGATGCGCCCATGAGTGCGGGGAAGAGGTGCACAGCAGAAGGTTTCGACATGAAGATGGATGCACCAAGGCGTAGGTAAATGGTGCACAACACGGAGTGTCAACAAGGGAAAATTCATGCCAAGGCATAGGTAAAAGGTGCACAACAAAGGATGTCGACAAAAAAATGGATGTGCCCATGGCACAGGTAAGAGGCGCACGACAAAAGATGTCGACACAAATATGGATGTGCCCATGGCGTAGGTAAAAGGCACACAACAAAATTTATCGACACAAAAATGGATGCACCCATGGTGCAGGTAAGAGGCACACGACAAAAGTTTTTGACATGAAAATGGATGCACCCATGGTGTAGGTAAGAGGTGCATGACAAAAGTTGTCGACATGAAAATGGATGCGCCCATGGCGCAGGTAAGAGGCGCACGACAAAAGTTGTCGACATGAAAATGGATGCGCCCATGGCGCAGGTAAGAGGCACACGACAAAGAGTGTCAACATGGAAAAGGTTACACCTTGGCACACATAAGAGGATGTCGACACAAATATGGATGTGCCTATGGCGCACCTTCAGGAAGCGCAACATTATGAGCGCTGACAGGAAGCAAACCCTGACCTAGATATTCAGACGGCCATAACTTTTCACAGGGAGCTCGGATTCATGCAAGGTTGGAATTTTGGAAAGCTTACGAGGTCCTCTGTCCAAATATGACTAGATATCTTTAATTAGGTGGGAAAAAGTTCTTAAAAATGCAAAATACAGTTCGCCACTTTTTGGGTTTGCTAGGGTTCTCACCTACCACCATAATGAGATAAATTAAATGCAACTTGGAGGTGGTTGGGGTAGATTTGGATTTCCTCTCTCTTCCCTCTCTCATTCTTCCTATAAATTGTAAGGAGGATTCTTTCTAAATGTTGGACATTCTTGTTTTGCCCCTCCCTTCTTCTCTTTGGCAGGTGAATTTGTGGAGTTCAAACCTCCCATCTAAAACTGTAATGCAACTTTGCCTCTTGGCATTTTGTAGTGTATTGTATCAATATTTGGAGAAAATAATGCATGCCTGTGGATGATTCTCAACCCTCTCTATGTTCATTTGCATCCTCCTAATCTTTCACTGCAAATCTGGTTATCTGTGCATGATCTTGCATTACATTTTAATGGTCTGTGTTTATTGGCAAGACAGGTGTTCTTCATTCCTCGGTGCATCACCTTTGTTAGTTTAGGTTTATTTTTATGCATCTTCTTACCTTGTCTCCTTGGCAAGTTAGATTAGATTTTAAGTAAACCCTCAAAGCATTTTTTTTTACGTGTGCATCTGAACAGAGGAATAGGAACCGGCCTTCATCCGGAGAGCTTTTCCGATTTCGCAAGGTCCCACACTTGGGAAAAGCTCCATGTTATGAAATCGCACTGAGAGTCTCAACCCATCGAGTTGCGAGACATTTAGGGGAGTCTTGTGACTCACCATCAACACAACCCTTTCCTACACATATATATATCTGAACATCTAACCTTGGCATGAATTTTTCAGTTTGAAAGAGGTCTTTATAAACCTATTTATTGTATTATTGACATATCATATTCATGCGAGCATGATTGTGCCGCTAAAGTTTATTCCTACATAGGGAGTAGTGGTTACATTTGATGTTTTTCATGCTTTATGGAATTATGCCTTGTGGAAAAAATAAGCTTGGCTTTTGACACATTTTTGTCTAGACAAAGGATTAAAGTTAAAGAAGACATAGAGATGGCTTTGATGGGTGTAGTTTTATTCTCAAAATCCTCTCCTTTCTTCGTTATTTCTATCATGTTTATGCCTAGGATGAGATCATTGGCAGGAAGAGAAGCTATACCAAGGAGGTTACCCATTCCTTGTGGTTTGAAGGGGAGAAGGATCAGTTCATCACTCTCTAAGAGTTTCATAATCTCTACGATGTGGTTTTGGTGGACACAGTTTTCACATATATTGCTTTACCCTTATTTGTTTTTGCTACCTCAAACATTTTTGGGTCATTAACCTCAATTTTTGGAACATTCAAGGTGGTCACAACCAAATCCTTTGATAGAATTAGTTTTTTTAAGCGGCTCTGAAGAATCTCATATTTTGAATGAACCCTTGGTTTCTTCTTGAGATTCTCTAGATGTATGTCAAAGGGTTTAGGATCCCCTTGAGAAACAAAGACCTTTCCTAAATGGAAAAATATAACTTCTTGGAATAAAGTGGAAGAAATGGCCTTCCTCTGGTTAATCAAGGGTCTACCAAGGATCGTGTTATAGTTTGTCACCTTGTCAATGATGTAAAAGTCAGTTGGAATAGTTTTTAGGACCAAAAGAGATAGGATGAACTATAGTTTGAATTAGTGTTTCCTTAATATTGTCATACCCTCGTAACGTGTTCCTTGTAGAGGACTAATTAGTCTCCCCATATCCTATATTTTTTAAGAAAGAGAAGGGAACCACATTCACACCAGCCCGTCATCAATCATAGCTCTCTTGATGTGATTGTTATAAACCCGGAATTGCATATATAACACAAAATATCCTTTTTGGGCTATTTCAGCATTAGAAAGCATTTTTCTTATATATAAAATGAGCCTAATATTCCTATCATTATATCCTAAAGGATGAATGTTAAATTCAATATGATTTATTTGAGCTCCAGGAGGATGAGTAACATGATTTAGGTGACCAAGACCCAAAGTGCATCTAGCAATGCAAAATGATGCGTAGGGGATTTCTTCAATAAATCCTAGAAGGATATGTGAGGAAAGGTCTTGTTCAAATCCTAAATTAAATCATAAGCTCCTACAGGTTTTGAGACTATAAGAATGTCATCCTGTGAGAGAGGATGAGTGGGGATGTGTTGTGAAAAATATTCACTCATCTGATTTTTTTCATTAATCTCTGGTTCAACCTCTAAATCGATTAGTCCCAAAAAATTTTGCATTGTTTTTTGAGTCGAGGTTAGGATAACATCAAGAGTTATTAGAAGTTGAGGCATCACGATAATTGTTCTTAACATGAATCGTACAGATGAAAATGAGCAAGTGACCTTCAATCGCACTCAACCTCCCGAGGTCATGCCAGAGCAAAGTGATGTTTGCATGTGTGGCTAACTATAGGAGGATCAATGACTAAGATCTAGTAGTGTGATCTCCTGGTAGCCGAGTTGACAAAGGGGAGACTTAGAGGCTATGAATGGGTAGTGTAAATTCCCTATGGTTTGTTTACCTAATTTGGATCTAAGTGCTAAACTAGTTTGAAGTGTCCATGTAAACTGAATGAAATTAATAATCTATGCTACTGCTAAAAGGAAACTAATCTAAACAAATCACATAACCGAAATATTACAATCACAAACAACAATTCACTTTTATTCTAAATAATCAAATCTACTTTTACACTAAAACTAAACAAGAAAATAACCCAATGTGGTTATTTTTACATTTTGGGAAATATACTTTGTTAGTGCTCCCATTTGTATGGATTGAATAATATTTGTAATATATTATTATTATATGAGTTTATAACTCAATAATAATAATATACATATAGTGTGTGAGTGAAATAGTATTTTTAGTATATTATGTTATATCGTTGTTATATAAAACAACATATAACAATTATTTGTTGGTGAGTTTTAACCACTCACGTATATAGAGTGTGGGAGATATTTGTAAGAGAAGTAGTTAAGGATACCTCCTAAAATATAGGAATTATATGTCCTATATATATGTAAAATGTATCTGAACATCAATATATAGAAAAGAAGATTGTTTGTGTGATTTGCACGTGCTCTTTCATTTGGTATCAGAGCGATGGAATCCTGAGAATTGGCAGGGGCAATTATTCCAGTCTCTAGCCTCGACATATGAGAATATTTGGAGTTATGTTCACATTAGATATGTGAAACAAAGCTTTGGATTCATTCTGTGATTATTCGTGTGCTTATCTCTCCTGATTATCACGTACATCTACTATTTTCATCAGACATGAATATCTCTTAAGAGGGAAATGCATTGAATCTGCGTGCAAAAAATCATGCGATTCGAATCCAAGCAATCACGGGAGAAAAATTACTTTCACAATGCATCGATAGTTCCCCCATGGCTTGATCCACTCCCAATGCTTCCACAACCTGATAGTACATTCCCAAATCTATGTTCAACTCTAACGCTCATCACTTACATGTTGGCTGAATCATAGGTGGAATTTCTATCTTCATCAGATTCATCGTTGGCAGATTCTACATCTACAACATCAATCTGGGAGTCATATTTCACCTCCAGGAACCTTTCGCATTGATGTTCGCAGAATCACATGCACGCTTCCACCGTCGACTCAACATTGAATAGACAGTTGTCAACTCCATGAAGACATACCGTTGTCATCTTCTGTGTAACGTCACCCAAACCATTGTCCATGTTTCCATGCATTAATTCATGCTTAGATTTCTTCAAAGGTACCACGTAATTAGTCAAAGTCATGTTGAATATGTTTTGCAAAGTTATAATCATTTGTGTTAAAATTTGGTTGTCGAATTTTGCTTGCTTGTATAGTCGATAGGTAGTATTATTTGCGAGTTGTGTGATAACATTCTAAAGTCCACTGCCTTTCATTGTCATTTTGTGGAGATAAGTCAATTTTTAATTATTTAGTTAGAGATATTTCTCTTCACGCTATAAGAGTAATAAGTGTGTATTTTTGTTTAGTGTCTGTTTAGGGCTTATATCAAATTCTAGTTTACATTGTCTTTGTAAATAAGCCTGTTGTATACTTTTGTGTCAAAGTGTTGTTATAAAGTAGTCTTTGTAAAAGAGTAGTCACGTAAAAAATAAAGTCCGTTAATATGATATGACTATAGTCAATAGTCATTATAGTATAAAATTGTCAAAAGATTCAAGTTGTATGTCTATTTGAAAGTTTCATAAGGAGAGTCTTTGTTAAAGTCAGTGTTTTGGTCATTTTGTAGTCGTAAAAAATAAAAAAATAAAAATTGCCTTACGAATGCATTTTCGGTTGAACCCGACATTCGATTTAGGCATATAATTGAGCCTCGATTCAAATTCAGCTGAGCTAGCAGCAATTGATCTGGAGGCAGGAGGCATTGGAGGTTAGAGGTCATTCAGCGACCTCTCGTCAGTTGCCAACGACGGGGCCGCACAGATGGTTTGGTGACATTTTTATGGTGTATTTGCTTTCAGCTTGTGTCGTGTGCTTCTTGTCATAGTTCCAGTATCAGTGTTCCTGTTTGCAGTGTTCATGATTGAATAAGTGGAAATTTCACATTGAGGGGGAACATGATCCAATGTTCCATTTCCAGTATGTCAACTTTTTCTATGTATGTATAAGCGTGATTTTAACAGAATTTCCTATGTTATTCCCTGCAGTGAGATGTGATGAGGGCTGATAATAGTACTTGGCACATCATGATGTGGTTGTAGGTAAACCACTTGAAAACCTTCATTTGTGGTTTGTGGTAAACCAATAGCAAAACCACCATTCTTGGTTGTTGGTAATCCATTTGCAAAACCATCACTTTGTGGTTTGTGGTAAACCAATTGCAAAACCACCATTCTCGGTTTTGGTCAACCGTTTGCAAAACCATCCTTGAGGTTTGTGATCATCCTGTGAAAATCACTAGATCATGAGCAGGTGCAAGTACAAAGGCAAGTTTTCCCCATGTTCACACTAAGGGGGGGAATGTTGGGAAATATACTTTGTTAGTGCTCCCATTTGTATGGATTGAATAATATTTGTAATATATTATTATTATATGAGTTTATAACTCAATAATAATAATATACATATAGTGTGTGAGTGAAATAGTATTGTTAGTATATTATGTTATATGGTTGTTATATAAAACAACATATAACAATTATTTGTTGGTGAGTTTTAACCACTCACGTATATAGAGTGTGGGAGATATTCGTGGGAGAAGTAGTTAAGGCTACCTCCTAAAATATAGGAATTATATGTCCTATATATATGTAAAATGTATCTCGAACATCAATATACGAAAAAAAGATTGTTTGTGTGATTTGCACGTGCTCTTTCATTTTCTGTCTTTGAGTGTATTAAATCTAAGCTAACCTAAAACAAGTGATTTTCCAAATGATCTATGATGTGTAGACAACCTCCTATAGATATTCTCTCCTTCAGATCCAAAGGGATGGGAAGAAGAGGATCCGTCACGGGGATTTCTATGAAAGATTCAAACCCTCTTGGAAATTAACTAACTATTTGCAAATGAAAATAAATTGATTTATATTCTATTTGATATGATGTAACAATGATAAATTGCAAGAATGAAGGAAATAAAACAACAAATCCAACCTAGAATTCATAAAACAGAGGTAAATCCAGTTGTGTAGTAATTTGTCCCTCAGTTTGTCCTTTCTTTCTCTCGAGTGTTCATATGAGTCCAAGGGATTGGGAATGCAAGAACAACAACAGGAGGATGGCACTTGAGCAATGATAGCTTGATGGCAGTCTGGATGTAATGCAGGTAGAAGAGAGATAACACAAGAGAACAGAGCTTGGCTATGCAATTCCTAGCAAGATCGTAGTAGCAATACAATGCAAGATACACAAAATTCTCAACCTTTTGCTTGAATACAAGCATGGAATATATAGGAATGGAGGCTAGAAGGTTACTTCATGCACAAGGAATTGAAGAGGTAGTTCCACTCATTAAATCTATTTAAAAATAGAAGGAACTAGGAGAACCAAGAAAACAAAGCTATTTTTAGCAAATTCGACTCACGGATGCGTTCAAAAGATAAACTTAAGTGAATCGTCACATGCAATTTCTCACGTGAAGATTCTGGAAAATTGATCAGGACCGCTGCCCTAGGCGGGCGGTGGTTTTGACACTTAAGGCCAAAGCAAGCACAAAATGAAGGGGAAAACTGGAAAAATGCAAGGAGAAGCTATGTAAGGATATTTAGGCTACAAATATATACTGCAAGTGGGCTTTGGAGCTCGAACACCTTCTTAAAAGGATTTTGAATCATCACTGGGGACTTTTGTAACCATTTTCCTGAAAATGTAGCACGTGCAATTTTGGGTGCATACAAATACCTTTCTTTATGTTATGAGGATTCAACTTAAAATCTTATGGATGTTTCTGAATGGGTCCTAATAGATGCCTAGGTTTGCATTATGAGGTGTTATGGGTCTTATATAACTTAGTTGTTAGGTTTTTTAAGGATTTACTAAGAACATGTCCACAAAGAGTTGTCTTTTATTCTCAAGTAGTATTTGAATGAATTTGTTGCAATATCTACAAGTCATAGCATCATGACCAACGACACAATGAAAACCACAACATAGATTATTTTTGCAGTCTCTTTTCCTTTTATGTGAGTTTTGTTGTTGATTATAACCACGGTTGTAATTTTGAAACTAGATGTTATAACCATATTTCACTACCCCTTGGCCATATTTCTAGTATTGGTTGGGGTCTTCAATTTGAAATTTTCAAGGATGGGGATAGTTGACATCAACCATGTTGACAGAGGAAACAAAATTAGGGCCTCTTTCATTACTTAAGTTATTATTATTACTCTCGTTGTTACTATTGTTTTTAAAACCAACATTCGTTTCTTGGTCGGTAACACCATCCATAGTAGCACCGTGATTACGATTCAAGACATTAGTTCCTTGATTGTTGGCTCCATTTTTTTATGGTTTCCATTTTTTATTAAGGGACACCAATTTCCCATTGAGACCATAAGTATTATGCCCACTATCAATATATTCTTGGTCAATTTGAAGCACACCTTCCAACACTTCTTCATAACTACGGAAAGGAAACTTTTGGACTTCCACCTTGGTCTCTTGATTGAGAAAGTGAAGAAAAGGATCAAAAAGTTCCATTTGGTCAATGTTAGGTGCACTTGTAGATGAATAAAAAACTTCTTGCCGTCTCTGGATGAAATGGGCAGTTGATTAATTTTGCTCCTACCTAATATGAAGAAACTCCCTAATCCCCTGTTCATAGCAACTTGTTCATGTCAAATGATATGATGAATTTGAATTTTTTTGATGGAATGTATGGAATATTTTGTAATTTGATAATACCAATCTAATTTTATTCCCTTGAGAGTATTTAAAAATATTTTAGCCACTATAGCATCCTAAGGAAGCAATTCCATAATGGCAGTAGCGTAGGCCTTGATATGAGCGTATGTATCTCCTTCCCCTTAAAGTTATGATGATCATGCAATGGGCATAAAATCATGACACCCTATATGGTAAATTCAGAGGGATCTTTCAAATACTTGATTAAGTACCCATTACATAAGATTCCACAATTGAAGCTCCTTGATGAGAAGGTGGAGTAGCATGAGTTTGATAGGTTGTATTATATGCATTGGCCGAAACATGGATATCTCCTTGATATGGCATATAAGGAGTAGGGAAAGTTTATGCTTCCATCGGGGACTTTGAGTACATATATAGATAAGGAGGAATGACACTAGGAGATGGGCTAGTAGGCATGAAACCACAAAATGTCACATTGCTTGATGGAGTGGTAATGGGCTAGAAGTGCATTCTCTAGTATCCTTTCTCTCTCTGGATAACTCACAAAAAGGATCTATAATATTTCCTTGGTAAGATTAATTTTTAGGAATTTCATTCCTAAATTTATTATACTTGTCAAGCCCATTTCCTTGATGCTCAAGAAAGATGGATATTTAAAATGGACCACGAGAAGGAAAAGTAAGCTTCACCTAGATCAAATAAGAAATTTATGAACTTCCCACCCTTATCAACCCTGACTATTCAAAATATTTTATCCTTTATGCATATGGGCATGATGTCAGCATTGCCGTGATTTTACAAAAAAAAATGATAAGGGTTCGGAGAAACCCGGTGGCCTTCTTCAATAAAAATAAAAACATTATGAATTAAAGTAAAGTCATGTAGAAAAGCATGTCTTCTCCATCATGAGATATATCAATAAATTCAAGAGCATGTTTTCCACTAGCCACATAATTTTTTTACTATCACACTCAGTATGAAACACTTCATCATGGGAGTGGAAATTAGTGATATAAGAGCTAGATCGGTGATCAATATTATGGAATATGATGTGACCATCAAGGGCACAAAACTGGTAAGAGGTTGAGCACTATGTGAGAATATTTCTTTATACCCTTAAAATAATCAAGAAATGTCCTTATTCATGGAAGAGGAGTAGGAAAAACACATAGAAAACCCGTTGGATGCAATAGGTCCATGAAATGAAGAGGATTCACAAAATATAGAAGATCATCATATCAACCATAAGTGGATTGATAACATGGCTATATTTCCATTGGCATGTATCATCCTAGTTTGAGTAAGATAAGAGGTGGCACCTAAGGTTGCAATTTTTTCCTTACATGTTAGTTGGATTGGTTATCTTAAAAGAAAATTTTATGGAGTATTGCTAACATGTATTGAGGGTCAACAAGTAAACAAAGTCTTGGTGGATTTCCATAATGGATTTTCTGGTAGACAATTCTCATTCAAGGCCACAATGATGAAAATTATAATGGAAGTATACTTTTGGCCCACATTGTTTGTGCATTCTCATCAATGGGTTAGCTAATGTAAATAATATGATATCTTTATTGGTAAAAATAACGTGGCAGCCTTCTCACTTTATCCCATTAAGGTGGATGGCCCTTTTCTCAATGATGACTTGATTTTATTGGAATGATTAATACCATGTCAAGTTGGGTCATAAGTGGTTTTGACATCAACTACTTTACTAGGTGGATAGAGCTTGTGGCACTCAAGGAAGCTACTGAATTAGCTATCTTTGATTTTCTTGAAGATGTTGTGATAAGGTGTTTGGCTCCCCAAACCATCATTTCTGATAATGTAAAATCCTTCTTATGCACTAAAATATCTCATTCGCTCTCTTATACATGGAGTATACTTGAAGACTTGTCCAATTATTACCCTTAGAATAATGGTTTATCAAAATCTACTAATAAGAACCTTATCATAATCATGAAGATAATAGTGGAGATCAATCAAAGAAAATGGCACACCAAGGATAAAAATCTCTATGGGATTATAAGATAACATCGAAAAGAGAAATTAGCAAATCTCTTTTTTCCTTTATGTATAATTGAAAGGCCATCTCTCATTATCTATGGATTTAACCTCATTGGAGATGGATTAGTCATTTAAGTTCAAAGGTGAAGATTAGTGAAAATCCAAATGGTGGATTTATTGAGCTTAAGGAATTGAGGTCTTCTTCCATGATCAAATTTGAAGAACATCATAAATCAAACAAGTGATGGTTTGACAACAAATCCAAAACAAGACTTTCAAAATAAGAGATCTAGTCCTAAAATGGGATGCAAATAGAGATCAACTAGGGTGGCATTATAATTTTTATAAACTTTTGTGTGTTCCATACATCATCACCACTTACATGTAGGCCAACTCTTTTGAGTTGTCAACACTTGATGGGGAGGAACTTAAAATCCCAGTTAATGGAATCTATCTCAAACCTTCTCATTAATTCTAGTTTCTTGGCTCTTTTAAATAGTTTTTTTTGTTTTCTTTCCTTGTTATTATTAAATGTTTCCTCATTTTTTTGTGTGTTGATCACTAGTTGAGTTCCTTTTCCTCAATACTTTTCATGATCTTTTGAATAAGTGATTTTTCACAATTGTTGGTCTAGAAAGAGAAGTTTTTATTCTCAAGGAGTCTTTGAATGAACTTTTTGCAATCCCTACAAGTCCTAGCATCATGACCGATGAAATGATGAAAACTACAAGAAATATTAGTTTAATAGTATCTCATCCTTTGATTTGATTTTTGTTGTTGATTATAACCCCGGTTGTAGTTTTGAAACTAGTTGTTATAACCATAATTTGTTTCCCCTTAGCTAGATTTCTGGTATTGGTTAGGGCCTTAGGATTGAGCTTGTCGAGGATGGTGATAGCTGACATCAATTGTGTTGACAAAGGAAACAAAATTAGGTCCTCTTTTATTACCCGAGTTGTTATTGTTATTTTTGTTGCTACCTTTGTTTGTAAAACCAACATTCTTTGCTTGGTTGGTAACACCATATGTAGTATCACCACGATTGTGATTCAATACCTTAGTCCCTTGATTATTTTCTCCATTTTTGTTATTGTTTCTATTTTTTTGATTAAGGGACACCTATTTTCGATTGATACAGTAAGTCTTACGCCCACTATCGATAAGTTCTTGGTCGATTTGATCTGCACCTTCCAACATTTATTCATAACTTTGGAAAAGAAACTTTTAGACTTCCGCATTGGTCTCTTGATTGAGTGAGTGAAGAAAGAGGATCACAAAGTTTCATTTGGTCCATGCTACGTGTACTTTCGGATGAATATAGAACTTGATGACATCTATAGATGATTTATTTTTATCTACCTAATATGAAAAATTTCCTAATCCATGTTCATAGCAAATTTTTCATGTAAAATGATCTCGATGAATTTGAAAAATATATATATTTAAAGGAATGTATGGAAGATTCTAGAATTTGATAATACCTATCTAATGTGATTCCCTTGAGAGTCATTAGAAATATTTTAGCCATTACAACATCCCAAGGAAGAAATTCATAATGACAGTAGGGTAGGCCTTGATATGAGCATTCGGATCTCCTTCTCCCTTAATTTTATGAAGATAATACAATGGGTGTAGAATCATGACACACCTTATGGTAAATTCAAGGGCTCTTTCAAATACTTGCATAATACCCATTACGTAAGATTCCACCATGAAGCTCCTTGATGAGAAGGAGGAGTAGAAGTTTGATAGGTTGCATTATAGGCATTGGCCGAACATAGGTATATCCTTGATATAACATATAAGGAGTAGGGAAAGTGTATGTGTCCATCTGGGGAATTTGAGTACATATGCAGATAAAGAGGAATGAAACTAGGAGATGGGCTACTAGGCATGAAACTAGGAAATGTCACATTGAGTAGGATAAAAGTGACAAGGGTTAGGGTCCATCCCTAGGGTGTCATCTCCCATGAGAATATCACCCAGATTTAATGGGATTGGATAATATTATTACACAAGATACTTCATTGGTTTCACATTAGTTGGGGTGTATCCCTTATTTTCAATAGGATACCCCATGTTACGCGCCCTCTGCATAGGTTGGTGGTGAAGGTTAGGCACTCTCCGGTTCTCTAATCCTCCCTAATAATGTATAAATAAAATCATGGGGTGAGGATGGAGTCTCTTGTTTGGGTTAAATTTTTGTAGTATTTGGTTGAGAGGACACATGATACCCCCTTATAAACTCTTCGGCATTGTTATTCTCTTCTTCCTTAAAAATAGGAATCTCAAAATAGGTACTCGATCCATTATTGTTGATAATGTCGGTAGTGTGGATCTTCATCTGTCCAAAAATCCACCTATTTGGTGAATGGGATTAAAAATATGTGTAAATAGGTCAACTTCACAGAAGATTACACGGCAATGTGTGGTTTTGAAAAGACTCTATGGTAAGGACTTGGTCCACTCATAAAATTCATATTATTAAAATCATATTGATTGTATTACATATTTAAAGGTTGATCATCCTCATTTATTCTCACGTGACTAGTGGGGTTTGAGACATAGGTAGGGGAGGCTTGCACGTTGTTTACGTAATTGACAGCCCATCTTGAAAGGGAAGGGAATTGTTGTGGTTGAATTTTGGTGTAGTACCTATCAAATCCAAATGGACCACAAAATTCTCTACCAGATATATTTTGGGAGGTATAAAATACCTACTGAATAAGGGAAGAAATGAAAAGGTGAGGTAATAAAAATGAAAGTAAAGGAGATAAGAATCCCTCATATCAGGTTCACCAATTTTTACGCCTAAGAATCAACACGTGATTCTATACAAACTCTACCTCTCGAGGTCATGCCAAGACACCCCAAAATGTGAGAGATTACATGAAAATTTGAAAGGCAGCTATAAAATACCTAGGGACTAAGAATAGGTAGTGTGAATTCCTATGAGCATGGTTGACCAAGAAGGAATTAGAGGCTATGTACGGGTAGCGTAAGTTCCCCATGGTTTAATTGTCTAATTTTATTTGAAAGTTAAACTACGTTTAAATGTTTGTTCTAACCAATTAAGAAAAGTAAATCTAACTTGATTAAAAGACAAATTTTCTTTAATCTCTTAACTAGCTAGATTCATTCCTCATTAATTAACCAAAATGAAATGAACAATTTAATGTATTTTCTTGAAAGGATATTAACTAAAGGAAAAATTAACTAAATAAAACTAATATCTTCCTTTTCACTAATTAATTAAAGTAAAGATAAGCTAGACAAACACATATGAATTTCTTCTAATTAAGTGAAAATTACTTCTACTCTAAAATGAAATAAACTAAACAGTGAAATAGCCGGATGTGGTTATTCCTCTGTTGTAGATGAATTAATTCTAATCTATTTTAAATAGAGGATTTCTTCTAATTTGTAATTTTGGATCTTATTTCCTCTAGCTTTACCTCATAATCACGGGAAGAATTAAAAGCTTCTCAGAAGAAATTTCTTCCCCTGAAACTTCCCCAATAAAACACTAAAATTCCTACAGAATATTTTTAATGTGAAGAAACTCAACAAAGTGCACAAACACAAAAGCTTCTTCAAACTCACTTCCTTTGCATATCCATAGGGATAAGCAGGGAGGAAGATTTTAAGAGAAGCTTTTCTCGTATAAACGCACAATCTAACCGATGAACAAAAGGAAAGCTATAGGTAATTTCACAATGAAGAATTGAAATACTATGTGCACAAGAACTTCCTCCAAATATTTCCAAGACAAATCCACATGGATAAGCTACAAAATATTTATCAATACAAGCTACTTACATGAAATGAAACTAATCGTAAATTCTACTTTTCTTAAAACAAGTGTTTGAATTAATTGAATTGAAATCTAAAATATTGAAACAAAGATTCTAGGAATTTAACAATGCCTCCAAACTAGAAATATAGAACAAAGACATTTTCTAATCTTGGTTGTGATTTCCTTGATCCCCTCATCTTCTTTTCCAATGAAGTATCCAATGTTTTCAGGAGGTGTGGTAGTTGGTATGTAGGAGAAGATGTAGAAGTCCTGAAGATAGTTGGTTTATAGGAAATCTACTAGCAATGCATGCAAGAGATTAACAAGGAAAAGGATCTGTGTTTTCTTGTGTGCTTCTTGGTAATATTCTAGTATCATAACAGTTTTATTCCAATTCAAGATACTCCAACAAATTCTCAAACCCTTAGGGAATACCCTCTTACCCCTTGTTTATCAATGAAACACTTTGTTTATAGGTTCAAGTTGACTATTAAGGGATTGGCTACATAATTGAACCTTTCTTTATGGGTGTGCGTGCGTGCGTATGCACGCGTGCACACACACACACACGATGGGGAAAAATTACTTTCCATATCTAGTTACATAGTATTTATTCACGAACAAACCTTAAAATCTAAATATTCCGCTAGGGAATCATTGGATCATAATTTTTTATCTTCGAGAGAATATTTTTCGTTTATGCCCTCGGGAGCTTAAAAATCCAAAAAAATCAAATAATATACAAACCTCCAAAAATATTTGCATTGCTCTTTCTTAGTTGTTCTATTATGCGCTTACTTTGTTCATGTTGCACTTTACTTATAATGTTTAGATTGATACATGGTATGCGATATCATTTTTCTATACACATATGTGTTCACAAGGTATATTAATTTGAATGCGGGCCACACGGATTTTTACATTCTGCAAGATTATTGACATTTATCTATACCAATTCTTTTGTATGTACCGAGGGCATCCGTTTTCCACTTTCTCATATACCAACGTTATTATTCCAATGATTACTACTTTACTTTAATTTACCTCATTCACTCGGTACATACATTACATGTGTCGTACTATATATTGCTCTAACATGTTAATGGGTGATTTAAGTGCGGTATCAATTTTGCAAGTCACTTCCAAACAAAGCTCATCTTCATCCTATTTCTTGTTTATTACTTTACATGCTTGCTATATTCTTTCACTTATTTGTTGGCTATGCTCTATATCACTTGTATGATTATTTTTGGCCTTGAGTGACTTAATTTTACTTTGCAACATCCTAAGTGGTGTCACATATATGTTGCATATGGTTTGACATAATTGATTTATTTGTGCACTTATATAATTTTTATTGCATCTACTATTTTTTTCCTATTTCTTATTACTAACACTTTTCTATTTTTTCTATAATATTACGATGTATGTGCAATGGTATACACCATGCAAACTCCCATTTTCCCCTATAGGAATCCTACAACACATGTACACATTAGCTATGGGACCTCTTATTTGGATCGTGCTCCCATTGCTCCATATCACACACCCCAAACAAGGGGAAACCATTAGGTCATATTTGACCCTCGTAGCAACTCAAAATTAGGAAAAAATATAGGTACATAATCAGACATATTAGAGGCTCAAAATTTTGATCAGAAATAGAATTGGGTCGGGAAATACACATAGAACAAATCATACAATAAGGACCATAATGTATGGACACTATGGCCCATTCCATATGCTTCCGTCCTAGGAGTAGATTCAATAATTTTCTCAATTGGTACAATTTCTCAGGGAAATTTATAGGTTCTTTACTCATTTTTAATTATAAAATGCATGGTAAATTTCATGTTATGGTGGCACCAAGGGTACGTGCAAACTAGAATTTCCTTGGTACATTCCGTCTTCATTTAAAAATCAATCGGGTTTGTGTTCATTTGTAGTGACACCTATATATGGGTCTTGGGAAGTTTCAAGTTGATTGTTATCCTCACGGGTTTGACATCCCATAGATTGTATATTTGTGTAAGGATATGGGGTAACTATAACGCTCTCCATATATTTATATTCACCTTGTTGGGTACAATTTCACTTCTATATATTCTTCTTAGTATGTCCCACTTAGGGACTAATCAACCCCTCTAGAAAATTTTTTAGTAAATATCTATAGAAATGGTAGCAAGAGTACTCTCTCCCCTCTCTCGCATGAAAAAAATTAAAGTGTACTCTTTCCTTTATTTTTATTTTTACTTACATATTTCTAGTTTCACATTAAATTCAAAGTTTTCAAGTTAAAGTTTTATTTCCTATACTATGCAAATTGACTACACTATTTTCTCTATAGGCACACATCCTAGAAAAATAAAAACAACTAGAACAAAGAAAAATTCCTAACACATGAATAAGGTTCATCGATCGAAGACAAAGTGTGTCTACACACTCAGGTGACTTTTCCTTTAAGGAAACTTTCAATTCCATATTTAAATGGGGGAAAATGTAGACACTTGTTTTGGTAATTCATGACTTGTAACAACACAAATTGTACAATACTCTTGCACTATCCCACACTTTTTTAATTTGACCAATTATACTATCCCTATCTATGTCTCATTCATTATTGTTTACATACACAACCTATTTTTTCACACAATAGTCATATTAACCCATTAAATTAGGTTATAACCTTGCATATCATACTTCCACCTTCTAGATCACCTGCAAAATGCATTTGGGACCATAAGGGATAGGGAGGGGCATAGTGCCCATATGTTATGGAATGACCTCGCCACTTTGGTCCCTCCTCCTATAAAGGCATTATTTCTAATTTGAATCCCTTTGGCACATTTATAGTTGGCCTTATTCGATGTTTTTATATCAAAAACACATATATAAGAAAGTTATACTTATCCCATTAAATTAGGCATTCATTATACTTGACTCCTAGCATTCTAATGAAAAAATGTAAAGATAAATAACAATTAAATTCATTCCAATACACCCTTGATATTGATATCCTCTACATACTCATTCTAGGTTACTCATACACTTAGGTATGCAATTACAAAGGCACATATCAAAGTCAAGTCAATCCATGAAAGTTATACATTATAATTCCATTATTACAAGATCATAGTTGTCAATTTGGTTTCATACATTCTAGATATCACATGATAGGAGAATGATGTGCGGTTTGATCCCTCTTTAGATTAGTGGTGACGTTGATGGTGCACAAGGGTTCCCACAACCCAACTAATATTTTTTTATATGACTTTCCCTCATCATATAAGTTTTTAAATATTGGATCAGCTGCATAGTGTCATAGGTATAGATTCTAGACAAGATTTGAAAATGAAGTAGTGAATAGTTATATGAAGTTGTAAAGTTTGAAAGTATAGGACCAAAGCATCTAGAACGGGCCATAATGGGGGTAAATTTTAGGTTGTACTATACACCCTAATCCATATAGTTTATTAGACCACTATTTCAATAGTGAAAGTCATTAAATCTTTTCCATCCATTTCCAATCATCATATCAGTAGCATGAATCGGGATATCAACTAATTCTTCTTGTCTCTATCATTGTTAATACCATTTTGAATTGTCTAATAATGTTTAGATTTTTTCATATGGGTTTTATTGATATTCATGCAATTATATTTGGAAAATAATTTATTAGGATAAACTACCATTGATTTACTGCGCCTTTAATATATTAACTATTTAGGTTAAATCATGAGGGTATAATTTTTTTATAAATTTGACAAGATTTATTATTAGTTTTTTTATTATATGTATTTTTTTAGGTTTGAATCCTCTAGTCCTAAAGAAAATGGTTTATTTTAAGTAATTAAGGTAAAACTTAAAAATATAGTTGAATGTTTATGCTCAAAAAAAGGTGTGTGTCGTTTTAAAATGCATTTTTAAAGGTATGTACCTTTTAAAGTCATTTTTATTTGAAAGTGTACATTTTTTGGTGGATTTGGGCCTTTGTGACATGCAATAAAAAAAATAAGAGTTATATTAAACAAGAATCTAAAAAATGCATAAGAAAAAAGGCACATATAGTAGGCAAATTGTTTCACTTAAGAAAACCTTTATAGGTAAAAAATTCACATGAAATCTTAACCAAACTATTTTATGATATAAAAAATCACTTTAAAAAGGATTTTTTTCAATATAATTGCATACACTATAAAGTGTAGATTCATAAATACAATAACATTCTTGATTGAATGTAGCCAACTACTCTTTATCTCATAAGTGATTAAAAATCCAGAAATTGTTACATATAAACCATGTATTTTTTCATTTATGTTTACATTATTTTCATAATGATCTTATTGCTCTCATACCATAATTCCACTTTTTAATATTTACTTGACAAGATAATCCTCAAGCTATAAACAACCACATAGTGAGTAAATCATTACACATGACACTATTCAATAACCATTTTAGAAAATAAACAATATTTTTCATTCACACCTTGATTCTATAGAAACACTCTACCAGGTGTATAATAACACATTACAAGTTCAAAGAATATAACCATGTCCCAAAGTATTTTGAACATTTTTTTCCTTCAAAAAATATTTATGAAAACCAAAACATGACAAAACACATATACATTGACCAAACATGTATTTTTATGAGATTAAATGTACCAAAGAGCTATGGATCCATAATTTACTTCAATTTCTTATTTTTTCAATTATTTTGAAATATTTATTTACCAATCATATTTTAATATATTTTTAGTCACCAAGTGTGACACACTATTACACTTTTACCTCTACAATAAACTTATGTTAGAAATTATCATCTAAAGAAGTTTCCATTATGCACCGAACTAAAACTTCTCATATGCACCAATATTTGATTACACAATACTTCACATAACCTTCCTTTATGATAATTGTACTACCACATTACATATTCCCTACACATTTCTACTTTTTTTGGGTTTCCCACACTCAAATCTATGCATAGTAGTGATGTATAATCTTACTCTACACAATATTTTTGCATGTGTATCCTACATATAACCATGGAAAGGTTCGAAGAATTTCCAATTCTTTTCAAATTGTTAAAAAAATTCATAAAGGAAGCACAAAACCACACCTTATTATATTCAATTATTCATTCCCATTTCTTTGAATTAAATTAATTGTCATAGGTTTAAGTCGCTTGGTATATTGTACAAATTAGTTCATATATGTGTCTTTAAGTTCAAAAACATTTGTGGTAAAATGTTTTAGTAAGTCATTATCTAAACCATTACCTTGTGACCAAATTTGTTATTTAAAACTTCTCCATATGGTTAGTCAAAACATACAAATTGTTATGTTTAAGTTTAATAAAAGTTGATTGTGTTTTTTTACATTTGTAGAAGTATAGTATTATTTTTGTCTTTTGTCATCAAATATCCTTTGTCAATTCATATAATAGTGCTAGTTATAATTTTCATAGTTTTATCATCATTTCATTTTGTGTTGTTTGTTAGTGTCAATATTTGTGTCCAAATAAAACATCATTTTGTTGTCAACTCAAAATTCATTGTATTGTGTCATTTTGTGTCATAATTCTTTTTTCAAATATCGTTGTGTAATTTGACAATCATAATTCATTTTTCAACATAAAGGCATCTTGTGGAGTCGAAAAATTAAGAAACAAAATTTCCTCACAGACACATTTTCGGTGTTACCCAATGTCCAGAAAATAAACTATTCAACATTATAGGGGAGTTATACAAATAAAACCAATGTGGAAACTTCTTAAATTCATTTTTACATTTTGTTGAGTTAGCAACATGTATATTGGAGGGTGGAGGCAATGGAGGCAGGAGGACAATTAGCGTCTTCGAGTTCGTCACTACCTCAGAGGCCACAAACTGCTTTAGTGACACCTTTTGTTGTGTGTGATGAATAAGAACATATGAGCATCCATGTTCCTATGTGTAGTACAGTGTTTTTGTTTCCCCGTGATGATGATGATGTGGAGATTTGTACCATTGATACTATTGTAAGAAGTGTTCTTGATCAGATTGACTTTATGGTTGATGTGAATTGGTTGAATGGTTTCAACTCATGTATTCACCTAAATAGGTTTATCGGTCCTTAGTCATAGATGATGTAGTTCCCACAATCAATATTGAATATCAAGACCATGTGCACACTACGCAATGACATCTTTGCTTGGTTTAAGATGGTGTTTTCCCCCATGTTCACACTAAGGGGGAATGTTAGGAATTATCATTTGTAACAACTATATTAGTTAGTGCGTACATGTAAGAATAATATTGTTTTGGTTGTTGAAACAATCCACCTAAATTAAGTTTGATTTGTTTGTGGAGGTTTCATAGGACTCCTTATTTTAAGGAGATCCTCTCCCTATAAATTTGTATTGTGGTGGAGATTAATTAAGAGAGACAATTGCTATTATATTTGTGTGCAAAACTCAGAACAAATTATTATTTTATAACTTAGAATTCCTAAGGAAATTCACTAAAGAAATCACTTCATATAATTTCAAAAGGTATCCAAAGCTTCATAAATCTCATTATGTCATATCTATAGTCATTAGGAACACTCCCACATTAAGTATGAAGATACCAACCATGTCAAGGTAGCCATATCTCTCATGAAAAATCATTCAAACATCATCTTTCCAAATATTTTTTAAAGATTGAAGCCAAAGCAAACATGGTCAAAAAAATTACAAATATGATTGATCTATCTAGATATCACGTTTTAGGTGAAGAATGACATCCGGTTTGAATCCTTTTCATAGTGGTGCCAACATCGAAAATGCATGGGATGCACACATCCCTTATAATATTTTTTTTGTAGGAATCTTCATCTACGGCTAAGGTTTGGGATGATGACTATTCCATAAATAGAGATTCACTACATGTGTGACAACTAGGGTTTGATAGTGATAGAAAACTCTAGGAAGGTTAAGAACCCAGAAAGTTATGGAAGCCAATTCAAAGTAGGTTCAATACCGTATAGAAACATCAAGACCATATGGTACACTCCTAGTAGTTTGGTATGGTTCGACCCATGTGTATTCATAGTCAAAATTACAATTATGAGGTTTATTTAGGTTCAAACCTCCTAGTTGCATTATTCGACATTCCCAGATCTCTCCATAATTCAACTAAAATAAGCTAAGTGCCTCAATACATTTGTTTTGTGCTTTCAAATTATAGAACTAGGTTGATTATTGTATGTTATATTATTTATATCAAATATAAATTATTTCTATTATAACATCTTTATAATATATATAATCAACTTTAAACTAATCGAAAACCTAATTAAATTGACCTAAAATATAATTAAGGGTTAAACATTTTGGTAAACCCACTTTTTACTCGAACCCTACACCTAATCTAGGATATATTCCTTGTGTATTAGGCTCACGATCTCTAAACCCTAGTTTTTAGGTTTTTATCTAGGTATAAGCTTATTTTACTAGGATTTTATTTCTATTTCTTATCATCAAGAAATCCTCTCAAAATCAGGTTATCTCACTCTTTAAATATCTTTAGTGACACCCTTAATGCAAAGATTCATTCCTCAATATCCTCTATGTTACTTGGATTCATCCTAATACTCCTATTGACCATACTATATTTATCTTCTTATTATGATACTCATCATACCATACCTCCACCTCAACCTACTATTGATGTCTACACAATATATATAACACTCTTTTAAAAAATGGTTTAGTTGATAAATATTCTAATCTTATTGTTCTCTCTCTCCCTTACATGCTGTTAATTTTTTAGTTTAGAATCTTTCTCCTTATATTCTTACCATCAAGGGGTCTAACAACATCCCTCAAATGGTTCTAGGTTTTATCACTCTATCCATCACTATTGGCACTAAAATTTTCATAGTAATTGTTATGTTTCCCCAATAATCCTAATGACAATATCCTTCTCAATCAACCTTGGTTTCATACTCTACACTTTTCTATGAATCCCATTGGACTATAATTTTCCCATCATAGATATCTTTATCTTCTTTCATGGGAGCCCTCCCCTTTTAAATATGTTTCTTACACTTATTACCCATCTCCTATCTAGTTTTCAAACAACCCCATATTCAAGATTAAGCCTACTGATATAAAATCCACTTATAAATACATCGTTAATTCCATCTCCCAACCTATTACGATGCAATTTCAGGCCATGCATCGTCAATTTACTCACTTGCTACGTTCTTCTCACATTGTCCTAAAATAATATCTTAAGTACAGTCTTATATGTCTCCCTCCACCATTTGAGATTGATATGAGTATACCTCAAGGAAATAAGCCAATTCCAATTCACATTGTGATTATCATCGAGTGTATCAAGAACACAAAAAACCACTTAAATCTTTTTCAAAATATTCAACACCTTATCGATTATAATGTTATTTAGTGGGATGAGCCTATTAAATCTTTCCATCCACTCAATGATAATACTGAGCTACAAATATTCCATGATCGCAATCCTTATCAAGTTGAACATGTTCATACATATTGCAATGATAAACCTTGCACTCCCTTTGATCTAAAATATTTGTGCTCCCATGCAAAAAATCACAGATTAGGATCCTTCTCATCCTTATACTATAAAAACATTTCATCCCCTTAGTGATCCACTTCTTTTGGTTCACATTCCCTCCCTCCGAAAATTATATTTTGTGATATGATGTTGCACCTAAGGCCTTCATGCCTCACATGATGACATATTTGATTATGTTTCGTAGACTTTGTGCTGCCCACCATATTTTGTATATAACTATGCATTGTGTTAATACAAAAACATTTAAATATTCTCAAAAATAAATAAATTAGTGCATATTACTTATATTTTTAGCACTTTACATTACATGTTTTGATCATCACTTTGGTTTGATAGACAAAATTCTTTTATTTTTACACACATGTGTTCACTGGGTATATTGAGTTGGATGGAGGGCACACAAATTTCTACATGCTTATAGGAGCATTCATGTGTCCTTACATTCACATCATTTGGGGGATATCCCTCCACATCCTAGGTTCTATTGTTCTAGTATAGTTCCTTTTCACTTCCTCATTTATACTCAATTATATACAATGTGTACGTTCTACTTTTCAAAATAACATGAGTAACAGATGTATCTTTTGTAGCATTGACATATAATTTTTTTACATATTTTAATAGTGTTGGCTACTACATCATATTATCATGTTTTGACACTCTTATTCTATCCATACCTACTTGTTTGTGTATGTTACTACTTTCTTGTTTTCTTTTCTTTTGATATGTGTTTCTTAATTTTATTATGACTTTGTGGGTGCCCCATATTTGTGTCATGATGCCTATCTTTTTCACTTTATTTCTCTTGTTTACAATCTTGTGTGCCTTGCTTTTCTTGTGAAACCATGGGTGTCCCATGTTTACAAGATTTATGCCTTTGTGTGACATTATTTCCATACTTTTTAGACTTGATTGCATTTAATTTGTATTTACATGTATTTAGACTACTATTATTATCAACTATGTGATATTTATATCTATTTCTAGTATTTTCTTTGTTTTGTGTCATGGTTACCACCATACGAAAAAACCTTTCCTTTTACATGTGTAGTTTCTCCAAGGTGGCCACCTCATTAAAAATCTACATAACTTCTCGAAATATTCTTCATTAATACACATTCATTTATTTTAATCCACATGCCCAACATGGTTTTCACACATGCCTAAAAAAGGGGTAATCTTTCCAACTTTATTCTACAATTTTAGTACAAACAAAAAATAATTATCGAGATAGATGTAGGTATAGATAGGTATTGACACCCGAGAAATGCATTCATACACAAAATTTTGGCAACTTCAACAAAATTTCATAGCCGTACACTTTGGTCATAATCATATGGTGTGTTCCTAACTCCCTACAATTTTCTCGAGTGGGGAAATTTCCATAAGTTTTTCAACATTTTCATATTTTCACCTATATATAGGTTTTCTACTAATTTTTGTATCTAAAAACTCAATACAAATCATTACCGGGGCATGAACATGTTCTTTCCTTCTTCACATTAACACATTTCTTAAGGCTCAATTTCAAGAATCTTATGGACATGGATCTCCTTCCTAGTTAAACATTGTTAACACGTTTTAAGTATATTTTAGTACTTACTTGCTTACTTTACTAAGTTGTGCGGCATATGGGGAAAGTGTGGGAGTACTTATTCTCTTATATATTATATATCCTTATTATCAAATTGGGTCTAGATCAGTCTACAATAGTTGCATTTGTGGCTTATGAATGGTAGTGAAGAATCTAAGGGATTCATGGGAAGAATTTCCTCTCCTATTAGACTTAAAGGGAAAGATACAAAATTTGTTGAATAACTTTGGTATATGTTCTTATCTCTTAGAGGGGTGCATTTATACTTCTTTGTTCTTCTCTCCTTTGCACATTTTTCATGTTGGGTTGCATGCACCTAAGACTCTATATTTTCCTTGGAACATATTAGGAATGATCACCCCTAATACTTTAGTGAATTTCAAAAATATGAATCTCCAAGTGAAATAAAAGTATGAGAAAACGGGTGTATTCACTTATTATTTACATCTTTTCACTTCACATATATGTAAATGTAAATATTTTCCATTACATATATTTTATTTGATTTACGGTCAATTATCTATAATAGACATATACTACTGATCTATGTTGCAGGTTTCACTAAGGAGCATGCCAACACCAACAAAAACACTTAAGCTGTAAAACAAACATTCAAAAAACAACAAAGTATTTTTCATTCTCATGTACAATTACTTTTAAGCATCTAATTTGTAACACCCAATGTTATAACAACTCCAAATTAAGGGAATTAAAATTTAAATAAACCTCTTAACCCTATTACATGCCTTCAATCATTTTATAATGCAACAATAATAATCCAAAAAGTAATATAGTTTATAATGTATCTGCTTAAAGTTAAACCATGTGTAGATGTAAAGGTCAATTATATCTACCTGATCCCCTTTATCATTAATTTTTTGAGTATGCATAAATTGTATGCAATTGGTTAACCTATTCATTTAGGTTTGTGAACTGATGTAGTTCTAAGTGTCTACCTAAAAATCAGCTTGCCTTTGAGTTTTAATCGGCATCTAAAATTGTTATATAGGAACTTGGTAAACCGATAGTGTATTCATATAGTAAACCACTTACGCCAAACATTTCAAGATATGATTGGCATGTTTATTTTATTGAACACACATAAGTTGCCATCATTGCACAATCATACCACACAGTTCTTTGGATCATATCTTAGTAGTTAAATAACTTAAGCTTGCATATTAAGAAGGCCTAAAATATAGGTCTCGCCCTTCGTCTTGAGTGTATGCTAAAATTCCCATCTTAAGACCCCTATGGGAAATATAATGATTAATTTTGGCTTTCAAGTATGCCTATTTTATACGTAAGATAATTATAATGCAAGTTCATCGTTACGAGATTTAGTAAAGTTATACGTTTAAAGAAAATTCATTAAAAACTCACTAATTATTGTTGTGCTAGGTTCTTAAACTCAAAGTTTCACTTTATGACATCCGTCATTAGGACTAGGTTTAGTTTAATTATTTTTTAATATCTAGTAATCAACCCTATCCTTATTTAGATATTATCATATTTTCACCTTATTGTTATCTAACGTTAAGTACCTCTTTAACAAGAGATGTATTCTTCTTAAGCATTTCTATAATTTTTAATTTTGAAAATAACACAAAATGCTTCATTTTTATTTCATATTAATAATTGATTAAAGGTATTGTACTTTTGTACTTTGACATCATTATGTCATTAAACAAGTTATTGTTATGAAGGTACAACTAATCATCCATGTACTATTAGGTTGTACTAAATAATAAATCAATTATTTACTTAAACACTTTATGATCAAGTCAAAGAAATATATTTATTTCACGACTCTTGTTCCACTTTCCTAAAACAACATTATTTGTTTAACTCGTTAATTTATCATTTAAATGATGATGTCATGATTATGATTGTAATAATTATCATTTAATAATTTGATTAAATGTTGTCATAAGGTACAATTAATTGATCAAGTACAATTTGTTTCACAATCATTATCAAGTACAACTACTGATAAAAACAACGTAAATCATCATTACAAATCATAAAAATTTAGTCAAATAATAAAGTATGTATTAAAATCATTAAGGGTAATTCCTTATTCGAAACGTATAACAATAATTTAAGAATGATATAATTGGCCAACTGCCATTTACAACTTTGTGAAATAATATTTTAGCTCAAGAATGTTTATATAATCCATATTTGGATATACTTAAATCAATGTTTACAATCAGATAAAAATTTATCACATGATGAGAGTGTGTGGAAATATTCCAATTAAATCCTCATAATAACTAATCCATCATGTTATATGTAAGATAAAAATAATAATGTACATGGTCGGGATTCATAGAACCCACATGGGTTACAACTCTTTACCTATTTGCTTTGTTACAAAATAAATGAACATATTCAATTTGATTTAATGACAATACATCAAGCACCATATTATGAAACTATACATTCTATTATAAAATGTTTAGATAATTTAAAAAAAAATCTATGACACCCTACATATCTAAAATCTCAAATTCATTGCATGTCATATCAATATAAGATCTATATTTTAATCACATCAAATGAAAATTCTTATTTCTTCAAAAATAAGTAATGCAAGTAAAAATAGTTCATAATTATTTTTAAAAAGTACATGATAATAAAGGAATCCATAATAGAAGACCAATACTTCATCATACTCCAACAATCGATATTCCATTTAAGAAATAAGTAATTTTTCACACATGTTGAAACAATCAAAAGGTTCTTGCTGAAATATTTAATGCCATAGATAAGAGTAGGATACATTTGTACCTAATTCTTCTACTTTATCCAAGTATGTAATCATAACATTAACTTATGAACTAATTCATAAACCACCTTCCTATTTTACATGCAACATGAATCAACTCTTTTAGGTTATCATTATTGTTAACCATTATAAAATACAAGCATTGTCTTACTTAGAAGATAAGATTCATAGTTTTAACTCACACATTATCAAATCTTTTAAGTTATTCCTTATTTCTTCATTACATAAATTAGCTCATTGAAGTCAATATATGATATTTGATCTCAAAGGAGGGTAAAAGCATATAATTGTGTCCCACTTTTTTCACAATTTTTGTACCTTTAGTAAAATATACCCAACAACCAAAACTTTATTAAAGACATAAAAAATAACCAAACATGTGTTTTTAAGATCTTAAATATACCATGGTGTAGTTCTAAAACAATATTTCTTGTTTACCTCTCAAGGTGAGCTTAAAAGAACACAAAGGCCCACGAAGATAGGATTTTACAAACTTATAACAGCTTTGTTACATTTTTCAACCCCAATCGACCAAGTTTTTCTCACATCCATTATCTTCCATGAACACATTGTGACTTAAAATGTCATGGGTTTTTATTGAAACTAACCCATTTTATCCCATAAACCTTATTGAATCAACTTCATCAATCGTGGGTTTCAAAATAGAGACATACCCACTCGGTGTTCTAATGTTTTTAACCCATAAGAGAAGAAAATAAAAATCAACATGCTAAGTCAAGATAACAACCCAACACTCCCATATTTCTATATTTCAATGTTGTACATGCTATTGTTTTAAAACTAACAATGGCTAGTAATAAAATCTACTTGTTACCCATTTCCTACTTCATAAAAATGGTTAAAAATAAACTATTAACATCCCATTAAATAAGCTCATAGGCATACCATCCATAAAAAAAAATTTTGAAACATACGATAAAAGATACACCCAATCATTTTGCTTAAATAGTTTATTAATTGATGATTTTTGACCGAAGTAAAAAATGGAAACAAAAAATCACCAATTTTCAACCTTGCAGATATTCATATATATACCGAAGTAAATAATTAGAAATGGAGTTATAAACCATACCTAGAGTTATTATAGCTAAAACTTCCCAAACTTCCTTTTTCTATTAACTTTGAATCGGTTGAGCTAAAGATATCCCACAACACTTCTCTATATATCCCATAGAAAAATGACCCCTTCAAAATAACAACCACCCCATAAGCCATGAAAACCATATTTAAATAATGTAGGGTTAGCCATTATGGCTTCCTCAAAAATATCAACAAAAATTGCATATCAAAAATGCATGCAACAACTCCAACCAAAAGGAAACCTAAAAAAACTCATCAAACAATAAAAAATGACTTCAAGATATGCAAGCAAGGATAGCTTCTGGAGGAATTTTGGAGTTTTTCAAAGACATTAAAGGCTCATTAACTTCCGCAGGTGCCACGTAGTAGCTCTTTCTTCAAATTTCTTCCACTAATTACAAGTCCCCTCGAAAATTAGTTGGGAGGTGATTTCATGATCGTTCAAAGATTTAAAAAAACACAAACCTTATCAATTAACATGGGTCATCAATCGACCACACATTTAAACAATTTTTTTTTCCATTCAAATATGGTTAAAACCATATAGTTACCAATAATAAAAAAAGACAATGAATATGGTCAATCCATATTATTATCAATAATCAAAAGCTAGTGAACATGGTATAATACCTTAATAATATCCTTATTAATAAACCATGTAAAGTTTCTTGCCAAATTTATTCATTTTTGCCCAACCAAACAAGTATCACCAAATCTATCTAAGACAATCATTTTTATCAACTTAACCTTATTTTAAACCCAATTACCCAATACAAATGGAGTATTGATCGGTTGAATAAATTTTCCAAACCAAACAAGTTTAATCAAAAGGAATGGTGATAATTTTGATCATCCAATAAACGTTAATTACACTATAATCAAGCCATTAAACCATTAATTAATCAAATATCGTTTAAATGAATCATCATTTTTCGGAAATATAAAAGATTTTATTTATCTTATTGATAAAAATAATTATCAAGACAACCTTTACCTTTACCTTGACGAAACCAAGCTTAAAATTTTACATTCCAAATGAAGTCCATCTTATCACTATACGATCAATGATCGTCATAATGTCAAAAGGAGTTAGTAAGCTCATAAACATTCATCACCTTTTCCACATACTGAAGTAATACAATTCAACCATGTATAAATTCAATCATACTTTGTTAATAATTATTTCTAAAGCAAGGTGAACTAAAATATCAATAATAGGTACAACATTCCAAGCAATAAATCCAAACATCCAAATCATCATACTCAACAATGTAAGTAAAATAAAAAATCATACAAGTAAAATAATTTATTAACAGAATGAGTTTCACGAGTTCTTGGTGACAAACATTGTTACGTGGTTTGGTTCTCAACTAAGCGTAAGTATGTTTATGCTTTTCATGGTAAACGCACATAAGCTTAGCTATGATACAAGCCGAGTAACGTTTCCCATCCCCAAGTTCCCATGACCCACTTCATGTTAAATAACACAATTTTGTAACAACATGAAATTAAAATGTAGGATGTGGAATTCTTCCCCCCTTAATGTATCATCATCCCGATGATTTTTACTCATTAACAACAAATTAAACCATACAAAGATTTATATCATATATTTAGAGGAATACGTTCATACATTTCCATCCAAACTTGAAATTTTTCCGACTTTAGCTTATCTCGTGAACAATCTATTGGCTATAAGAGCCTTAGAAATATCCATTTTTTCCATACTCTTTGAAATATGATCGAATTTTTTCATTTCAACACCCAAAATTTATAAATTAATATCAAGTATAACATATTAAATTGACAAATATTAGTTTTTATGACTGAAAAGGTAAGGAAATATTATTTTTATTTCTTCTATATTCTCCTAGGTTGCACTTTCTTTTGAGTATTGATCCCATTGGACCTTTCCTTACACAATTTATCTATTTCTAAAGTACAAATCGTGAGTTTCTAGAATTTTGATTAGTTCACCCACCTCAAATCCCGGATCATGAATGTACAAAGTTTTCCAATTAAGTACATTACTTCTAAAACATACTTCTTAAGCAAGGAAATATGAAAAAATCAAGCATCGTAGATAATGAAGGAGGAAATTCCAAACAATATGCTACCAGACTTATGATTTCCAAAACATAAAAAGGTCTAACATATCTTGGTGATAACTTGATAGCCTTTCCTAACGTTATCAAACTCTTTTTAATTTTAACCCTTAAGAAAACCTTGTCTCCAAGTTCAAATTTTACATTTATTCATTTTAGATATGCGTAGCTCTTCTTCCTATCATAATCTTCTTTCAATCACTCATAGATGAGATTTAATTGCTTTTCCATTTCTGTTAACATTTCAGGGCCCACTAGCACTCTATCTTCCATACTATCCCAAATGATGGGGTCATACACCTTATTCCATACAATGCTTCAAGAGGATCTAATTTCAACAAAGCATGATAGGTGTTATGTATGTAAACTCAACCAATGGAAGGTATTCTTCCCATTTCTATGTTGATCCATGCAATACATCCTTAGCATATCCTCCATAACTTAGTTGACCCATTCAGTTTGACCATTTGTTACCAGATGGTATGTTGAACTAAAATTCCATTTCATTCCCAAAGTTGAAGTCAAGGTTTTTTGGAATCCATATTTCATACTTGGATCCCTATCTAAAACTATTAACTCTGTAACCCCATGTAATATGAAAATATCATGCAGAAATCATTTTGCAAGCACAAGAGAATCATATTTTATATTTCCAAGTATAAAATGAGCTTCTTATTTAACTTTTCAACAACAATAACTATCGTGTCATGTTTTAGTTTTCATCATAGGAAACCCTGCACAAAATCCATGCTAATAAATTTCCATTTATTATGCAGAATGTTGTGTGAATACAAAAGACCAGTAGGATGCAGGTGCTCTATTTTAACACACTAACATTCCAAATAGTAAGAAATGTATTTTATCATTTCCTTTTTCATTACTTTTGAGAAATATAATTGTTTTACATCAGCAAGCATTTTAGTTACTCTAAGAATCCTAGAGTATGGTAAATCATTACATTATTTAATAATTTTGATCCTTAAGTCATTTACCAAAGGTAGATATACTCTACCTTCATATTTCAAGATTCCCTCATTGTCAAATTTGAATCCTTCATACCTTTTATCGTTAGAATCTACTTTTAACGTAGTCTTAACATGTTAATAGTATGAATTTGTTAACATTTGTTTCTTTACCTCTTCCTTGAATTGGGTTCTAAGGGTCACAATCATGAAAACATGCTTTGATGATGAATTAGAACATCTGTCACTCTATTTTCCTTTCCTTTTATGTAAATTATATCAAAATCATACTATGATAATAATTTCAACCACCTAAGATGTCTTGTGTTTAAGTTGGGTTGCGTGAAGATATAATTAAGCCCCAAGTGGTTTGTTTTAAGTTGAAAAGGATTTCTGACATTGTAATAACTCCACTCTTTAAGTGCATGCACTATGGTAGCAAGGTCTAGATCATAAATAGCATTGTTAATCTCATGTACCTTTAATTTTCTACTCTCGTATGCAATCACATGGTCCCTTTGAAGAATAATTCCACCAAAACTTCATCGGAGGAATATGTTACTACGGTGAAGCTTTTTTGTTGGGGTATGGAACCTTAAAAATAGGTTTTGTAGTTAATTTATCTTTCATCATATTAAATGCACTCTCACATTTTTAGACCATACAAACTTATTATCCTTTTTCTGCAGTGATTTTATTGGAGCAAAAACTCTAGAAAAGTATTTTACGAATTTTCTATAGTAATCAACTAGCCCCATGAAGCTTCTGACTTCATGAATGTTATTGGAGCTGGCCATTCTATTATTTCCTTGATTTTTGATGGATCTCCAGATATTTCTACTTTTTTATGATATGACCAAGGTATTGTACCTCATTTTGATAAAAGGAACACTTAGAAATGTTTTCCATACAATTTCCTTTTTCTAAGTATGTCCAACACTATTCTTAAGTGTTCATTATGTTCTTCAATGTTTTTGGAATAAATCATGATGAAAGCACAATGGAATGAGATGGGGTGAATCAGTCCTTACAAAACTTTAATCAATTTCATATTTTCTTATTTAAACCATAAACCATTCATCCATTCATTAATGTGTGTAAAACATTCAATCAAATCAACATAACCATGAAAGAGATACAAGAACACAATATATAAGTGGGAAACCCTGTAGGGGAAGAAAATCCTTTGAGACTTATGATTATATTACTCAAATATAAAGTATTTAGTGAAGCATCAATTTCACAAGAAGCACTAACCCCTACTTTTGTAGAGCACAAACACTACAAGGAGCAACAACCCCTAGTTTAGTGAAGAAACAACTCCATAAGGAGGCTAAAACCCCTAAAATGATTAAGCACCCACTCAACCACATTTGGATGAATATTTTTAATGTATTTTTTTTTCAACAATTGATGGAGATCACAACTTCATATCACATCCTTCAAACCCTTACTCATCTAGCTCGCTTTATCACACACTTTCACAACTTATCTTGGATTCAAACCATTGTGCACATACTCTCTAACATTACTCAACCTCTTGAAAACCTCTTCATATCTGGTAAAATTCCTTCATACCTGCTACAATCACATACATGGTTCGTGCTTTTTCCTCTCACTCAACTAGTGTAAATTTGAATTCAAACAAGCACTTTATACCCTTCTCATCTCTCAAGAATAAAGGCTGTCAGTATTAAATCTTTACTTCAACCAATAAATCTTAAAAAAACTCCAATACATTTATCAAAAATATTCATATTGTGCCCATGTAGGTTTCTCATGCCCAAATGCACCATACTAGCTCAAGAACATGCTCAAACCCCATCACCTGGATGAGCTAAAACCACAAACACCATAACCATAATTATTAAATATTCAAAATTCCTCATACATGTGAAATATAACATATAAAAATCATCCATGGTTTTACATAAACTTTAACCAATCGAATTATTCATAACTTACTCAAGAAGGCTTATATCCCTCTCAAAACAGTTGTTTCCAGGACCATGTCTTCATCTTTGGGTTTTAATACCTCCTATGAAAGTCTTAGAAATAGCATGTAACAAATAATTTTTATCCTTTGTACCTCTATATCACATCTAAACATTTTATAGATCAGGAAACATCGATATGCACAAACCATACTCACTTTCATCTTTACCAAATTAAGTTTCCCAAAATGTATTTTTATAAACTCAACTTGTTTAAACTCTTTTTGCCACTTTAAATACCGATAAAGGCATTGAATAGTAACAAAATTCATCCTTATTCAATCTTAAACTTATATAAAGCATGAAATCATCCATTTCATGCCACTTCTAACTTCATTTCCTAGCAAGAGTAATCTTGTCCTGAGAAATAAGAAACCTTCTACTTCACAAACTGAGATGTATGACCTATAAAATATCATCATCATGACATAAAAATTATACCATTTGAAATCTCTCTAAATCCTATTTCAATAACATCTTACATTTCCTTCCAACTATAAGTGGAAGGCCTTCAACCAAGTCTATCTCTGAAAACTACTTAAAACTACCCCAAAAGCTGCAAGTTAGGATCAGTCTTCATTAATAGGGAAAACTTTTCAATTTATAATCATAACCAAGATTTGAAACCATCATGGACATCAATTACAACACCTATACTAAAAAAATTCAATTTATTTTGCAAAGCCTTTGGACAACCTTTCCTAGAATTAGAATTCTTGAGAAAATTACATTTGTAGGTGGGGTCCACTAATCACCACATGATTTATCATACCTTTTGGAAATATTGAGGATTATTATACAAAATCCAATCATCATACTATCACAACTATTCAATTCTAGGCACTTATTATAAATATATCTCTACCACTTTTGAGCTTGGGTTTCAAACACATAAAGAAGTTGATTACCTTCTTAACATTCGTTCATTAAAATGTGAAGATGAAATGACTTTGTTATTTTTTTAAATCTTATTATTTAAATGTAAAATAATCCCTGAAATCCACAAGGCCCCATGTAAAGCACATGATTTAGGGTGAACATTAGAATGTGTAATTTGAGCTAATAAATAATCTTTCTTGGACCCTATTTCACTAAAAATAAAATAACTAGCAAAATATTCTTCAGAATGACTCCACATATTTCTCAAACCTCTTAGACACCCATTTTCATCATCTCCAATCATCATCATAGCTCAAGTAGTTATCCAAATTCTCAACCCATATCATTTACATTACTATCCCTTGGGATTTTGCATGGTTTAGACTAGGGTCAACTAAACCAACACTAGAAATCATCATGAAACCTTTCCAAAATACCATAACATACTTGGGAAAACATGTATGACATCCTGCATTCCTCCATGAGTTATCATGGATCTATAAACTCATCCTCATGCCTCTAAGAACCTATAATAGGCTATATGATCACCTTAAATCTGAGTCTTCAACATGTACCTCCACCCTGAATTTCATGTGAGTGCCTAAACACTCCCCAAACATGTTCTCCATGTTTCTAACATGTTCCATCACCTAGGATAGCTAGGTCCTCTAATAAGGCTTCCTAGACAAAACCAATATCATTGAATTAACTCTTACCACCATTAAACCATCTAAATATCCATGTCACCATCATACCGATCATCCCTCGACTCTACTCCATCATCTTCTTTTCCATTAATGAGCTTTTACATCAATGAAAACACCTATAACTCAACATGCAAACAATCTCCCCTATGTTGTTGTTGGAAAACCACCTAATCTTCTCCCCTTTTTACATTAATGAAAAAGCATACATGTACTTGCATGATATTCATAATTCTCAGCTTCATAGGATCATCTCTTAGTTGGAAACATCAACCAAAGTCTTCATACTAGCTCACAAACTAGTAATTTCTCACAAAATTCTAATTTTAACCTCTTTTAACACATTTATAATTGTACTCCCTAGATAAGATCATTCACAATACCTATACATGCCAATAATGATAATATAGAGCTAAGAAAATATTTTTACCTCTCCCTTGAGTGCGAGGCATCACACAACATAATAATTAGGACTTAAGAACTTGTTTCATCTTCTTTATACCCTATTTTTAACCCTTTTATGGCTAGATAACACAATATAAATCCTTGAAATATGTGCACACCTCATTCAAGTGCTGAGAAAAAATCATACTTACCTCTTTTTTTGTCATATCTTAACTTGTCTTTCTCAAACTAGGATAGTTTCGGCATACCTTGTCTTTACAACACTCTTAGGACTAAAATCCCTAAGACCATATTTCAGTGTATTCTAGACCAACTTTTCAAATCCATAGAAGCTCAAGAACTCTATTACATAGCTCATTATAGTTCCCTTTAGAACCAAGATACGTATAAGAATCGAGGCTCTTACTTTGTTATCTTTTCATGAAGATGACTCAACCAATTCATCTCCTTTGAGGAGACATTTTATTGTTCTTAACCTTTTAAGTATTTGATTTCTCTCTCCTTGTATGAATGACCTACTTCAACATGTCATTTTACATGCAAAAACTATCTATTCTATCACACAAGTCTTCTAAGCACCTCACTCACTTAGATATATGACAAAATAGGCTCCCCCCTCCCCTTGATGGCTCTTCACGAGACATGTAGCTTTAGATTTTGGAGAAAAATGACCATCTATAGTCATAATATAGACCTAATCTGCCAACCATGAAAGTGCCATATTATTCATATAACTATTTCTTCTTGAGATGGAGATCATTTAAAATCCAGGGTTCTCAACATGTGTCTTTGTAGAACATCACCAATCCTGCATACACTAACTGAGATAAAGCATCTTAACTTTTGATAACTAACTGAACTTTAACCAATAAAATCATACCTTGGTCAATTTCTTACACAATTCACTAATACACTTTCCTTCATATCCTTCATGACATCTAGGGCCCCTAGTAGATACCTCATATACTTGATTAAGGATAAAATGAGCTCTCCCTGTCTCAGTACACTACTTTAAACTTGTAGGATGTAATTTTCTCTTTTCACAGTCTTGACACAACCATCTTAGATTGGCCTCTTACATGCAACCTTATTATCATTGCAACTATATCTTTCAATCACCTATGAAACCTCTCATACACTACATCCTTGATATTCATTCAAATATGCCTTTATTAGCCTCAAGAGAGCTTCTCATACATGTAGGGAGCCATCTCTATATAATGTACATACATAGTTCAAACATTCTTTGACTACCAACATTAGATGAAATTTTCATACTGACTTTCACTCAACCTTGATTAACCTACATGATTCTTAATCTTTATTATTATTTACAATACATAAAGGATTCTCATACCCTTGGTTGAGTCTCTTTATTAAGCACGTAGCCCACCATGAAGACCATACTCTGCTACATTCTTAAACTTGACTATACAAAAGCTTATCTTTATCTTTTCTAGATGAAAAGACACTCGAAGGACTCTAAAACTAAAATAGAAGGAAATATTGTCTAGAAATTAAACTCAAATACCTCATTTGTAAATATTTTAACACGGTTTTGAATTCAACCATACATTCCTTTACTCTTGATTACACTTGTACTTGTCTCAACAGACCTTACATCTTCATGTTAAGCTAAGGATACTTCTAATACCATCTTATTTTCCTCTTTACCTTCTTGATGTTATAACATAGACTCACATACATTGAACTAATCACAAGTTATGAGCTTTTATCCATCTTTCACTTATCTATCTTGCTCGCACATGTTACTAGCCCTGTTCCAAGAGTAAATCACTCGAACTTTCAACTTATTCACTTTCATAGAGGAAAATTTGTTGATATGAGTACCCATTTGGCCTTTTAAAAACATCCTAAGGACTCACAACAATGTTATTCACAAAAATTCTCTAGGACACACTATCTCGGGTTCAAAATAACATCTTGACTACTATTTGTAGTTTCATTCTTGGACTACCATATTTTCCCATTGATTAATATCTTCTCATGGATTAACTCTTCTTGAATCATGATGTAGATCAAATGTATATAATTTTCTTCAAGTCTTGGTCTTCAAATCCCTCATTTAGTCTCCTAAATATGGGTTCTCCTTTGCACCACTTATTGTGATTTGATAGAGCCCATTTATGGTGGTGACAACTAAGAGTAAACAAATTTTTCCTCTAAGGTTGTGAATACTCATATTCGGTTACAAAGCATAAAATCCATAGACACTTACTTGTATCCTTCTTATCTTGTCTTCAATTACCCTTCAAGAAATATGCCACAATCCTCCTTGAGATGATGGTCTAACCAAGTCATCATATTTGATGACTCATTTATTCTTCATTTCTCTTTTATGAAGCATGAACATTAATTTATCCATTTTAAGCATCAAAGGATGATACTTAAACTAATATTCAAGCCTTAACTAACTCTTGACATTGAAGTAGCTCTTCTTGACTCTTATGTAAACTTAGAGTCTTCTACCACTTAACTATACTTCATGACATGACTCAACATATTTAAACTCAAGATTTTTATTGCATTTCTTGACTCCTATAGACTCATATTTCATATGGACCTCATGAAATACTATAGACATAATTTGTAAATTTGGAATCTTGACCCAACCTTCTTTTCTTGACCAATATTGACCCAAGACTCTCTTTTCATTTTAAAGATAAATAATTCACATAAATCATCACCTTGCAAATAATATATCTATCAAAGTCTCCACCTATAAACTTCAAGACCCGTGATACAATCGTGTGAATGCTTTCTATTAAGTATACACATTATCATAGACATACATTATAACACAATGTCATGAAACACACATACTTGAGGACTCAAAGAATTTCGACATATACCATACCATTTTCACTACTTGAACAATAAAGAAAGGCCTCAAAAATCTTTTGAAACTAGGACCACATATCTTGACACCTTGGAGGATAAAAACATCAACCTAGTCAGCTCCCCCTTCCTTCAATGCTTCATATGAATCATTATACCTCTAATAAGCCTAGTAGAGGCATATATCACCATGATAGATCTAGAAGAATGACCTAAAGAGGTCCCAAGCACTTTTAGATACATGTATCTCACTTACATTCACTTTATTTTGATATGAGTTCTAATACATGCCCTTATTTCTATCAACATTTTCATTTGATGAGACACCGGTATCTCTATTAGGCTCCCATAATCTATTTTTCCTTCTATCATGCATTATTGAACCTTGAAATATCCTCTCTTGCCTTGTAGGACTATAAAACTTCTAAAGAACATGTCTAATCTCAAGTATGCGTTATCATCGTCCATGTGCATGATACAGTCTTCGCAATGAGGTGTTCGGGATAGAAAAAGCTCCCAAGTATGCGTGCTTTGTGTTTTTTTTCTCTTTTCCCCTCTTTTCTTTGCCTTTTCTCTTCAGTTATGAAACCGCCGACCCTGCCTAGGTGGCGGTCTCGTGACCGCCGCCCTGATCAGGGCGGCGGTCTTGTAACCGCCGCCCTGCTCAGGGTGGCGGTCCTTTACGTGTTTTCTAGAATGCTCTTTTAACGTGACTCACGTAAATTTCAACGTTTACCAGCTTTTTTCACCGCCTTGGGCTTGCATTAATGATTCTGGTTCCCTAGAATAGTGTTTTGCCATTGTTTATAGTTTAAGAGTTCAATTTGGTTTTTACCTTGGGTAAATGCAAATGCTATAAATAGTTGGCTTGTGCTCAAGCAAATGGCCCCTCAAATTTGCCTCTGAATTTCTCATTGCAATAGATTAGTCTTTCATTTTGCTTAGAATTCTTAGTTTCATTCATTGCATGCTTAGTTAGTGTTGTTTTTCTGTTAGGAAGCCACATATCCATCTTGTGCAAGTGTTGTTGATATTTCATCCAATCCATTGGAGTAGAATAGTTTGTTTTCAATAGGAAGCCATTAAAGTTGCAGGTTTTGTTCTTCAAGCAGGATAGTTTCAGGTTCTGGATGTTTTATGTTGCATGACTCACAATAAATCCCACTAGGAATTGCATAAGCCAAGCTCTGTACTCTTGCGCTATCTCTCCTACTCGCATTGTATTCAGTCTGTATCCTAAGCTGCCTTTGTCCCAATATCTACTTCTGTTGATGCTAGCATTACACGCTTTTCTGGATCCACGTGAACACGAAGGAGCGAGGAGGTCACACTGAGGGGACAAGATCACACACATCATCGGATTTGCCACTGTTTATTCTGTAGAATCCAGGTTCTAGCTTTCAAAGTTCTAAATTAGAAGCATATCAAATAGAGTAGCCAATCACTTTATTTCAGTCAATTTTACTTTCGATATTGCCAGGGAAGCTGTGAGGATTGATAGTTTATGAGAGACTATGATTCATTCCTCACTTCTGAGGTAGGATCGAGAGTCTTTCAAATAGATTAGATCAATTATTTCATTGTTTAGAATAGATTTACAACTGCACAGGCAAGTAGCTATACTCGGTTACTTTGTTTGTTTTAAATTCGTCATTAGATTAATCGTCAATTTCTAGATATATTAAAATAGCTGCTCCTTCAATTTCATCTATAAAATTCATCAGAAAAATACAAAAATATAGAAGTCATATATGTTATAGATATACTTCACATAGTTAATTTTACTTTGCTGCATTTAGTTTACATTGTGGCTTTTGTATGACAATCACGGGACCTAGAGAGCCCAGGGAATACGTATTCGAGCCAATCGTGCCCCAACCCAATCTCGTCACAGCCATAACTGATATAGATCAGAATCTTAGGATCCAAGTCTTCCGAACAATGGTAAACTTACAACAAATCAGTTTCTAATTGCACGGGTTAAACATAGAAGACGACCAAGCACACACGTTTTGGTCAAATCAACCAAACTATAGATTACCCTAGATACATATCACATGGTTTGTGGAAGGGTTTGAAAAGAGAGTATACCTTTGGTTGTGATCCTTTGGTCCCATGACCGGAGACGCAGGAGACACTCTCACAGATATAGATACCAGCTTGAGAATTCAGGTTGCACAAACGCCTGTGAGATACTCTGAAAAGATCACACAACTGTTAAATCTGAATATAGAGGCTGAGAAAGCATATGACTATTGGATACTAGGGATTAGGGATTGAATCCACACATGACCATAGCAGGACCACAACAAACACGAATCTATGGTTGTGACCCACAAGTCTCACAACCCAACGAGTCCATAGGTGAATCAGACATAGATGTTGGCCTACGTACATTAGTATTTAGATCTACTCCACTTCCACCTATCATCATCGAATAGTTATCCTTGTTAGACATAGCAGCTAACAAAGCTAAGGAGTTCTGGACTAGGCCAGAGAATCACCCATAGAGTCAATTATATTTACCATCCGCCCTATGACCTTATCTGGAGACATACATGAAACTATCCCAGGTCATTTTCCACGTATTCCACAACCCATAGACCGAATCATGCCAGAGCTCGATATTGATTGGAGCCTTCGAGCAGTCATCCTTGTTGATCGATCTATCACACCAGTTTAGGTTAGGAGGGCCTTCTTTGCCTTAGATTCACAATTTCCACTAGTGCGCGTCGAAGACATCAGATTGCCTAACTAGTTTGTCTGCATCCCACACATATTCAATCCCCACTGGCTGTCTCGGCACGACCTCGGGAGGTCGGGTGTGAGGAAAAGTTACTTGTAGATTCCCACGCTCGCTTGTCACTTTTCCATCGTACAAAATTGGTGAACCCGACGTGAAACTTTCTACTTTCTGATTTGGAGTCAGATTTCTACTGGTTCTTTTAAATTAAATGACCTTTTTCATCTTTACTACCTCATCAGCTTTCACCATCACCTTCGCTCCTTCCCATTATTCTACGGGTATTCATATACCCCCGAATATGTTGGGATTCGATGCATATGGTAGGCCTCTCTTAGGTCTTGAGGCATACTACGCTCAACTGAATAGACAATCATCACCCTCGCTCTCAGTATGGGGTGACAACTACTCAACTAACCAGTTGTCAACACAAACTCCAAGGGTCAGATATAACTCATCTTTCCAAACAGAGGAGTTGGATCAATTCACTCAAACACAACAAACAGAGCCTTCAGGCTCGAACAATATGACGCTCACAAGAGAGTCTAGTTCGTCTCCTCAGGTACTACTTAGACCACAAATTAGTAGACAAGCTGACCCATACCTAGGTTTTAGATAATGAACATTCGATACGTTATGCCAGGAATGAACAACATTCCCAAGGTATGTACCCACCTATAGGGAGTTTACAAACACAACCCGAGGTCTCTTTTCAAGGAAATACCTCCATGCCATTACATATAGGAAATGCCCTCGGGGAAACTTGGTAGGGCAGCGATCAGTTCATAGCAGGATATCACATGCCTATACAACACCATGATATACAAAAAATGCCGCTAAGGAAAAATACCGTGACTTCACCAAATGAAGTCATTTCAACGTTAGTAGAAAAAGTGAGGGGGTTAGAACTTGCTCAGGAAAATCACCATTCTCAACTCATGCAGGCAGGAAATTCTAATCCTAGCCAAATAGACCTCCTCACAGGAATAGGTACGTTAGGCGTGACCCCTCAGTATTCACAACAAACGCCAACTAGAACCGTCATTTCTAACACCATTCTGGCACCTCCCGGTCTAGTACAAAATAATCCATTTTTGGACAATACCCCTTCATACTTAAACATGTACTCCAAATCACCACAAGGGGATATGTTCTCCTCTCCCGGCATGATTCCTCAAACACAAGGGTTTCCTTATGCCCCCGCCAATGCGTACGCTATGCCATATCAACAACCCATTCCACCTCCACTCCCTCAACAGGCACCATCAATGGTCGAAACCTATGCGATAGGGACATATTCAGAATACTTGAAAGAGCCCTTAGATTTCACCATACGAAGCGTCATGCTTCCAAGACCTCTTCCGATTTTCCCAAGTACAAAGGTGAGGGAGATCGAATGCACATATCAAAGCTTACGCCATAGCCATCCGAGAACTACTCCCTTGGGATGGGGTTGTTGCTAAAATATTTCCCAAAACCTTGGAAGGTATCGCTCTCGATTGGTATTATAGAATACCTGAGGCTTCCATCCATTCATTCAAGTAACTCGTTTCAGAGTTCATCAAGGCATTTGACATGAACAAACTATTAAGAACAGGAATCAGGGAATTCTTACACATCAAGCAAGAACACAATGAATCTGTCGCCCATTTCATCCAGAGGTGGCGTACAGTTCTTTATTCTTCGACAAGTGCTCCAAATATGGACCAAATGGAACTATGTGATTTATTCCTTCATTCTCTCAGCAGAGAAGTGAAGGAAGAAGTCAAAAGTTCCCACTAAGAACTTACGATGAAGTACTTGAGAGTGCTCTCCGAATAGATCAAGCGGCAATTGATAGTGGTCATGAAAACATATGGAGCAAATGGGAGGTTAATCACTTCCAACCAGAACACTACAACTTATCCTACTACCACGAATGTCAATCAAGGACCTAAAATCCTTAATAAAAATCGTGGAGTGACAACAGATGGAGTAACTGATCAGGCTAGAAAGGTAAATGTTGTGAATACTCCACCACAAATAAACAACCAACGAAACAACAACTTTACTCCAACAATCAATACAGTGGATTTTAATCATCCACAACAACAACAACACAACGGTGAAGCCCTACATGGGATCCAAACCAAAATTCAACTGGGTATCAAAACCAGAATTCAAACCAAAGACAACAAATGCAAAACTTTAATAGGCAACGGTTTGATCAAAGTTTTAGGCCACAATATACACCAAGCCAACAAACTAGGAATTACAATCCTAACTCGTATTGTGGTTTTCACAAAATCGAGGCCATGACACTAGAACGTGTCGTGACTACAATAAATTCATGCAACGTTTGCCAGAGGAACAAAGACAACTTTTTATAGATATGTTCTTGGCAGATCCTACGTCACCAGCACCAAATACTTTTACAGGGGTAGTTTCCCCTCAAAATGCACCCCTCCAGATCTTCAATGATCGCTCCCAAATCACAACAATAACAAGTTAAATCCAAATGGGACAAACAAGGGTGTAATTATAGGAAACAATGATCATGAAGCCTCAACTTCACTGAATCCATTAGTTGCGCCATAATTAGGAAGTCAGCCATGACCTAAGATAGTCGGTTTAGTGGAGTTAGATGCCGAACTACCCGTAGAAGCTGAGGACACGAGAGTATTCCTCTCAGCTAAGTCCAAGCTACCCATTAGAAACGGACAATATCCAACAAGTATTAATAAAGCCCGTGGGTGCTTATGATTTAATTAATGATCTAACAAAAACCTTCTCGCACATCTCCTTTTTGGATTTATTGAAGAACTCCCCTACTCATAGGGCTGCTCTTTTAGAAGCATTGGGTTTAGGTCATCTAATTAACATCACTCCACCTCCGAAACATAGGTGAACCATATAGACTTTGATATCCACCCTCCGGGGCAGCCGGACAGGGACTATCGAATTCATATTGAAATAAACAAAATGCCAACGAGGCTTTGAGATTACACACCGAGGTGATCGGCCTTACACTTGCAAGTGTGGGTTTATAAAAATTATGTGAAACACGCGATGGTTGATGATGGGGCAGCAGTTAACATAGTCCCTTTTTCTTTCCTTCAAAAGCTAGGGTATGGAGAAACGAATTGTTCCATGACTCGAAATACACTAAGAGGCTATGACAGCCTTAAAGCCACTTCAATTGGAACTATAATACTACCGGTCACCTTAGGACCCAAAACAATCCTGACTGAGTTTTATATTATAGATCGGGAAACTAACTATAATATGATCCTCGGCCGACCATGGATACACCGTATGAAGGCAATCCCTTCTACGTTATTTCAAGAAGTAAGATTCTTGCATTTAGGAAAGGTGTTCATAGCCAAAGGTGATCCAAAACCATTCGATGTACACCTGGCTGACCTAAAGAAAAGACCAGGTGTGCACTCGGAGTTTGAACTCCCAACAAACCAACTTAATAAACCTACGACGTGAAACCAGAAGAAAATTTGGTACCTACGATCAGATCTTGAAACTATGAGCCTAGCCAAGACAATCCCAGCCCTCAAAGATGAGGCTAACATTGTAGAAACAATATCATTAGGAACTACTACAAAAATTGTTGAATTACTAGAACAGGATCTACCAATGTTCCTACCATTTGATTTTGTAGGCATGGGGTACACCCTAGGTGTCGGTTCTCTCCCAGCAGTAGATCTCTGCATGGTAGAGGTAGAAGATGTTAACACAACAAATATCCCAGTGCCCATATTCCCAGCTAAGTATTGGACTCTCCATTTCGATGGAGCTAAATGTCATTACGGAGCTGGGGTAGGCGTAATCCTTACTTCTCTCGAGGAAAAGTCCTACCATTTTCCTTTAAACTAAATTTTGAATGCACAAACAATGGCACTGAGTATGAAGCCCTCCTCCTTGGCCTCATCTTAGCTAAGAGAATCGGTGTTGATAACATCAGAGTGTTAGGAGACTCATAATTGGTAGCAAACCAAGTTGCTTTGAGATGTATGAAACTAGAGCCGAGCACTTACAACTCTACAAAATAGTTGTACTGAATTTAAGCAAGGAGTTTGACTTCATATCAATTGAAGCAATCCCATGAGAACAAAATCTTCTCGCTGATTCAATAGCAACCTCAGCATCACGCTTTACTCCAAATAGTAAGTTAGAGGATACCCATTTCATGGTATCCCTTCATACTGAACCACTGATAAAAACAATGTCAAATCCTCTTTTAAATGGAAATGAAAACAAATCTACTATCCTAGACCACATCGATAGTGATACAACCACTCTTGATTTCTTAAACGCCTATGCGGCGTTACATCTCACCCATCATGTAATAGATTTGTCTTTAATCCCACATTCATCTTCTTACTTCGGGAATCCCATGACAGAACTTCCCCTACAAAAGGAACTTAGCATATACACAGTCGAAAATAGAGACGATCTGGAATTACCTCCAGCCCCGCCTGAGTTTGAAGAAGGTAACGCTTCTTTAATCGAAGAAACAATTGATATTAACATCGGAATGGAAGATGAACCAAGAATATTGAAGTTAGGATCCTCGTTAACTCCATAGAAGTAGAAATACACACTCGGATCCTCAAGGAACATCAGAAGGCTTTTGCATTTAATTATAAAGAAATGACAGGGGTTGCACCACACATTGCGGTGCACAACCTCGTCACTAAATCAGATGCAAAACCGATTAAACAAAAATCGAGACCAATGAAACCCAAGGTAGCTCTCATGGTGAAAGAGGAGGTAATGAAACTCCTCCAAGTAGGATTCATCAAACCAGTCGATTACTCTCAGTGGGTATCTAATATCATTCCGGTTCTCAAAAAGAATGGAAAGATACGCATCTGTGTAGACTTCGAGACATTAACAAGGCATGTCCTAAAGATGACTTCCCATTACCATCTATAGATGTCATTGTTGATGCAACAATCTGGATTTGAGCTTTTATCTCTCATGGATGGATTCTCGGGATACAATCAAATCAGAATATCGAACAAGATCAAGCTAAAACCACGTTTATAACTCCTTGGGGAACCTATTGTTATGTTGTTATGCCATTCGGTCTCAAGAACGTTGGCGCTACGTACCAGCGGGCTATGACGTATATATTTCATGATCTTATTCATAAAATTGTGGAATCCTATGTAGATGACTTGTTGGCCAAGGCCAAGAAGCGTTGTGACCATCGGAAGTGCTTCGTGTCATTCTTTCACGTCTAATAGAATACGGAGTCACGCTAAATCTAGAAAAATGTGTCTTTGGTGTAACAGGGGGGAAGCTCCTAGGTTACATTATATCATCACGGGATCGATGTTGACCCAACCAAAATTAAGGTTGTTCTCGAAATGGTGCCACCTTCGGATGAATCTGGAATCAGGTCATTTCTCGGAAAACTTGGTGCAATCCGGAGATTCATCCGGACTTAAGTTTTGCCATTCATCCAATCAACAATCTACTCAAGAAAGATTATAGCATTGATTGGACCGAAGACTGTAATGAAGCTTTCAACACAGTTAAGCATTTCTTGTTATCACCACCTATGCTAATGCCACCTAAGCCGGATCACCCGTTAATTTTATATTCGTGAGAGCACGATGTCTCGCTATTGCTTTGTATCTTTGGCTCAAGAAGATGATGACAAGAGAGAACGTGCGATCTATTTCATTAGCTGGACATTGCTCGACTATGAAACACGCTATATGCAAGTAGAATGAGAATGCCTCGCCATAGTCTTTACAACCAAACGCTTAAGACATTACATGTTAAATCAAGAAACAAAGGTCATTGTAAAGATAGAACATTTACGAACTTTCCTCACGCAAGGGTCCTTATCTAAAAAGGTTGGATGCTTTATAACCTTAATGGGTGAATTTGAATTAACATTCGTAAATCAGAAGTCGGTTAAAGGACAAATCATCATGGATTGGTTAGCTGATAATCCATTAGACGGAGGTGATCTAGTAGATCTGGACTTTCCGATGAGTGCATATACTACATCAAAAACAGACCTCCCATCTCTGAGTGTCCTTGGTATACTGATATTATTAATTACATCATGGATCATACGTATCCGGAAGGTGTTACATCACAACAAAGAAGGCGGTTACGTATTATTGTAGCCAAATACGTCGTTATAGAGCAAGTGCTCTATCGAAAAGCATTCGATGGAATGCTTTTAAGATGTGTCGACATAGAAGAATCAAGAAGATTCTCCATGAATCTCACAGTGGAATGTGTGGAGGCCACTTCGGTGGCCATGCCACCACTCAAAAATACATCGGATGGGCTATTTCTGGCCTACTCTAGAACACGACGCAGTAGAGTTTGTACGAAGGTGTCATAAGTGCCAAGAATTCTCCCATGAGATTCACATGCCGACACAAGCTCTATAACCAATCGCTACTCCATGGCCCTTTTCTACGTGGGGCCTAGATTTAATAGGGAAATTCTCTCCCTCATCTATAGATGGCCATAATTTCATAATCACGGCCACCGAATATTTTACCAAGTGGGTAGAGGCCATGCCTCTTACTACTGTGCCGGGTTCTGTAATCACCAAGTTCATTTTGAACCAAATCATTTATAGGTACGGTATCCGCAAATCATTATCTCGGATAATGGGACTTCTTTTAAGAATGATGAAGTTCACGAATTGTGCAATAAATTTAAAATAAGCCATCATACGGCCTCCTTGTATTACCCCCAAGCCAATGGACAAGTGTAAGGCAACAAACAAAACATTAAAATCCATTCTCCTTAAAACGGTGAAAGAAAACAAGCGAGATTGGCATTTGAAGTTATATCGGCCTTATGGGTCCACCGAACCTCAATAAGAAGACCAACAGAGCCACTCCTTTTCTTTGGTATTCGGGGGGAGAGCGGTTCTCCGCTTGAGGTTGAAATACCCAGTCTCGTATCTCATTACTGAGGATTCTAGATGAAGGCGCTTACGAGAGAAGCACATGTCTCCCAACTAGAAAGCCTAGATGAAGCTAGGATAGATGTTGAACAGTGGCACAGAGTCTATCTTTGACCGAATGTGCCGGCTAGTATAACAAGAAAGTCTATGAACGCGACATATATGAAGGTGATCTAGTTCTAAGGCTAGACAGCCGGATCGACAAAAAGACCGGTGAAGGAAGGAAGTTCCGGCCCAAATGGTTGGGCCCATACCGAGTCATGAAGGACTATGGAAATGGTGCATATCTCCTATGTACGCTGGAAGGTGAGGAATTTGGTGAAACAGTCAATTCCCTACACCTCAAATGATTCTACGCGTAAGCAACTAGTACTACTTGTATAATTATATCTACATTGCATCTTCATATAGTTAGGATCATTTTGTCCACTTGTTTCGTACAAATTTGTGATCAAGGAATTTATTCTCAAAGTAATTCATTACAAACTCATGATGTTGTTGGCATAAACACTCTAATCATACTTCTCTATTTCCATGATATCATCAAACTATTTCGGAATCACTTCATCAAATAAAGCTAGATATGACAGGGTCTTAACGGTAACCATACCAAGATCTGTAGGTTTGTTCTCACTTTTGGTTTCTTCTTAGGATAGGTGTCTTGCCTATGGTCTATTCTAGAAGCTTCATGGTGTCACATCTATCCCGTACGTATATCTCTTTGGAAATAAAACACACTGACATTTTGCTCAAGTAAACAAGTCAAATATAGATCAAACAGAAAATTTTAAATTTACACATTTCCTTGCCCCACCAACCTTTGGTGATGAGCTTGCGTCTCTTACTAGTGACGTAGGGTTGGGAAAGGATGGAAATGCCCTTACTCACCTATGCCTTGCCTAAGGTGATAAACCCACGCTTCTTACTAGTAGCATGGGGCAAGGTGTGGGGGGTCCTCTTGACAAACAAACGTAAAAGGTCATAAACAAACAATTCAAATCTTGAAGTCTTGAGTCAAAAACAAATGAATCGGATGTCCAAAATTCCAAGAGAATTAAAAATCCTAAAACCCAGATTTTGTCTACCATGTGGCCATCTACGGATCTAAGTCTAGATAAACCACAAAGCAAGTTGCATCCCAAAACTATGAAGTCACTCGAGTGGAGTAGGCTTGTAGCATCCTAATTTGGTTCCGCCAAAGCTTTGTCTATCTTTCATCACTATCATTTCAACACATTTCATAACTTGTGCCCTTTTCAGCTCTCGGTGATGAGCCCTCGCATCTTACTAGTTGCGTGGGGTTAGGAGAGGGGCAAGTCTATCTACTCATCATACCGGCTTATCTTCACCACTTTGCCAAAACAAATATGAAGTACCCAAAATTGCTTACAGAAACTAAGATTCAAAATCACATTGTATCTACATTATCATATATCAGCATCATGAAATACGAAAAAGAAAGTAAACATTTGTATCATTTGTTCTCCATTGCATACATTCTAAAAAGCATATAAGCATAACATCATAATTACATGAGGAAATGGAAATGGAAGCAAAATCATAGATACCAAGAGTTTGATCCAAAAAGAATATATATATATATATATATATATATATATATATATATATATATAAATGATCAAAATTTCTATACAATGCCATCATGCGCTAAGCATGGTCAAAACGCTCAAAGAGCTCAGGATATACAAAAATATCATACAAAAATCTAGGAGAGCCAGTGGCTTCTCAATCCCTATGAGACCCCTCTGAAGGTGCACGCCCACGCCTAGGACTCTGGCTATGCGGCGGCGCTCTGAGTGCACGGAGGGCTCAGGATCGAGGGGCAGCTGCAGTCTCGCCACGAGAATGACTCCTCATCAGGCGCTCGGCTGTCCTATACCCCGCTAGCTCCGTACGGAGAGTCGATACCATCCTGGCCACATGCCAGATAGGGGAAAAGATGTCAGTATGTCTGCCAGCTGCTGAGGGCTCCCCGGCATCCACAGATAGCTCTGCATGGGTCCTCTCCATGGGGATCATCAGGGTATCGGTGCATACCCTGCGGATCAAGTCTCGCCACTCATCGGATGGTCTCTGCAAACAAAGGAAAAATGAATTAGAAATAAAACAAGAGATAAACACAAATGTAAACAAAAGGAGAGATGGCAATTAAAGCAATCCTAACTCAAAGCAAAGAGAAGATAACTTACTCGGATCACCGGGCCTCCAGGATGGATCTCTAGGGTCGGCACCTGCCACACAGATGCCGCCGCTGACTGAGGTGCTCCCCCGTGGCTGGAGCGACGTAGCATCCTACAATGGACTCATCCTCCCCACCATGGCCCTGGGAGAGTGGCTCCTCTGAAACCAGAGTCACTCTCTCTGCACTCTGCTCTGCCCTCTCTGCTGCATGATATCCTGAGTGTCATGCCACTCAGGATCACTGTCCTCCTCGGTCTCCTCCTCTGTCTCTCCCCCTGTGAACTCCTCGGACTCGGAGTCTATGTCGATGGGGTCATCGCTGCTATGGGCAGGACCCGTGGCAATCTGAAGTAGAGGTTCCTGAGGAGCACCGGCTCTCCCTCGGGCACGTACTACCCTCCTGGCTGCAATAGGAATGCCAGGTGTAACAACTGTCCAACCCGGCCTCTAGGACCCCCTCTGGCCTCTCGAACTGACCTGTATACTGGCACTACCGGGGAAGCATGCCCATGTAAGGTAGGCCAAACTGCTGAGGAACTCAGCCAAAGGGTGTATCTCCACTCGCCCCTACTCTGTCAATAAGCTGCCTGTGGTGGAGTAGGAGATCAAAGTAAGAGCCTCCTCACCCCATATGCCTGCCATGGTCTGATATGGTGTGGCCTCCATGTCATCGGTGGTCTAGAGAAGCAACTGGTTGATGAGGTGCTCTGAGCACCGACATATCTATCCATCTGGCTGCCCTCACAGCTCCGGGATCTGTCACCTCTACACCTCTGCCATAGGGGATGAAGTGCTCATAGACCCAACTCATAACCAGGGTCGGGTGGCTCAAAGACTGCCCCTGTAAATGGACTACCCTGTATAAGTCATGGTAGGTAGTCCCAAGTATATCTGCTCCCCAGGCGTAAATCCGGCCATGACCCTCGATCTGTGCAATGATGGGGGACCAGCAATATAGTAGTGTGTCTCCTCCCTTGTCCCGATCAATCTCGAGGCAAGGATCCCCATAATAGCCTAGTGAAGCAAGGGGATGGGAAAACTAGGAATAGACCGAACTCTGACCCCCTTCTTCGAACCCATGGAGATGACTGCATCTCCCATGTAAGAAGCCCACTGTGCTATCTGGGCCCGTGAACCTGTTGTCTCAAGGGTGAGTCGTCTCCCGATGATCGGGACCCCCAGGATACGGTAAACATCCTCCAGTGTGATGGTCCACTCACCTCGGACCCCTGGTAATCGGAAGGTGTTCGATCAGCATCCCAGTAGGAAAATAAGTCACAGAGTATGTGACTGGATGGTGCAACATGTGGAACCCGCGATATACGTAGTATACCAGCCCTCTGAAGAGTATCCTGCTCGTCCTGTGAAAGGGCATCTAACACTGCTGGGAGCCAGTCACACTCCCTCTCTCGGCTCCACTGAATGTACTCCTCTCTCACTGCATACACCCAAAAACACACAAAACAAAGCAAGTTAGCATCCAAGTGACATTAGAAAAATCATGAAAACACATAGAAATGCTAAAAATGCAAAAACAATCTCAAACAAGTGTTCTTTTGACATTCTGTGAAGAACCGCCGCCCTGAGCAGGGGCGGCGGTTTTCACAACCACCCACCTTAAGGCGTGGTCTTGTAACCTGCCCTGAACGGGCGGTGGTCATGTAACCGCCGCCCTGGGCAGGGCGGCGGTCGTGTCCCGAAAACCCACGCGGGTTTTATATCCTAAAAAGGCCAAAAAACACCAAAAAGGACCATTTTAACTAAAACAAAGCCTACCCAGTAGGCGCCCCCTAGATGGACCTTTTGAACCTAACATTTTCAAAAATAACCCCCCATGACAAAGATTTTAGCATTTTAAAAGTTTGGAGGTAAAAACAATAAATTGAGGAGAACTAACCTGTGATCTCGCGGGTCGATGATCTGCGTGGAGGCATGATCGCTATCTCGTCATAGAACGTTTTGACTCTACTCTCGTAAGAAACCGTCACCGTGGGTCCCAGAGCTCAGAATCAATCAAATCAACATGCGTAAATGAATAGGAAAATGGGCCCACTTTCATATATATAGCAGCCTGACTTGTTTTGAATGTTTTTTTTTCGCAGGTTTGGAGCAAACGGAGGTAAGTTCTTACCCCCACACAAATGGTACGTCCTCATTTCCCATTATTTTAGCATTTATTTTCCGATCTATCTTGTCTATCTGCACTTGAGTTCTCTTTTCATTTTGTAGGGAGCGGAATTTTGGATGGCATCATTTCGACACACGGACGTATCAGGTATAACTTCCAACTTCCCATTTCGGGACCGCCATACTCGGACCCACCATTTTACGCCTCTTCATGGCTAAAACACTTCTCGAGGGGGGCAATATACGTACCCAAAATTGTAGGGTATTGCACCATCGAAACAATGTAACACGTGCCCCAATGATGATATAGGTCTCCTCGCAAGGTGTTCGGGATCGAAAAAGCTCTCCAAGTATGCGTTATCATCCCGCATGCCCCGCTTAGCCCCTGCGTGCTTTGCTTTTCTCTTTTCCCCTCTTTTCTTTTCCTTTTTCTCTTGATTCTGAAACGCCGCCCTGCACTGGTGGCGGTCTCGTGGCCGCCTGACGCCCTACGGGGTAGGGTGGACGGTCTGTAACCGCCTGCCCTGCTCGGGCGGCGGTCCTTTACGCATTTTCCAGAATGCTCTTTTAACGTGACTCACGTAAATTTCAATTTTACCAGCTTTTTTTCACCGCCTTGGGCTTGCATTAATGATTCTGGTTCCCTGGAATAGTGTTTTGCCATTGTTTATAGTTTAAGAGTTCAATTTGGTTTTTACCTTGGGTAAATGCAAATGCTATAAATAGTTGGCTTGTGCTCAAGCAAATGGCCCCTCAAATTTGCCTCTGAATTTCTCATTGCAATAGATTAGTCTTTCATTTTGCTTAGAATTCTTAGTTTCATTCATTGCATGCTTAGTTAGTGTTGTTTTGTTGTTAGGAAGCCACATATCCATCTTGTGTAAGTGTTGTTAATATTTCATCCAATCCATTGGAGTAGAATAGTTTGTTTTCAATAGGAAGCCATTAAAGTTGCAGGTTTTGTTCTTCAAGCAGGATAGTTTCAGGTTCTGGACGTTTTATGTTGCATGACTCATAATAAATCCCGCTAGGAATTGCATAAGCCAAGCTCTGTACTCTTGCGCTATCTCTCTCCTACTCGCATTGTATTTAGTCTGTATCTAAGTTGCCTTTGTCCCAATATCTACTTCTATTGATGCTAGCATTACATGCTTTTTTGGATCACGTGAACACGAAGGAGCGAGGAGGTCACACTGAGGGGACAAGATCACACACATCATCGGATTCGCCACTGTTCTGCAGAATCCAGGTTCTAGCTTTCAAAGTTCTAAATTAGAAGCATATCAAATAGAGTAGCCAATCACTTTATTTCAGTCAATTTTACTTTCGATATTGCCAGGGAAGTTGTGAGGATTGATAGTTTCTAAGAGACTATGATTCTTTCCTCACTTCTGAGGTAGGATCGAGAGTCTTTCAAATAGATTAGATCAGTTATTTCATTGTTTAGAATAGATTTACAACTGCACAGGCAAGTAGCTATACTCGGTTACTTTGTTTGTTTTAAATTCGTCATTAGATTAATCGTCAATTTCTAGATATATTAAAATAGCTGCTCCTTCAATTTCATCTATAAAATTCATCAGAAAAATACAAAAATATAGAAGTCATATATGTTATAGATATACTTCACATAGTTAATTTTACTTTGCTGCATTTAGTTTACATTGTGGCTTTTGTATGACAATCACGAGACCTAGAGAGCCGGGAATACGTATTCGAGCCAATCGTGCCCCTGACCCAATCTCGTCACAGCCATAACTGATATAGATCAGAATCTTAGGATCCAAGTCTTCCGAACAACGGTAAACTTACAACAAATCAGTTTCCAACTGCACGGGTTAAACATAGAAGACGACCAAGCACACACGTTTTGGTCAAATCAACCAAACTACAGATTACCCTAGATACATATCCATGACTGTGGAAGGGTTTGAAAGAGAGTAGACCTTTGGTTGTGATCCTTTGGTCCCACAGCCAGACGCAGGAGACACTCTCACAGATATAGATACCAGCTTGAGAATTCAGGTTGCACAAACACTGTGAGATACTCTGAAAAGATCACACAACTGTTAAATCTGAATATAGAGGTTGAGAAAGCATATGACTATTGGATACTAGGGATTAGGGACTGAATCCGCACATGACCATAGTAGGACCACAACAAACATGAATCTACGGTTGTGACCCACAAGTCTCACAGCCCAACGAGTCCATAGGTGAATCAGACATAGATGTTGGCCTACGTACATTAGTATTCAGATCTACTCCACTTCCACCTATCATCATCAAACAGTTATCCTTGTTAGACATAGTAGCTAATAAAGCTAAGGAGTTCTGGACTAGGCCAGAGAATCGCCCATAGAGTCAATTATATTTACCATCCACCCTATGACCTTATCTGGAGACATACACGAAACTATCCTAGGTCATTTTCCACGTATTCCACAATCCATAGTCCGAATCACACCAGAGCTCGATATTGATTGGATCCTTCGAGCAGTCATCCTTGCTGATCGATCTATCACACCAGTTCAGGTTAGGAGGGCCTTCTTTGCCTTAAATTCGTAATTTCCACTAGTACGTGTCGAAGACATCGAGTAATCTAACTAGTTTGTCTACATGCCACGCATATTCAATCCCTACCATTTGCTCTCGGCACGACCTCGAGAGGTCATGTACGAGGAAAAGTTGGACATAGTATTCTTACCAACATCTAATAATTATTCCCTTAGGAACTCTTCATCTTATTCAAATTTTGTGCACATAATCTCTTTTTCTTACAAACTTGTAACTAGAAACTTTACCTTTTCTTATAGGATTATAATTGTCTCATTTAGCTTGCTTGTTGCATACTAATGCGTCTCTTACATATCATGAATCTTATATCCAAATCCTTTGACTTGATATCTTAGCTTCTTGTTCTTCTTTTCAGCATGCCTTAACTCTATTTTTATACACATAATATCATCCTCAACATTACCTTCGTCTTCCTCATAATCTCTATAAGAAACTCTGATATGAAATCACCTAATAATGAAGAACCACCACTAGTAGATATCATGGCATATTTATTCATGAACAATACCTCATCTCCAACATCTTCATAATCAGATTCAAACTCATAATCTGAAACACCACTACTTGCATCAGATAAACAAGCCTCTTCCTTTGTGTAACAACCTATTTTTCCTTTATTCTTATAGTCAAAACTCTTTAATTTATTTTTACCTTTACTATACTTATGATTATTCTTTTCATGATCATCCTCATGGTCTTCATCACCTTCCTTTTCATGCCTATCGGACACTTAGCAAAGAAAGTGACCTTCTTCAAAGATAATTGAAACACTTAAATGGAATTTTACCTTTGTACTTACCAGATCCAACATTCAATCTCCTAGCCACCATTACAAATAGTTATTCATCATCAATTTCAGGAGCATTACCATCATCCTTGGCTTTTTTACATTTGTTATTGATTTTTATTTGAAAGAAATCTCTTTCTTAGCTGGTTTGGAATCAACAATCCTCATTTCATAGGTAGTCAAAGTCCCATGTAATTCATCCATCTTCAAGAGATTCAAATCCTTCGCTTCTTTAATGGAAGATACTTTGGAATTAAACTTAGGTGTTAGAGATATTAAAACATTTTACACTACAACTTCTTCGTTCACATCTCCTCCTAACCATTTCATAGTGTTGACAACCTTGTAAAACCTAAGCAAATATGTAGGAATGGAATCATCATCACTCCTCTTCAGATATTCAAACTTATTTATGAAATTTTGGAGTTTATCAATTCTTACCTTAGAGTCACCTTCATACAGAAATTGAATCTTCTCCCACATAACCTTCATTGATTTTTGCAAATAACCTTAACAAGATCATATTCTCCTAGACCACACATGATAGCATTCACAACCTTTGAATTATCACTACATAGCTTCTTGTATGTATTACTAGTCGGTGGAGTAACAGGATCGTATAACCATCCTCCACGGATTGTCAAATATCAAACCCTAGGGAAATAATGTGAGCCCTCATCCTCAAACTCCAAAATGCATATTTCACTCCATCAATCAATGGTACCTTTATCGTATAAGAATCACTATGCTAACTAGCCATTTTTTTACTTCAAGAATCTCCTTTCAAGTAATCAAACTTATCCAAAAGGACCTTCTCTGATACTAATTATTGGAAGCACAAAGTCATGAGGGGGCTGAATCATTCCTTACAAAAATTTAATCAATTTCATATTTTCTTATTTAAACAATAAATCATTCATCCATTCATTAATGTGTGCAACTCATTCAATAAAAAAAACATAACCATGGAAGAGATAAAAGAACACAAGATATAAGTGGGAAACCATATAGGGGAAGAAAACCCATTGAAACTTCTGATTATAATACTCAAATCAATATTATTTAGTGAAGCACCAAATTCACAAAGAGAACCAACCCCTTGTTTAGTAGAGCATCAACCCTATAAGGAGAACCACCCCTACTTTAGTGAAGCACTAACTCCATAAGGAGGATACAACACCCTAATATGATTAAGCACCCTTATGCAAATATCCTTTATATTTACATACATTCATCATGTTTTTAACAATCAATAGTATTCATTTCATCAATTCACTATTTTAGATTTCTTGTTCTATTAGTCTACATCATTCAATGTGTACAATTTATGATACTTTAGGCTATTATTCACTCCCCTAACACAATTCTCTGTTTTGAAAACCTCATGCACTCCCAATGTACCTATAAAGATGAACTAAAATGATGAACTTATTAATGTTACTCACTATACCTCCTATTTATTTCACTAGCCTTCTTAAGGGATTAGTCCAACCAACAACATCTTGAATTTGTCTACAAATCCCTCTTCCACTTCATGTACCCTGATTTATGACTCCAAATATCTATTATATATAATTTAGGAATGCATTCAAACAACCAAAACACTCACCTCTACCTCTTTAGTCAAAATTGGCTACAAAGCTCTCAAGACAAGGCTATTTACTACAAACATGGAATGGAGGATTTAGAGGCACATATAAAGTTTTGATGTCTTCATTAGTTCAAATTTTTCAACCTCAACACGATCCCAAAATTTCAAGGTTCAACTCAACATACAACTCCTTATACTTTTTGTAATTTTGTTTCTAACCCTTTACTAGGTCTTCCTATAAGGATTGTCATGCATAATTTCATTTTTCATAGGAATCAAGATATGATGCATATATTTTTTTAAACCCTTTAAATTCTTACTCCTTTCCTATAAGTTTCATTATCTAACTTCAAGTCTAGAGGGAACTTGCTTTCTAAAGTGACTCACTCAAGTAGGTCTATATTGTGTATAATTGTTCTTGGAAAGGAATCTTAAGGATTTATTCCTTTTCAAATGAAGGAACTTCAATTTTCTTCTTGTATACTGTAAAGGACCTATACAACACCATTTCTTCTAATTTTTAGGTTATAATTCCTTGGTTTATTCCCTCAAATTTCAAACCCTTTCTAGTCTAAGCGTGCATGTCAGGGTAACCCGAGAATAGACATTTGATTGTGAAACTCATTATAGATCGATTCAAGGACTTAATTTGGAAAGGAGGACTATTAAAAATATATAAGATGGATTCTCTTACTATTAATGCATGTTTACAATTATTTCTTCACACTCCCATGAGGTTACAATCATGTTTTCACACTAAAACAATTTGAAGAAAGCCATACATAGTCAAGTGAGTTCTCCCGAGGTTTTATAAACACACATTCACCTTATCCAATATTATTTCAATAATTCACAGGATTCCCATGGTTTATTTCACATTATACGACTTTAGTTTCTTGAAAATTGTTCTAACAGTCATCTACATCTCTTAACATTTGATTCCTTGAGGGTGTCACTTCTCTTGGAACAATATTGTTAGTTGCACAACTTCCCTTAACCCCCAATAACGTTTTTGACTTCAAACCCTTGGAACATGGTAGTATCAACATGTGAGTAGACTTCTTATTCCTTCATTCTTTGATAGAATATATCAAGGATCATTGATATCTTTTATTACCTCCAAAGCCTAAAATATCACCTTATTGTGCGATAGAGTATATATTATATGAGAGTCATAACTTCCTTTACAAACACCAAAATTTTCCCAGTCAAAGTATATGGTTAAGAATTATTTACAACCACACAAAGTTCTTTACATGCATACACTACCATCCTTAAAGCTTCAAATTTTGATACTTTCTCATGAGGTTTTTTTAGTAATTTATTAATTTATATCACACAAACACAAGGTTACCTTCAAACACAATTCATTACTATGGCTCCAAGATTGTTTTCATTACTCATAATCTTCTTAGACTTCTTTAAGCCTACTTAAGGTTGTACACCATTCCACTTCTGTAACATATTCAATTATATTATTAAAGGGTTTCGAACACAAGTAAAACTCATATTCCAATGATAATTCATCCATACATCATTTCACAAATTTAGAAGCTTTCAAATTAATAAACCAAGAGTCCTTTCAGAACTTCTTGAACCTCTTGGGCTCTGTTAAAGAGACCTCCACCTCTCCAAACTATCCTCTTTCCCTTTCCTATCCTCTCTTATTCGAATACATGTTGAGTATTCATATAAATAATAAGGAGAATTCAAGTATTTATGGCTTAACCAACTAATTCTCATCATGATTCAGCTAATCCAAAATGATTTAAAGGCTAAATCAGTTAATAGAGAAGAACCAAGGTGTCTTATAACCTCATTACATCATGCAAGGATATTATACTAACATCTAACACTACATAAACCTATGACTAGAATTCAAATATATAAATTAAAAAAATGGAGGGAAATCCTTTATTCAAACCTATGAATTCCAAAAGGTATAGAATCAACTATGATCACCATAGATGGATTCAATACACCTTAAACACATATAGAAACCCAAAATAATTATGTACATGATGTTCCTACATCACACCCACTCAACCACCTTTGGATGAATATATCTGATGTCTTGTTGGTAGAAAACCTAATGGAGATCACAAATTTATCTCACAACCTTCAAACTCTTGTTCAAACCCTCACTCACCTAGCTCACTCTTTCACACACTTTCACAACTTATCTTATCTTCAAACCCTTACACCAAAACTCTATAAAATTTCTCACCCTCTTGAAAACTTATTCATATTTGTTAAAATTCCTTCATACATGTTACAATCACACACATGGGTTGCACTTTTTCCCTCTCACTCAACTAGTGCAAATTTGAATTCAAACAAGCACTTTATACCCTTCTCATCTCTCAAACAAAAAGGAGTTCAGTCCTAAAAATTAATTTGTAAAAATAAATATTACCAAAACTCCAATAAATTAATAAAATATCATTCATATTGGGCCCATGTAGGTCGGTCATGCCCAAATGCACCAAACTAGCTCAAAACCCCATCACTTGGATGAGCTAAAACCATAAACACCATAACCATGGTTTATCAAGCTTAAAATTTACTCACACATGTGAAATATAACATATTTACATCATCCATGGTTGGACATAATCTTAAACCAATCAAATTATTCGTAACTTACTCAAAAAGGCTCAAATCCATCTTAAAAACAGTTGTTTACGTAACCTCGTCTTCACATTTGGGCCACAATACCACCTAATAATATCTCAACTATGGAATATATCCACTAATTAGATTAATATATACCTTTAGATCACATCCATGCATGTCAAAGCTCATTAAAAATCCATATTTGAAAACAATACTCACTTTCTTCTTTACTAAATTGAGTTTTTAGAAAGTAGTTTTACAAACTCAACTGGTTTACACTATTTCTCCCACATACAAGACCTCAAAAGGAATTAAATAGGAAAAAAATTCACCTCTCTTAACTCTCCAACTAATATAAATCATCTACCCATCCATTTCGTGTACACATCTAACTCCATTTCCTAGCAAAAGTAAACATGTCATGAGAAATAAGAAACCTTCTACTTCACAAACTAAATTGGATGAACCATAAAATCTAATCATCATGATACAAAAATTATATGATTGTAAATCCCTCTAAATCCTATTTCCATAACATCTTACATTTCCTTACAACTCTAAGTGGAATGCCTTCAACCAAGTCTATCTTGGAAAATTGCTTAAAACTACCCCGAAACTACCTTAGGACCAAAAGATTCATAAATAGGGCATGATTTTCCATTTATAATAAAAACTATGATCTGAAACCATCACTTAAATCAAGAAAAAAATCCCATACTAAAAAAAATGTCAATTTATTTTGCAAATCCTTTGGACAACCTTGCCTCAAACTAGAATTCTTTAGAAACTTGCATTTTTAGGTGGGGTCCACTTATCACCACATGCTATATCATACCTTTTTTGAAATATTTAGAGTCATATACAACATAAAATTATCATACTAGTACAAAACATCAATTATGGGTACTTATGATCAATATTCATCCTAAAAAATTTTAGCTAGGGTTTTGTTGATGGCGTATCGTAGCACCCCTCTGAATGTCTCGCAACACGATGGGTTCGCAACTCTCTACGATTTATCAGATAACATGGAGCTTTTCCCAAGTGTGGGACCTTGCGAAATCGGAAAAGCTCTCCGGATGAAGGCCGGTTCCTATTCCTCTATTCAGATGCACACGTAGAAAATCCAGAGGGTTTACTAAAAACCCCTAATCTAACTTGCCAAGGAGACGGGGTAAGAAAACACATAAAAATAAAACCTAAACTACAAAGGTGATGCACCGAGGAATGAAGAACACTGTCTTGCCAATAAACACAGACCATTAAAATGCAATGCAAGATCATACACAGATAGCCAGATTCACAGTGAAAGATCAGGGGGATGCAAATGAATACAGAGAGGGTTGAGAATCATCCATGACATGCATTAATTTGCTCCAAAGATTGATACAACACACTGCAAAATGCCAAGAGGCAAGGTTGCATTATAGTTTCCAACGGGAGGTTTTAACTCCACAAGTTCACCTACCAAAGAGAAGAAGGGAGGGGAAAACAAAAATGTCTAACCTTTAGAAAGAAGCCCCTCCTTACAATTTATAGGAATAACGAGAGAGAAAAGAGAGAGAGAGTTCAAATCTACCCCAACCACCTCTAGGTTGCATTTAATTCATCCCATTATGGTGGTAGGTGAGAACCCTAGAAACCCAAAAAGTGGGGAACTATATTTTTCATTTTTAAGAACTTTTTCCCACCCAATTAAATATATCCAATCGTATTTGGACATAGGACCTCATAAGATTTCCGAAAAATCCAACCTTGCATTAATCCGAGCTTCTGTGAAAAGTTATGGCCATCTCGAATATCGGGTCGTGGTCCGCTTCTGTCGGCGCTCAAAATAATGTGCCTCCGAAGATGCACCTTAGTGCATCCATCTTCATGTCAACATACCCTTACATGCACCCAGGTGCAAATTTTGTCATGTCGAAACTCTATGTTATGTGCCCTTTACCTGCGCCTTGGCGCATCCATTTTCGTGTTGACACTCTTTGTTGTGCAGCGCCCTTTACTCGTGCCTTGGCACATCCATTTTTGTGTCAACACTCTTTGATGTGTGACTTTTTTCTCGTGCCGTGGCGCATCCATTTTTGTGTCAACACTCTTTGGTGTGTGCCTTTTTCCTACGCCTTGGCGCATCCATTTCGTGTCACACTCTTTGTGTTGTGCGCCCTTTTGCTCGCGCCTTGGCGCATCCATTTTTGTGTCAACACTCTTTGCTATGTGCCTTTTTCTTGCGCCTTGGCGCATCCATTTCCGTGTCGACACTCTTTATTGTGTGCCCTTTACCTGCACCTTGGCACATCCATTTCTGTGTCAACACTCTTTACTGTGCACCTTTTTCCTGCGCCTTGGCACATCCATTTCCGTGTCAACACTCTTTGCTATGCACCTTTTCCCTGCGCGCCTTGGGTGTGACGCAAAAATATATCAGCTCGAGTTTCTTTGATTCCCATATTCTTCTGCTTGTCTATATCTACCCTGGGGGGAAGATATTTACAACAATTACTTGTGGAAGTTATTTTATATTCCCTAAATTTTGATAAAATATGACATCATGAAACATTATGCACTTCCGTAGGAAACTCATTCTTCTAAAGCACAACCGGTGGTCCCGACAAAAAAAAGGGGTAATTTGGAGGTGAAGAAGTCCTAATTTAAGCTCCAAACCATCACATTTCAACTCATTTGGTTATTTCCAATCAATTTCATATAATATTTCACCTCTGAACTCATCTGGAAGCTCGAGATATCGCCGTCACAAGTTTGGTCAAGGTAAGAGTTCAATACTTAGCCAATTTTTGAAGTAGACACGTGTCAGCACGAGGACACTGGTGGGATTTCATGTCAATTTGTTCCATTTAGAAAAGAGACATAAGGGACATGAAAATTTTTCCATCCCCTTTTATCCCCCGTAACACCAATATGACATCCTGCATCGCCAGGTAAGCCCTCAGGAGCTAGTTAGAACCTTTCCTCTCACCGCGTGGATGATCGCCAAGTGTCACAAACCGGTGAGATGTGAAAATTTATGTCATTTTCATCCCTTTATAAAATGGATATAAGGGACACAAAAATTCACCTAGACCAACCTATGCCACTTGGTTCTCTATACACTTGAAACTCATCCCCAAGTGCTTCACTCAAGCTCCCTCTCTCAAATGCACGTCCAGAAAAACCCACCAAGTTTCAAAACTAGGTGCGATGAGGAATTTTGTGTCCCTTTTTTCCTTTATTAAAGAGACATAAAGGACAAAAAAATGTGCCTGAGCCATTATGCTTGCTTCTTGGATGAACAAAATCTAGACTTAGTCATTTTTCCATGCCAAATCATCTCCCACACCTCCATACCCTACCGAAACTCTGGAAAAAAATTCCTAGACATCCTAATCCCTATTTCTACACTCAACCAGCTCCTCAATGTCTTCCTCACACTAAAAATACATGGATATTAGAAGAGAATTGGTTAAAAATGACAAAGAATGAAGAGAAAATGAATATTTTTCCAGATAACTACAAAGTCTCCCAATCGAAAAATCTTCATATCTTGCAAAATACAAGTTGGATTGAGATGAAATTATTTTATGACCTCATTTTTTAAGGACGTTACAATGAAATGAACAAGATATTGGATGATGCCCTAAATCTTTTGTTTTAAAAAAACCCCATTTCGTGCCCTATCTCACATTCGTCGGATTTCCCATCAATCTGACAATGGAATCGAGCTAAAAACTTGCACACATACTCTAAATGAAAAACCTATCACAATGGAGTTATTTTCATCACAATTAGAGGTAAAAACCAGACCTGTAAATTTTTAAGCTCCATTAATGGTTGTCATGGCAACTTTGTGCCCGAAGTCACTACTAAGTGAAAATTTCATTTTATTATTTTCAAGCATTTCTGTGGGAACACTCATGTGAAATTTTGAGGACGATATCATGATGATGAGCCGATTCTGAAAAAATGTGTTCCATCGTAAACCAAGAATTGGAAATCCACTTTCGAGAAATAGTAATCTTTCCCATACAAGCTTGCCATGTTTGGAAATTCATCATCAAAATTGTCTATGGCAAAGGTAGTGTACATCGAAGATCACTAGGAAGCCGGATGATTTTCCAAAGAAGAAAACATTGAAAAAAGCACTTGATAAAAATAGTAAGCCCCCTTTATGGGTGCTTACTAAAAAAATAGTAATTCACCCCAAGACATGGCTGAGGTGAAGGCGGTGTGCAGAAGTGAATGAAGATGTTCATCACATCGGGATGGTTAAAAGAGGCAAAACCACCTCTTACCAAAAATAGTAAGTATCCCATCCGGAAACTTGTTATTAATGATAAGTCACACTCAAAGGGTAGTTTTGGTACAATGATACATAGGGGGATGATCATTTGGGTCAACATCATCATTCGGGATTATCATAGGCATTTCTCATGGGGGAATTTGAGATCCATCTCATGAAACTCAATAGTTTATATTGACATTCACTTCATGGTTCAAGCCTCGGGTATATCACGTGCAGGGTGGAAGTTGTGGTCATCGGTGAAATAGTTCATTCAACTTGGTAGGATCGGTTACGAGATCCTATCTCTTTGATTGAGTTTCGTCAATTTAGAGTATTCCAATGATAAGAATCAACTCGACTTCATCAAGAGTAACATCTTCTCTTATTCTCTCTCTTCTCTTCCTTCCCCCAAAACTTTCTCTCTTCAAATGTTCTAATTATTTGTTGGGTTTTACAATTTTTAATATGCCTTTAAGTTATTTGGAAATTGAATTTAGAAATATGATTGTAAACTAAGTCAACTTGTTTTTATAAAAGGCACTTAATATTTGATAAGAAATGCGAGCAGTCTAAAGTCAAAAATAAGGTATATGAAGTTTCACTGTGAAAATGAAGAGTTTCCTCTCTTCTATAAATTTTAATGAGCCCCTCATTTAAGCTTCTTTTGAAACTTCTTATTTGGTTGTCAATTTGTAATCTCATGAGGGAGTAATTATTATGAATAAACAAAGATATAGCTGAAATTATTCTATTTTCCCATTCTTGAACTCCTTTATTATTGCTATGCACAATTTCCGCTCAAGCATCAATACAAAAAGGATTTATTGATTCTTTGTTCTCATAATTCCTAATTCTTCGTGTTGCCATTTATAGGGTGTTTCTTCTTAAATTTAATGTGTTGGAACTTTCTGATTAATGGGTGTGGGACTCTAATTTTCTACCCATGGCATTAATCCCCTCCTTTCTTTTTCTCACTCCCTTCCCCTTCTCTCGCAAAGTACTCACAAGAAAGGAATCGTTGTCTTTTCTACGGTGGTCGTGGAGTGCCCCTATTGGATCCTCGGTCGAAATACCACCACAATAATCACTTTTATGTGCATGTAAACACGAAGCTATATTATTTAAGTAGAGGGAATTAAATTCCTAGAACATTGGTAAGAAATCCATGATTTTTCTACCTACCAAATTTTCTCGATAATTGGTTGTTAGATCATCACCAAGTGGCATCCTCCTATTATTCCACCTATCTTTACCTCCCGCCAACATGTATTTTGTTTCCTTATGCGGACCCAAACTTTTCCTTGAATAAATTTGATTATGGGGTTCTAAGTCCACAAAATCCCGAGTTCATTCATCTTAAGCAAAATGCTAACACGTAGTTCCTACTTCGTCATTGAGATTCCACCATACATCCTTGTCTTTGGCTGTTAAGATCACACCATTTGTCCTTGTCCTTTAACTTATGATCGCGCCATGTGTCCTTATTTATTTCACCCGGTGACCCGTCTAGACTAAAAGTTGTTTTTGTTTCAGTTAATTCCACGAGCATGGCATCCATCAGGCAGAATTGTTAGAAAAACCTATGAAATCATGACATGTATCTTCATCTCTTTTTGTGCCAATTTAAAACCTTAGTTAATTACTTTTAACCATGGATTATATTTTTTTTCCTAGTGGGTCAATTGATTGTTCTTGTCTGGTGACTGTTACACCATTTGTAATGTTTTTTGGCATTGATATGCCATGTAAGTGGTGGGTTGGTTTTGTTTAAACGATCAGTGTGTTGGGTCGTATTACAAGGTCCATGTGTTGTTTCTGTGGTGAGATATTTGATGTTTGATAGAAAAAAATTTCTCCCTCACCAAAAAATAGTGAACAACGCAAGAATCGATCAGATTCATGCGGTGGTGGCAGGCATCGGGAGTGGTTAAACATGGTTAGTGCATGTCGACATCTCAAACAGAAAAATTGGCTTAGTAGTTACTTTTTCTCTCCAATCACCACTTTCCACGCTCCCACACCAACAAAACATATTAACTTCCTTTTCCAAGTTTCGATTCAATAATCAAAGGACAGGAGGGGGTTAGGAGTACACAAACTAGTTGGTCGATTAGTATAAAAGCCTAACACTAAACGTAATAATTGTAGAATTATATTACTCAACCATGGGACTCACAGGGTAAATTATGGAAACCCTTCCCAATAAGGGCCTTATCAACCTAGCCTCCTACTAGCTAGATATTTCCATTCTACGGGAACTGCAGGTAATAATTTTGTTAGGTTGTAGAATCGTGTTGTATGGCAAGCATGTGTATGTGTACCCCAGTAACAACAATCAAAAATTTTCATGCATCTAGATAAAACTAGGGTAATGGGATGACCCATTTGAAATTTCACCACGTTGGACAAAACCCTGAACACACTAAAACAAAAATTTCCGAAACATCTTGATATATTTTTTTACTCTGAATCAACTTCTTCGTTCTAGTCACTATAGAGATGATTTTAAGGGCGGGAGAGGTCAACCTATAAATGCAATTTAATGATGTCATGGCCTAAACACAGTAAAACAAACATTTCGGTTCATCTTGAATGTTTGTTTACTCTGAATCAACTTCTTCATTCTCTGTGGGGGAGTATCAGATTTGAAAAATTTCCATTGTCTCTAATAAACCATTGCATGTTTGATTTCTTTTCTAATGGTTGCATTTTAATTTTTTTAATTACTATTATCCGATCTTATTTTTAAGCTTGAAATTTGTTTCTTTCATGCTGAAGTTGAGGCAAGATTTACTAGTGTAATTTCTACTCAACTAAATTCATTGTATGTTTCTCTTATAGAAATCAAGTGTCATGCATGCATGATATGCTCACAAAGTGGCAAGAATTTGTTTTTCTACTTTACAGCTTTGGTTAGAGCCTGTAAAATAGGTTGCTAAGTTTTATTCTATGGTATCAAACATTTCAATAATATGATTTCAAAACTTATTTTATTTTTGAATTGACATGCATCATATGAAAATGCACCTAATATTCAATTGAGGTGATTTGCGGATTATGCTGCAAGAGCATTTACTTTCCTTAACCATGCCTTGTTTCCTTTGAATAATATATTGAAAGAGTCGATTTTGTGGCCAATATTGCAGAAGTAAGCTTAATAATCCTTGATGTTTTACAATTTTCTGGAATCCATTAGAATAAACATACTATACATGATTCCATTAATGATACATAACTTTTACATCATAATACAATTAATATTTACATCACCTAGTAAGTATAACTATGGAAATCCATACACATTCAAATTAGTTGATTTCATGTCAAGCATACACATTATTTTTACCATAAAGTATCAACCATCTTCAAGTTATTTTTACCATCCAATAAAAATATTTTTAGTCTTCTTTACCAACAATATATTTAGATGAAATAATATTTTATGATCATTATTGTTTCGCAATAATGATACACACTCATTGAACCTAATTTATAATCTCTTGACTTTAGCAAGATAATTAAGATAGGATTTCATAAATTTTAAACTTAAAGAGGAAGGCAAGAGGATATTCATTATTTAGATGCATAGCTTTACAGACAACAATTACATGATAATTCACTTCTGTCAATTATCATATGTATTATTCCTTGTAATGTTGTGATGGTGTGGTCTGAAGGAACATATCATATTATTATCCATTATATGAAACAAAAAAATTATCATGGTGTAAGGAACTGAAAAGCATAGTAGTTGGTAAAGAACTAGTGGCTTAAAGGAGGAAGCTAATTTGAAATTAGATTACCTATGAACTTTGTCATCAAATATTGTGGTGTACAAATAAACTCTTGTCACAAAAAATGAGGGGTTTATCCTAGTCATGCTTTATCCTTAAATAATAAATGGGCCTCAACCACATTCTTATGTTTATCACACAACCATGAAGACACATTAAAATTGGTCAAGTTTAAAGAACTTACACTAATACATGAATGACCCTATTTCTCAACAAGTATATTTCAATTTGATATTACTATTCTCAATATTGAAATGGATGAATTAAGAGGTCAAATGGTTTTTTTACCATTCTCCTAGGGAATATGTAATAATTAATGGTGTTTGGTAATATTGAGCCCCAAGATATTTTCAATTTTTGTTTCCCTCTCTTTTAACTACCTAGTTGATAGGCATTTAATTGTTTTTTATCCATTGAATTTAAATCCCCGACAAATCTCTAGCCATGTGGCACCATTTCTCTTTCCTCCCAACTTTTTTCTCCCAGAAAAACTCAAACCCATAGAATATGTTGTGTTATATTGTGTTTCGGGTTTGGCCTTTCGGTCAAGGAGGGTCCGCATAGATGTCAACCGTCCATGACGAGACACATGGCGAGATTTCACCATTCTCCATAGTGATGGACCCGGTAGACGTGAAACACTCGGGATGAGATGTAGTTTATTTTGTTGTCATGTTCGGGATTAGTCAAGGCAAGTCAGTAGAAAATGATCCATGGTCTAGGGCATGACAAGTGGTAGCATTCTTCCACTCATTTTGGAGATGGAATCAGTGGATGTGACATCCTTGGAATGAGTTACGATTTATATTAGCGTCGATTCGCATGATTTTGTGTCATTGTATATGGACGACACATGGAGGAAAAGTATAAAAACACACACACACACACACACACACACACACACACACACACACACACACACACACACACACACACACACACACACATATGTCAAAGAGTATAAAATAGAGGAAAAGATTATAGAGAAAGAGAATATAATATAGAGAACCACAACTCAAGGAATATAATGAGAGAGGATATGTATGCCACAATATATAGACAAATAAATAGAGAAAGAAGAATATATAGGGGGAATATAGAAAATAGATACACATGTGGAAGCATATAATGATATTTTGTAAGAAAAAGAAACAAAGAATAAGACATAAGAAGAGAAATAAAATAAAATGTATAGAGCAACAACTCTAAGATTATAAGAATTTTTCAATTGAATATAATATATGTTTTGTGTGTATATGTGTTTTTTATGTTTTGGTTGTGTATTTCCCTTATTGGTTGCAGTTGGGATCAAATTTTGCCATCAAAATATATCATTTTTTCATATTTTGGATATAAATCAAGATAAAGATAATATTAGTTAAAAAAATAATATTAACGATGATTGAATAAAACATATATTTCCATCATCTTAAGTGCAACAAAATAGAATTTTTCATAAAACCCATAACTTGAGACAAGATAAAATATCATATATTGTCTTTGACATAGTTTTCATTACCTATAGTAAATCATTCAACATCATTATCACTTTGGCTATCCTCAATTTTTTGAAGTTACGCTTGATATTATTTAATGGTTGCATGTCCCTTTTTTGTTATTCTTATTCTTTCTTGATTTCATCCTTTTTTGTTGACCAAGCCCAAATGATACTATTCACATCTATGTCACTTGTTCCTTCATTTCCTTCTTTCCATTCTTTTGTTTTATGTAAGAAATCCTCATATAAAACATTTTCTAATTTCCCTTTTTCAATTGGTGTCCACCATCAAACCTTTACCTTATATGTCTCACTCTTAGTATCCTTACAAGGGTAGACATTCCCTTCTACTTTACCCATCCATATTGGGAATTTATTTGATCTTGGCCATATTAAAACAAATTTTCCGGTAAGATATCTTATTTTGGATTGAATTCATCTCTTGGTTGTTTACATTTAGGTCCCACATAAATTTCTTCATTGGTAAGGAAATTTTGTCTCAAGTAATCCTCCAGGAGAAAACGAGAATCATTATTGGTATTTTAGTTCTGTCTATTTCTTGGCCAAAAATCACCTTCTAACATATCAATATTAATGAAGGGATTATTGAAATCATCTAAAACATTTTCCCAATACCTTATCTTTTGTAGCCAGAATGCTTCCCTCCATATATATAACTTTTACCCCATTGATTAATATAGGATCTTATTCCTCTCTTTATTTATTCCATCTCTTTCAATGTCTTAAATGGCACTAGTTAATGTTTCCATTTCGGTAAGTCTAGATTTCCATCAGAAATGTATGCGGACATTGATAGGATTAGACCATGTAAGATCCATTTTTTCCTTTTATTGCATCATTAGTATTCCATTTATGACATGTAATTTAAAGTATTGAGGCTTGCTAATACCCACTATCTTGTGACTCCCATCTAGTAAATGTGGCCCCACAAAGGCTTTGAAATCATAGACATATTCAATTAGGTATGGTGTGAATGAACTTGAATCATCCTGACATGTTCTATATGCATCCATGATATGTGGTAGAGAATATGTATCTTCTTTCCATAACATAACAGATAATCTCCCAAATGTTCCATCAATATCTTCATGGGTGTGTCCCACTAGTAGAAATCTTACATAAACTACATTAAAAACCCTTCTAACTATCAACATTGATACAAAACCAAATAAATAACAATTTTTATTGTCACTTGAAGCATTGTCCATTGTAAGTAGAGGATTAGTGGAAATTTTTTGAGTGAAAAACATGTTTCAGATACATTTTCTGAAATAGATTGCATTGTTGCACCCTTATACACTTAAAATTTTTCATATGAATCATTTTGTAATAATGCATCGTGTAGTGGCTACTTTGAAGACCCGATCAAGTACAATAGGTTCCTATATACATACACCACTTGTTCTTTGAGCATGCAAAGGCACAAGGTTATTGATGTCACTGTGAAGTTTGAAAATATTTCTAGAAAAGGATAAAGGTTAAAGGTATAGTTGTTTCCATGAGTAAGTATACCTATTAAAGAGTCTGGGAGGTTCCAAATGTTACTAAATGGCTTAGAATTATTCCCAACCTTTGTATGGAATTCTTCATCTTGTCAATCTTATCATCCACAATGCTTAATTATTTCTCAAGGTTTTCCTCATTTTTAATCCTATGGGCATAATAGTATGCATGAAAACTTGTAATGTACTCATTGTGACATTTTGATACTACTAAAATTGCCTGATTATTTCTGAGTCAGTTGTGGCTTTTTGTTTGTTTACGATATCCACACACTCATCACACTTTGCAAACAAGTTTTCTTCGCAATTAAAACATCTTGGAAATTTTGTGATCATAATTTTTTAAAGTTAGACCGTGATACTGGAGGGAGATTTAGGATTTCAAGGTCTACATTACACTTTTTAAGAATTGAACATTGGGTATAATTTTCGATAACATCCTTACAGGAATTCTTGTTCCATCATGATTTATGGAGTGATTCAAATGAGGAGCTATATATGAATTTTCATAAACTATTTTTTTGATACTAGAAATCATTGCCATAGTATTTGGCCTTGATTTTTGTAAACCAACATTACCATTCACTGCCTTGATATCACCATTTAAAAATTCTTTCTTGTATTTAAAGAAGGTTCTTCTAGGTATTCTGAAAACATTAAACCAAGCATCTTTTGCATACATCAAGGGAGTCAAACTTCAAGGTAAGAATGCCTTTACTCCTTGTTATGCCATTTCTCTTTATCGATCCTTGTTCTCCCAATGCATTACATGCAAAATATCTTCTTGAACCCTTACTCATATATCTAAACTTGTGCCAACCACTAGTGATTGATCCACTAGGTATTATGGAGCTAAGACATTTATTTTTTCAACAAATCATCTTTCTTACTTTATCTAAGAAATATAATTCATATTCATCTTCAGTAGATTATGTATTTGACATATTGACATTTGATGCATTAGGCCTCAAACATTTGTGATATCTATATGGCCTTCTTGTCAAATGTTGTGGATATGTTTAATTCAAGACATCAATGAGAATTGGACATGCCGATTGAAAAAATGGTTCTTATAATGCACTCCACATATTTACTTATATCTCCTTTGGAACTTCCTTCATTTTCACATACATCAGTGAACCACTAAGGTATTCTAGTTGATTTATAGGCAATTGTATGAGAGAACCTTCTGATATGGTGTATGTGGAACAAGAAGGGTTGAATACAAAGTATTAACAAAAATACCAAAATGATTTCCATCTAACAATTTAAAATGAACCATATCTCCTTCAAGTACATTTGTAATTGTCCCCTATTAAACATATTTGTTCTTCTTTGAACAAAGATGGATTAAATTTTCCTGAATTTCTCTAAATTCTAAGTTGTGATCATAGGCATTTGATGAGGATAAACATTCTAATGTAGCACTCCTTTTACCTTCGGTCTGCAGACCCCGTATTTTGATTCACCAATTTCTCTATTGGTCATGATATTATACTATTTGGTTTCAATAATGATGAACAAATATTACAAGAAATTAATATCTTCTCCACCATCACACCAAACATTAGAGGAACCAACTTCTCACCTTGAACAATGTGGTCCTTAATCACATTTTATATAAAACCCATGGCTATATTATCTCCATGCGCATAACAATGTTGTTGAAGTATCACATTCTTTGCAATAAATTAGATCTAATATTTTTCATATGTGTCATTAATTTGCTCATTGTATTCAATTTCAACATCATATGAATTAATTACGTCCATTGAATTACAATTCAATGTTTCATCTATATAATTGATATGGGGTATTGATGAATCATCATGCGCTAAAATTTTCTTCTCATCCCATGCAATATATTACCCTTTATTTTCTATGTCTGCTAATGTTTTTTATTCATCAACCAAATAAGGAAACCAAGCTTTCCCATCCAATACTTTATCTACACTAATGGAAAATAAACCTTCTCCCATTACTCTGCAATGTAGATTTTTTCTACTTGGATAAACTCTCCCTCAACAACTTTCAATCCTTGTGAAAATAAATCAACATGTTGTGCTTCTTCAAATATATGATGCATTGTGGGAAATCTATAAATTAAAAAAATTTACATTAATACATATAAAAATAATATATTGATAAAAAAGAGGAAACTATAAAGCAAATAAAAATCAAAGTGAGAAATTAGACATATTTGTTAGTATAAATTATAATTCCTAGCAACATGAAATTTCCCATGTATAGCTAATAAAACCAAAATATTGAATACACATAAATTTAGTCTATATGTTTCTTATTTAAACATGTTTTATGGTGCTTACATGTTTTTTAATACAACATAATTTAAATTCAACAAATACAATAGGGAAATGGGGGGCCTCACATTCTCTATCTTTATTGATTTTCACTTTGAGAGGCCTCCCATTCTACATCCTAAGTGTTTCTTCACTTTGATGTAGAATGGAAGAGATCTCATTTTCCTTCTTAACTATTTTTCCTTTGAAGGTAGAATGGGAGGACTCTCATTCTTACTCTTGATTGTTTCTACATCTTCAGTGTTTCTTCACTTTGATGGAAAATAGAAGAGCTTCCATTTTTCCTTTTGACTATTTTTCATTTTAATTTAGAATGGGAGGCCTCTATTCTAACTATATTTTTTTCAATGTGAAGGAGAATATAAGGTATCTCATTCTCCTTGTAGATTTTTGTTTACTTTAAAGAATGATGTCTTTTTATATCTCTTGTGAATGATTGTTTGAACTATTTTTCCACTCTAAGTGGGAATGAGAGGCCCCAAAATATAATTTTTAATAATTTACTACTTATAAGAAGAATGGGAGGCCTTCCACATTTCATCTTGATTATTTTGTTTACTTTGAGGGATGATAAGAGGCCTTCAAATGAGAGGCCACCAATATCCCTTTTAAGAATTATTCACTTTTGAGGAGAATGGGAGGCTTCCCATTCTCCATGTTGATTATTTTTATACTTTGAGGGATAACAAGAGACCTTACATTGTTATTCACTTTTGAGGAGAATGGGAGGCTTCCCATTCTCCGTGTTGATTATTTTTTATACTTTGAGGGATAATGAGAGACCTTACATTGTTCTCAATATCCTTTTTAAGAATGGTTCACTTTTAGGGAGAATCAGAGGCATCCCAATCTCCATCTTGATTATTTTGTTTACTTTGAGGGATAATGAGAGGTCTTCCAATGAGAGGCCCCCACTATCCCTTTTAATAATTTCTCACTTTCAAGGAGAATGGGAGGCCTCCCATTCTCAATCTTCATTATTTTTTTACTTTTATGGATTATATCTCATTATCAATGTAGATTTTTTTTTAAAACTTTGAGAGTGATTTCTTTTTATATCTATTGTGAATGATTGTTTGAATTAATATTTCACTCTAAGTGGGACAAGAGGCCCCGAAATATATTTTTTAAATGGCAATAAAATTGAAAAACAACAAGGTGAAAAGAGAATGAGAAATTTTTCATCCTCTCTCAACATTTATTTTTACAGATTAAGGGAGAAGGGAAGGCCTACCAATTTTCCTAATAATTATTATACAATTTTTATAAAGAATAGGAAGGTTTCTAATTTTGGGTAAACAATGATGCATCCAAATCTCCCTCATAGTGAAAATATTTTCTTTCTTCTCAAAAAAAAAAACAATAAATAAGGAGAATGGGAGGCCTCCCATTCTCCCTCTAAGTGATAAATCAAATCTAAAATAAAATGATGAGCTTATCATTCTCTCTTAGATTTAATGTTTCACATTGAGAGATAATAAGATGCCTATTCTCCCTTAAAATAAAAAGAATAAATAAGGAAAATCAAAGGCCTCCCACTTTCCCTCAATGTGAAAAATCAAATCTAAAGGAGAATCAGATCTAATTTTTCACATTGAGGGAGAATGAGAAGCCTCTCATTCTCACTATTTATTTTTATCAACTTTGAGAGAGAATGAGAAACCTCCCATTCTTGTTTAAAGTGAAAAATTAAAATAATGAATGAGAGGCCTCCCATTCTCCTTCAAATTAAAAAAATAATTATGAAGGAGAATGGAGGCCTCCCATTCTCCTTAAATTTGTTTTTTTTTTAATTTGAAGGAGAATGTGAGGCCTCCCATTCTCCTTCAAAATAAAAACATATTAAGAGTGAGATTGGGAGGTTGGGAAGCCACCCATTATGCTTCAAGGTGAAAAATAATTTTTAAATATGTTGATGGTTAATGAGAATAAAAAATTGAATTTATTCAAATAAAGTAATACGTTTAATATTTTTGTATAGATTCATATTCTTTATTTATTTAATCTTACAATGTGAATGTTGAAGTCAAAATCTCAATCTTTCAAAATTAAATAGTCTAGATGCATATAACTCTAAAATTAAAAACCCATAATTTCTAAATTCTAAATATTTGTTTCTCGTGCATTGCATTTTAAAATGTGGGAGTTTGGAAATAGTTCATTATAGTGAAGATAAATTTCATAGTAAAAATAAAATCAATAAATGATTTTTTTATTTTTGAAAACAGAGAAGAAGGGATAACTAGAATATTTGAAAATGGAAGTCATACCAGAAGATGTAGATATTTATAGGTATTCTTCATTTTCTAAACATATTTAATCATGTTTTTTTACATTATAGATAAGTTTCATATTAAAAATAAAATCAGATGCTGATTTTTTTTTTTTTAAACGCATAAGAGAAGAGATATCAAGAATATTTAAAAATGGAAGTGATAGTATAAGAAAAAATATTTACATGTATTCTTCTTTTTTAAAACATCTTTAATCGTATTCAAATAAATATGTAAAATCTAGAGAAATGGTACCTATAAATTTGAAATTTTTATTAATATGTAGTTATTCCTTTTTATTTACACATTTTTAATCATGGTTTTTACATTATAGGTAAGTTTCATAATAAAAATAAAATCGACGCTGATTTTTTTGTTTTTAAACACAAGAAGAGAAGAGATATCAAGAATATTTGAAACTAGAAGTGATAGAAGAACACACAAATATTTATAGATATTCTTCTTTTTAAAACATATTTAATTGTATTTAAATAAATATGTAAAATGTAGAGAAATGGTACTGTAAAATGTGTATTTGTATTAATATGTAGTTTTTCCTCTCGCTAGAAACCGAGACGCATATAACTCTGATATATTCCACTTCAAAGATAATCTTAAATAATGTCCCTTGTAGTTGAGCTAAACTTGATATTTCTTTGGATAAACCTTTAATGTTTTCTAAGATTATTTTAAAATCTTATAGCTGATACCATGACTAGATGTTTCTTTAGCATGAGATCACCTTCAAATCATGTAGCCTCTTCCGTTGATGAACATTCTATTTTTATTGAGAGGTATTTCAAATCTTGTTTCTACTTCCATGATTGTAACACTTTGCATTAGGAGTTCATCATCTGGTATTCCTACAAAAATAAATTCATGAAATGGAAAAAATGTTTGCCTTTTTTTTTAATACCTTTTTGTAGTGTCATAGATGTTTTGCATGATTTTCAAATTCAAAATAGGTGGGATGAATTTTAAAATGAAAATAGATGAGACAACTATTTTAATAGCTAATCACTTTTTGACTCCCATAAAAATTTATAAATAAAAACATGTTGAGTTTAAAAATTATAATAGAAAACTCTTTCAAATTAAAAATGAGAATGGAAAATAGGCAGGATAATTATTATTTAGTACACATTTATGTATTTACTTGTGAATACAAAAATCGATTTACATTTTGACAATATTAATTGAAATTCACAATGATGGGGATTGAATTTGAAAGTTAAAATTAGAAAATGGATACAAAAATTAAAATAGTGGAAATAAATTAAATATAGCTAGACCCCATTTTAATGAAAATAAAAATAAATATGATGAAATAACAATTATAAATAGGTTTATATAAAAAGTTAAATAGGTCAAATATAATAATTATAAGAAGTAGAATGAATAATTCTAAAATAATAATAGAGACAAATTATTTAATGTGTGATTAAGTGATGTGTTACAAATACTTGAGTTTAAGTGGTTCATTCTAAATATTTTTAGTGAATATTATTTAATGTATAGTCATTTAGGTATATTTTTGTATTTAAAATGCTATATTAAACTAATATTTTGTTATTGAAATTTTTAAATTACCTTGAAACTAGTTAGCTAGCAATTGAAAAATAAAGTTATAAATTAACTAGCAACGTTAAAATAATGTAATAATTTAGCAATGTTTAATCAATATAACTTTATTGATATTGAAACTAAATTTAATGATGAGATATTATGTTTTTTATAGGTGAATGTGTTATGTCAAAAAATTAACACCCTAGGATTTGCACATTACAAAACCCTTCTTTTGACTAACATGGGATTTTCTCAAGGTGTGGGACCCTTACACTTTAAGAAAAACCTCCAGAGAAAGTTGGTTCCTCTACCTATTCTAATGCTAAAAATACTCCTAAAAAGGGAAGTGTAACTATTCTAACGCTAACGTAGAATTTCCAAGGGACTAGGGAAGAGAGAGATGCATAAAATAAAAGTCCTAAACTAAGGGAGGCAATAGCACCAAGAACAAGGAGTGGAAAAATCCTTAGTGAGTGAAAGTGGAGGAAAATGTGTTAGAAGAGGGAAGACAAAAGTGCCACAGTTTAAATAACACATTCAAACGTCCATCTTTGTGGAGCAAAATGAATTTGAATCCCGCAAGTGGACACAATATGCATAATATACCTGCAAGTATAATGGAAGGAAAAGAATGCAATACAACTCGAGCTAGGGCAAGAAAACCACAAAACACCAATTTTATTGCTTAAAATGATGCACAATCCATTACAATATAGGCACAAGGAAAAATCCTTATTAAGACACTTTTGGAACATCTTTTAACTTCCTCCAAAGATTTGAATAGATTCAGGGAAGTCTACATTGTTGGGTCTTTGTTTCTGCAGTAATCACCTTCATCATTTCCTTTCCCCCTTTCACAATATCATCTGGAAGACCTCTCACATCACAAATATGTTTGACCTTGACATGCAAGAATTCAAGGAAATCGTGTTGCATATACTAACATGGTTAATTTTTTTAGTGACAATTTTTTCCAGGGTAGCTTCTAGATCCTTCCGATTCTTGTTGATTTCTTCTAATTTTTCCTCAATCTTCTCCACAGAGGATTGAATCCCCTTAACACTAGGATTAGGAAGCGCATTCTCCCTAGAGTCTTGAATTTTGGGGGATCCATAGATAGAGTAGAAGATGCCATACTGTTGGGGGAGGGTATATGTATAGATGTTAAGAAATCTCGTAGCTACATCTAGGTATTTATCTTTTCCTAAACTTAGAAAACCTTCTTAGCGAGTTGGAGGATATTGTTTCCTAAGCCTTTTAGTTTTTTTAAACTAGAGCTAGAGGAATTGTTAGCTACCATGCCTTGACATTAAATATGTATCAGGAGGATAACACCTTGGTGAAGGGAGGAGCTCTCATATGAGAGTGAACATCTTGAATAGATATTTCTAGGGACTGTAAGATAGACTAATCCTAGGATACCTTCTAAAATGATTCAAGAGTACCAAGTGATGAAGAGGCAGGGTAGAGAAGCGACCTTCCAAAGTGACATACCTGACCACCATTCAAGAAACTTCATCATATGGGGCTGGAATGGATGAGCAGACAATCCCGCCTTGCCAATTTCCATTTCTTTAGAACCTTGGAGAAATTTTCCCGTCATCCTTATCAAACTTATTTTGATAAAAATTGATGTCGTCAGAACCCAAACTAGTAACAAATGAAATTAATTTCTCCGTAATAGGAAAATATTTTCCTTTGTAGTTGAAAACCCTATTTTTCCAGTGTTTTGCAAAGAGAATTGAAATAATTTTATCATTCCAAAGTTAATATAATGTATTGTTATTATTTATTTTATATTATGGAGATGGCTTTATCCTTTATTTTTTGTTTTACTAGTGTAAGTATTAAAATGATAGTAATATTTTTGTATCTTTAACTTCAATTACAATGAATTTATTGATTTTTGTAGTAAGAGGTATGTACTTTTGGAAGTTATTTTAAATTTAGTGTAAATATTTTTATTTATGCTATAACATTACATGGAGTTCAATTTTTTGATGTGGTTATTTATTGGATTAATCATTAATATAATCTCTATAATAATGTATATCATACATTTGATTTCAATTGCAAGGAAATTGTTGATATTGGGAGTAGAAGGATTTTGTTTGAAGTTCTAGGATATTCGAACTAAGCCTTACAAATTACAACATGATTTTAAATATGCTTCATATACATATTTCCAAAGGATTTATTCTCCTAATTTGTTAGAGGTTGCAAGAGAAAATTTTGATCTTGCTTTTTGGTTTACATTTTTAGATAACAAAGAAGTACATTCTTTTCTTGCACACTTTACTTGGTTACGAGATACAAAATTTGTGTTCACTTGGGGAAGAGAACATTGTATAATATCAAATACATTTAAGATATCTCGGAGTGGAAATTTGAAGCCTATATATAAGAAAAGTTTAAAGGATGTTATTGATGTGTATGGAGAGAGATATGTTGATTCTAACATATTATTCATTGATGAGGGGAAATACATATTTGAAGAGTTTGGAAATGATAATTACTTTAAGATCCCACATAGTTGGGATTTTGACGGATCTTATGAGAAAGATAAAATTGTAAAACCCATCTATGTACTTGGGTTAAACATGTGGGTGCTCTAAAAAAATTGAGGTGTTCATTGATAAATTTCAAATTAACTATTAATGATTATTAATAATAAATGAAACTTAAATTGTGAACTTCATTTTTTTGAGTAAAATATATTGAATGTATATGTTTATTTTTATTTTTATTTTATAATAATAGTGTTGACATAGATATTATTAATAACAATAAGGTAAAGAGAATTCAACTAACAAAATGGAAACAATTGATTTAGTAGTATTTTTTTCACTCAATTTTGTTTGTATGAGTAAAAATAATATGGAAATTACACATGTTGAACTAGATGGCCTCCTAATCATCATTTAAATGAACTAATCCTTAAGTGAACTAGATGGACTCATATTATATCAATCTAAATAAAAATTAATAGGGAGAATAGGTGGCTTCCAATTTTCCCTCAAATATCAACCAACAATTGGAAGTTCTAAATATATTATGAAAAATTAAATTATTAAACTAGATGACATCCTATTATCCATTTGAGATCAAAATAACCATGAAGAGGTAGAATGCAATGTAAAACAATTGGTAATGTAAACACAAATTTAGATGTAAAGAAACCAATAATGAACTTCTTGAAAACATTAAATTGGACTAAAATTAGTCCAAATTTAATGAAATGTTTTTCCAATATGAATTAAAATTAATAGGGAGAATGGGTGGACCCCCATTATACCTCATAATTCAATTAACTAAAAATTGGAAACCAATAATGCAATTATTGGAGACCAAGAAATCAAATGTTAAAAACCAATAACATCATTTTTAAAACCAATAATAGCATTTATGAAAACCAATAATAGAAATTTTAAAAACCAATAATAGCATTTTTGAATACCAAAATTTAGATGTGAAGAAACCGATAATGAACTTCTTGAAAATTTTCTTAGACTAAAATGAGTCCAAATTTAATGAAATGGTGGTTAGCTCCAATGTTGTGCCAAAAATACATTTGTTTAATGTGTGGACAACATTGTTCACGTATCGCATAATCCATGATTTCATCATATAACCATATTTTATTTTTACTATTTCAACTAACTTATTTGAAATAAAACATTCAGTAGCACCAGTATAAAAATAATTCTAACATGTAATCCATATAACTTACCCAGTACTTCAATAGGTGTGGCTTGCTTTTCATCTTGCCTATTTACCACTTTGTGAGAATAAATCCTATGTTGTTGGTTTTATCCTTATTTACCTAAGAAAAATTGTTTTTACAAAGTGATAACCAACACACTTAAAGCATCCTATTATTGGACCTTTCCTTCTGTCTTGTTTTCATTGAATTTTGTGTTGTTTGGTCTTTTTTTCTTGTGATTTGCAGCAGGATTTGCTGCTATAATTTTCTTTCCATTTTTAGTTTTATTTCCCACCTTCTTCCACCAAGTTTTATTTGGTGCCAATGGTGATGGTGAGATGAAATTATTCTTTCTTTTCTCATCATAGTGATGAGATATAGCCTACAACTTCTACTCTTAACGGATGGATTTCTCAAAAACTACGTCCATGGTTGAAGGTACATGCACATCCACTTCCCCGCCTATGACAAGATTAAATCCCATGATGAAATTTCTTATGCGAAACTTTTCATCAACCTATTATTGAGGAACATATTTTAACAACTTAATGAATGCTTCCCAATACTCTGTTATAGTTAATTTTCCTTGTACTAATGTCTAAAATACAAACATCTTTTGTTATAGTACAACCATTTGTGGAAACCAGTGTTGCCTAAAATAGACTTTAAATTGATCATTGGTGATGTTGGCCACCATGAGGAATCCTTGTTTGAGATATGACACACACCTTGAACTTCCTTAGTTTCCTCTCGAAAAATATTTTTGATGGTGAACTATTTCTCCATTTCACCGAGTTAATTCTCAACTCCATCTCTTAAAATTGTGCCATAAAATTATAGGGGACTGATTCACTTAATATCATTTGAAAAAAATAAATCAAATGTTCCTTTTGTTCTTAGGAAGGTTCGATCTGTAGCATTAGGATCTGCAGCATTAACATAGTTATTTCTAGCATTTGCATTGTTATAAACAACATTTACATTATTATATATAGCATTATGATACGCTGAATTTTCATTATTATTTATAGCATTATGATTTGATGTATGTAGCAGTCCCTCATGCTACTAAATTTCCTCATTTTTGTTATCACCATCCTCAACCAAATTTTTTGTTCCGAACAACAATATGATTGCAATTTTGTTGTATGACAATAAGTATCTCATCCAATTTCTCAAATGTGGCATCCTCATCCCCAATCGGTGATTATTTTCAACATTGCCCCTTGTTCTAACCAGTTTTCTCTATTAGACAATAAAAAAATTAGTGTTTCTTGTAAGGTCCCATTGTGTCAAAAATTTGCATTAACCTTCATCTCTGATACCAAAATGTAACACCCAATGTAATAAAAACTCCAAATTAAGGGACAAAAATAATAAACAAACCCCTTAACCGCATTACATGCCTTGATTATTTTATAATGTATCAATAATAATTCAAAAGAAATCTAGTTAGCATTCCATCCGATAATGTCAAACCATGTGTAACTATAAAGGTCAATTAGATCTACTCTATCCCTTTTATCATTACTCTTTTGAGAATATATATTATATGCAATTGGTTAACCTATTCATTTAGGTTTGTGAACTAATGTAGTTCCTAAGTGTCTACCTAAAAATTAGCTTGCTAAGTTTCAACCGACATATCACATTGTTATATAGGAACTTAGTGAACTAATAGTGTATTCAACTAGTACACTACTTAGGCCAAATATTTCAAGCTATGCTTTACATGCTTAGTTTCATGACCACACACAAGTCAAGTGAAAATTTTCCCATCATCACACATTCATCCCACACAGTTATCTAAATCAATCCTTAGTAGTTAAATGACTTAGGGATGCGTATTAAGAAGGCCTAAAATCTAGGTCTTGCCCTTCGTCTTGAGTGTACGCTACGGTCCCGACTTATGACCCTTATGGGAAATATAATGATTACTTTTTACTTTTGATCAAGAAGTAATCACTACCCTTCCCATAGCCGTCCTAGAATGGTACGGTTATATTTCATTCAATTCAAAGTTTGGAACTTAGATTCTATTTCTACTTGATACGTAAGACAATTATAAGGCAAGTTCATCGTTATTAGATTTATTCAAGTTATACGTTCAACAAAAAGTAACTAGTAACTCACTAACTATTTTCATTATAAATTCCTAAACTCAAAGTGTCACTTTACAACATTTATCATTAGGACTAGTTTTAGTTTAATTATTTCATAAATATTTAGTAATCAACCCAATCCTTTTTAGATAGTGTCATATTTTCACCTTATCATTATCTAACGTTCGGTGACTCTTTAACGAGAGATATATTCTTCTTAAGCATTTGTATAAGTTTTAATGTCGAAAATAACTCAAAATGCTTCAATCTTATTTCATATTAATAACTGATTAAAGTTATTGTAATTTTGTAACTTGATGTAATTATGTCATTTAATAAGTTATTGTCATTAAGGTATAACTAGCCATCCATGTGTTATTAGGTTGTATAGAATAATAAATCAATTATTTACTTAGCCACATTATGATCAAATCTAAGAAATATATTCATTTCATGACTCTTATACCACTGTCCCAAAACAACATTATTTGTTTACTCCATTAATTTATTCATTTAAATGATGATGTCATGATTAAAATTGTAATAATTTTCATGTAATAATTGATTAAATTTTGTAATAAGATACAATTTATCTATCAAGTATAAGTGGTGATAAGAATGGAATAAATCGTCATTACAACTCATAAGAATTTAGTCAAATAATAAAGTATGTATTAAACTCATTAAGGATAATTTCATATTTGTATCTATTAATCAAAACTACTTTCTACTCATTCCCTACTTCATAAAAATAGATACAAATAAACTATTATCGGCCCATTAAATGATCTCACGGGCATACCATCCATTAAAAAACTTTGAAATAAGTCTAGTACACCCATTCATTTTTAAAATAGTTTATTAAATGAAAATTTTCAACCCAAGAAAAATGGAAACAAAAAATCATCAAGAAATCAACCTTGCATATATTCATATATACCAAAAGGAAATAACCAACAAAAGAGTGATAAATCATACTTGGGGTGAGTATAGCTTTTGTAAATCCCTAAACTTTTGTTTATTAAAAATTATGAATTGCTTGAGCCAAAGATCTCCCACAACACTTCTCTAGATAGACCCAAGAAAAATAACCAAAATTCAAAAGAACATCCACCCCATAAGTGATGAAACCCATATTTAAATAATGTAGGGTCGGCCTTTATGGCTTTCTCAAAGATATCAATAGAAAGTGCATATCAAAAATGCATGAAACAACTCAAGCTAGAAGGAAACCTAAAAGTAATCACCAAACAATAAAAAATGACTTGAAAGATGCATGCAAGGATATATTCGGAGGAACTTTGGAGTTTTTCGAAGACATTAAAGGATCATTAACTTCCACATGTGCCTCATAGTGGACTTCAACATGACACCACCAATTACAAGTTTGGGCTCCAAAATCATTTGGGAAGTTATTTCACAATCAGTCAAAGATTTAATAAAACACAAACCTTATCAATTTGCATGGGTCGTCAATCGACCACACATTTAAACAATTTTTTTATTCAAATATGGTTAAAACCATATAGTTTCAAATAATCAAAATCCAACGAATATGGTCAATAAATATTATTATCAATAATCAAAATCCAATGAACATGTTCTAAGACCTTAATATTATTCTTATTAATAAACCATGTAAATTTCCTTACAAAATTTATCCATTTTATTTCCCAGCCCAAAGGAATATCAACAAATCTATTTAAGCCAATCATTTCACTCAACTTAACCATTTTTTAAACCCAATTACCCAATAAAATGGATTATCGATCATCGAAGACAAATATCTAAACAAACAAAGTTTAATCAAAAGGAATGGTGATAATTTTTATCATCCAATACACGTTAATTACGTTATAATAAATCCATAAAATAGTTAAGTAATTAATTGAAGATCATATAAACAAAATCATCATTTTCTTGCAATATTAATGATTGTATTATCCTTATTGATAAAAAATATTTATCAAGACAACCTTTACCTTTACCTTCACAAACACAAGCTTAAATTTTTACCTATTCCAAATAAATTCCATCTTATCATTGTACAATCAATGATCATCATAAGTTGAAAAGGATTTAGTAAGATCATAAAAATTCAGCACCTTTTCCACATACCGAGATAATACATTACAACTATGTATAAATTTAATCATACTTTATAAGTAATTTCTAGAAAGAAAGGTGAACTACAATGTCAATAACAAGTACAACATTCCAAGAAATATATCCAAACATTGAAATCATCGTACTCAACAAAGTAAGTAATCTCAACAACCAAGAAAGTAAAATAAGTCATTAACATAAAGTTTTTCATGAGTGCTTGGTGACAAGCATTGTTACACGATTGGATTCTCAACTACGCGTAAGTATGTTTATCCTTTTTAGGGTAAATGTATGTACACTTATCTATGATGCCAACCAAGTAACGCTTCCAATCCCTAAGTTCTCATGACTCACTTCACAATAAACAACACAATTTTCTAACAACTTGAAGTGAAAATGTGGGATGTGGCATGATTTTCAATTCATACTTAAAGGGGAAAATGTAGACATTTTAATTTGGTATGATAAATATAAATTCTCCATTCACACTTAGCACTTTTCAAGGTCCATTGGTTATCTTATTTATCCTTACACACTAACATGTTGACAAAATCTAAGAATATAATGTAAAAAATCAATAAAATAACATAATTTATTATCTGCTAAACTTCATTTATCATATTTCCTACTCCTTCTTAGGACCCTATAGTTTGGTGAGGAATTTATATCTAGTCCTAACCCATTTATCAGATCTTGGAAGGACATGTCTTCTAATTGCACTTTCAAATTGATATCTTTTTTGGGTCTTATATTTCATCTGGGTTTTCCTTTCTTAGATAAATCATCTATGGAACCCTATATAAGAAATAAAACACTACCTTATTTTATAAACTGGAACTTCTAAGGTAATGCACTAGAGCACTCACTTTGCATACACTTGCAAAAGGCATCCAAATATCCCTAAATCTTACACTGTCACATCTAAATTCATTAGGGAAACACCCACATCAGATATAAAGACATAAAATAGGTCAAGGATTCCATATCACTCATTTAAAAACATTCAAAAATCCTCTCTCTAAGTATTTTAGAAAATTGAATCCAAAGCAAGCATGGTTAAATAAAATGACAAATCTGATTGATCTATCTAGATATCATATCTTATGTGGAAAATAATGTGTGGTTTGAGGCCTTTTTGGAGTAGTTCTACCATTGGTGGTGCGTGAGGGTGCCTAGAATCATCCTAATGTTTATTTTACAATACTCTTCATCCATTTCTAGGGTCCGAGATGATGAATATTCCATACGAGATAGCTTCTTTACATGTGTAAGAACTAGGGTTTGATAGTGATAGATAAATCCAGAAGGTTACAAATGTATAAAGTTACACAAGATAATTTTGAGCAGTTCTAAGACAGTACATTAGGATCAATAGCATATTGTATGGTTCTGGTAGTTTGGTATGGTTCCACCCCAGTGCATTCATAGTCACAGTTCAATTGTGAGGGTTATTCAAGTTCACACCTCCCATTTTCACTATTCATCAGTCCTAGATCTCTCTAGAAGTAGTATAAAATTAGTTAAGTTCCCTTATACATATATTTTGTTCTTTCAAAGTGTATGCTAGTTTGATTGGTGTATGTTGTATGTTTTCTATTTGATCTAAGTTATAAATCTAAGTTATTTATATTGTAACATACTTTTAAGATCTACAATCAACTTAAATCTTACCTAAAACCTAATTAAATTAACCCAAAACTTAATTAATTTTTAAAAATTGTACATATTTATTATTTTATAAATTCAAATTCGAATAATTGGATTGCGAAAATTGAATCTCGAATGACCATCAAAACTACTCTATTTTATTTTCATTGTTTCTAGAGATAGGTGAAGATAAAAGGAACATCGTTATTTTATATTATTTCCAAGAACATGCATTTTGTTTGTAAAATAAAGAAAGATTTCATTCATGTAGATTTTATTTTCAAGAATTTGTAAAGCATCTAGAGTTTACTACTAGCATTCATTAAAATAATAACACATGGACACTTACATACACTAGACTACATGTTTAGCTACATCGATTTAATATTTTGGTATGGATATGCTATTGAAATAAATAATTTCTCTTCTCTTACAACTTTAATAAAACTCTTGTGTGAATCGATTATATAAACGATTGTCTTAAATTAAACACAAATAAATATACTTTTGTAATGGAGGTTATTTTGAAATAAATGAATTATTTTCTTAACACTTCAAAGGATGTTTATCATTATGTCTCTCATCATTTTGAAAATGAACTTATGGTAGTTGAAGTTAGCATTATTATAGTGAAGTGGGAAATAAATTATATATGGAGGAGTTACTACAACTTGGTGATAGTTAATATCCATGTGTGAATGTTGGTGTATAATATCATAAATTAAAAAATGTGTAATTGTAACTTAATTCCTTAGTTAGGAAAACTAGTGACTTGTAGATGATAATCTCTCACTTTTAAATGAGTTCTCTAACATGATTCATGTGCGTAATAATCTAACTATTGTTATTAAAAATGTAATATAGTTTTCGTGTATTTATGTAAATAGATAAAATTCAAATTAAGACCTTTAGTGACATGTGAAATGAAATAGTAATGAATAAACAATGAAAATAATAAGGCTAAAGGGCATGCATAACCTAACCAAAAGGAATTACAAAAATTCCCCATGAGTGTGGGGACACATCGACATCACTAAGAATGTGGAAATGATCTAGACAAAGACTCGGGTTATTTGGATGTTGTAGAGAAGAAATTTTTGTGCATTTGGAAATGATGAGAAAAAAATGGGAGAGATAAGAAGTGGATACATGATGGAAATCCACACACTACGATAATGCATGTGGTACGTAATATATCTTGTTTTAGAAATTACACATGAGCTAAAAATTACGTCAGAATGAATGTAAAGTTGAACTTAGTTTATGATCTTTGTTGAGTATGGAGCTTAATTGCTTCACAAGAAACTTGCTTTTACATGTTACTGGTTTTGACAAAGTGATCGCAACGGTTGGAAAGTAACCAACATCGATCAAGAAGTGATCGGGGATAGTCAATCATCAACCAACATAGGTCAAGAAGTGAACGGCGATGGTCAAGTAGTGATCGATGATGGTCGGCAGTAACTAGTGACGGTTACCTATGCGACGGTGCTTTGTTTTTTTACGAGAATTAGAATAAATCACTTGTTTTAAAGATGATTTATTGATTGTAAAAGCATAGTTAGTTTCCGTAATAGTTATATATGCATGTATGCATTGTATGAGGGTATGAGAGAAGAAAATAGCAATTGTTTTGCATGTAAGTTTTCTTGGTGAGAAAGAAAGAGTAGCTGAGTGAGGGAAAAGCATTGAACATCCTGTGAGGTGTTGGAAGACATCATATCTTCATTGTATTTCCTCTATAAAGCATTGAATAATAATATTGGTCGTTTCTTGGTGGACGTAGCCCACATTGGGTGAACCACGTTAAATCTGGTGTTATCTTTATCTTATTTATTTTATCTTTTGGTTATTTCCGCATTCATTTCTTATATGCTTTATCTGATTATAGATATGTGCAACACTATTATATGGTTTAACCCCAACAACTGGTATTAGAGCTTTGTTTGGAGGTTTTTGTGTTGACATGGCTTACTCACAAAGGATTTGTTAATTGAGTGGGAGTAGAGAAATGGCAGAAGATAGTAAATAACGAGTAGAGAAATTTGACCGTTGTAATTATCAACTATGGAAGATGTACATAGAGGATTATTTGTATCAGAAAGATCTATACTTACCATTGGATGAGTATGGAAAACCGAGTACAATGAATGATGAAGAATGGAAGGTTCTTGATAGAAAGGCTTTGGGATCTATAAGATTAAGCCAGGAAGCATTAGTGGCTTTGAATTTCATAGATGCAAAAACCATAGTAGAGTTGATGAAATCTTTAGAAAATTTATATGAAACTCCTAGTGCTTCGAATAAGGTATATTTGATGAAAAAAAAAATTCTAAGATGTAAGAAGGTGGATCTGTATCTAATTATTTGAATTATTTCCGTTCTATTGTAAATCAATAAAAATTCGTAGAAATTCCATTTGATGATGAAGTGAAAGCACTTTTATTCATATGCTCTTCTCCGGATAGTTGGGATAACTTTGTAATGGTTTTTAGTAATACAACGACTATTTCTAAAGGTTTGAAATTTGATGATGTGGTTAGTGTAATCCTTAATGAGGAAATACGCAGAAAAGCTCAAAGTATAAGCATCATCCTGGAAACACTTTAACTATAGAAAGAAGGGGAATATCTAAGAGAAAAAATAATGGAAGATCAAATATCCTTGTATAATAATGTTCTTGGAATGTTAATCGTAACTAAAATACAATTAAAGAAATGATGTGTTGTGGGTTCACCATTCCTTGAGTCTTCTTTTTGTGGTTGGGGCATTGGCTAGTATTCGTTCATTGGGAAAAGTGTGGCATCGACATGCCTATGTTGTTTTCATGTGTCTATGTGAGTCGATGACTTATGTGATTGTCGTGTGAGTCGATTTTCGGTACTTGGATCCCTTGTTGTGTTGTGTGTAGTGAGCTATGTAAGTCAAATAAATTTATCCTAGTATTTTATGGTTGTATTGTGTGTGTACATTGTGGGCACTACGAAACAATTGGAACTTGAATTCTATGAGCATTGCATATTTAGAAAGTAGAAGAGAGTAATATTTCTCAAGGGTGGGTCAATAAAGAAGGAGCAAAAATTAGAGCTTGTACACTCGGATGTGTAGGGACCAGCCCTGGTAGCTTCTATTGGATCTTAATATTATGTGACTTTCATTGATGATGCCACAAGGAATGTATGGATCTATTGTATTAAGCATAAATATGATGTTTTTGAAACTTTTAAAAGAAGGAATTCCCTTCTAGAAAATGGAAAAACTTAAAATCGAAGTGCCTTAGATCTGATAATGGTGGTGAGTACTGCAGTAAGGATTTCAATTATTATTATTCAATGAATGGAATACGAAGAGAAAGAACGGTTCCTAGAACTCCTCAATAGAATGGAGTTGTAGAAAGAATGAATAGGATAATCATGGAACATGCTAGAAGCATGAGGATAGATGTCAGCTTTCCTTTGAAGTTTTGGGCAAAAGTAGTGGATACATCGGTGTACTTGATCAACCATAGGCCTTCAACAACACTGGATGGTGGAATACCAGAAGAAGCTTAGTCTGGAAAAGAGATAGATTTTTCTTTTCTTAGAGTTTTTGGTTGAAGTGTTTGTGAATGATGATAAAGATAATAGGAAGAAGTTGGATGCTAAATCTAAGAGATGTACTTTCATTGGTTATCGCTCTAGTGATTTCAGATATCGATTTTGGGATTTAGAAGATTCTAAGATTGTTAGGAGTCGTGACATTAATTTGAATGAAAAAAGAATGTACATGGATCAGGTTTTGGTGCTGAAACATGATCAGGTTGATGAGATTTTGAATGAAAATCAACTTTTCGACTTGAAACAGACATCCACAAACACTGACGTTGGTTCTACAGAAACTGATGTCGGTCAAAGCTAACCAAACATCGACAGACAAGATCAAGTTCAAGACATATATCTAGTGGAACCAGCATTAGTACTCCTAGAACCAATGTTGGTAAGGAAACCAACATCGGTCGAGAGAGATGAACCATAGTTGGTTACAGGTGACCAACATTGGTCACTGAAAGAGATTGACATGAATGTTCAACAGGCACAAAATGAGCCCTAGACACCCCGGATCACAAAGAGTAAGTAGACCTCTAGAGAGATTTTCACCTTCCTTTTATTATTTATTATTAACTAATAGTGGTGAACCAGAAAGCTTTGAATAAGCAATGCAGGTGGATACCCACAAGGAGTGGGAGCATGACATGGATGAGGAGATGGACTCCTTGGAAAAAAATTAGACATGGGATTTGGTCAAGTTTCTAGCAGGTAAGAAAATCTATAGAACAAATCGTTTTATAGAATCAAGGAAGAAGAGGGTGGGTGAAAAGGTACAAGGTGAGGCTTGTTCTAAAGGTATTTGCATAGAAAGTGGGTATTGAATTTGATGATATTTTTCTCTTATAGTTAAGATGACTTCTATTTGTACTATTCTAAGTTTGGTTACAATAGAATATTTGTATTTCAAACAACTTGATGTCAAGACGACATTTCTTCATGGTGATTTGGAGGAAGAGATTTATATGCAAAGCACCACTTGGTTATGAAGTAAAGGGCAAGGAGAAACTTGTGTACAGATTGAAAAAGAGCCTATATGGGCTCAAGTAAGCTCAAGGAAATGGTATTTGAGATTTGATAGTTTTATGCATGAGAATGGTTATATGATATGTGAATTCGACCCATGTGTATATTTTAAGAAGCTTGAAAATGAGAGCTATGTTATTTTGTTACTTTGTATGTGGATGATATTTTTATCGCAGGATCTAGTATGCAAGACATTGGTAAACTTAAAGAAAGGTTAGCTCACACATTTGCAATGAAGGATTTGGGAGCTGCAAAGAAAATCCTTGGCATGTAAATTCACCGAGATAGGAAAAACAAGAAGTTATATTTGTCTCGGGAAGCTTATATCAATAAGGTGTTGGAAAGGTTTAACATGTAAGTTTAAAAACCTATTAGTACACCTATGGTTACACACTTCAAATTGAGAAAAGATCAGTTTCCTTCATCACATGAGGAGGTTGATTACATGGTGCATGTTCCTTATGCTTGACACTAGGAAGTCTTATGTATGTTATGGTTTTTACTAGACCATACATTACACATGCGATGGGAGTTATGATCGGGTTTATCGCTAATCCAGGGTAAAGAACATTGAAAATCATTCTAATGGATTCTCAAGTATTTGAGAGGGACATCGACATGGAGTTATGTTATGGAGGGTTAGATATGTCTTTACGTAGCTATGTTGATTCGGATATGGTGGAGATTTGAATGGCATGAGGAACACCACTTTGGATATGTTTTCATAGTAGGTGCAACAATAGTTAGCTGGATTTCAAGATTGTAGAAGGTTGTGGATTTGTCTACTATATAGGTAGAGTGTGTTGTAGTTACGAAGCTTACAAGGAGATGATATGGATGAAAAGGTTCATGAAAGAGTTGGGTAAGGAGCAAGAGGATTACAGATTATACGGTGATATTGAGCATGATTTATCTATAAAATAATTTATCATTTCATTCAATAACAAAACATATTCAGTTGAGGTGTCACTTCATACAGAACATGTTGGAGGATGGACAACTAAAGTTAGAGAAAATCCATATAGATGAGAACCATGCAGACATGCTAACAAAGCCATTGGTAAGGGAGAAGTTGGAGCTTCACTCCACTTTTTTTGGTCTTCAAGTTTAAAACTTGAAGAGGAAGAACAAGCCAAGGAAAAGGAACCCAGAATGGTGATGCACAGTACAGTGCAGCAATTTATCTCCAAGTGGGAGATTGTTGAGTATGGAGCTTAATTGCTTCACAAGAAACTTTCTTTTACATGTTACTAGTTTTGATAGTGACCAGCAACGGTCGGTCAGAAGTAGCTAGCATTGGTCAAGAAGTGACATATGATGGTCAATCATCAACTAGCATAGGTCATGCAATAACCGCAATGGTCAAACAATGATCAATGACGGTCGATTAAGTAACCGATGATAGTTACCTCGTGTGCTGTGTTGTTTTTTTACAATAATTAGAATAAATCACTTGTTTTAAATATGATTTATTGATTATAATATCATAGTTAGTTTCCCAGAATAGTTATATATGCATGTATGCATTGTATGAGGGTATGAGAGAAGAAAATAGGAATTTTTTTGCATGTAAGTTTTCTTGGTGAGCAAGAAAGAGTAGTTGAGTGAGGGAAAAGCATTGAACATCCTGTGAGGTGTTGGAAGATAGCAGATCTTCATTGTATTTCCTCTATAAAGCATTGAATAATACTAGTGGCCATTTATTTGTGGACGTATCACACAATGGGCAAACCACGTTAAATCTGGTGTTATATTTCTCTTATTTATTTTATCTTCTAGTTATTTCCACATTCATTTCTTGTATGCTTTATTTGATTATAGATCTGTGCAACACTGTTATATGGTTTAACCCCAATAATTTCATTTTGATTCTCGATAAAACAAATGAAAAAAATTCATTCCATGAGACCACATATCCTTGAGTTATTTATTGAAATAGCTCATATGCTTTGTGTAGACCTTTACATCAAGTCATTTTTGGAATAGTTCATATTCCTTGTATAGGGTTTCCCATTTTGTGAACATATCAATAAAGGAACCCTCTACATCTTAAAAATTCAACCATCCATTATACATTGATGGATGCTCATAACCTATTCTAAATTTCCCATTTTGGCAAAGGATGAGAGAATGTTTGAAAAGGTTGTAGAGTCTCACACTTTCTAATTGCATTTACTATCAAATTAGTACATGGAGGTAATTTCACTTGATCATTCATCAATATATTCCCTGAGTTCAATGTAATGGTGTATCTTATTTATTTGAAAATTCACACTATCTAAACACTTTGTAAAAAAATATGTAGAATGAGTCTTTTTATATGCCTATCTTTTGGGGTTATATTAAATGGGTGATCATTATAAAAATTCCAGTTCAACTATTAAACATAAACCTTTTTTATCCCTTTGATATGTTAATTTATTAGACAATAATTTTTGGCCATGTTGTTCCATTATCCTTGATTAATCTAGTTACATGTTTACAAAGTTCCACTTATTTCCTAAATTTTATAGAATATGATAATGCTAATCTAGTGAATGGTTTGTAAATTAAAACAAACCTCCAAATATATAATCTTTGAAATAGTGTGGAATCAACACATGTCATCAACAACTCTAATGAAATAACCTTCTTGTGCATTGACACTAAATCCATGGAACCACCTGCTTGACATGTAATCTCATCAAAAGATTACACAAAACCACTACAAAAAGTGTATCACGTTGAAACTTGTTATTGGTAATATGGAGATAATCCTTTTGTGAACGAAAAAATCATATAAATGATCACAAAAATGTATAAGATCTTAAATTCCTAGATAAATTACCTTACGGTGACTACTACCACAACAAGGAACTACTAAGATAACTAAAATTTACCTTGTCAATTGTTTAACCACTAAAATTTTGTATTAAAACTAGTAAAAATGAATAGAAAATAATAATAAAAAATTCATGTTTTGTTATTTTTGCATATAATATGTGTTTATAGATTTCTACTAGGGCACTTACAACTACATCTAAGGAAAATGGTATTTTTAGTATGTTATGGTGGATGTCCAATTCTTGTTTAAAATATCTCATTTTGGCATGGGATGGGAGGATGCTAAAAAATATTATGGTTTCGGAATTACACCTACCAAATGCATTTTCTTGAAAGATTCCAACACCTTTTCCACAAATTCATTTTTTGCATATCAATCATTGCAATCTAAGAGACCAAATTTATTTTAAAAATTTTAAAGTCTCGTCCCTTATCCATTATGCTCTCATGTATGTTTGAATCTTGTTTCAAAATCCTCCTATCTAACATGGGTTGGGATAATGATAACAAAGGTGAAATTATAAGGTATTTCCATATTATAGAGGAATGACATCAATGAATTGTTTACAAACCTCATCCACTAAATTTACATGGCTACATGTTAATAAAATAAATGAAGCTTACATGGTCAAGGAATGTTGTAGAGTTATTAATTACTTTAATGAATTTGAGATAATATTTATAAAATGCATTGTACACAAATTCTTATAATCATAGTATTCCATGAGACCACATTGATTATTTAAGGGATTTTGTAGAATAATTCTCATCCAATGTGTATACCTCTACATTTTTCATACATGTATACCCTGTCACTTTCGAATACATCTAAAAATATATATTTCCATAATTTGTTTTGGATGTCCACACTCCCTTCGAAATCTCTCGTTTTAGCATAAGACAAGTAGATAACAACAAAGGTTGTGGAGTATCGCTTTAAACCACGATAATTGTATTTACTTGAAAGGATCTAAGGAAATTTCAAAAAAACATTTTTGCATATCCTACAATAATTATATTCCATGAGAATAAATTTCTTATAGGAATTTATTCAAACAGATTCATATTCAGTGCATGCTTCTACACTTTCCATACATATCTATTAGAGAACTTACAACTACAACATCAAAGAAAAACCCTATTCATTATCCATTAAAACACCGACACAACTTGTATAGGATGTTTTTCTTTCTAAATTTACGACATTCTATGAAATGAATTTCGTAAGAGGATTTTGAAAACCCTTAAATTTTCGCCAAAGACACCATTTTTCGTATCTTGCAATCACCACATTGCAAGAATGTATATTTATTTGAAGAATTTAGTCAAATTGGTGACATACTTTTTGTATGCTTCCAAAATTTTCATTCATGTCTACCAAGAAAAAAGAAACTAAAATAACTAATAAAAGTCCTTATTTATTATGCTTTCATGGATATATGCATGCCTCTTATTATAATTATTACCCATTACAACATATGAAGATGCATTGAAGAATACCTAGTTTAAAGGATTTGGGTTGTATTTTATATCTTCAAAAATTATCAAATGGTATATTGTGATTAATGTATTTTCATTTCACATTACATATTCAATTATTCTCACCTTATAAGATTATTTTAATTATAGAAACATGTCAATGTTGTTTTAACTAAACAAATGTTGAATAATGTAATTGAGTAGTTTTTATTTTGTTTAGATTTCTTTAATTCTATAATAATACAATTTAATTTGAATTTGAAATTATTGATTATGGATTAGTAAAATAGTAAATAAATTTACTTTATATTTATATTTTACATAGGGTTGACTCTCAAATTCAATGTCTTAGCATCACATGTTTTAATATAACCATATCATCCACCATCTATGTATTGACATAACAATTGTAAGAATTTAATTATAAAAAAAATGTTATTTATTCAATAAGATGGAACTATAATATACTTTGACCATTGTAAATGAGTTATATATTTTGAGGAAAGATGAGGTAGGATTAATCTACGTTTCTTGTAACAAATGAAAATAAATAACGTAGAAAAACTACATAACACACGAATGGAATCAAGCAATTTTGTACTACTCACGTGACACATGTACTTACAAGGGATTTATAGTGCTTATGAAATTAGGAAATGCATGCCTATAAACTTGGGAATTATCAATTTATACCCCAAACATTGACCTCCTCTAATCTTATTATGTTGATAGGAAGAAGAAGAGGGAACAACTGCTGACATGTTGTGTCAATGACATATCAAACAATTATTTTAATATTTCAATATAAATAACTTTTTTTTGGATGATCCGTGAATACATAGCCATGTCACAAGGTGAATGGAAGGTGACATGTGATGTCAAGAAAGGAAAATCAATGGATTCAAAATTAAATAGAAAGTGTTATTATGATCAAACATGTTATATCTCTTTCCCTTTGCATTGACACATGGATTATTTTGCATCCCTCTTGTTTGACGTGTTATAATTTCTTATCGGACTATCTCACCTCCTAATATTCCACAAGAACCATATTGGTCAATCTTAGATTGTTTTATAGCTCGGTGAAGCTCCACTTCAGCTCATGGCGGAACCATCTTCTCAAGATAGCATATATTTGCTAACATGGACCCACTACTCATTCATTTTTCCCTACCTTTTCTCTTATCACCTTTTGGGTATTCAATTCCATCATTGAACATTACACTTCTGATGTTGTGTATTATCGTTTGGGATATCTGCACATTTTATATGCCTTATTCGCAACTTGAGCTACAAATTCTTCGATTCTTCATGACATCAAGAATACTCAATGTGGCTTTTTCAATACTTTTTGTAATTTGTTTTCTAGGATCTAAGGAATTTTTATCACATTAGTAGACCTTCACTCAAACTGAGACTTCCCCACTTTGGAATGGGATTTTTGTTTGTCCTGGGAAGGCTCTCAACCTCCCTATTATTCACCTTTGGGTGGCTACGCTATTATATTATTCCATTGGTTTCTTCAACCGTAACATCCTGTAAATATGTTTGAGGCCCTCAAATTTTTCTACGAGGTTTTCTTTGAATTAATCATTCTAGAATTGCAATTTTTATGCAAATAGAATTAAAAGCGTCTCATCCACTCTTTACGGTGGATGTTTTTATGCATAATCTAGTTGAAATGATGCCAAAAAAATTGAAAACTTAAAACAAAATAATACTAATCTTATTACTTTTTTTTTACAACATCTGAAAGCGATAGAAATAGTTTTGACAATTACCTATAGAAAATTATCTTTTTCCCTTTAATAAGGATAACATATTAAAGAAAATGTAAAGGGAATTTATAGTGTCAAGACTGAAGATTTGGACAAAAAAAAATCACATTGATTTAATTACCCAACATTCCATTTATGATCATTGAGTATCCTTTTATTTGTTTCTTTGATACATAGAGAAATTAAGTAGTTGTTAAAAATATTTTGAAACTTAAATATCATCTTTCACAAAACATAGATCTAATTACTATTATCATACCACACCACACCCTATTTTTATTTTATCTTAGTGTAAATTCAGGTCTCCAAAATCAATAGGATTCATAATTTGACCCTCTTGTATTACAACACAAACCATCTAACCCATACATTAAAGTGTAGACTAACAAGTTAACCATTTGATTTTAAAATGTATATAACATCATGTTAGAAATAAATGAAGGGATAAATTGTCTACTTGTTACACTAAAGGAATCCAACTATGAGGATCCCTTTGTTGGCAAACATCCTTATTTTTGACATCTATTTAGCGGAAGTGTTTCCATTATAAATTTTCCATATTCTCTGTGTCTTTGAAACATTAAATCTATTTTGAGCCAAATACAACTAATAGGTATCCAATGAAGGTAACTTTGTGGAGGTAATAGGTTCTCTCTAGATAAACCTTGTTTCCCCATATTCAAATATTACTAGTTTCAATGACGTTTTTTACTTGTTTAAAAACAATTGACACATCCATCTCATCATTTTTGGTACATTTTTGTTGTAATATGTGAAGTGTACCTTTGTAAATGCATTTTAAGATGTAATATAATGCCAAGATGTACATATTGCCCAATGAAGTATCATATCCAAGTATTTGTAAGGGTTTATGTTGAATTGTTGACCTTGAATTTTATATAAGCGCCATCATATTAACATTGTCCTTCCAAAGCTAGTTATATCAAATGTGTAAGCATATATATGTTTTTATGGTATTGGGATACTTTAAATTTGGAACAAAGATAAGTGACATCATTACATTGAAATTGGGGAATAAATTGATCACTAATATGGTGAATTTGGTTGTGTATTAATTGGTTCTTCACATGTCCTTTGATGATGAATCATTTACATAATGTCATACACCTATCCTATGCCAAATAGAATCTTTGAAACAAGATATGAACATCCACGAATTGATAATGGGGAAGGGACATTCATCATATGTTATAGTTGCAAGTTCTACGGTAGATATGAATGAAAAATGTGGAAGCATGTACAAGGCATGTAAATTGGTTGATTAAATAACTAGCAGAAATTTGACCTCATGGATTACAGTGATTATAGGATATGTACAAAAAGTGATAACAAATACAATCATATGTGTCAAATGAGCTACGACCTTTTCCAACATTCTTCCAATCTCTACCAAATGGGATATTTAGAATAGGTCATGGATATCTATCAAAGTATAATGGATAGTTAATTTTTCATTAGATCTATTTTTTATTTCCTTTTAAATCTTATGTATAAATATGTGAAACCATACACAAGGCATGCAAAAAAATGCCTTGATAAGATGTCTTGTGGATTGTTGTGAATGTAGGATATGCACAAATTGGTTTTGATGAAAAGAACTTCATAACTTTTAGATAAATCCATATGAAAGGTATAAAGTCATACGCAACAACCTTTTTTATCATACTCTCGCCCATACCAAAATGATAGCTTTAGAACATGGTGTAGACATCCATCAAAGCATAATGGAAAGTATATTTTTATTTAATGTTGTAGTTGGTAATGTTTTTGTACAAAAATATACAAAATGTTGAGACATACACAAAGCACATGAATTGTTTCACTAAATGAGTCAAGGAAATGTGGAATATAATACAATTTTATCATTTGTTTCATTGACATAAAGAAAGTACAAATTAACTTCAACTTTACATCCTTTCTAATGCAGTTTATGACTAATTTAAAATTACTAGCAACACAATGAAATGCAATAATGTGAATTACTTCTTATAAGATAATAATGATTGCCAAAAGTAGTAAACATTGGCCTCCAAAAAAAAATTGAATGCAAAAAATAAAATAATTTTTTCTTTCAATATTTAAAAAAAAACAAGATCACTATACTCCAAAAACTTTCCACAAGAGAAAAGAAATAGTTTTTTAAAAAGTAATAAATTTTGCAAAATTGTTAGCTTTTCTCCTCTTATCTATAGGGGTAGAGAGTTGGGAGTTCACTATTAAAATATGAATCAAGCTAGAGTGGGGTTACATTTTTGACATTTTAGATGTTTTTCATAATTTTAGAACCGAATCTTTGAAAAAACTCTCACATCGACTTGTAAATTAAAAATCTAAGCATATTTTTTTATTTAAACTAATATACAATTATATTAAATATATAAGAAATATAGATAAATAAATATAAAATAGTCTTTATATATTTTAATTATAGGATATAAATAATATATTTTGTAGTATTAAAAAAGCAATATTGGAAAATTCTTGATACCTAAAATATTTTTGACATGCACTGTTGGCCATCAAATTTAACCTTCGAGAGTCCTATTTAGTGCATTACATAGGTAAAACACTATCAATGTTGCATTTGAATATCTTTTTCTTGGTAAGTTTTAACTAATTAAAATATTATATGAGAAGTGTGTTTCACTCATCTATTTGGTCAAATGATTTGCAAACACCAAATATTCCATGAGATTCATGTCATATCCATTTTTCAGAATTCAAATTGACATCAACAAGGTGGTGACACCTTTGTTGGATAGCCTACTCATGAAAGTAAAATGAAATGGTAGATTGCTAGAAAAAATGGCCAATAGTTTCAAAGTTTGAATGTAAGGGAGGATCCACCTTGACACATCACTTAATGTTGGAACACATCGATTAGTTAAGGTGCATCATTTTTTAACATCAAAATATTCATGTCAAGCATTTTAATTTTTTTCAATGAAGAAAATTATGTTGGTAATTTATTCACTAAGTAGCACACAATCATAACTCAAAAATAAGGATTATAGAAAGGTCTTTGAAGAGACAAAGGAGCTAGTATAAAACATTATGCTAGAAAAGTTCCACTTAAAAGGATATTGTGGAAGACATTATACAAGAAAATTTCCACCTAACATAGGTGCATAGGAGGATGATGAGGATGAATAAAGAATAATAATAAAAAGGAAGAAACTAAGAAAAGGGAGCATGAGAAAATAAGGACAACCTACATGTTTAGAAGGAATGGATATTAAGGAGATAATAAGCGAGGAAGAAAGGAAAATAGATGAAATTGTAAATAAGACAACAAAATTTAAAGCCATAAATTAAAAAATTGTGAAGGTCTTCGACTAAGAAAAATATAGCAAAGGAAAAAAATTGTGCAAAGGAAGAGGAAAGAATTGAAGTATAATGTAGCAGAGTTGAAAGATGTACAAGAAAAACTATGAAAGACATGAATAATTTTGGAGAAGAAATATAACATGTTGGAAAGAAGAAAGAAAAAAGAGTGTGAAATGTAAAAGGAAGAAATTAAATTTCATAAGTGGTTATCTCAAATAAAATTACATAAAAGAAACAACAAGATATATAGGGAAATGTGTAAAATACATAATAAATACATAAAAAAGAAACATCACATGTGGAATAAGGAGAAACAAGTCAATTTTTCACTAAAATACCAATAAATAGAACATTTTTGCACCACCACAACAAATAATAAGCATACTTGTTGTCCTTACTTCACTTGAAAAGGTAACTATAGATATGGAAAATATACCATAGATAATAAAACATATCACACTATGTTTCTACAACTGAAAAAAATTTGCTTACAACAAGTAATAAAGGACATGGACAAGAAGATTGGAAATAAATTTCTAAAAAATTTCAAGGAAACTATTAGATATCAAGTTATGAGTGAGTAATTATGCCAAAGGTGTTCACAAGTTGGGTTGAGGCCTCTCCCTTTTGACAAAGTGGACAAGACATGGATGGCGAATATTTACATCCTTACATCATTGACATATTTATATTTTAATATGATTTGTGCAGTGGAAATGACAATGAAATGAATTTTTCCATATGTTTGTCTAGATTTAATGTGTGCAAGTCATTTTTTTATTCTTATCAGTGTGATTAGAAAAATTGGGAAGAAAATTCCCACGAGGCTACATTTTCTACCGCCATTAGAGAACCAAGATATATGGATAGGTACATCTACCTTAAAAGATAAAATATCACAATGGCGTCTTCATTTGGTATATGTTTCCACCGGGCTCATTGGCAGCCTCGATCCCAATGTGGTTAAAGGTAAAATCTTGGTGTGTGGTCAATTCTTTTTATCCAATCATGAAGGAGAATCCAATGCGTTGATGAAGGGAATGTTGTGGACAAAGCAAGAATGCGGGAATGATTTTTATTTTTTCATTAGAGGAATCATTACATATTACAATTTAGCACATGAGTATCTACCAACATTAATAAGATTTGACCTAGCATGAGTAAGGGACCACCAAGTGATCAAGTTTCATACTACCTTTGTATAAGCGGCACACACTTCTTACCGCCTTTATGCGGTGGTGCACACTCAAGGACATTGGTCGAGGACTACTCGAGAAGTATCATTGTACAATTTGTTGCACACTCGGGGACATTGGCCGAACTAATCCTATTGCAGTGCTCATGCTAATGAAAATATTTATTGGGCACAACAGCATTTTACTAACCCTAATAATATGTTTTGCATTCGGATAAAAAATCAAATCCTACATCATGCAACATCGGGAATAATAATGTAACTTCAACGCAAGATATCACAAATTTCTTTTCTCAAAATATTTACAATGGCCACATTGAAATGTATGTTGCATAACTTCCAATATTGAATAAATTATCTCTTGATGTTTTCTCCTGAAGTGGAAGGACAGTATTGTTTACTTTCTCATCTTCTTTCTTGATTTCTAATGGAGACAAATTAATTCAAGATATATATTATAAATCCAATGAAATTCTCACAAGTGAGACTTACATGATTACTTCCCTACATGACTTAATCAAAGAAAGGATGCATATTTTTGTTTTAAAAATTAGGGAGTGGAAGGAAATCGTTCATTGCATAATATGTAATGCACAGTTTGCGAGGACAAATTAAAAATTTTCCTACTTGTTTTGGAAGATCGATGTCGGTGGACTTGGAAATTGTATCTATTTAAACATCTTAAAACAATTCAAAAATGTTGACAAACTTAGCATTATTTATATGTATAAATTATAATTATGCGAAGGCATTCAAAGTTGGGTTGAGGCCTCCCCCTTTAACATCGGATAAGGAAATTCATAGTTAGGGTGAGGCACCCCCCCTCTAACAATGGACAAGGATTTGGATGGAAAATATTAACATCAGTACATCATTGAAATGTTAATATTTTAATTTAATCTCATGGAAGGGGTTTTCCTTTAGGTACTCTACATCATCGTACATCTCCTTCATACTCAGTACAAGGTGGATTTTAAAATATTTAAGGGTGGCTCAGTGAAAGGGCCACTGTAGTATATGTTTATGTTGTTGAAGAGAATGTCGATGCAGTCGTACTTGTCAACGAAACTATGCACTTTGCTTCTTCTATGCTTAAGCTGGATAATACATTCATTTCTATCATATTAGCCTTCACCCACAACCTATTTTCCACTGATGTAAGGGATCGAGCCCTCGCCACCACTCGACATTTTTTGTTCACTAAATGCAATGGCCTAGGCATGTGTGATGCCTAAGACCGTATATCTAGTCACCGGATATTATGAGATATAGAAAATTTATTTATGTTTTTATATATGGTATATTATAATTAATAAGTATATGTCTATTTAAATTGGAACCTTCTTTAATTTAAGTAATTATGATCATAGGAAATACATTAATTGTAACGAGAAATAATTTATGTAAAATTTTCTCCATATCAAAAAGGGATGAGAGTAAGATTAATGTCCCAAATAAAAATTAATTTGATATAATAAATACTCCCCAATTCTTAATGCTAAATTTAAAAATGTTAATAATTCTTGTTGAATATAAATAATGAAATATTTATCCCAAAAACAATAAATTTTTATCCTTTAATTCAAAAATAAATTTTTAAGCAGTCAAAAATTCAACAACAAACCAACATTATATAAATATTTGTTTATTTAAGTGAAAGGTGTTTTCTCGGTTAGAAATACCGACCTCTCTCTTTCATGCACAATAAAATAAACGAGAGATGGTTGTTAGTTGTATAGGGATGTCAATGAAATAATTCATCTTCATATGCATGAATAGTCAAACACTTAGTTGTGGAGTATTTTTCCTTTGTGGGTCAATAAAGCGACATCTTGGTTGACAACCACCAATCAAGATTGATAGGTTCACCTTTGTTGGATAACATAAATTTGTGATACTCCTCTAGTCGGACCATGGACATCTTCATAAGGCTCTACACGTAGATCAGCTCCATGGAGATCTTGGCCTCGGTAGAAAAATGGTCCACGGGTCGATGGAGCTGTTGATTGTTTCCATGTACATTCAATATTCTTCGTTCTGCTACTCGGAAGAGCATGCCTAATGTGGATTTTTTGTCCCATTTGTAGATGAATCTCTCAATTATTATAAAATCATCCTCTAAATTATTACCTTGTATTGACTTTTCAAATTCGAGGGGAATTATGAGCTTTCTTATAGACATGTCAACCAAGGTGGCCAGGGATTTCACAATATGATGTGGAGGGACCATAAATTTTTCTTCACCCCCTCTTATAACCTACTGCTCAAATCCTTGATAGGAAGGATTTTGAAGGAAAACTAGGAATCCTCGTAATATAAAGGAAATTTAACACACATTCAAATAAACTCATTAATATAAATAAGGGGTAGACTTTGTCTACTGACATAAATTCACCTTAGCATTATCCACGATGAAACATCGTTAGACATTTCCTCCTCCGATTTTGTCCTCCTCATCTCCATTATTTTGAAACCTAACCTAGGACGTGTAGGTTTAGATTGTTTATTTGGGGGAATTGGCACTCGTAGCTGAAGTCCATGCTTTTTACAACCACAAAAATTTGTCTTTTTGTCAGTATATAGATTGTTGTTTTGGGTACTTATTAAGATCTATATTTTTGGATTAAAACATAGAAAGGGAGGAAGGAAGATATCATTACATTTAGCTGGTTTTTTTGTATTTTGGTTTGAAATCATGATTTTGAGCAGATTCTCTTACATTTAAATTGAATATGAACTTTTATGAAAATCTAGATCAATCGATTCCCTACAACGTAGTTTGTTTAATTTAATTTTAAAGGATCCTAAGTTGATGGAGCACTGTTGATTATGTTAGTGTACATTTGATCTTCTTCACTACTACTCTGGAATATAATGCTTCGTGTGGAATTTTTTTCCCATTTGCAAATTAATCTATCTTTATTACAAAATCATCCTCCAAATCATACCTTCATAATCGATTGTCAAATGGAAGGAGGATTCTAAGATTTCTTTTGTACATGTACATGTCGACCAAAGTGACCAGGGATTTCATAATATGATGTGTAAGGATGATGCAAATACTATAAAAATTATGCATTCAACAAGTCCTTACCTTGAAATAAATTCAACTCCTCTCCTCAAATCACTCTAAATCATACAATTTCCAAGCTATAACACACATACAAGTAAATATTTCACCTTAACCTTTCTTTTGATCAAGTATTATTATAAATCTCCCTAATTAATGTTATGACAATACTCAAAATGATCATTAGTTCCAATTGTGAGTATTAGTGATCTTACCATTTATGAAGACTATTCTTTATTTCTTTAAAGGAACCAAGGCTCTTATTAGGCATTAATTTGATCTTTTCAAGCATAACCTTCAAACACTACCCAAATACCCTACATTATACTTCTTGAACTCAAGGTCTTACCCTTTTACTCAATGCTCCTATCACAAGCTAAGACTCATAACACTCAGTTTAGCTCCAAATTTTCCTTAGACTTCAGCTAGCTCCATTTTGCTTCAAGATGATAATCTCCAAATCCAATGCAACTTTGAGTTCATGACCTCATTATTCTCATTCTCTCATTTCCTCAAGTGTTCCTAGGTCTTCAACCAGGTTAAGTGGACCTTCGCATTGAACAAAATTAATTAAAAATTAACTTCCACTCTTCTTTACTAAATCTACCCTCTTAGGTGTACAAGAACATTAATTTTGGTCACTTCATAGTTAGAGAAACCTTGGAATCTTCCATGCAAACTAAGATCATATCTCAAGACCCATTTCTTCCTAGATGGTGCATGTGAAATCTGAGTTTCTCACTTCTTATCTAAATTCCTCTTTCACTCACACCTACACTTGATTGTTTAAACTTCTGACTAGCCTTGTCTAGGGTGATTTCTTGATATAACATTGGCTATTCTCACTTATGAAATAGATTATAGAATTTTTATAGCACCCATTAGCCCCTTCTCCTTGTATACAAAAATTTAGTATGAGGTTATTTGTAAAGTATGCTTCAATTTCACTAGTCTGATATCTAATTAGGTATCCTCAAATTGTGCCCATACTATAACTCCACATTGCCATGCCGTGACAAATTTATGAGACAAAATACGTTTTGAATCCTAAAAACTATCTGAAAGGGAGTTGTAATGAGCCTTAGTTCTAATTTTTAGCATCTAATTCCTTCATTAACACCTCTAAATTTCAACTCTTCACTAAACCCTAAGACTTACGGCTGTTTTACTTTGTGCTTAGCAAATTGTAAAGGACAACTTGGAGGAGACTAAATAATTTTGTCTCAAACCTTCTTCAACACTTAAATGACTTCCATATAGAAATTTATTTGAAAAATCAAGAACTTTAGTGGGTCCATTTTCGAGAAAAGGAAGTTTTTCTTTCATAAACCCTAGCTTGAGGGTTTTAAGTTATGTGTAAGCTCGAGAGGGTATATTTTGGTATTTCTTCACTATTGCTTCTTATTTTTCACTCTTGCAAATTCATAAATAATATTTCAACATTTGTATCAACCCAAAGTCAATTTATCGATGAACAACCTTAATACTCTCTTTATCTCCATATTCAATGAATGGTGAGACTATGACTCTCGGTTTTTAAACTTATGGAAGGCTATAAACTTCTTTGATAGATTAAACCACTTATACTAGGATAAAAATAATTCAAACACTCTCCTCCCCATTCTAAATGGTCTTGGTTCCTTATAAACTTTGAAAGAAGTGAAACAATTCTATGCTCTGTCCCAAAATAGGGTTTTTTTCAACTTTTCATTGTAATCTTCAACAAGACATGACTAATGACTTCTTTCTTAGTCACATGGGGGTACTCAAAGACTTGTTCTCATGTCTTATATTCTCCTTTCACTTACATGCATCAAATTTCTAAATAAATCCCTTCTCCAAATCATCACCTAACATGCATTTCTGATCAAGCACCCTACTACGGGACTATATAGTTTGTTTCATATGTAAAAACTTATCTTCCAAACAATGAATCATGAAAAAACTATGTAAATACAAAAATATGAGTTCTTATCCATCCTAAATCACTCTTCAAGTGCATGCACAACATTTAATGCTTAATAACCTCACAAGAATATAAATAAAAATAGTCATACAAGACTATGTAGATATAAGAACATTACACCAATTCTCTCCTTGAATATTATTGATTCTCATGTGAATGGGAATGAGGTGAATTCAATTACATTTGAGCATTTATAGTCTTTCCTTCAGTTATCTACCAAGTACATACATTCAAACTCTTGTACACATGATTACACTTGACCATTCATTAGGAGTTTAACACTATTTATGACTTCTAAAACAAGATTAGACCTAAGACACCCTTATTAGACCTCATTTCATCCATTTTCAAGATTTTTAGCTCCAAGAGTACATCAAAACACCTAAACTAATCCAAACTTACATAATCAAACCAAAATTGGCCTCCAAGATTCAAACTTACACTTTTGGAGGGAAAGTGAATTATTTAAATTTTGAATAGCCTAGATTCCAACCAACATTGTTGTCGCCAAATCACTGCACCCCCCGAATATCCAGGATGTGAATAGGACGTTCGGTGCGATTGGGACACATGGGATCACCTCTCAAGCTGTGGGACTTGGGCTCGAGGTGAACCTCCGGAGAAGGCCGGCTTCCTCTTCCTAAATTAAGTGTTGTACTACTCCTAGTGTAACAAAAATGATTATCTAGTTCTAGGCTAACATTTTCATGGGGTTTAGGGAAAGAGATTTACAGAAATGAAACTACACTAGGGATGGTGATGCACCAGAATAAAGGGTGTCTTGATTCGGGAAGGGTTAATTTGAAGAGGGTGTGTGCACCTGCAGTCAACTTCACCCTCTGACTTAGAGAGGGTACATCATACCACAGGCTAAGGGACACGCGTTCCTTTTGTTAAACTTTATCGGGCCGAGAAATATACCGGTTTCCCGGTGAAGAAGGATGAACTCAAGAAGGGTGAGCAGACACCACAACTCAAGCTGCATGCGATACTTCACCACTCGATAAGCCACAGAACTCGAGAACTGCATAGAAACTTAAACTTGCACGGTGTACTGCAAGTATGAGAAAGGCACAAAGAAGCATAGAAGGATGAAAGGACCGAGATTAGTCACAAAACACACACTTTTATTGCTTGATAACATGCACAATGCATCATACATTCGGAAGAGGCAATAGTTGCCATTACGGTCTTGAAGAGGAGGCTTGAAAGTTCTCTCAACACACAAGAACAACTTGCGAGAAGAGAGAGGACCCTTGAAAAGTATACACTCTTGCTGAGATATCTAAGCGTCGACTTATGCAAACTATTGGAACCCTTTGAAATGAGCTTCCAACTTACATTTATAGAAGAATATGTGAGAAAGAAGAGGAAATGGTCATAATTACATTCCTAAAATGAAGGCCCATGATGTATTTATTACAGTTAGTTGAACTACCTGAGAAGGTTCCATCATGGGTCATTAATTGCCTGATGACCAAGTCTTCTCATTTAATTAAAAGAATATTTAAATAAAATATTTAAATAATAATAATAAATATTATTATTAAAATATTTAAATAAAAATATTAATTTAATTAACATAATGTTGGGACCCCCCCGTTGACCCGTTTGACTTGAAGAGGAGGGGGGTCCATGTGGATAGAATCTGCACATAGCCAAATTCGATGAGCTTGAATCCTCTAACTTCGGTATTGCACTCGATTTTGACCCCGCACCAACTCTTTCTTCGTCTTGGCAATCGGGCCCTTTTGCATTGAGTCCTCGAATGGTGGACTATCAAACTTGATTCTTATCATTTCGCTCTGTTAACTCGAAACCATTTATGCATTCCTCGTTCAAACTTCATGAAACATCACCACGAGCTCCCAGTGATTCGACTGGCTTTGTTTTGCATATCAACCCGAGCACCGGTCTCGGCTCGGACTCTCACATGTCATGTACCGAGCTCATATTTACCATCCTGCACATCTGATTTCCTTACTCCCTGAACAACAATGGGTCTATGCTCATTGGTTATAAACTCAAGCACTAGCTCATGCATTGAGCTCTTCTTTGATTCGGTCGATCTCTTGAGCTATTCTGTGCTTTGTATCTGCGGGAAATATCAAGATTTGTTCGATCATGTTCACATTTTCACGCCTCTAAGAATGGTTTTACCACAATGCTCACGGTTCTTCCTTATCATATAACACTTGTAGTAAGAATGTTTAGCTTTGCCATAATAAGCACAATTTGTACCTTCAAGCGATGAGAAAATGCCATTATTAATAAAGACCTAATGCTGCCATGATGATGACAGTCTCATGCCCATAACATGTCGATAGACACCCTAAGACTGATTTTTGCCAAAGAGCCCCTTGGTATTTTGGCGGTGCACAGGAAATCTCGGCTCGATAAACAATTATCTACTATTGGAACCTATGGCATAGGTAGCCGTGAGCTATACAATATACTCATTTTTCGAAACTAAAAAGATCCTTCATGTTACAATTTGCAACACATAAAAGGAGTCCTTCAAAAATACATTGAGCATTTGGGGCAGCCAAGAGGACCTTGGAAAAAATGTACGATATGACTATATGAATTCTTCCTTAGTCGTGGATCAAAGCTAATAAGCCGATAAAACCGGCTCGAAACTCTGATATATAATCGTCCATTGTTAAAACGAGCTTCTCTACGAACACAGTAAAAGAATATTTTATTATGCGATTGAGCGCACATAATGGAAAGGTATAAATATTGCCTCTGCTCTCGGATTTTCTCGAAGAGACCATTACTGAGTACAAGGATGTAGCGAGCAAAAAGCGGTGACCGGGTATCTTGAGTTGACCTTCGCATTCAATTCGTTTCTAGGGAAAACAATGCCGAGCAATATGAATCGTTTCGCTCTCTGCGTAATAAACCTTCATCTCTGGTTCATGGAAATTCTATGAAGCCTCGAGCAGCGTGACTCGATCCATCGTGCATGGCGGTGAATATTTGTTTTTGCGTGTGCGTAGGAGCTTCTCGCGACCACCGAATGCTATGCGTGGATGCGGAATGTGTAAAACCTCCTTCAAACAACATACATTTACAAAGCGGCCGACCAGAACAACCACGTTTAATCCGATTAAACACTTATTGCTTCATTCCACGTTTTCCAACTTACCTTGCGTGTGACTCGCAAAGACTCGGACCACGTTTAAGCGGCTCGTGCGGAAGTTTGATGTTGGATTGCCATCGTCAAATCTCCACTTGGCGATCTTGCTCCAAATCTCCCGCGCGGAGTTTCTTCTTTGGTTTGCCATCCACAAAAAACCCGGCAGCAGTCTTTGCTCCTTATTTCCCGTCCAGCGGCTTGGACAAACTAATCCACGGCCCCGGCCTCGGCTTTGCCCTTGTGACCTTGGCAAGTTCGCTCCTTATCTCCGCAATTTCCACCGGCGGCGGGATTTTCAGCTTGGCCGCCATTCATAAAAATCCACTTGGAAATCAAGTGAAATATTTCCCATGCGCGGAAATATCGTTCTCTTGCCAAGATCGTGCCTTCACTTATTGTGAGGTCCCATGCAGCCGCGTAGATAATTTTTTAAAGCAGCTACAGGTAGAAATTTTCGAGAATAGTTGGCAAATGGCGAGAAATAGTTTATGTAGTCGTTGCTTATCTTGATTAACCACTCTACATGCTGCTTTAATATTGATTCCTGAACAGTTGCCGCTTGAATTTTTCAGGAAAGATTCAAATTTAAGCGATTGCGGGATCTGTAAAAATTTCATAAGACCATCTGTTCCATGAAAATCGATGCATTAGTCCACCACATGGGACCATACTTTTAGCAATTTGAATTGGCTATACGCAGCAGCTACATGGTAGAGAAGTAAACTTTATCTCAGAGAAACAATCGCCTCCAGAGAGAGTTAATTGCGACAGCTGCCACAGGGCGATCCCAAGGAATCGTTGGTGTTGATCCTGATGTTCTGGTTGCATGGGACGACAGCCGTGATCAGTCGTTGTAAAATCTTGCTGCTGTAGTAGAAGGACGAGATAAAGTTTTAGTTGAGTTGTCTCGCCTTTTCACTTTGGAAAGTCGCTTCCATGGAAGAAGCTCGATCAAATCTTGAGACAAGTTTTGCGAATGAGGCTGAGATTGTGAATTCATATTCCAACAAGGAAGCATCAATCTCTCCATGTTGAATTAAACCGAGTCGAGCTCGTCATTTCTCTGCCTCAATGAGCCAACCATCGAAACATCCTCCACTCCTATCGAGACTCTTCTATGACAAGCCAAAGTTGGACAACCGAACTTACATTTCCTACTCATGAACTCGTCTAAGGCTTGTGATCTGAGTTATGACCGAGTTAGGAGAAGGCACGAACTCCTCTGATGACTCGTCTCTTTATTCCCGATTTGACACTGTTTTAGCTCGACCGAGCGAGATAAACTTGTCAAACTCCTCGATAGCTCGCATTCTTGGAAAAAATGAGCGATCTCACCTGATCACCAAAAGTGGGTCCCTGGGACCAATGTCGTGATTTGATTGTAACAAGGCCCTGTTTTCCAATTTTTCCATGTGCGTAAAATTGGATAACATTTTTGGCGACCTCTCGGGGATGATTGCCTGCTAAGCATGATTCCAGTAGCCTTAAGTCATCCATTGGGCATGGAGTCTATGTTGGAATCCTGAAAGTAGTATGATTTTCTTTGACACATCCCGGAATCTCCTTGAACATTGCTGATATCCTGGGCCTCCCTGGAATGCTAAGCATGAAGTATACTGAATCTATTGAATGCTTGACATCCATGGAACACTGCAAAATTTTGAACGAAGCAGATTTTGAACTGTTATAGAGACCTTAAACCTTTTTTACCTTGACACCTTCCAATGATGAAACAATGTGCAGAACAACACAAAACACAACAACAAGGAAAGCAAAACAACAACACACAACAATGTGCATAAGCACTTGGAGGAAAACACCTAATTTAACTGTACAGGGGGTGGAACGCTTCTCAAAAACAAGCTTTGAGATGTATCCCATTCACATGAATGGGCAGTTCTTCTCCATTGAGCCTAGATAGATGAAATGAATTTGCCTCTTTGCAACTTGTGATGATGTATGGTCCACTCCAGAGAGCGTCAAACTTGGCATGCTTGCCTGGTTTGGCCCTATCTTCATCCCATTTGAGAACTAAATCTCCCTCTTGAAAATGTCTGTCGGATGCCTTCTTGTCGAAAAGATTTCTTAACAGGCGATCTTTGCTCCAAAGTTTTCATAGCCTTGTCTCGTACTTCCTCTAACTCCATGAGTTGCAAACCTTCTTTGTCGGAGGATCACTCTCTATAACTTCAAGTTGATGAGCTAACTCCAAAGAAGGTAACTCAGTAGAGTGGGAGTTTTGCCTCTCTTCCATATACTGAGAACAAAGGAGAATTTCCGATGGCCCTTTTAGGTGTGATTCGATCTGCCCATAAGGCGGTCTTAAGGCTGTACATGTATGCAAGTCCTCTTGTTAGTCTCCATTGTGCGCTTAATAATCCTTATGAGGTTTTGTTGCTAGACTCGGCCAATCCGTTTCCTTGCGGATAGTAATTGGATGAAGTTTTGAGGTATACCCCATTTTTAACAGCCCATTCACTCGTTTCATACGAGAAAAGCTAGCGCGTTATGCGAAATGATTGTAAATGGAACACGAACCTCGTCATTATACCCTCGAAAAATCTAGAAGCTGCCTTTTCATTGCTCTCTTTTAATGCTACCGCCTCTGTCCATCGAGTAAAATAGATACATTGCGGTAAGGACCCACTTATGTCCGTCATTTAGATGGAGGATTAATCATTAGATGAAGTCAACCCCATTGAACAAAGGGTTGATCCACTTGAATTGGATGCGGCGGAAGAGCTGCGGCAAACACGCTTACTGTGAAAAAGGCACATTCCTTGCACTTCCTTACCCAGAGATGGGCATCCTTGAATAAATCCGGCCAATAGTAGCGGCTCGCATGATCTTAGTAGTTGTTGTTCGTGCGGAATAATGTCCTCCAGATAGGCCATTATGAAATTCTTCTAGTATCTTACTTACCTGTTCCGGTCCTATGCATGCGAAGGAGAACACCGTTCAAATCTTTTCGAAAGAGAACGCTATCTACCAAAACATATGGGATAGATTGAAGACGAAAAGTTCGTCTTTGGTTTTTATCCATGTTTGTTGGGTATGCTCCTGAGAAGATGAAATTCTTCATTTTGGATAACCAGTCAGCTTGATAAACATCCTCATCAGTATTTAGGAGTGTCACGTCCTCATTACCTTTTGATTCCATGTGCTGCAGCAAGTTGCTCACATAAACCCTTACCTCGACAAGTTTAGTGACTTTGATATGCACGTCATACTCCATTACCTTCGTGATCCATCCGGCACGCGCTTTTCGTTCATTTCTTTGTTCGGTAAAAACTCCTTGACACTGGATGAGACACCATCGGATGAATCTTGTTGTTGGACAACATGTGCTTGAATTTCTTCAAAGCTCGAATAACCGCAAAGACTTGCTTTTCAATGAATGAGTATTTGAACTCGTAGTCTTTGAGGATTGGTGAAGAAAGCGATTGGTTGCTCCATCGGGTTGTCGTTTTGTTGGGTGAGGATCACACGAAATGCTCTCTTGACCTGCAAAAGCATAAAGGATAAAATCTTTGTCAAACCTGGGGTTCACAAGCGTGGGAGCTTGGGAAATGGCTGTTTTGATGGCTTCGAAGCTTTCTCGTCCTTCCTTTGTCCATGAGAATGGCATGTTTTTCCTTAGCATGGATGTCAGTGGTTTAGCCAATGTCGCAAATTGAGGGATGAATCTCCGCACAAAATTTATGGTTCCCAAAAAGCTATAGAGGCCCTTCTTGTGACTTGGGAGAGATAAGGACATAATTGAATGAATCCTGGCTGGATCGATTGATAATCCTTCTGCTGAAACAACATGCCCCAACAATTTTCCCTCGTGCACTGCGAAAATACATTTCTTGGGGTTAAGTGAAACCCCAAATTCCCTACACCTTTGGAAAACTTTCCTTAGATGTGTGATGTGATCTTCTGCATGCTTAGAGTATACAGTTATATCATCAAGGTAAACCAAAATAATATCGTTGATCAGTCCCTTAAATGCCATGTCCATGGCTCTTTGGAAAGTAGCCCCGGCGTTGGACAATCCGAATGGCATTTTATTGTAGGCATATGTGCCCCACTTGGTAGTGAAAGCCGTTTTGAATTGGTCGGATTCTTGGACTAAGATTTGATTGTAACCTGAATATCCATCGAGCAAAGAAAATCTTTGAGCTCCTGCCACCGTTTGAAGGATCTGCTCCATCGAGGGAAGAGGATAATGATCTTTTAATGGCCTTACGATTCAAATCCACTGAAATCTCGCATAAGGATCTCTCCGTTCTTCTTCCTCACGGGCACCAAATTGGCTACCCATGAGGAATGCTTGATGGGAAAAATTATACTGAGCCTCGATGAGCTTGGTTAGCTCCTTTCTCATTAGTGGCTCAATTTTGGGATTAATTGGTCTGTTTTGCGAGGCGGCTTAGCATTAGGATCCGGTTCGATGGTATGTGCGCAAGACTGGATCAAAACCACGCAGATCTTTATAGCTCCATGCAAAGATGTCATGATACTCTTGACAAAGTTTGATGAAAGCTTCTTTCTCCTCAGAAGTACACACTTTTCCGATCTTAAGAAATTTTTCATTTGATACTTCGACTTCCTCAAAATATTCTTCTTTGACCACCATGTTAGGGCTTTGTCTTTTGGCTTGGTCATCTGAATTGAAAATGGATTCCAAAGTGACTAAACCTTTTGGTAACTTGTTGCTTTTCAATTGAATAATTTGTTCACCATATGACTCTTGCAACTTATCTTGATTTTTTGCAGCAAACTCCGCCTCTTCTTGCAGGAAGAGGACAATTTGGTTGTCACTATCGAACACTTGCCAACTACTCACATTATCAGGGACTGCTGGTCGAACCACCATTTTAACAAATTGCTGCCCTTCTTTCATGATATCAACTGGTATGTTATATTGTGAACCAATTGTAGCAAGCCTATCTGCATCTTGATTTTGACCTCTAGGAATTGCATGGATCCCAAAAGCTTCGAAATCTTCAATTAGGTCCCAGACTCGGTTCTTGTATGATCTTAAAAGATCATTTTTGGATGCACTACGTGCTGAAACTTGATGAACAACTAACTCACTTTATCTCCAAAAGCAGATTAGGGCCTTGATTCCCTTCCTTTGGGCTATTTGAATTCCTTGCACAAGAGCCTCGTCGTTTACTGCTGACATTGTTAGTGCAAGAGCTAGCTGCAACCGGAAAGAGAAGTACTTATCTCCCTCTGGAGAAATTAACATAACACCAGCACCGGATCCATTCTTACTTCTTGAGCCATCGAAGAACAATTTCCACAATCCTTTAGAATCACTTGGTGTTTTGACAAGTTGTGGTATGATTGTATCTTCTTCATGGATACAGTAGGTACCTAATCCTGTTTCTTCCAAGACCGTGCAAACCAGCTTCTTCTTCTACCGATACATCGGCGTAGGGATCGTGCGATGATCTCTACTTACTTCATCAGCAAAGTATCGGGGACTTCTTCACAAGGTGGTTGGTTCATGATCGGCACCTTCCTCTTCTGGATCGCCAATGGTGTAATTTCCATTTATGGGACTAGAAGTGTAGGGTTCTACATGATTATGGCAGATTGGTTCTGCCCTTATAGTTACTTTGGTTCCGTATCGAGTCTTGAGAATCATATGTGACCAATCGGGTGATAGGTAACCGCCCATCTTGGCGGTGAAATCCCGTGATAGGCGAGATGGCAAAGAGGGGAGGAGGTCAATAACCGATATGTCTTGAGTGAATGACAAACTTGGGCATGCATGAATGGTAAGTTGAAGTCCTTTGATGCAACTTGAGTCTTAACAGTGTGCCATCCGGTTGAACAACCCCTCTTGCAATAGCGCATATTGTATGCCTAGTACATCTGCGATTTGTTTAGGCATGTGAGCTACGGCACGAGGAATCGATCATGCAATTATGTGTACCGGTGGTCGCCAATGATCAGGGAAATGTAGAATGGCGGTGGTTTGTTTGCCGTAGGAATGATCTTCCCTTCCGGTTGACACAAATTTGTAGCATTTGTCACTCCATGGCTTGGTGATGCGCTGGTTGTGCTAAAACTGTTCAGAGCTTCTCGCAGCAGGTTTCTTTGAGAAGGAATCGAGAGTGCATCCCACATGGTAACGCTCAGATTGGTTTTCTTCATTTGTTCTACTATGCTGAAGGGAATCGCTCCAACTTTATTGACACTTTTTTGGGCATTGGGGTCCTCCTTTGGAAAATGTTTGTTGGGTACCGTGATGCCTGGAGAACCATCTTTCCCTGCGGCGTGGCTAGCCGATGTTTCTGGTGATTTCTTTCCCACATTTCTATCATCGACCGCTATTTGTAACCCATGTTGAGAAGTGGATGCTAGATCAGATTCGAGAGCTTGAGGCTCCATTGCTCTCTTTTGGAGCAGTGTTTGCTGCCAGCGATGAAGAATCTATATTCACCCACAAAAATCTTCTTCTTGCCAGTTTAGTAAAGTGGATTCTTGAGTGCACCGTGGTTGATCTTTGCTTCTTGTGTAGATGAATTGTTTGTTAACTCTGAAGGAAGATACACTTTGAACCATAAGGGCACTATTTAAGAACCCCATTGGGACAAAGATTTTGATTGTGAGGTTGAGAGCAAGGATAGCACCATTCGTAGTCTTGAACTAGATTATTACGAGCAGTACTATAGCTCTAGATGAGCTAGCTTGAGAGGGTTACGAAGTTCAAGGGCGACATTTGCAACTTGACTTGTAGTTTGATTTTGGGGCTGATTGTTTCCTTGAAAGGAGGGGCGGTTGGCTGATCAATCTTTGCTGATTTTGTGGCTGATACGGACGATTGTATTGAAATTGTTGCCTTTTGAGTGCAACGAGCTCATTTCCAAAATTTTGCGGTAGTGACTTGACTTCAAATAGGTCATTTGAAGAGGCGGGGAAGATTGAGATGGTTCTTGGAGTCCATTGGAAGAGGAGCAATGATAGGGTGATGATTCGTAAGATGCGGAGAAAAGGGCATTGGTGGTCGTGGAGCTATCTTTCGGCTGAATCAAAGAATTCTCTGCACTTATGGCAACTTCGTAAGCATCGGGAAGTGTAGTCCCTCCCATAGGCTGGATCATAAGCTGCTACATCGCTATTGAGGCTCGCAAATAGTACAAGAATGCATTATGTGCGAAAGGCTTTATGAGCGCGGAATCCTATTCCAAGTCTGTGGAATCGGAAGTTGAAATCACTCATGTATTCTTGGGAGCTCTCTTTATGGTAGTAAGTTGTTCCAAAAGTGATAGGTGATCACTTTTGTCTTGAGTGTTTACATAGCTTTTCTCCCAACTCGTCCCAGTGGTTATAGTGCGACACCTAACCCGCGAAACCATTGAAGTGCTTTTCCCTTGAAAGAGGTAGCAAGAAGTCTAAGCTAACATTGTCTTCGGTGATATTATATCTTGCTGAGATCTTTGGCTACATCAAAGATATGCTCCTTTGGAGTAACGTGAGTTTCCCGTGTAGAAGGGTAAACTTTTGAGTGCATAGCAGTGTATCGGATCACGTTGAGCCAACATAAGAGAATTTGCTTGCATTGAAAAGGGAAAAACTTGGTTCCTCGCCATAGTGACGAAAGGTTGATTGTTCTGGGTGGAGGAAATCTTCCGTAAGGAGGAGTTGAATGACCCCTAGTAGGTAAATCTGCATTTGGGGATGTGGAAATGCCTCTTCTTCTTCTCTTTGGAGGAGATAAGGAAAGTTCGATATCTTTGATAATTTCCTTTCTTTGAAGAAGCTCTTGTTTGAATTCTTCGCATAAGTTATCATGCTTGAGATTTGGAATCCAGAGATATGGAGTCGCGGTACTTTGACTCGTGTAAGTGAGAGAGAGAAGTACCAACTCTCCCCCAGGCGTGCCAAAACTATTGTGTGTGGTCGCACGGTGGCTTAAATTTCTTGTTTGATAATGAGACACCTACGGAAGATGAAACTCTAACTCTGTGATGATGGAACTCTAACCTACCATGATGTCTCTCTGATTGTCCCACCTCTGAAAGGCGTGCCAAAAGCTGTTGTCGCCAAATCTTGCACCCCGAATATCCGGGATGTGAATAGGACGTTCGGTGTGATTGGGACACATGGGATCACCTCTCAAGTTTGTGGGACTTGGGCTCGAGGTGAACCTCAGGAGAAGGCCGGCTTCCTCTTCCTAAATTAAGTGTTGTACTACTCTAGTGTAACAAAAATGATTATCTAGTCCTAGGCTAACATTTTCATGGGGTTTTAGGGAAAGAGATTTACAGAAATGAAACTATACTAGGGATGGTGATGCACCGAATAAAGGGTGTCTTGATTCGGGAAGGGTTAATTTGAAGAGGGTGTGTGCACCACGAGTCAACTTCACCTCTACTGCTGACTTAGAGAGGGTACTGATGATACCACGAGGCTAAGGGACACGCGTTCCTTTTGTTAAACTTTATCGAGGCCAGAAATATACCGGTTTCCCGGTGAAGAAGGATGAACTCAAGAAGGGTGAGCAGACACCACAACTCAGCTGCATGCACGATACTTCACCACTCGATAAGCACAGAACTCCAGAACCTGCTGATAGAAACTTAAACTTGCACGGTGTACTGCGAAGTATGAGAAAGGCACAAAGAAGCATAGAAGGATGAAAGGACCGAGATTAGTCACAAAACACACACTTTTATTGCTTGATAACATGCACAATGCATCATACATTCGAGAAGAGGCAATAGTTGCCATTACGGTCTTGAAGAGGAGGCTTGAAAGTTCTCTCAACACACAAGAACAACTTGCGAGAGAGAGAGGACCCTTGAAAAGTATACACTCTTGCACTGAGATATCTAAGCTGTCAACTTATGCAGCTGTTGGAACCCTTTGAAATGAGCTTCCAACTTACATTTATAGAAGAATATGTGAGAAAGAAGAGGAAATGGTCATAATTACATTCCTAAAATGAAGGCCCATGATGTATTTATTGCGATTAGTTGAACTACGAGAAGGTTCCATCATGGGTCATTAATTGCACGATGACCAAGTCTTCTCAATTAATTAAAAGAATATTTAAATAAAATATTTAAATAATAATAATAAATATTATTATTAAAATATTTAAATAAAAATATTAATTTAATTAACATAATGTTAGGACCCCGTTGACCGTTTGACTTGAAGAGAGGGGTCCATGTGGATAGAATCTGCACATAGCCAAATTTGATGAGCTTGAATCCTCTAACTTTCGGTATTGCACTCGATTTTTGACCCGCACCAACTCTTTCCTTCGTCTTGGCAATCGGGCCCTTTTGCATTGAGTCCTCGAATGGTGGACTATCAAACTTGATTCTTATCATTTCGCTCTGTTAACTCGAAACCATTTATGCATTCCTCGTTCAAACTTCATGAAACATCACCACGAGCTCCCAAGCCTTGATTCGACACTGGCTTTGTTTTGCATATCAACCCGAGCACCGGTCTCGGCTCGGACTCTCACATGTCTATGTACTGAGCTCATATTTACCATCCTGCACATCGATTCTTACTCCCTGAACAACAATGGGTCTATGCTCATTGGTTATAAACTCAAGCACTAGCTCATGCATTGAGCTCTTCTTTGATTCGGTCGATCTCTTGAGCTATTCTGTGCTTTGTATCTGCGGGAAATATCAAGATTTGTTCGATCATGTTCACATTTTCACGCCTCTAAGAATGGTTTTACCACTGATGCTCACGGTTCTTCCTTATCATATAACACTTGTAGTAAGAATGTTTAGCTTTGCCATAATAAGCACAATTTGTACCTTCCAAACGATGAGAAAATGCCATTATTAATAAAGACCTAATGCTGCCATGATGATGACACAGTCTCATGCCCATAACATGTCTGATAGACACCCTAAGACTGATTTTTTGGCCAAAGAGCCCCTTGGTATTTTGGCAGTGCACCCGGAAATCTCAGCTCCAATCGACAATTATGCTACTATTGGAACCTATGGCATAGGTAGCCGTGAGCTATACAATATACTCATTTTTTTTCAGAAACTAAAAAGATCCTTCATGTTACAATTTGCAACACATAAAAGGAGTCCTTCAAAAAATTCATTGAACAGCTGGGGCAGCCAAGAGGACCTTGGAAAAAATGTACAGTAACAACTATATGAATTCTTCCTTAGTCGTGGATCAAAGCTAATAAGCCGATAAAACCGGCTCGAAACTACAGTATAATCGTCCATTGTTAAAAACGAGCTTCTCTGAACCTGGTAAAAGAATATTTTATTGTCTGATTGAACGCACATAATGGAAAGGTATAAATATTGCCTCTGCTCTCGGATTTTCTCGAAGAGACCATTTACGAGTAATAAGGATGTAGCGAGCAAAGCGGTGACCGGGTATCTTGAGTTGACCTTCGCATTCAATTCGTTTCTAGGGAAAACAATGCCGAGCAATATGAATCGTTTCGCTCTGCACGTAATAAACCTTCATCTCTGGTTCATGGAAATTCTATGAAGCCTCGAGCAGCGTGACTCGATCCATCGTGCATGGCGGTGAATATTTGTTTTTACTGCGTGCGTGTGCGTGGGAGCTTCTCGCGACCACCGAATGCTATGCGTGGATGCGGAATGTGTAAAACCTCCTTCAAACAACCTTCTGTTTACAAAACGGCCGACCAGACAACCACGTTTAATCCGATTAAACACTTCAACTGCTTCATTCCACGTTTTCCAACTTACCTTGCGTGTGACTCGCCCAAAGACTCGGACCACGTTTAAACGGCTCGTGCGGAAGTTTGATGTTGGATTGCCATCGTCAAATCTCCACTTGGCAGTGCTGCTCCAAATCTCCCCCGCGCGGAGTTTCTTCTTTGGTTTGCCATCCACAAAAAACCCGCTTGGCAGTGCTGCTCCTTATTTCCCACGTCCAACGGCTTGGACAAACTAATCCACGGGCCCCGGCCTCAGCTTTGCCGCGCAACCTTGGCAAGTTCGCTCCTTATCTCCGCAATTTCCACCAGCGAGCGGGATTTTCAGCTTGGCCCGCCATTCATAAAAATCCACTTGGAAATCAAGTGAAATATTTCCCATGCGCGGAAATATCGTTCTCTTGCCAAGATCGTGCCTTCACTTATTGTGAGGTCCCATGCAGCCGCGTAGATAATTTTTTAAAGCAGCTACAGGTAGAAATTTTCGAGAATAGTTGGCAAATGGCAGAAATAGTTTATGTAGTCGTTGCTTATCTTCAATTAACCACTCTACATGCTGCTTTAATATTGATTCCTGAACAGTTGCCGCTTGAATTTTTCAGGAAAGATTCAAATTTAAGCGATTGCGGGATCTGTAAAAATTTCATAAGACCATCTGTTCCATGAAAATCGATGCATTAGTCCACCACATGGGACCATACTTTTAGCAATTTGAATTGGCTATACGCAGCAGCTACATGGTAGAGAAGTAAACTTTATCTCAGAGAAACAATCGCCTCCAGAGAGAGTTAATTGCGACAGCTGCCACAGGGCGATCCCAAGGAATCGTTGGTGTTGATCCTGATGTTCTGGTTGCATGGGACGACAGCCGTGATCAGTCGTTGTAAAATCTTGCTGCTGTAGTAGAAGGACGAGATAAAGTTTTAGTTGAGTTGTCTCGCCTTTTCACTTTGGAAAGTCGCTTCCATGGAAGAAGCTCGATCAAATCTTGAGACAAGTTTTGCGAATGAGGCTGAGATTGTGAATTCATATTCCAACAAGGAAGCATCAATCTCTCCATGTTGAATTAAACCGAGTCGAGCTCGTCATTTCTCTGCCTCAATGAGCCAACCATCGAAACATCCTCCACTCCTATCGAGACTCTTCTATGACAAGCCAAAGTTGGACAACCGAACTTACATTTCCTACTCATGAACTCGTAAGGCTTGTGATCGAGTTATGACGAGTTAGGAGAAGGCACGAACTCCTCTGATGACTCGTCTCTTTATTCCCGATTTGACACTGTTTTAGCTCGACCGAGCGAGATAAACTTGTCAAACTCCTCGATAGCTCGCATTCTTGGAAAAAATGAGCGATCTCACCTGATCACCAAAAGTGGGTCCCTGGGACCAATGTCGTGATTTGATTGTAACAAGGCCCTGTTTTCCAATTTTTCCATGTGCGTAAAATTGGATAACTAGACAAAAGAGGCATGGGTATGGATGGTTTCTCTGGGGAATTGGCACTCTAAGATAAATTCCATGCTTTTTTCAGCTTCCAAAATTCATTTTTTTGTTAGAAAATAGATCCTTGTTTTGTATACTTATTTAGATATGTAATTTTTGATTAAAAATAGAAAGTGAGGAAGCGAGAGATCATTTCATTGGTGATTTTTGGTATTATGGTTTTTCGAAATTATGATTTGGCAGCAGCTGCTCTTACTTTTAAATTGAATTTGAACTTTTTTGAAAATCCATAGCTGACTAATTCCCCACAACACAGTTCATTTAATTTATTTATGACAAAAGGTGTGTTTACTACTAGTAATCCCAAGGGCTCTAAGATCGATTTTAATCCTTGCCATCCACTTCCTCATCCATATGAATTTCCATGTACGTATCAAATTCATCATCATCCTCATCCTCATGTGAATCAACGAGAATTTATGTAAAATTTTCTCCATATCATAAAGGGATGAGAGTAAGAGTAATGTCCCAAATAAAAATAAATTTGATATAATAAATACTCCCAATTCTTAATACTAAATATAAAAATGTCAATAATTATTATTCAATATAAATTATGTAATATTTATCCCAAAAATTAAAATGTTTATCCTTTAATAAAACATATATTCAAAAAAAAAAAACATTATATAAATATTTGTTTTTACGTCGAAAGGTGTTGTCTCGATTAGAAAGCATGACATCTCTCTAACATGTGTAGTAAAAGAAGAAGACATGGTTATTTGTTATATAGAGATGTTGGTAAAATAAATCCTATCCATCCACGTGATCATTCAAGAAATTTGTTATTAAGTATTTTTCCTCCGAGGGTGAATAAACCGATGGCTTGGTTGATGACCACCAATCCAGATCGATCGGTTCACTATTACATACTGACATTTGTGAAAATATTTCTCCAATCGGAACATGGACATCTTCATAAGACACTCTAAAAAGGAAAAAACAATAGATTTTTTTTTAATAAATTTATGATATAGAAGGCTATACCGATCAGCTTGGAGATAGGTGTGACTTATAAGATAATTACTCCTCTCATAAACCTCCCTTAAAGAATATAAACTACAAGCAAAAATATGAGCAGAAATGAAATATTTTGTGCATTACATGTGTAATTTGATAATGTTTTCTGGAAGAGAAAGGTTGGTTAAAGATTGAGAAATTCTACATGGCCCTTATACACATTCTTAAAAACTAAAGAGAACCCATAATCATATATGAGCTGGAAATATACAACATAATGACCCCTCAATGCAAAGAAATTTAGCTTTTAACATATGTGGACTTCAACATTGAACCAAAAAATGTAAGTTTTCATTTCAAGAATTCATTTACAATAGCTTTCTTTCGAAGGTATCTCCAGACTATATTGCCACAATACCCTTCACACTATATCTCCTTTCTTCATCAATTATTTGACAAAATATGCACATGTTACACTTGTTCCTCCTCATAAGAAATTTTGCTTCCTCAAAATGGTTCCACCCAATATTATCCTCTCCCAATTACTTCTCCTCCCTCTAACCCCCTCTTCTACACCCATCTTCCTCCTTTTATGTTTTGGTCCCTTAAAATCAACCTCATCTTACACTACCCCTTCAGCATTCATATCTCACATTTGATGTGTGATTGCTAGTTGTAGGCCACTCTGTTAGTCATAAACCTTTCAAAACATTGACAACATAATGAAAATATGAATAAACACAAAATACCATTGGTTAGGTGCATCGTAATGGGTACAATAGGGGGTTTTAATGTGCTACTTTTTATCCCAAAACATTGTTACTCAAATTTGGAGAGATTTATAGGGATATTAAGAAAAATAAATTTATGATAAGGAATTGTGGAATTTTGAATCATGTTTTAAACATAAAATTGATGCATTTGTGAAAATGATGTAATAATTTTTAATGAAAATATAACAAAAGTGTATGTATATGAGCATTTTTATTTAGATAAAATGAATGGATTTTTGTTTGTTTGAAATTTCATGCAATATTAGAGAAAATATTGAAAATGTTTGAGAATATACTTTTTTATTATTTATAGTACTATATTTTCTAGTTAATTTTACAAGATCTAATTTGAAAAAATGAAACCACAAGTATACCAACATATGTTTTGGCTTTAATTTGTAAATTTCAAATATTATTTTTATGAAAACATGGTTCATAATGTGTAGATTGTTGAGATATACATTTTATAAAAGTTGATTAAGGAGAAAATTGTTATTAAAATATTTGTAATGATATATCTATGAATCATAATGAGATATATTAAGTAGAAATTATGTAATGATAAAAAATAATTATATAATGTAAAACAATTATATATTTGGAATCTAAATTCTCACCTTTAAAATCCATGTATTTTTATAAAAATAATATAAAAAAATAAATTAATATTTGAATGTGAGAAAAACCCATAAATTTAGCAAAATTATTAATTACTAGTACTACAAGTCCAAGGTTTAGTTCATATCCTCTAACCCAAAAAAAATACATGGTTGTTTTGGAGAGTAACAAATAAAATTTTGTTTTAAGTAAACAAAAGGGTGAACAAAATTTTTAAACGTAGTGCTTTATGAGTTGTTTGAACATAAATTTAACATGATAACAAAAGCACAATGATTTGCTAGAAATGAGGTGTAAATATTGATTTTAGATTGTATATGATGAGATATTAATGGTTAATTCTACCTCTTTCACTACTCTAATTGAAAAATATATGAATTGTTATGTTTTTGGTATTTTGTGGGTTTATAACATGAAATGATTTTATAAAATGAAAATGAATCTACTGAGTAGAAAATAAAAATTTATTACACTACGTTGAACTTGTTACGTCTTTAAACAATGATAACAACAATTTCTTTCAAATTATTATTGTTCTTTAGATCTGAATCATGTGTGTTGTTTGAGTGCAATGTCCTAAGATAGATGTCAATTTTCAAAGATGAAAACCTCTTGTAAGCTGAGATATACAAATTAAACTAGTTTAATCTATCCTAAGCTAAGTTTGATTTAACGTACAAGTGAATTTGAAATAAATATAATGATTTGAATTATGTTTTTGGGGCTTTTTTTTCTAAATGAAAACTTTGAACTTAAGCTATCATAGATTTTAAATCTAACAAATTATATTCCTACTCTAACACTAGGATCTAATCCCAAAGATGGGAGAATCTAAATGAAATAATATTTTACTATATTAAACTACAAATGCATGAATCCAATCAAAGGGATCTAATCTAACTCTTTTTTATTTTCCTTTTATAGTTTTTTTAACTAACACTAAAGAAAGAAATCTAAATCCCAACTAATGATGTAAATAAACAAACTTGATTTAGATCCAACCTCTTCTTGTAATCAAAATGGAGTTAATTTAAACCTTTTGTGCTTATACTCTCAGCAAACTCCTCCATCGGAGCTCATTAAGACCAATTTTTAGTGTTGTATTCAGTAAGTTAGAAGAAGAGGCTTGATGCACTTTGGAAGAGGAAAAACAAATTATTTGTGGCTGGTTCAATGGGGAGAAAAAGGTTGGTATGGAATCCCTTGTGTTCTCTTTTGAGTAATATTTGTAATAAATAATCCTTTGAATGTGTCGGTGTTGAACATCTCCATCTTCGATAACGGATCTCTACATGAACCCTAGTCATGGATATTCTCGGTGAAACCTTTCCAAGCTTGCTACTAAAATCATTGGTGGTGATCGTTCAGGTGGCGTCATTGGCTCTTTGTCCATACAGTCTCTCGAATAGCTATAGAGGATTTTCCCTTCGTTTGTTCGATTTTGGAGTTGGTTGTTAGGAAGGTGGTTTTGGGTGAGGATCAATCCACTTTTTTTAAGCACTCTTTCTTGCATATTGCCAATTTTTCCTCCTTTTCTTTTTCTTCTAAACCTCTTTCTACTTCCAAACCCCTCTCCTCGATTTCCTTCGAGGAGTTGGTGTTAGAGGCGTGTAAGATTTTTCTCCAACCAAGGGTTGATCTGTCACTTCTTCACTCATGGATTTCTTTAAATTGGCATCCTCTCTTGTCTAGTAGGGTTGACATTTACCCCTATACTGAGGGGTTTTTAATTATGGATTTTATTTATGTTGAAGATAGGGATTCTATCCTCTCAAGCTTTAGGAACTTCAAAATCATTAGATTAGGTATTTACCTTAGCTCATGTTCACTTAGGTACTTTATTTACCTTTATTTTATTTATCCTCACCCACTTGTGTGTGTGGATATTTATTTTATTTTATTTAGACATTAGGGGATATTTTCTAGTTGTTAGGTATAGTTATTTCCTTACTCTATGGTATTGACTAGTTATTTCCTTGATTTGCGGTATTGACTAGATCCTTGATGTCTAGTTCTTTCCTAAATCTATAGTCTTGAATAGTTCTTTCCTTGATTTATGAATTGATCTATGACCTTGACTGGTTCTTATATTTTTACTCCTTGTCTATATAAGCAAAGCTCATTCTAATTGTATTTCATTGAGTTCCATAATAATATATGATATTGTTTCTCATTTTTTGTAAAGTTTTTATTAAATTTATTCTTGTGAATTACTTTTATCTTATTGATTGTGGTGTTTGATTAGCATCTCGAGTTCTTGTCTTCGCACGATCTAGTTAACGTTCCTTTTAGAATCATCACTTGTTGATGAAACAATGGTTTTCATCCTTCAATCCTCTCATTGGTGCATTCAACGTCAATCCTTTCTTGGTTCATTTACCTACTCTCTCATTTTATTTTTGAGGTGACAAGTGTTTGATTCTATTGCCAATGCCTTGGGCCTATTTTTATCCATCAATTCCAAAATGGAGCTCTACACTCACAAGGTACATATGCACAAATCTTAGTGGATCTAGATATCTCTCTTGATCTACCCATTTCCATTGATCTCACATTTTTTAATAGGATTTGGTTACAACCACTTGACTATGAAGGCTTTCCCTTCGGATGAATGAGGTGTTTCCCCCTAGGTCATCTTGCTACAGAATTTCAAAAAGTGAATCATAATTTTAAGGAAAAATTTCTTGGTGTAAGGATTCTAAACTCATCCTGTTGGTTTTTGGGGATGAATCACATTCCTCTTACAAAGATTTGGTAGAGGTTTGTGACGAACATGATTAAGATGACAAAACTATTTAGCTATCAGTTGAGACTCATGTTTCCCCCTGTGCCATAGTTGGGGTGGATAAGAAAGGTAGAACAGGTGGTGAAGCTTCCTTCAAGGGTAGATTATGATTGTTCTAAAAACATGTTCATGAAGGAGTCAAATGTTGGAAAAAAGGAATCCTCTGTTATTTGGCTTCCAACTCATCCAAATGAAATTGTAGATCCTAATAGGAGTGATGATTGGACAATCATAAATAGAAAAAATAAAGGAATTTCTCTCCCTAAAATGAGATTACGATCCCATGTTCGAGATCCTCCGGTGTAATATGTTTTTTCCTGTAGCTTTGCGTGTTTCTTCCTCTCTTTTTATCCTCTTCTCGTTTCCTCTTCTTCTTGTTCATGCCTTTTTGGAATTTTTCCTTTGATTCCTATGGGATTCTTTTTTGTAATGCTTCAATGCTTTATGTCACCTTAAGGTAATTTTGTACAAGGATACTAGTCCTTTCAAAACCCTAAATTTTACCATTTTCTAAAAAATAGTTGTAATACATAATCTTCAAGGTGTTTGGTATTAGAAGTAGTATCCTTTGGGCTTGGTTTATTTTTGGATCAAAAATACATTAGTAGTAGAATTATCCAGAAAATATAGCTTCAAAACTTGGGGGTAGAAAATGAGCACTTAATTTTTTTTCTTAATAGAAGCCTCTTACGTGATCTCAACCTTCGCTTTAGATCAAAATTCAAATATATCGCTTAGATTAGATCCTTAGATGGTTAACTCAAGTGTTATAGGTAGGATTGATGAATTGTGTATTAAAATGAGGTCAAACATGTACATGTTGAAAAGAATGAACAAAAATCACAAATGGGAAGTTCGAGTTTGAACTAGAGTTGCACATGAGACATAATTGCAAGTTCTTACAGATGAAAAGTATGCAATCACTAGTTGGAAGAATAAAACCATCAAAAATAGTTATGTAAATATCATAACGAGGGACAAACTGTAGTAGAGGGTGATAAAATTGCTGCATGATTGGATGAAACCACCTCTCGCAGCGGTTGTGTGTTCATCGTGGACGGTACCATCCCAAGTGGGAAAAAGGGGTTACAAGGAGATAAAATGAAAACAAGCCTTCAAGAGGGCTTAGAAGGGCCAAAAAGAGATGCAAAGGGGTCGGAAGGGTCAAAAGATGGTTGGGAGGTGGTATGGAGCATTTCAAAATATCTCTTCATGTTTTTGAAGATCCTCATCATCATCATTAGTAATTTTTACTTCAGCACTTTATCAATGGGGTGTGTACACATTTCCCCTCGAGTGAACAACCCTATCATGAATTAACTAGGGTGTGATGCCTAAGAAATAAGCTCGAAATCAAGAAACACCTAAAAATTTACCTTACTTACTTGTCTTACCTTGTAGCATAGTAAACCCACCCATGATATGTGTCCTCTTATAGATAAAATAAAATGGAATCAAGTGCAGTATATCAAAATGAAGTATAAATAACTACATAATCGAAATCAAATGAGAGGACTTACCTTTTGAGTGGGATTAGAAATACTACATTTTGCGTTCATGTATCTGTGTGGCCTACAAAATGTATTAAAAAACAAAACTATACAAAATTAAACTGAAAAGTGAGGTGCAAACCAAGATATATGATGATTCCATGTATTCTATGGATCTTTCATACATAAAATTTACTAAAAATAGCAAAAAATAAATTTTAAGTCAAAATTATACCCTATATATTCAAAAACTTTCCTTATTTGGAAATCATTCGCTTTGAGAGAGAGTTGGAATTTTGATCTCTAGATAAATTATGACTATTTGGGAATAGAGACATGCTACATGAAAATGAGGATGACATGATGGTAGCAAAGCACATGTGCTAATAGGTGAGGAATTTGAAAGGTGAGTTACAAGTATTTGTATATTTGTTGTTTAGGTGAAATTATTTTTCTTTGATATGTCATTTGGGATTGTTATTTCCTAGAAAAACTAATGTATAAATTTCAGGTAGGAGGTGTGTTGGTATCCAAATTTGTTCTCCCTTTCAAGATGAGTAGCATCACATATTTAGCATGGAGCTTAGAGACAGATAGATCATGATGTATGTCATTTTGTAGTGGGATGAGATCTAACTGGCCCTTTATCACTCATATTTGTGGAGAGATGGATAGCACCTTCAAGAGGATTTTACCTATCCTCACTACTTTAGGTCGTGCCTTTCGACCAAGGTGAGAGGACTCATAGTGTAACCTCTGTTTGATGAAGGAGATGGAGATATCCTTCTTTTGCACAAATTTTATGAAGAAAACCTTGGGAAAGTATGATCAATGCTCCATAATTTAACTCTCAAGAGTTGTCAATTCTAAAAGATGGAGATACTTTTAAAACAAGGCTCAAGTGGCTCATAAATAAAACTACCATATGCCACTATATGACATGGTTACTTCACTAGAATGGGTAGTGTATAGTAAGCCCTCATCATATGAATAGTGATGAGCCCAAGAAATAGCTCATTTTATACAATATTTTACATTCTTTTTCTTTGCATATATAAAGTAGATCTAAGTGTAATATCTGAACTTATGGTTTATTTAGGATGAAATAAAGAGTATATATATGATGGTTATTTATTTAGAATTCATTTTTATCTTTATGTTAGCTATTTCAAATTATTATTAGGAAAAAGATGTCAATTTGTGCATATGCAGTCCATACTTTGTTATCATTGTTGAATAAGACATTTTAAGTGTCAAGCACTAGTTACAACCAGCCTTGGAAGATCTTCAAAATATATCATATCATCTCTAGATATTGTTGTTTCATCATTGCATTACCTCAAAGGTTCTTGTTAACCATTTAACCTACCCAAAAGAAAGCTATGTGTCAGCCCAATGTTTTTAAAGAAATCCTCGCACAATGAATTTTTGTTAAGCCGGAGAATCCAAAAATTTCAATTTTTGGACTTCATAGTTTTTTAACTCGGATTCGGAATTTAATTTGAAATTTACCGAAGTCTGAAATTCTAAAAGTCTAAATTTTGGACTTTCGGGGTTTCGTGAGTTTCGGGACTTTGTCTCTTTTTGTTTAAATCCCTCTCAAAATTCTGAAATCTGAATGTCTGAAAACTTGAATTTTGGGTTTTTGGGTTTCAAGTTTTCAGTGTTCTCCAAGTCATTTTTAGGATTTTCATTTGAATTTTTCCGAAGTCCGAATGTCTGAAAGTCTAAATTTTCAAACTTTCAGTTTTTAGGTTTCAGATTTTTCCATCGCCAATTCGTCTTTTTACCTCCCAATCCCCAAAGTCGGAAATCCCAAATTTTTAAAATTTCGGGCTTTCAGGTTTCGGACCTTCGGAGATTTTGCATGCAATTAATTTTCACCTAACTTTGTACGGATCAGATTTTTACCATTAACATCAAGATTTCTATTTAAATTCAAATTTTTACTTGTAATTTTTACCTAACACATTTTCTCTGACATTCCATTCTTGTACTTTGTGACATCGTTTTCAAGGTATTCAAAGTTGTTCAAAGGATCCTCTTAGGCCTTCCATACTTCATTTCATTTCTTGTGTTCCAACTTTTTCAATTAAAATCATTTTGTAAATTTTTCGAGACTTATTCAGAGAGACTCATTCAGAGAATTCCTTCGGGGAATTCCTTCAAAAGTTCATTAAGCGGGAAATTTGTTTGGGAATTTTCCTTTGGAGATCTCAGTTTCAGAAATTTCTTTCGAAACTTTCTCGCCTTAATTTGAGGGTTTTTGTTTTGGGTTTTGAACCTTGGCCGGGAAACTATTTTCAAAAATTTCTTTTGAGACAAATTGGTTTTGGAGTTTTCCTTCGGAACTTTTGGTTTCAGAGATTTTAGTTCGGGAAACTCCTTCAGAGAAAATTTTTGGGGATATGAGATCCTGATTGTTACTGCATATTTTAGTAGATAGATTTTGTTCCTTTGTTGATATACTGAGCAAACATGGGTAGTTTAGGATGGATTCATGGTTTTGAATAATTTTTGTGGGAGATTGAGAAAGATAAATTTGATTATACGGATCTTTGAGAAACTTCACAACAATGGACAAATCAACAACAAAAAGCTTGAGAATAGTTCGGATGTTCCTTCAACCGGAAGGTGTGCTTCGATGGAGGCCAGATTAGCATGTTTTCACATAATATTTGAGAATCTAACATGAAGGCTTGAGTTAAAAGACTCAATCAAACACCAAAATATCAATCAATCGTGCATAAGGTACACCCAAATACTCACAAACAATCTTTATCAACAAATGAGAGTGGAGTGATTTTAAGCGTTTAACTCATCACGGGATGAAGGATCTTCTTGAAATGAAATTGCAAATTCCACTAAATTGTCACAGGGACGAGATCTGTGTCATTTCATAAATATTTCAATGTAAGATTGCAATAGGAATGAAAGAAACCATTTACAAACATTATGAAACAAAGAAGACACTAATTTCTCCAAGATTGACATAAATTAATTTCAAAATTTCTTAAATTCATCAACAGGGAAAGCTTCCAGAGCAATCTTAGTGCTCATCAATGGCTATACATATGTAACCAACTTGACATGATAGAAAATCTAACAGAAGAAATTAACAAGTTATCTTGGATTGGTCTCTCAAGAAGATGGATTTTCTCAAATTTTATCTTAATAATTCAACCCCGACCCTTTACAAGAGTATTCTCATTGCATTTATACATTTTACTCACTCAATTTTCCCCAAAAGAGAAGAATATTCGAGGGACCTTTGCTTGTTACCAATTTGCCTTAAAAAGTGACGTTTAACAAATTCACATCTGAAAGTTGCAGGTGGACCAATTATGAATTGATCGTGCTTCTCAAACACTCGACTAATGACTAGGATGCCATGCCACAACCTTTTTACAATCCTTTTAATCATTCTGATTTTGTCATGTGAGAAATTCCCATTTTAATCATTCTCTGGAGGTTACGCATAGTTGGATCGACAGAAATCCTTTTCTCTCTTGAGGCAACAACTCTTCCATCCTTTTGCACTCTGCAACAATCATCATTTCATCCTTTTCCCTTTCTTTCATCTGCAATTCTACCCCACATCCATCTCCTCTAGTAATTCCCATTTTTGCAAGTGCCCAAGCAATTCCAACTTCAAAATATCGACCTTAACAATCCTTGGACTCACAAATTAAGTTCTAAATCCATTCAATGGAACTTTCTACAGACATAAAGATGACAAGGAATTTCATCAAAAAATGATGAAAAACAATGCGTATTCACATCTCCAAGAGTCTTGGAGACAAAATGGCACAAAAATAGGTGCAATGCATAAAAGCTGAAGTACTTTATATTATAGTCATCCACATGTTTCCTTAGCGCAACTACAAAGGATAAGTATAGGGGCAAGTTTCCAAATAAACGCGAGCCTTCCATGTGCCCCACTGAGGCCCAAGAAAAATGCCTTTTGGCCTTTGAAAAGTCTCAGTAAAAAAGGAGCTAGTAGAAGCCTCCACGTGTCTCAATCATGCACTTTGAGATGGTCTCCAAAAGTGGAGACCCCAAACAAGCACGGGCTCACCATGTGTCTTAGTCCGACAGAGTTGTTAAGAAATTTGAAGGATCGTGAAGGCGCCATGTGTCTAGGGTCCGAGACAATTTTCCTTAGCCGTTGAAAAGTCCAAGCAAAGGCAGAGTGAGCAGAAGTCTCCAAGTGTCCTCCTGGTACTTCTTCAAAATAAAATTTAGGGGTCGGTCCCCAAACAAGCGTGGTCCCTCCACGTGTCCCAGGCCTTTCAAAATTGCTTTGAAAAGTTTAAGTATAGAGTGGAGCTGGCAGTGTCCTCCACATGTCTCCCTATCACAATTATTAAGGTGGGCCCCCGAGGTATATCCTCAAAGCGAGTGTCATCCCTCCATGTGTCCATGGTGCGTGAAAGTTGTATCGGCCGCATGAAAAAAATTGTCTAAGTCTAGAGCAAGGCAAGTAAAGCGAGAAACTTCCACGTGTCTCCCCGGCGCAACTCCAAGGCCAAACCAAAAGGTGAATTTTCAGATGAGCATCAACCCTCCACGTGGACAACTTTTGAGTTGAAGCAAGCCTTAGAGTTTTCAAATTTCCCTGCCAAGCCGCATCCAACCAGAAAGGGCCACGTTTCCATAGATGCTGAGATGTAAATTTGATGGGGAAAAACACACCCATCAAACCGTAAAAAGTAGGAAAATCACCATTTGAGCCCGAGAAATGAATCTTTCTTCATGGACAGAGAGTTTGGAAATGATATAAGGCCCAAATGTGATCCTCCAAGTTGCATCTAATCACATTTCCATAGATATTTGGGACAAAAATGATAGGGAAAACAAAACATGACTATGGAAAACGAAAGGAAGGGAAAAAACCTGATTTTTCATCCAAGTTATAGACTCTTTCACATGAACAGAGGAATGAAAAAAATCTAGACTTTTAAGTGATCCTCGACCAAGGAAGGGACTAATCATGGAAACAAAATGAAGGACAGAGCTTTCATGCATTAATATGGGGAGATAGAAAATACGACAGAACTCACAAATTGAAGAATTTTAAGGATAAAATGGGTGAGATTAAAATGAGCACCAACATTGGCTCCGACTCAGGGATGGTCACTCCCTGTGAGTTCCACAAGAACAAATAGAGCAGACCAAATGCCAAAAAAATACATTGGGAAATGGAGTCAAATAATAAGCTTGTAGAAGCAGGACAATAATAACCAACTCTCCTAAGGATGGAGAAACCAACAAAATGGTTGCCAAGGACTAGGAAAAACAAAAACAAAAAAACTAAAGCGAAAGAAACCAAAAGACTATACACTGTACAAATGGAGTATACCTTGATTATGAGAAATCAATCAAGGAAATGTTTCAAATGCCTTCCATTAACAGGAAATTCAAGCATTTCCCCATCTAAGTCTTTTAGGAAGAAGGTATTTTCACCAATTCAAATGTCAATTGAATAAGAGTCCATCCACAATGCATCAAGTTTACCATGCTTTCCCTTATCTTCATGCATGCTATCCCATAATAGCACAAGATCCCCAATGCTAAAATTTCTTAGAGTCACCTTCTTGTCAAATAACTTCTTCAACTTTTCTCTTGAACTTCACATGTCGTTGATGGGATGCCCTTCTTTCTTCATCTAACTCAATAATCTGATTGATTCAAGCATCATATGGAATAACTTCTTGATCTTTAATTTTTTCAACAAACTAAAATGAAGACAATTGCAAATGAAGGGGCAGAAAAGCTTGAGTTCCATATACCAACTCAAATGGGCTTTTACTAGTAGCTCTTTTGACAATGATTCTGTCAGCCCAAACAAAAAACTTCAATTGCTCACCCCACTTCTTTTTGTTCATCTCCAAGATTCTTCTAATGATCTTCAACAAGTTTTTATTATTGGACTCAGCTTGTTCATTTCCTTGGGGATTGTAGTTAGAATCATATGTCAAATTGATTCCATACTCTTTGCACATTGCCACCAAAGGTTTGGATCTGAAAATCATGGCATTATCAACAAAAATCTTAATTGGCACTCCAAATTTGCATATGATTTGATTCAGCATGAAGTCCATGATAACTTGGTGTGTTTCTTTCTTGGTGGGGATTTCTTCCACCCACTTAGTGAAATAATCAGTGGCTACAAGAATCCATTTATGACCAACACTGGAAGGATCAGAAATTTCACCAATGAAATCCATTCCCCATTGCTTAAATGGGGCTTCAACTGACATGGTCTGCAAAGGAAGGGAGCCTAAAGCTTTCATTATTCTAGAAAAACACTGGCAACTTTCACATTTCCTAACTAATAGAGTTGTATCTTTGAAGAGAGTTGGCCACCAATAACTAGCCCTCAAGATTTTATGTCCTATAACTCTTCCAGAAAAATGTCCCCCACAAACTCCTCCATAAAGATCAGTAATTACCTTTGGGGCTTCATCCTCAGCAATGCATCTTAAGAGAACTCCCTCTGGGCTCTTCCAAGCTAACCCAAAATCAGTAATGACATATTTTTGAGAGGCAAACTTAAGAGCTCTTTTCTGATTTTTACTCAAATGTTTAGGGCAGCATAGATGTTTGAGATAAAATATTATATCTTTGTACCATTCAAAGCTTACCAACTTTTCAAGGACATCCACCCTTTCTCCTTCTACTTCATTCACCTCAGTAGTTTACAATTTTCTCTTATCCATAAGCTTACATAGGCCTAAACCTCTCACCAATATCGTGGTTTGGATATCCATGTCATATTCCTGTAACTTGTTCACCCATCTGCATCTTTTGTTTGAGACCTCCATCTCTGATAAGATGTCTTTCACCATGGTGTGGGGAACATAAGCAACAACTTTAGAGCTCAAGATGTAGGGTCTGAAAACCTTTGTTTCTTTCACCAAGGAAAATGCTTGCTTCTCCATGATGGTGTACTTCAACTTAGCTCCTTGCAATGCCTTACTGAAAAAGGCAATTGGTCTCTCAGCCCCTTCATCATCCTTTTGTAACAAAACAAATGCAATGGTGTTTTCTAAAGAAAAAGAAAACACTTGAAAAGGCTTCTTGTAATTTGGAGCTTCCAAAATAGGGGCATGCTTTAGTGCTTCCTTGATCCCATTGAAAGCTTGAATGAAAGCTTCTTCCCATTTGATAACTTGGTCCTTCTTTAACATGCTAGTAATGGGGATGGTCAGCTCAGCAAAGTTAGACACAAATATTCTGATAAAGTTTATTTTTCCAAAGAAGGATTGAAATCCCTTCTTAGTTCTTGGAATTAGAACCTTGCTGATGGCTTCCACTCTCTCGGGATCAATCATGACCCCTTCTTTTGATACAATGTGACCAAGCAAATTTTCCTTTTGCACTCCAAAATGGCACTTCTTGGGATTCAATGATATTCCATACTCTCTACACCTTAACAACATTCTCTCCAAGTGTTGCAAGTGATCATTTCTTTTTTTGGAAAACACAGTTACATCATCTTGATAAACAACAATGAAATCATTGATATAACTAGCAAACACTACATCCATTGCTCTTTGGAAAGTTTCTCCAACATTCATTAAGCCAAAAGTAATCCTAACATAGACATAAATTCCCCAAGGAGTGGTAAAGTAAGTATTTATTCATTCCGACTCCTTCACAACAAATTTATTATAGCTAGAGAAACCATCCAGAGTTGATAAAAACACAGAACCGCTACCAATTGTAGCATATTCTCCATGTTTGGTATAGGGTAATTATCTTTCAATGATGCTTTATTCAAGTTTCTAAAGTCTACACATAACCTTATATCACCATTCTTTTTTTACGATAGCCACTAGTTTTGTAACCCAAGATGAGTACCTTTTGGGCTAAATGATCCCTCCATCCCTTAGCTTCTTCAATTCTTCTTGCATCTTCAAAGAAAGGAGTAGATAGATTGGCCTTTTTTTTTTCCTGAAAGGCTTGGCATTAGATTCAAGAGGAATCTCATGTTGGAACAAATCTTCCTTGTATTCCTTCAACTCAGAGTAAGACCAAGCTAGGCAGTCTTGATATTTCTTCAACAATTGAACATAGGACTACTTCTCTTCCTTGCTCAGATTGCTTCCTAACCATATTTTACGTGGTTTTTCCTTTGTGCAGGTCGTTCTCTTCCACATCTCTTGAAACTGACATACTTTTGTTAATAATGCAATCAACATTATCAAAGTTTGATTCAAGTGCCACCAAACCTCTGGGAATCGTGTTTGTCTTCAACTAGATGATGTCTTTGCCAAATAAAGTTTCCTTTCCTTTAGTAACACACACCATTGGTTCCCAATCTATATTTTGGTCAGCAAACTCTCCTTGGTTCTATAGAAACCATTTCACTTGGGCATCATCATCAAACACTTGCCAATTTTTAACGTTGTCAGGGATAGATGGCCTTGTTAGTATTTCAACATCATACTCACAAAATGGAGATACTGTACAATTTCCAAATCTGGATCCTAGCACTGCTAACTTGTCTACAACAACATTAAACTTTCTATCATGGTGCACAATATTAAATGAGTCAAAAATTTCAATCAAATCCTAGACTGCATGTTTTTATTGTTTCATTCTCTTATTTTTAGTGGCATACTAGTTTTCTAATTTGCTTGACAATCATTTATGAATCTCCTTTGACAATGATATCATTTATACCATATTTCCATGCAATTCTCAAACCCAATAACAATGCTTCATATTCAGCAATGTTGTTAGTGCATTCAAAGTTGAGTTTGAAAGAAAAAGAAAAATCTTCCTAGCCTAGAGAAATCATAACAATGCCAACACCATTTCCAAACTTGGAACAACCTCCATCAAATAACAAGGTCCAAGGTAAACCTACTTGTTCAAGACATTTACATTGATCCATCTTGTGCTCTTTGCCATTAGCAAACCCAACAAAGTTATCATAATCTACATCATCATACAACATTTCATAAGAAGCATTATTGAGATCTTCTATGAGGTGCAACATCTTCTCCTCTCCATATAACTTTGCAATTTTCCCTTCAATTGGAATGGTGGTAGAAAACATATCCATCCGAACACTTCCACCAACACTTTTAGCCCACTTTTTGACAACAACATGCCCGTTTGGTAGGGCAAGCAATAATAACAACATCAAGTTTCAAGTTCTTACTTGGATAAGATACAAGTTGTACCACCAAACCTTTTACACATCCTACAACTGGAACCTCTCTAGAATCCATTACAATACACTTTCCATAAGTTTTTGTCACTTTAATGTTCAATTCATTCATGACCTCTAGAGGCATAACATTACATGATGCTCCAGAATCAAACATACAATTGTACTGAAGTCTATCCTTAATAATCAATGTTGTAAAAAATGGATCAACATTTAATTGAGACTCAACCAAATATTTTCCCAAGTAAAGCGTAGGTGGTTCACCTATCTCCTCCAATCTTTGGTGGTTTTTCTAGGTCCTGCAATGGCTAGAGGAGGAGTGTTTACATTATTAATATTTTTCCTTGGGTACTCTATCTTCTTCCAATCCCAAATACTCAAAAGCCCTCGTCTTGTGCTCGGGAATCCTAAGTAGTTCATCAATTGGGACAAAAATCTTGATCTAGCTCAAGTCTTGGGAAATGTCATAAGGAATGTATTTGGGTAAAGAAGCATTTGGAGAATGATTAACAAACTCATCGGATGGCACAAGATTTTTCATATTTTGGGAATGGGTGGGAACACCAGTTCTACTTGAGACAATAAGGCATTTTCCAAATGCATCTTTCTTTGGAGTTTCTTTTGGGACATTGGTGAGAATTGGGGTCTTTGGTTTGGCTTGAGGCCCTGCCCCTTTGACAAATTTTCTTCTTGTGTTATATTCTTTTTCTTGGGCAACAACAACATTCATTAATCAGTTGTCTATCCTCTTCTAATGGGATTCCTCCATCATACTTCTTAATCATTAGAGATTTTAGGTACTCAAAATCATTATTAGGAAGTTCAAAATATTGTACCATATCTATTTATAAAGCATGAGAGGGAGGAAGAAGAGGTACCTAGTGAATGCAGTCCCAAAAATTGTAGCAATTATTGCACTTATTACTTCAGTTGAAGTTGCTCCTTACTATGAGCTTGTAGAGCAATCCACCATGCATGCATCATCATCAGTGTTATCATCATCATCAGATTATTCAACTTGCTGATCTACTTCACATGGTGGGTGGGGCAAGAAACACTTGTCACACCAATCAATTTCATTTTCTCTTCAACAACAACAACTTTGTTATTTAGAGGATCAAGCACTACTCTATTTTCCCTAGCTTGGGGTTGTCTAGATCCCATGGGTCCTTTACCGCTGTCATCATATCTCTGATCATTTCTATGATGATTTACAAATATATCTTATCCTTTTTTCCTATGTTGACCTTGAGAACCTTGTCCAATTCCTTTCTCTTCCCTGGCTAGCTTTTAAGAGATTTTGTGACAACCCCAACCAAAGTCTTTACAACTTCCTCAAGATCCACAACCTTACTTGATTGAGGTTTCTGGGTTAATAATTTTAACACCCTCCCTTTTAGGAGGTTTTCCAATGGATTAATGTTGTTCTCAATTTGTAAAGCCATAGTAAATTCCTACCTCAAAGTTCTAGGGTTCTTATCCCTCAAATAGTAATCAAATTTCTTATCAAATGCATCTAAATACTTTATCGGACATGATTCATCACATGGCCTCAAATTAATAAAGTGCAGTCTTCTCAATGTTTTTTTAAATCTTGTATTGAAATCATGTATTGACTCATTAGGATTATTTTTATATTTTTAAATTCGTATAAAAGAAACCTAGGGTATGTTTTATCTCCATCTGCAATAAAAACATTCTTCATCTCGGTCCAAGAATCAATGCAATTATCCGGAAAAGATTTATACCAATCCTTGCATCTACTTATAGATTATATATAAACAATTTAATGTACAAATCCTCATATTCTATTTCAAATTCCTCCATCATATTGACAAAGAGCTTCAAGTGATGATCATAATTGATTGCATTATTTCCTTGAAACTTAGGCAATCTATTTCTTACATCTTGTGGCATAGCATTTGGATAGCCATTCATACCTCTAAAGTTGATGGGACCAAAAGTATTAACAAAAATGGAGGTATAGGTGGAGGTGAGCCATATTATTTTAAGGAGGTGACCTTGGAGGAGATGCAAACCGATGACGATTGAGAGGTATGTGTGGTATAGGGATACAATTTTCAGAATGACTTCCCTCTAAAGGCTCTATTTCTTATAAAACTCTATTAGATTTGGAAAATACTGGGGTAGATTGAGAAGCAAATGATTCAAATACCAAATAAGGACCCTCTCCAGGATGGAGAATTCAATTCAACAAAGAGACTGCTGATTCAAAAGCACTTGGGAAGTATTGCAATCTACAATCACATGCTGATTAGTTCCACCAATAGAGATCTCTTTTCTTGATGATTGATCTCCAATAACCTTCCAAATTCTTCTTCCTTCCGAATTAGACTTTCCCAACTCTTGAAAAAACCTTCTACTAGGGTCCCTAGAGAATACAAATCTTCTTCATTTCATATTTGTAAAGATTAATGAAAAATCTTACTTCATATATGTTAATACACTTGTATTTATTAAGAATTTAAACAACATGGAGTCGCCATTAAGGATTTTCACCTTAGTTTGTGAAAATGCACTATGAAAGACCTATCAAATGCCTACCAATACTAGATTCGTGCAAAGCTTACAAGATTTTCTCTTCTTCTACCCAAATTTATCAATGATGATACAAAATTTAGTGCAATAACTATATAAGATGGAAATATTACACTCAGAACTTACAACTTTGAACAATTCTTACAAATCTGAACAAATAATGATGTTTTAGCAATGTATTTTCACTTAGATCATGTAAGAAACATTACAGTGGTCATGACGTGAATACCTTTGTTCAAATACTCCCCTGCAATGGTGCCACTAGTGTTGGTATACAAATTTGTTCTCCCTTTAGAGTGAGTAGCATCACAGATTTAGCACAGAGCTTAGAGACAGATAGATCATGATGTATGTCATTTTGCATCCAAGGAGGAGATCTAAGCGGCCCTTTGTCACTCAGATTTTTGGAGAGATGGATATCACCTTCAAGAAGATTTTTCCTATCCTCACTGCTTTAGGTCGTGCCTTTCGGCCAGGGTGAGAGGAGCCATAGTGTAACCTCTATTTGATGAAGGAGATGGAGATATACTTATTTTGCACAAATTTTATGAAGAAAACCTTGGGAAAGTATGATCAATGCTTCATAATTTAAATCTAAAGAGTTATCGATTCTAAAGGATGGAGATACTTTCAAAACAAGGCTAAGTTTTTGAAGACATTATGAGATCCGATTTTTCTGTAGATAGATTTTGTTCCTTTGTTGATATACAAAGTAAACATGGGTATTTTAGGATGGATTCATAGCTTTTGAATAATTTTTGTGGGAGATTGAATAGGATAAAGTTGATTATACTGGATCTTTGAGAAAATTCACAACAATGGACAAATCAACAACATAAAGCTTCATACTAGTTAAGAAGTTCCTTTAACCAGAAGGTGTGCTTCAATGGAGGCCCAAATCAACACATTTTCACACAATCTTTGAGAATCTAACATGAAGGATCGAGTTAAAAGACTCAATTAAACACCAAAATATCTGATCAATCACACCTAAGGTACACCCAAATACTTACAGACAATCTTTATCAACAAATGACAGTGGAGTGATTTTAAATCGTTTAACTCATCACAAGATGAAGGCTCTTACTAAAATGAAATTGTGAATGCCACTATTTTTTCACGGGGATGAGATCCTGTGTCATTTCAAAAATATTTCAATGTAAGATTGCAATAGGAATGAAAGAAACCATTTGTAGACATTCTGAAACAAAGAAGACACTAATTGCTCCAAGATTGACACAAATTAATTTCAAAATGTCTTAAATTCATCGTAATGAGGGAAAGCTTTTAGAGAAGTATTGGTGCTCGTCACTTTGGCTATACATCTATAACCAACTTGACATGATAGAAAATCTAACATAGAAGAAATTAACAGCTTATGTCGGATTGGTCTTAGGAAGACAAATTTTCTCAAATTTTATCTTAATAATTCAACCCCTGACCCTTTGCAAAAGTATTCTCATTGCATTTATACATTTTACTCACTCAATTTTCCCCACAAAAGAGAAGAATATTCGAGGGATCTTTGTTTATTACCAATTTCCCTTAAAAGAGACATTTAAAAAAATTCACATCTGAAAGTTTCTAGGTGGACCAATTATGAATTGATCACAATTCTCAAACACTCGAATAATGACTAGGATGTCATGCCATAACCTTTTTGACAATCCTTTTATTCATTTTGATTTTGTCATGCGAGAAATCCCTATTTTAATCATTCTTCGAAGGCTCTGCACAACTGGATCTGACAGGAAATCCTTTTCACTCTCAAGGCAACACCTTTCCCATCCTTTACACCTACAACCTTCATCATTTCATCCTTTTCCCTTTCTTTCCTCTGCAATTACTGCCACGCATCCATCTCATCGATAATTCTCATTTTTACAAGTTCGAGAAATTCCAACTTCAAAATATCGACCTTAACAATCCTTGGACTCAAAAATTAAGTTGAATCCATTCAATGGCTCTTTCTGACAGAGAGGCGACAAGGAATTTCATCAAAAAATGATGAAATCCAAGTGCACATTCACATCTCTAGGAGTCTTGGAGAAAAAATGGTAGAAAAATAGACACAATGCACAACAACCATTGATTCTGCCCCTTCTCTACTTTATATTATAGTTGTCCACATGTTTCCTTGGTGCAATTGCAAAGGATAAGTATAGGGGAAATTTTCTACACAAGTGTGGGCCTTCCACGTGCCACAGGCCTAAGAAAAACTCTTTTTGGCCTTTGAAAAGTCTCAAAAAAAGGAGATAGTGAAAACCTCCACGTGTCTCAATCATGCACTTTGAGATGGTCTCCAAAAGTGGAGATGCCAAACAAGCACGGGCTCACCACGTGTCTCATTCTGGTAGAGTTGTTAAGAAATTTGAAGGATCAGCAGAAGGCACCATGTGTCTAGGGTCCGAGACAATTTTCCTTAGCCGTTGAAAAGTCCAAGCAAAGGAAGAGTGAGCGGAAGCCTCCAGTGTCATCCTGACACTTATTCAAAATAAATTTTAGGGGTTGGTCCCCAAACAGGTGTGGTCCTTCCATGTGTCCCATGCCTTTCAAAATTTCTTTGAAAAATTTAAGTATAGAGCGGAGCTGACGGTGTCCTCCACATGTCTCCCTGTCGCAATTGTTAAGGTGGGACCCTAAGGCAGATCCTCAAACCAGCACCATCCCTCCATGTGTCAATGGTCTACCAAATTTATACCACCCACATGAAAAAATTATCTAAGTCTAGACAAGGTAGCGGAAACCTCCATGTGTCTCCCGCGCAACTCCAAGGCCAAACCAAAAGGTGAATTTTTAAGTGAGCGTCGGCCCTCCACTTAGATAAGTTTTGAGTTGAAGTGAGCCTTAGAGTTTTCAAAGTACCCCACTAAGCCACATCCAACCAAAAATGACGACGTTTCCATAAATGCTGAGATTTAAATTTTACGGGGAAAAACACACCCGTCAAACCGTAAAAAGCAGGAAAATCACCATTTGAGCCCGGAAATGAATCTTTCTTCACGGACAGAGAGTTTGGAATTGATATAAGTCCCAGCTGTGATCCTCTAAGTCATATCTAATCATTCTTCCACGAGATATTTTAGACAAAAATTACAAGGAAAACAAAATGTGGTGTGGAAAATGGAAGGAAGGGAAAAAAAACCGAGTTTTCACCCAAGTTACAAACTCTTTTCACACCGACAGAGGAACGAACAAAAAAATCTATACTTTTAAGTGATCCTCAACCAAGGAAGGGACTGATCATGGCAACCAAATGAAGGAAATATATTTCATGCATCAATATGGGGAGATAGAAAACACGTGAGCTCGTAAACTCGAAGAATTTTAAGGATAAACAGGGTGAGATTAAAATGATCACCAACAAGGGTAGATAAGTAATATGAAAAAAATGTATAATTTCATTTGGGTTTTGTGTAGTTTTAGCTGATATTTCAATTTTTGGGTGCATCGGGATGGAACTTCCGGTCCATGCGGACCAATGTTTACATAAGCGCCGCGATGGTTACACATCCATCATTGTTAGGAGCATATCTTTCATAGTGGTTACAAAACTACCATCGGTGGTTATATTTTGATAGTGTTGAGAAAACAACTACCACAACATTATCGAAATAATTGGTAGCTAATGGAAAACCACAACCTACAGGAAGTGGTGTGTAACATATAGTTAAAAGTTAAGTTTTCTGTCTAGAAGTTAATTTTTTGGTTTCCTTAAATTATAACTTCCATTTTTATTTTGGGTGTTTTTAGGGTGGATAGATGCAATGCAGAGATATAAATCTCAATTATTTGAAGGTCATGATAGGCCGGTGACTCCATATGTGATAGTTTTATTGGCTAACTTAGGGCTCCTAAATTTAGCCGAGACCCCATTGGTTTCTTCTACTAACAAGATCCTATGTAATGTTCTTACTTACTAGGACATGGACCGAACACCTTTTGATTTCCACTAGTGGTAGGGGAGTGGAATTTCACTATGGAGGATGTTTATAGGATCACAAATCTCCCGATCATATGGAGGGAGATTATAGTATCAAATACTATAGGGGTGTCTCATACCTTAGAGTGAGTCAATTTTTTTGGTGATGCCCAAGTTCCTAAAAGTTGTGCCAAGTAAGTGGTTATACTAGAAAATTTTCAAATTTCTCACATTTCAAACTTTTACAAGGTGATCATTGGCATCTTATTTTCCTAGGTAGCCAATGGCAAGGACATGGAAGCTCTTCTCTATTTTTGGAATCCTATCATGAGGGATATTGAGGATCATGGTTGCAGGAGTTGATTAGTCCCAAGATATGTTATCTTGAACCTACAAAGAGTTATACATAATTGTTTCATTGGGTAGTCAAGGTTTATGAGTTTGTTGCATGGGAGGTTCGGACCATATGCCAAAATAATTCTAATGGGCCCACCTATATATATCATAGAATGTTGTTGGGAGAACATGGCCTCATTTAGAGATATTGAATGTAATTTTTACCTTGACATATGTGGACCTAATTACAGATTTGTAATTGATGATGTGGCATTTTTGGGCCAAAAGGGTGATTCACTGATGAATTGTTCACTCACAAGGAAATTCAAGGATAAAATAGGCTCTGTTGAGGTTCACGAGTTAGCAGTGGTACCACAATAAATTAGGATGTCACTGTTTTGTGCACTCCAAGATATAAAAAGTGGTTTTTATTGATGCAAGGGGGAAGAAACACTCAAATGGGAAAATTAGAGTGGAATCCCTTAACACTAGGTTTCCCCATTGTTTAAGATGTAGGTGGAGTAATGTCGTCTGTAGGAAATGTAGAGGAGGGAGAGGCATTACACTACCAATACCGCCACCACCATGGAAGCCACATCCACATGGGCACCAACCAAAAGTAGTAATGCATGGTCAAGGACCAAAGTGCCTATATAGGTTATGCACCTCATTGGTCAAGCTGAAGGAGGATATGGATAGGGAGTGGCTAGTGAGGAAAAGGGGCCACTTGGAGAGGTGGAGGATAACTATGAGTCTAATTCTCGGTCGTACCCAGAGTGGTAGGCAAGAGATCTAGGTAGGCTCTTTTTGATTTTTTTGTATTTGCAATCCTACTTTTATTTAGACTACTACTTGTTATTGCTAGTGTTAGTGACTTTATTACATCTAGTGGTTAGCTAATCTATTTTTATGGAAATGTTTTTCGAATCTATGTTTTTGTGTATATGTGTAGATATTATTGGTGGGTATTATCAAATGGTTCAAAACAATCTATTTAAAATTTTACTCCAATTTTAGGGAATACCTCGACAAGCTACAAGTAGATCCTATATTTCCTTAGAGTTTTGGGCAGCATACTTGATGTTTTCATTGTCGAGATACCATGAGATAAATAATTTTTCTATTAAGAGGGATAAAACATTAGCATTGGAGGCTGAAATCCACACTCTAAGAGAGGCTATCCACTCGCACTCAAGTACAAACAGATCCTCTTGAGTACAAGAACATTGACATAGATGTAGATAGTGTTATTACCTAAGGTGAGTGGGTCTCACCATAGGAATAGGTCAAGGAGTCCTCGTTGTTCCACAATAGGGTCTTATAGGTAGTGGACTATGATTCCTCCATATCATTCAGTTATAGGGTCACATTATTGATCCTAATTGTACTATATATTTTGATACATATTCTACATGGAGGCACCTTTATGCCTCATTTTTGTATTTTTGATTTTTGAGACCACATTTTCCCCTTCAATATGGATGTGATGACCAATTATATAAACTTTCATCCACAGACACACATTAGACTTCGATTACATGATGTTATGGGACTCCTTTGACTATGGATTTATGAATATATATTTTTTTGTTGTAAATATGTATGTAATCTAGTGAATAAAAAATGGATGCCCAATTTTGTAATTTTAGACTTATACTTATAAAGATGAAATGGATGAAACATAGATGCATATGCATGTTAACTAGTTATTTTATAGGTAAGATAGAGACTAATAATTTTGTATACATTTATTGTGAAATGGGAAATAAATTAGAATATGATCAAAACTAGATGCGGAGTATGGTGATCGTGGGGCGTAAGGAGAGGGCAAGTAATGTTGGAAAACAAAACAAGCTTAAGAATTTGATTGAATAGTAATTGTGATATGATTGGGATTTTTTAAGGGGACAAAAGGATGGTGAGTCAATGTAGAAAACTATTTTTAAACCTTTCAATGGCCAAATGTGACACAACAGAAATGGGGATCATCACTCTCTTCTTCATTGCACACAATTAGCTTTTCTTTGGGATTTTCGGAACTCTCATTATTTTACTATTTCTTTCCCTTTTTTTTGATACATAGTTTCTTTCTTTTAATACCCCCATATATAGTCTCACGCAACCTAGAATATGCATAGGATCATCGCCAAAGAGTAAATATGGGCAAGTAAGGTTATCACCCCCAAATGTTACCCTCGGACATCCATGAAGTTGGATGGCTCATCACCAAAGACCAACATGGGTGAGTAACATGGAAGATCTATCAATGATGAATTCTTATCTTACTATGTATTTTGTTTTTCATTTTTTTAAGGGTGGAGATAAATATTTCTCCCATGCCCTAGCCCCATGTAATGAGTAAGATATAAGGGCTCATCACCAAAGGCCAAGGAAAGAAAGAGATAATTCACGGGATGAAATGCCATAATGTTTCATACTCAAAGAGATATATGTAGGGAAGTGTGTCATGAACAATACTTTAGATACCTACACAAACTAAGATCCTTATGTTTGACTAAGGTTTTCTAAGAAACAAGGAATTGCAATATTAGGTAACCAAAACTAAAATTATATTATGGAGATGATTGGAGACATATTAGTAATGTAATAGAAAATTAAGTAAGATACTTGCTAGAAGACGAAGGATTGAAAAACATCATGTCGATAAGATAGACTAAATCTCAAATTTAAGTATCTTTATTAGTGTAGACACAACATCATGCACTTCAAGTACATTTCTATGTCTTAAAATTATGCTAGCATTTACATGATTCCTAAGCAAGAAAACTAGTGATTGAGAACTATCTTTAGCCTCTTTTCTTTGTCTTTTGTTTTCTATTTGGTCTTACACACCCTAAAACCTAGTCATAATTTTTCTCCTTTATCTTTCATGGTTTGAGACACCAACACCCACCGGGATAGAAGTGCTTAGGCGTTGTTATCCCCTCTAGGCCCCCTAACCCTTTCTCACCTTGATCACTCTTTTGTGGTCTCTTTTATCTTTTGGGCATATTTTTCACTTATGGGTCAGTCTTCCAATTGTTGACTACAAAATTCAAACAAGGGATTCATATAAATAGATAGTCATGTGTTCAAAATAAAGGACCAAGCATTGAACATTAGTATTATCACCTAATATTGCATCTAAAAGGCACATAAAGCACCTCAAAGCACCCATCTAATATTTACATGATTCCTAAGGAATAAAACTAGTGATTGATAGTTATCTTTATATTCTTTTCTTTTTCTTTTGTTTTCTATTTGGTATTACACACCCTATAGCCCAGTCAGAACTTTACTTCTATATCTTTTATGGCTTCAGAGATAAAGTGCCTAGCTAAGAAAGAAGTTTCGGGAACTCTTATTTCCTATTGGCACCCCTGACCCTTTCTCACCTTACTCGCTCTTTTTGGGTCTCTTTTATCTTTTGGGCATTTTTTTCACTTATGGGTCAGCCTTCTAGTTATCAATTATGAAATTGAAACAAGGGAATTATATAAATACATAGTTATGTGTTCAAAATAAAGGACCAAGAACTAAGTATTACTATTATCACCTAATTGCATCTAAAAGGAACCTAAAGCATTCATCTAGCATCCATTCAAGGAACAAGGGTTGCATCACTTCTACATACACAAAATACGAAGGGGAAGTTCATTCTATTTCCACATATTATACTACATTCTTAGATTCTAGCTATAGCTCGCTATCAATTACAACTTGCGTAAGGGCATCCTAGGGCATCTTTTCTACACACACAAGAATTACATGGAGTCTAAAATGAAGTGCAACGCTCGGTCATAAGTTCACTCTCGGGGTGACCACTAAGGTCAGTATGACTCCCCATATTCCATATTTATTTTTAGATTTGATGTAGTTCATGGGATTGTGTAGGTGAACTTCTATTTTTTAGGTTACATATACCTTTGGAATTCATTTTGCGATTCTTAGATGATCAATAAGAAGCAACATCAATGACCTTGCGATATAGTAAAAAGTATATTATGACTATTTGTGTAGTCGTGGACTCCCAATAGCATTCTCCAATTCCTAGGCACCCCTGGCCTTCTATGGATACCCATGTCCATCTCTTTCTGTACACTCCATAATTAATTATGAGCAACAATGACACTCTTCCCAGTCTTTTCAAAACTTTTCTTGGTCCAAATAAATTCCAAATCAAGTGCAAATGAGCTAAGTCTTCTATCCTTCTTCTTGTGATTAGGTTTTTTTTACATGCTTCATTGCTTGTGGCATTTCTGTATTTCATTATTTATACATCATTTATTTCAGTAGTGACTCTGCAATATCTAGATTTAATTCAAATTAAATTAAATCAGTTAGGTATTAACATGGTGAAGTGGGACAATACTGAATGCAAATGAAACATGCAAAGGGAAATGTAAGACATAACACTAAACATAGTATCGCTTGAGTTGAATGGAGTGGATTCACCAAATTATTTACCTTTGATAATATAAAATTGAAAATCCCTATTATTAAATGCATCCATGACTAATTAATTTCCTAACTAGCTTTGTCAAAACCTAATTCCTCGCCACTCTTGTTGTCTATCTAACTATCTTGGTGAAGCACAACATCACAAACATGAATAGGACACTCATGGATGTTCTTATTTTATCTTCAATACATGCAGGTGGTGTAAGCATAAAGGGGTGTCCAATTAAGGACAGCCTCTAATTTCTGTGATGCAAGGGTTATTACTCTTCCATGGACACACATGAGCACTTCCACAACCTTGGCAAAACTCAATAAATTATTCTCATTAATGAATTCACTACATAATTGATACACACACTCTTGAGCACACTCTACCACTCACACACATGCCTCTACAAGCTTATTTCATTACAAATATGGAGAAAGAAATAGATACAACAATATTCAACCTGACTAGTGTACAAAATTATCCATGTTTCTTATATGAAGAGTCATTTTTATGTCTTTACTTCTTTCCCTTAGATGTTCCTTTTCCCCGTCATCTATTGATGCATATCATGTCTCTTTAGATCTTGAAGGACTGTTATCCATATTTCACCCCACGGTAAATATTGGATCAACCACGACCCGCATAGAAAGAACCAAAGAAACCGCATTCAGACCTTGCAAACAAAGGCATAAGGAATCTACAATGGAGTGGTGGAGCTGTAAAATATTAAACGACCCTACGCATGAAGAAAGAGAAGAAGGCAGTCATTGAGTGAATTTGTGCCTTAAATTCATAAAATAGATTACAAGCAGGCTTGGAAATGAAGTAATAGGGTCAGGGAAGAAGGAGACAGTGCCAAAGAAGCCGAAGTTCAAAAGAGAAGGAACAAAGAAGGTTTGAATTCTTCGGGCTCTAAAACGGTTCAGAATGAATCCAAAAATTGACTAAGTATGGAGGAGATAGCATACATTGCCAAGTGTCTTAACGACACACCTCAAAGATTAAATCCAAAGGGGAAAACCCAAACAAGCATCATGGCTCCACGTGTCCCCAGCTGAAGCGGAGGCAGAGTTAAAGCATCAAGGTCAAAAGGTAGACAAAGCAGACCTCAAAAAGGGATAAATATGGAAATGTGAGTAGAAGCCGACACGCGTCAGCTTGGAACATCTCCAAAAGTTATTCCAAAGGTGGAGACCTAAATGATCACGAGATCACCATGTAGACAAAGGTCTGAAAAAGTAGGAGGGGCCGTTGAAAAGTCTAATGACCCATGAGAGGTTTCCACATATCGACTCGACGCTCCTCCAGGAGGAATAATCCTAAGTGGGTTTCAAGTGAGTGTGGAGCCTCCACGCATCTAATTTCAAAAAAGGGAGTGTCGGGTTTAATAGTAAATGCATTGTGATAGGCCGGTAAAGAGTGCCAAGTTTCCAAATAGTGCTAATTCAAGATCAGAATTGAAGGGAGGTTTCCAAGCAAGCACTAGGCCGCCACGTGTCCCTAGTCAGATATATGACTGCGCTGGGTAAAGGACTTAGGAAAAAACATAAGGAAATCAAGCAGGTCATGGAAGAAGCCACGTGTCAACCCGATGCTCCTTAAAAACAAAATACAGAGGCTGCCCTTAGACATGCGCCAGCCCTCCACATGTATAGTTTCAAAAGGGGGCCTATTTTCAAACTGGTTTTCCCGCTTTTTTGTATAGACCTGATCTAAATTTCAAATGGGCATATCTTTCAACTCGGGCTCAAAATCCAGAAAATCTGACACCGTTGGAAATATCTCGGCCTCATCTATGCCATGGAGATCTAAAACTTTAAGTTTGGAGAGGTTAGGTGGGAGAAAAATGGAGAAAACAGTCTTTAGGCTATTAATGTAGGATCTATTTTGCCTCAACAACCAGATCAGATTCGATCTAATCCGCCGTTTCCTCCTCCTTCAAGGCACCGAACAAGAAATTGATGCAATCAAGATAGATTTTGGGGCAGATTTTGTAGGAGGCATTAATAGCAGTGGTTGACTTTGGACAGTTTTTCCTACTTCTCTCTCTTTCTCCCTTCTATGTTGAATCTATAAAAGCAGGGTTGGGACTCGTTGTAAAGGGTTGGACATTTTTCTATTTTTCAGGCTCCCCTTTTCTTCTGGAAAATGAATTCATGGAGTTTTCAGACCTTCCATTAGATTGCAACACATTTTCTACCTTCAGGCCATTTGTAATGCATTGTATCAATCTGCAGAGCAATAAAACACGTTTGTGATTGATTTTAGATCCTTTCTTGTCTCCATTGCTCTCATTCTAGTCTTCCATTAAAAATTTGGTTATCTTTGCTTGATTACTATGTGTGTTTTTGTTGGTTTGTGTCTATCAGCAAATCTAATGTTCATCATTCCTTCAGTGCATCACCTTTTAGCTTAGTTTTGATTTCTTGTATTCCTTTTACCCATGTCTCCTTGGTAAAACTTAGATTAGGTTTAAGAATAGGTCCTTTGCAAGTTTTCATGCATGTAACTAAACAAAGGAATAGGAACCAACCTTTAATCTGGAGAGTTTTCCCATTTGCAAAGTCCCACACTTTTGGGGAAAACTCAATGTTATGCGGATCACACCAAATGACAAATTCGAAACACCAAATCTGAGAGGTCATTTGGGGGTGTTGTGATTTTACACTAACAGAACCCAAGAGATGCTTCACATATGACTAATCATCTCAAGAATCTATTACGTTACCTTTGTTAATGATTACATGTGGTTAGTTAATGAAAGTTCAGCATTTATTGGGAAAAACGTCAACATGTGACACCGGTTCCACGGTGCTTTAGAAAACTGCCAAATCTAAAGTTTTAGAACATTATTTTTGAAAATATTTCTTTGCAAGGATGCCACATAGGCCCCATTTCACCATTTCATGCCAAAACAAAATAAAATAAAATAAAATAAAAACAATCATCACTTTAATTTTTGTAATGTAAGATTACTTGTTTGACATGGATGTTCCGCATTAAACATCCATGATAAATAAAATGTCCATGAACACCTTCTTATGATCCCATTACGATATTTTCAATAGTTTTACCATATTTGGAAACTTTTGATACACTCATACAAGTAGCATCTTCAAATGCTTCATCCTTCAACTTAAACAGTACTCGTAGTACTCATTTCCTCTTGTCTTCTTGTCAATCTAAATGTCCAAAATGACCTCCATCTCCTCTCTATCTACCCTAAGAATATGCTCTATTCAATCCAAAACTCAAAAATTCATGTTTTCACTTATTTTTCCATCAACATATGGGTACAAATATACAACAATGATGATAGGAAAAATTCCTACTCCATCCAGTAACTCTATCTCATAAGCATTGGCTAAAAAATTCCTCAAAATCTTGTAAGGCCTGATCTTCTTCCACTTCATCTTGTTGTATTATCCCTTAGGAAACCTCTCCTTGAATAAATGTGCCAACACCAAATCTCAAACTTCAAAATTCAACTCTCCCTTTTCATTGTCGCATGTTTCTTGTATTTTCCAGCACTCTCTTAAAGTCTTATCTTCACTTGATAATGCACATGATGCATAGTTTAAGAAAACTCCTCACCTTCTCGCACTTATTATACTCATCTCAATTATACTTATCAACTCGTAAACACCTCTTAGGATATTCTCGTACATAATTTGAAAAGGACTCATACCTTTACTTGATTGATTCATTTTAAGTAAACTCATCTTGTCTTAATACTAGATCCCACTATTTGGTTGTGTCACTAACTAGAAACCTTAGAAAATTACCAATATTGACGTTCACTAACTCCATTTTCCCATTTTTTCTAGGTTGATAAGCTGAACTATATTCTAATCTTGTGCCCAACTTCTTCCATAGCATCCTCCAAAAGTTCCCAACAAACTTTGTATCTCTATATGATATAATATTCTCAAATGAACCCATGCAAGTGTATAACTTATTAAAAGAATAAATTTACAATTCTGTGGCATCAATAGTCTTCTTAAATTTTAATAAGTGATTAATCTTAGAAAAATTCAAAACAATAAATATGGAATCATTACCTTGTTGTGTTCTTGGTAGTCCAAGAACAAAATCCATGCTCAATGCATCCCACAGTCTATCTAGAATAGGTAATGGATGATATAAACCATTATTTTGATCTTTTCCCTTATCATGTTGGAAACATTTACAAATTTGAACAAAAAAATCATATCCACCATCATTAGTGGCCAATAGTACTTATCACTCAGTTGCGCTAAAGTCTTATCTAGTCCAAAATGACTAGCTAGACCTCCACTATGCTTCTCTTTCAAAATATTCTCTCTTGGAACCTTGAGGTATGCATAACCTCTTTCCTTTGAACAACAACCCATCTTGAATCATGTACTCCAACCATGGATTTCTATCCATTTCTATTCGGTTTATGCATGTTGCCCATGCATCTCAAAAATCTAAATCTTCAACATACAACTCTCTCATTGAGTCAAACCCAATGACTTCCACCTTGAGCTCATTCACAACAAGATCTCATCTACTCAAGGCATATGAAACTCAATTTAACTTGCCACTTTTATGCTTCAACACAAAAATATATTTTAATAAATTATACGTGTTTCATATGCCTTTGGTTGAACTTACCTTTGTTTTTAATGAATTATACGTTTGATTTCATATGTAAAAAAAAATATTTCGGTAACAATTAATGTTACCACTTCTTGAGATCTTATATCATTACATAAAAATATCGATCATAGAGGTGAGTACTTATTTTTACTTCATTTAATTTCTCGTTGAAGTAGGAAATGGGATTATCCTCTTAGCTTAACAATGCTCTTATGGCTTCACCAATGACATCGCAATCAACTCTGAAATAGTTTACCAAAGTCCTGCAAGGCTACTATTGGTTTTTCCGTCACCTTCTTATTTAAAAATTTAAATCTACTATCTATTGAAGAAATCCACTAAAAATTCCTTTTATCTCCCTTCATAGTTTATGTGATAGGTGTTGGTACTCATTTTGAACTAGTATCTACAATTGGAGTGAATTTTCCAAGATTTTCCCTTATCCTTGAGACTCTGCTTCACATAGATTTAGTAACATCAAAAATTTATGTTATCCAAAATCAACCCCTAACATAATTTTGAATAAATATTTTTGGCTATTATGCTTTAATAAAGTTGTGATACACTAAGCTAGTCATTTGCGGAGTACTGTAACCTAGTGTTCTGCAGGTTTTCCCTTATCCACGAAAGAACATGATTCATCTTGAGATAGTTGAGCTTATTATACGATTAGCCATCATGGAATCAATTCAGTCTCATAAGCTAAAGTAAGTTAGGGTACCATGGGTTTCAATCCCACAAGATATTTGAAAATCAGCTAAGAATAGAATTGACAAAACAAACAAAGTCAATGGATAATGCTTTAAGTAAAATAGGTTGACTAGTGAAGGATCGATATCGCAGGATGACCTTTTGTGAATGATTTAAGCATGCGGATATGTAAAAATTAGTGGAACATTGATTCAATGTTCCATGGGTGTTTCAAAGGTTTCTTGTTCCATGGAATTCAAAATTCAAGGGATACTCAAGAATCTGCCAACAAACAAAATGTTGTGGGGTGTTTAAAACATTCAAATATTTCAAAAGGCCCAAAAAGAAGAAATAAACTCAAGGAAAACCCATGAAACAAGTGATGGAGTATTTACTCATGTAACTCTCGTTGCTAGAAACCAAATCATGTAAGATTGATCTTGTTGGAAAGGTCTTCTTAATGGCTATATTCTAAGGCCAACAACTTTAGAAATAGATGCGGTATTAGGGGACTGAAATCCCACAAATAATATAAATCATGATGTTATAATATCCACAAGGAGCCTTATCCAAAATATTGATAAGAATAAGGAAACCAAGAAACAATTAAGAGAGAAGGTTGATGTTATATCAACCTATGTGTAAAAACTTTTACAACCTCTTGTTGAAGGACAGGAAATTTCCACTACTATAACTCTAGAGGTCCTAGTAACAACTAATGAATCAAAAGAAATAATCAATGTTACAACAAATTGGAAAGAATAATTGACCAAGAAAGGCACAAAATCCATAAGGAACACTTGGGAGTGCTACAAGAAACTCTCAAAGAAGCTAAATGAAGGAAATGATCAAATGAAAACTAAGGGAATCAAGCAAAGATGCATCAATTGAAGTAGACTCAACATAAGAATTTTGTAAGAAATTTGTAACATGTGTATAAGATAAGTAAAAAAGGGGATTTTATAGGGGCCCCTACCCTTGAAATTTATATAATTTTTTTGGTATACATATACAAAAATGGTTTTTTGCAACTAGATACATTTTCAATATATGACTACAAACTCATTTTAAAAGACACGGAGATGAGATAACATCTTTTTCTTCCTAAAATAAAACTCCTTACGATCTCCAGCACCATAAACATACTCTATATATCCTACTGATCCATGATACATACCCTTGTCCATAAGTTTTTTTATTTTTTCCTTGAGCCTTCCAAACTATCAATCAATTCAAAAAATTTCCCATAAGAAGAGGCCCATTGAAGAAGGTTAAGCCCTCTTATGAGGTATGTCTTGGTACCCCAATGAGTAGTAGTTTTGGAGGTTATGGATGGCCCATGTACATCAATTGGCTTAGCATGTACTGGTTTAGATGCACTAGTTAGATCAGTAGGGGCCTTTTTCATTTCTTCACAGGAGGCATAGATGTCATAAGAACTTCTTCGAAGGGGAATTTGCATTGGCTCTCTGAAGAATGGTAATTATCTTCTCCATCTCACCAAGTCAGTGAGACACTAAATCTACATCCTTATGAGACTCATTACAATATGGTGTAGCTCTAAATGTTAGAATTTTACACTCCATTAATTCTAGATTGAATAAAGTAGGTGACATGGATATGGATTTTTCAGTAATAGTAGGCCTACATTATAGCCAGAGAAATGCTTGACTTATCGAGTTAAATGTATTCTTTAGGGAAAAAATATGATGGAACAAAATTTGAAACATGGAAAAGAAGGGGGTCATCCTTGTGATCCTTCACATCAGGGATAACCACACAATCTAAGGAGTTAGAGGTCCGAATGACCTAGATTGATCTTTAATTGTGAACATCATTGATAAAATCCTCATTCGGGATCGAGATATTAAAAACAAAGCTGCAAGAATTTTGAAGAAATTTCAAACAAGCTTTTTCCCTAAGCTCTAGTGTTGACATTACTTAAAATGACTAACACTAAGTAATTCATAGAATGGATTCAATTTGATATTGGGAAAAACTTGTAAATCTATCAAAAAAAAAGTTGGGATTTTATAGAGTGTTGGAGCATGGAAAATATTGTGGAAAATGTCTTATTTAGATCAATTTGTAAAATCGGATCTAATTTTTGGCATGAACCAAAAAAGGGAAAAGTTGGGTGATGTTTATCAAAAAAATGGTATTCTAGTTTAAATGAAATTTCACACAAAGGAAATAAGTTGTTCAAATAAAAGTGTCACATTCATTCAATTCCAAATAAATGTTTTCCAAAAAAGGAAAGTAAAAAGGTTATTCCAAATTTAAAATAGTTTGTAATTACACATAGGCACAAATTTGAAAAATCATAAAAGGACAAGGGAATTTGATAACGCAAAAAAGTAATATTCCATGTATGTTCACATATTGAACTAAAAAATAGAATCAAGTTGATGGATAACAAAAGAATATGTACAATTGAAATATATTTTCCTTCATTTTTTGCAAAGATAGAGTTCATTGTCGCACTTTCTATGATTGCTCACATATGCTTTTGGGGGGGAAATCATAGTGGTTTCATATCAATTTTTTTATAAATATGAGGGTTTTTCCTCATATGAAAGGGTGGATATTTTTTATTTGATAATTTGAAAAAGGATTATTGTAACTTTGTACTTTCTTGTTTTTCTTTAATAGAGAGCATATGAACTTTGAGTTCTAGACTCCTTGTGCCAAGGTGGTTGCATTGTACAACCATTGGTAAATATTGAAGATATTTAATTCATGTCCCCTTGTCAAGGAATTGAGAATTCAAATGAAATATACTTGTCTATGATTTCTATTATGTGCTTTGGTATCCTCTATGTTGAATAAAGATTAATAAATCATAACTTCGTAGTAATCTCTATCTTCATTACATTTATATAATACACTAGATCATTCCTTGGTTGTTGCATTTTTGGTCATTAAATCAATATTGTCTTGTAGCATTACTCTGCAATATTTGATATGGTTATAAAATCCTTACTGCAACCATCTTGTTGAGTGATTTTTGTCATCCTTAGAGTGTATTTTTGGCGTATGAAAGTAAAAGCAATGAAGATTTTGTTAGAAATATTACATGAAATTTTTGTGTTGAGTGTTTTGAAGATTTTGTTGGAAATATTTTGTTGATTTGGTATCAATGAATGCAAATATTTCTTATAAGTTGTTGTTACTTAATTTCCATTTCACTGCGTTTCCATAAAAGTATGCTTCATGGGTACTTACCGATACATTGTTTCAAAAAATTTACTATCATTTATTCCCCCTCTTTTCCATAAAATAAACCTATCTCACCATCCTATCTTTCCTACTACATTTATAAGATTCAACCTACCATATTTGTGTTCTAATCCAGAAATCCTTAAAAAATGTGCTACACTTGAACTCTTATGTAATGATGCACAAGAACCAAGTTCCATTATCTTTAGTAACTTGTGTCTAAGGTATGAGTATATTCAATATTCTTGTGACAACTCTTGTGAGTAGATATTGCTTTCATGGCCATACTCAGCCCAAATTGACCCATCATTTACAAATCAAGAAGAACACATTGTATAATTTTCTTCTTCCATTTAGGTTACATTAAGGGTCCTCTCAACCTAGTTAGGCAAGACCAAAAGAAACAGGATCAAGCCATCCCCTTGTACGTGCCTCCCGATCATCCTAAAAACCTAGTTTAAAAGAGAATTTCAAATACATCCCCAACCACAAATGACATATCCATTACATCTAACATACTCTAATCCACCCCACCATGACTAAGTGTTGTCAGTCCCGTGGGGCTTTAAAATTGGGAGCCAACACGCTTTTGGTGCCATTGTCAGGGACTCCTTACTGGATTTGGCTCAAGTATTATTTAACTATGAATAAATTGGTTGAATACCTACAAAGTAAGGATTAAAGAAATTTGTGATGTTTGTGGTCTTCCAAATATAAGCAATATTTTTGTAATCTTTTTCAAAAATATAACAAAGTTGGAAGTAAGTTGGGATTAAGAAATGATCTAGTGGTGGCTCCACCTTTGAAATAATAATTTGGGTTAGAACATTATTATTTCCACCTTATACACCTTGTTGATTGAATCTCCATTTTGCAAAATTGGAAGGATGAAGTTCCTTTTTCATATCTAACCCCGAAAGACAATTACTCCCATAATTATAAAGTGCATGGTTGAGAAGGAGGAAAGTTTGGAAACCTGTAGAAGGTCAAATTTTGAAAGATAAAAGTGTTCAAAACCCTAATTTTAATCCTTCTTTCATATATTATTTCTTGAATATTTCTAATAGTTCTGAATAAAACATCCCTCAAGCCCATTTTCATTCCTTATTCAGACAAGTTTCAGCCCTTAATATTGATAGAGATATTCTTAGCTTCCACATCTTTTCACATGAGAGAATAGAATTTTCAGTGAAATTGAATACCCTAAAGTCTTCCATTGTTTGGATTATACCCCTTTACCCAAAAGACCTCATATTCCCAATAGATTCAATACTCTTTTTGAAAATCCACCACCAGATAATATGGATCTCCCTCTTCCTAGATCTCCTTTTGTAGTCACTACATATCGACCAATAAATTTCAATGGCATGGTGGGTTATCCTAATGAGGTGCCAAATGAAATCAAAAATAGGTTTCCTTAGTTTTAAGGGAATAATGCTATTAGTGGGGACCAACATCTCAAATTATTCTAGAATTTCATGGATGATTATGAGGTTGATTTTAGGATGTTTATGTCATTTATTTATACACACACTAGAAGAAGAAGCTAGAGAATGGTACAATTCATTACCTACAAGATCAATTGACTCTTGGGGAGAAATGAAAAATGATTTTAAAATACAATATGGTGATAGAATTGACCCTAGGTTTATTCTATCTTAATTTGAGAACATCAAGAATAACCCCAATGAGTGTGTACAAGATTTTAATACAAGGTTCAATAAAAATCTGACTAGGTTTCCAAATAACATAAGGCCTAGTGATGAATCTTTCCTAATTAAATACTATAATGCTTTTGACAAAAAGGCAGCTTATTATTTGAGGATAAGGCCCCTCAGACTTTAAGGAAATCCTTCTCTATGGCTATTCAAATATATAATAACATCAAAGTATTTGGGAATCCTCTAAAGAGAGAACGTGTCAAGTTGGTCAATCCAGAAAAACCTCAAGCAAGTAAGTTTTGGATTTAGAAGAAGTAGTCAAAACCTTAGCTAGAGCAGTCAAGGAAATTTCATACAAACTTGCTAGAGGAGAAAAGGGATTAGATCCAAACCCTCAGGATCAACATTAGGACCCCATGAACAATATATTTGGGAACCATCCCAAATGAGATCACCAGGTTGAGGATTGGGGAAAAGTGCCTATGGGTTCATGAAAAAAATAGCAAGCCTTTAGCGATAACAAGATAGTCCCAGATCCATTAATGGAAAGAGTTTTATGATAGAGGAGGAGCATTCCATTGATTGATGTGATAAATTATTTATGCCTCATGTTCCTTACAACCATCCTATTGAAGATGAAGATGATTTTTGTTATGTATGTATGCTTGAATGTCAAAAGGAACCTATGTAAGGGGAAAATTTTACCGACCTCATTTGTGTCATAATTGTGGAAGGACTTTTGGGGCTACCTAATTAGGTATTTTCCTTCCCCTCGAATTAAAATCCGATATTGACGTGGCTCAATATTTTAAATTCTGAGACATGATTTTTAATATTTAATATCATTAATGATTAAAAAATATGATGGTGAAATTCCTTCAAAAGAGGATATGAATTTATTAATAAATGTTGTTGTTGCTCAAGAAAATGAATATAATTTGCGTACCATAAAAATCAAGGGGCCTACCCTAGCTTCCAAGGCCAAGATGCTTATCTTGACCAATATCCCAAAAGATACTTCTAATAAAAGTATACCAGATGGAGGCCCTGTCATTACTCAAAAGATAAGTACTTCTTCCATAACCCAGTTAATAAAAGACAATATTTCATTAGAAAAGGTAGACACTCTTTCCCCTTATACACTCTTTCCCAAATATACCACATGTGATATGGCCCAAATCTTGAGCCAAATAAAGATCATTTTCCCCATTGTAGAATTTTTAGGATTCCAGAACATAGAAGAAGGGAATTTGAATATTTGGGGTTAAAGGAGGATATAGTTGTTAAAGAAAGAACTACTAGTAATAGGGTGACTCCTCCTACTATTGTTGAAGCTGAAATTAAAGAAGATCAAGAAAGTATTGAGGTACCTCCAGAATTATATTTAGGAACTTCCCTAGTTGAATCACAATTAGATGTGGATCCTTTATTTACCACTCTTATTGTCAATGGAAGGCTTCTCCACAATTGCATGTTTGATTTAGGGGCTTCCTATAACATCATGCCATTGGAAGTCATAAATGAGTTGGACATCAAGATAAAAAATTATTTTGGAATTTTTTTATATGGATTCTAGGGATGCTCCTATGATTAGGTATGTCAAAGGTTTTGTAGTACAACTTGATGCTTACCCTGGTAAGTATTTGATTATGAATGTTGTTATAGTTGACTACCCTACCAAATGGGGCATGTTATTATCAAGAAAATGGGTAGTCAGTGTAGGGGGAGTGTTCAAATGGATATGTCTTTTTCTTCCATACCACTAGAAGGAAAATATTAAAATTTAAGACAATATTATGCACCTCACCTAGAAGACCCCTAAATGCTTCTTATGAAGTATTGTTTGTTGATACATAATTGGGTAATTTTGTAGGGTGTGATGATTTTGAATATAATTATGTAGATATGAATGCACATATTGAATATATCAATTTCCAATAGACTAATAATTTTGATAGAGCATGCTCTAGTGTTGGAAATGGGGCTGGAGTAGTCTTGAATTCCCAAACATGGTTCCTTCAGCTTTTCCTTCAAGTTTTCCTTCAAGTTAAAATTTAATTGCACAAACAATATTTTTAAGTATTAAGGATTGATTCTCAGTTTGAGATTTTATTAGAGGCATTAAATTAATAATCTTATTGTAATATTGATTATGAGCTAGTTTTGAAATAGGTAAGAAAAATTTATGCAAAAAAACCAGAGGTTAAGACAGTATAAGCATGTAGTGTGGGATCTCATTGAATTATTTGATTCTTTTAATATCCTATACCATGAGAGAAGTTAGAATGTATAAAATGACAAGTTGGTTTTCCTATATTCTCAATATGACAATGAAATTTTTCTCCATATTACAATTATGAAGTAGAAGTTTTGGTTAGGCCTTCAATCCTTGACAACATTCAACATTGGTAGGTATTTGAAGATGATGCTCAAATCCATAGGTTTTGAATTGCATAGATGAGTTCACTAATAAACTCATTGACCTCAAACCTATGGTGGTGTTGAGTGAAGGAAAAAAACCCTATTTTGGAAGGATATAATTCAGTTGATAAAAAAACACTATCCCTAGGGGACTTGTTAGCCTTGAGTCTAATTTTGACAACGTGACATAGTTATGAGAAAACCTCCCCATGCACCTAGAGATGTTGTGGAATGCAACTTAGGAACTTATCATAATCCAAGAAAGTTTTGGTTAGGGAGCAACATGAATGAAGAAGAAAGACAAGTTTATACCAAATTATTGAGAAAATATCAATATTATCTTACATGGTCTTATTCTAAGATAAATTATTATAGGGAGGATTTTTTCTAGCATAAAATACCTTAAAACCTCATACTAAGCCATTTAGGAAAAAAAAAAACTTATTAACTCTATGTTTTCTACTAAAATTCAATAAGAGTTAACAAAATTGAAATATGGTGGGATAATCCAACCCACTAGATACTCCTCATGGGTAGCAAACCTGGTGCTAGTTAGAAAAAGAATGGGGATATTAGGCTTTATGTGGATTTCAGAAATTTAAATAAGGCATCACTCAAAGATAATTACCCATTGCCTAACATGGATAATCTTCTACAAAAGGTGACTGGATCTGAGTTATTATCTACATTAGATGGATTCTCATGTTACAATCAGGTAGTGGTGAAAAATTAGAATAATAGAAACCCTCTTTCATCACTTCTTGGGGCACATATGACTTTGTTAGAATTCCTTTAGGGATAATGAATGCAAGAGTAAATTTTAAAGATCCATGGACTTGGCCTTATCTAGTTTTATTAATAATTTCATTGCAATTTATCCAAATGAAGAGGCTAATAGCCTAACAACCACATCTTGTTCAACAACCTAGAGAATGGCACGAGACATTAGAAATGTCATGTATGTGGTCGAGTCGTTGGATTAGTATGGTTTTCCGTAGTGAAGAATGGAATACGCTCAAGTGCGATCCATGAGTAATAGGGTTTTGAGAATTAAGAGCAAGGGGACTACTACTATAAAAATTAACAAATCCCTAATTTTCTTGATTTTATTATGTTACCATTTTAATAGGTCTCAAAACTACAACGAGGAGTTACAAGGAAGGCCAATCGGGAGGTGGTGTAGAAATTACACAACATGTTGGAGATGGAGATACGTGTGTGGTTTCTCTGCATACATGTTCTTCTTGGAGAAATTTGGAGGTATGCAAAGGAATCTTCAATTGTTGTGCTTTGTCTTATATGTATTCTTCTCATAAGAAAGGAACTACTAAAAATAGTAGATCTAAGAGTTGGGATTGAAAAAAGCCTCCAAAGGCTAGAAATCACTAAGCACACACCAAAGCTTAATGATGATGAAATTTAAGATTTTAGTACTCGTCCCACTAGGCATGAAAAAACTATTGGAGCTCAAACTTCCACCCATCCTAGATCAAGATACACTAGGTCGTTGAGGCGACATGGGACTGTCTCTAAGTTGTGGGACCTTATACGCTTGAGACACACCTCTAGAGAAGGATGGTTCCTCTACCTATTTCTAAAACTATAACTACTTCCCATAATGGAAATTAAGTTTCCTATCACTACTCTAAATAACCAATGGATCAAGATTAGAAGGAGATGCATGAAAAGTAAAAACTAAGATAAATGAGGTGATGGCACCATAAAAAGGGGGATGAACACAGTTATCCTTAAGTGAAAATGAAGGAGAATGGATGCAGAGAGGATAAAAACATGTATCACATCTTGAAACACATTCACACAATCATTTTTATGGGGCACAATCTGAAAAGGAACCTACAAGAAATGTGACAAATCATTGTTCACAAAGAATGTAAAAGAGAGATAAGGAGATGCAACTAAAAAAATCCAAGGTAGAGAATAGCCACAAAATAAAGCTTCTATTACTTCCAGAAAATGCACAATCAATTACAATGGAAAATGAGGCTGATATCCACATGAAGAAACCAGATCTAAAGGCCTACAACTTAAAAATGCTAAGGAGCAGAGCTCTTAGCAAACTAAAGGGGTCCAAACTTTTACAATGAGCCTTGATTTGATATTTATAGAAGAAGAAGAGAAGGGGGAGAAAGAAGAAGGAAATTTGGATTTGAAAATCAACCACCAATAAAGCAAGCATTGAATTCCTGCGCAAATCCGCCTACTAAACCGACAAATGTGCCTTCCCATGTCTATTTTTCTTGTAGGATAAGGAAGGAGGAAAATCAGATCAAATATGGGTGGTTTGGCTAACTATACCTATGCATTAATGGATGAAACATGTTTCTCCACTTTTCACCTACCAAATCCCACCAATATTTGAATTTGAATGATCTGGAGTGTATCCCATGTCGACATATTTCTAACAAGACCAACCATGCATTAATCGATCTCTGCTGCAACAAAATTTATGTTGATATGAAGATCGTAATGATAAATAGGCATGCAATGACATGTGGCACACACTAATTTGTTGAAGGATCGCCAATAGTTCAATTTTTTTGTCATTTCTTCCACATGTTATACATTATTTTTTCGCAAGGATTTGTCACCCTATTGGCATGTTTTGATAGGTTTTGTGTAGCAAACTCAAGATTGAAAAGTTTCCACATGGTACAATAAGCTGGAGTGGAAGAAGGCACAAGGCACGTGCAAAAGAAATGGGTGTAGAAGAGGATAGTAGAAGAGAGGAAAACGAAGGTAATGTGCATGGAGGAAAATAATGCATATCTACATAAGAAGACTATGCAAATGGGGAGAAACATCAAAATGAATGATATGTGGCAATAATAAGGGAAGGGGAATGAAGAAAGAAATGAGTAAGGGACTTAGCCAAATGTTGGAAAGCAAGTCAAGGTGCACACAAAGGGTACACAAAATATTGGGATTAAGGTGGGTGTGTGAGGAGTGCATGTGGGGAAATTGGCAAAGATAGAGGATTGGAGAAGGAAAGGGTGAGCACGTGAGAGGATAAAAGCACGTGAGGGTGCGAGATACGAAACCAAGGAAATTGTGCCAAAGGGACAACTAGAGTGCGTCTAACCTTCAATATTTGAACATCAGATCCATAATGGGGATGTAAGTTTTCAAAATAAATAGGGATTTATTTTGGATAACAAGTCCTTAGTCCATCAAGATTAGAATTAGAGAACACACTTTCTTCTTGAGGTACTTGGAAGTAAAATTGTTTGACATTATTTTCAATGGTAGGCATCTTAAATATTTCTTGGATTAAAGGATACCTTAATGTTGTTTTTGTATAGTGTACACGAGTTCTTTTTTTTTTTTTCCCTTTTGTTGTTACGGTCTACAAAGTGATCAATTTTTTCTCATTGTTGTTCTATTCATGAGTATGTCTTTATAACTTCTTTCCCAATGGACTAGGCACCTAATCTATGTTTTGTTTATGGCACCATTTTTTATCTCTTATAACTCCTTTCCCAATGGACTAGGCACTGGTCTATGTTTTGTGGAATTTTTGTTTATGGTTCTTGTGGCACCCACAGGGGGTTCCAATCCACGAGAAAGAGTGAATGTTAGTATGAATTATGAACCAAGATCTAATATTGGAGTGAATTTTCCAAGATTTTCCCTTATCCTTGAGACTCTACTTCATATGGATTCAGATAACACAAGAAAGTTTTTTAGTCCAAATTACTCCCTCCCATAATTTTGAGAAAATGGGTTTGGCCATTATGCTTTAAGAAATTCATGGTATACTAAGCTAGCCACATGTGGAGTGTAGAACCTAGTGTTCCACAGGTTTTCCTAATTCATAGAACAACAAGAGGCATCTCAATATTTAGGAAATATTTTTGTATAGTTGGCCTTATGGTATCAAGTTAGTCTTATAAGCTAAATCAAGTCAGTACCATAGGATTCAATCCCGTAATAGATTTGAATATTGGATAAGGACATAATTCGAGAAACAAATGAAGTGAGTGGATAATTCTTTAAGTAAAATTGGTTGGTGGTAAAGGATCCAATACTTCAAGGTGATTTTTTTGAAGGATTAAAGAGTTTGGCTATGTAACAAAGTCGTGACACATTGATTCAATGTTTCACGGGTGTTTTATAGGTTAGTGTTGCATAGACTTCAAAAGCAATGGGATACTCAAGAATCTTCCAATGAGAAATATGTCGTGGGGTTTAAAACATTCAAATATTTCAAAAGACCAGAAAGGAAGAAAGAAATGCAATGAAAATATATAGAATGATAGATGGAATATTTTCAGCTATAACTCTTGTGCGAGGTAACCAAATGATACAAGATTGATCTTGTAGAAAATTATTATTAATGGTTATATTCTAGTGCCAACAACTTTAGATATCAATGTAGTCTTGAGGACCTGAAATCCCACAAATACTTTCAAGCATGATTCTACTATTACCACAAGCGGGTTTTATCCAAAATATTGATAAGGATAAGGAAACCAAGAAAAATTAAGAGAGAAGGTTGTTGTTCTTTCAACCCATGTGTAAAATTGGTTGCAACCTCCTATTGAAGGATATGAAATTTCCACTACTCTTAACTCAGGAGGCCCTAGCAACAGCTGATCACTAAAAATAAATAATCAATACTACATAAAATTGGAAAGAATAATTGACCAAGAAATGCACAAAATCCATAAGGAAAACTTGGGAGTGCTACAAGTAAATCTCAGAGTAGCTAGATGAATCAAAGGATCAAATGAAAAATTAGGAATCAAGCAAAGATGCATCAATTAAAGTAGAATTAACATAAGAAGTTTGTAATAAATTTGTAACATGTGTATATGCTAGGTACAAAAAGGGGAATATATAGGGGCCCATTCCCTTCAAATTTATGTAAATTTTTGGTATACATAATACAAAAATAGTTTTTTTACAACTAGATACATTGTCAATTTATGACTACAAACTCCTTTGAAAAGATAGGGAGATACGATAACATATTTTTCTTCCTAAACTCAAATTCCTTGTAGTCTTGAGAACCATAAACATATTGTATATCTCCTACTAATCCCTAATACACATCCATGTCCATAATTTCCTTGATGATTTCCTTGGGGCCTTCCAAAATCTCAATCAATTCCAATTTTTCCCCATAAGAAGAGGCCCATTCAAGAAGGTTAAGCCCTCCTGTAAATTATTCCTTGGTACCCCAATGCATAGAAATTTTGGAGGTTGTGGATGGCCTGGGTACATCAATTGGATTAGAAGGGATTGGATTGGATACATTATTTGGATCAATATGGGAAATTTAATATTTCTTCAAAGGAGGAAGATATGTCATGAGAACTTCTTCATAATGGTACTTTACAAGTGGTTCTCTCAAGAATGGTAATTCTCTTATCCATCTCATCAATCCATCGAGACACTAAATTTACATCCTTTTAAGGCTCATTAATGATGCAGTGTAGATCCAAAGGTCATTATTTCACGCTCCATTACTTCTATATTGAAGAAGTCTAGTGACACGGTTATGGATTTTTTTAGTAATATTGAGCTTACGGTAGAGCCATAATTGCTTTAACTTATCAATTTTAACGTAGTCTTATGGAGAAAAAGATGATTCAACATAATTTGAAACATGGAAATGAATGGGATTATCTCAATGAGCCTTTATATCATGTCTAACCATGCAATCGGAGGACTCAAAAGTCCGATCGGATCATCTTGATATTTAATTGTCAACAACATTATGATAAAATCCTCATTTGGGCGTGAGATATTAAAAATAGATTAGAAGAATTATGAAGAATTATGAAGAATATTACTTAAAATGAGTAACACTAAATCTTTCACAGAATAGATTTGATTTGATATTGGGAAAAACATGTAAATCCATGAGAAGAAGTCAGGATTTTATAGAGTGTTGGATCTTGGAAAACCTTTTGCAAAATGTCTTATTTACATCAATTACAAAATCAGTCTGAATGTTTAGCACAAACCAAAAAAAGGGAAAAGTTGAGTGATGTTTATCAAAAATTGATCTTCTGGTTCGAATGAAAATTCACACAAAGGAAATAATTTGTTTGAATAAAAGTGTCACATTCATCCAATTCCCAATAAATATTTTCCATAAAATTAAAGTAAAAAGGTTATTCTAAAGGTGAAAGACTTCATAATCACACATAGGCTAAAATGTGACAAATAAAAAAGGACAAGGGAATTTGATAACACAATAAATGAATATCCCATGCAAGTCCACATATGTAATCGAAAAATAGAATCAAACGATGGCTATGAGAATAATATTTGCAATTGAAAGATATTTTCCTTCATTTTGCAAAGATAGAGTTCATTCCACACATTTTGGGATTTCTCGCATATTCTTTAGGGGGAAATTAAAGTGGATTCATATAAAATTTTGTATAAATATGAGGGCTTGTTCTCATATGAAAGGGGAATATTTTTATTTGATAAGTTGAAAAAGGATTACTACAACTATGTATTTTCTTGTTTTCCTTGATAGAGAGCATATGAGCTTTAATTTTTGGACTCCTTGTGTCAAGGTGGTTTCAGTTTACATCTATTAGTAAACAATGAATACATTTAATCCATGTCACCTTGCCAAGGAATTGAGAATTTGAATGAAATATACTTGACTATGATTTCTAATATGTGTTTTGGTATCCTGTATGTTGAATAAAGATTAATGAATCATAATTTTTGTTATAATATTTTTCTTCATTGCATTTATACAATTGACTAAATAAGTCCTTGGTTGTTTCATTTTTGTCATGAAATCAATATTATCTTGTATTGTTACTCTAAAATATTTGATACGGTTTTAAAATACTTATCGTAACTATCTTGTTGAGTGATTTTTGTTATGCTTAGAGTGTATTTTTGGCATATGAAAGTAAAGGCAATGAATATTTTGTTAGAATTCCTACATGAGCTTTTGTGTTGAGTGTTCTGAAGATTGTGTTGGAAATATTTGTGTTGATTTGGTATCAATGAATTAAAATATTTCTTATAAGTTTTTGTTACTTAATTTTTATTTCACTATGTTTCGTAAAAGTATGTTGAATGGGTAATTATGATATTTTGTTTCATAAAATTGACTATCATTTGTTCCCCCTTTTTCCATAAAATGAACCTATCTCACCACCCTACCATTTCTACCACATTTATAAGATTCAACCTACCATACATGTTTTCTAATCCATACATCCTTGAAAAGTTTAATACACTTAAACTCCTATGCAATGATGCATAAGAACCAAGTTCCATCACTTTGTTAACCGAGTCGAGGTACTTAGTATATTCGATATTCCCGTGACAACTCTTGTGAGTATATACTTATTTCATGGACATACTCATCTTATATTGACCCATTACTGACTAATCAAGAAGAACACCCTACATAATTTTCTTCTTCCATTCAGGTTACATCAAGGGTCCTCTCAACCTGGTTCAAGTAGGACCAAAAGCAGCAGGGTCAGGTCATCCCCTCTATACGTACATCTCGATCATCCTAAAATCCTAGTTTAAAATGGATTTTCATATACATCCTCAGCCATAAATGACATATCCTGTAACATTTGTCATACTCTAAGCTACCCACCCTGAGGAAGTGTTGTCCAGTCCCTTGGGGATATAAAATTTGGAGCCAATAATGGGTACACATATGTTGCTAAAATTATTAATGAATATTTTGTAAAAACTATCCAATCCATGGAAAATTCTTTCTTTAAACATGCACTTTTGTGAATGCCACTCCATAATTTCTCTCACCTTCTTTAGATCCATTCTCATCCTATCATGGGATATTACAAAACCCATATAGAACAACTCCTCTTTCATAAGTTACACTTCTTCAAATTCACCAACAACTTCTTTTCCTTCAACTTAATCAATACCAACCTCAAGTGTTCTAAATGTTCTTCTTTAGAATTGTTAGAGTAGGTATTTACCTTAGCTCATGTTCACCTAGGTACTTTATTTACCTTTATTGTATTTATCCTCACCCACTTATGTGTGTGGATATTTCTTTTATCTTATTTCGATATTATGAGATATTATCTAGTTGTTAGGTATAGTTCTTTCCTTGTTCTATAGTATTGACTAGTTCTTTCCTTGATCTATGGTATTGACTAGATCTTTGATGTCCAATTCTCTCCTAAATCTATGGTCTTGACTAGTTCTTTGATGACTAGTTATTTCCTTGATTCATGGCTTGATCTACGACCTTGACTAGTTCTTAGATTTTTATTCCTTGCCTATTTAAGCAAGGCCCATTCTCAATGTATTGCATTGAGTTCCATAATAATATATGATATTGCTTCTCATTTATTTGCAAAGGTTTTATGTAAATTTATTCTAGTGAATTACTTTCATCTTATTAATCATGGTGTTTGATTAGCATATGTGTTCTTGGCTTGGTACGATCTGATTATCGTTCCTTTCAAGAATGACTAAAAATTAGAATGCCATCTAAGTAAAATATAATGAACTTACTCATGAAAGGTTTCAGCACTTCATTCATAATCCTTATGAATATAGTTGGGGCATTTGAAAGTATAAATGACATGACTAGCCACTCATGTAACCTGTCATTTATTTTGAATGTGGTCTTTCATTAATATCCTTCTCTTATGTCTATTTGATTATACCCTTTCTACAAATATATCTTTATTAAGTATCTAGCTCCACTCAAACATTCCATTAAGACATCCATTCTTGTTAAAGGAAACTGGTACTTAATGGTCATTTTTGTAATTACATGTGAATCAAGTGCACTTTCTCTATTCACCTCCCTTATGGGGTACAAACACTTCTAGAACTGCACATGGGCTCAATATTTATTGAATCAATCCCTCCTTTAATAGCTCTTGAAATTTCCTCTTAATGTCCTCATTCTCCATTGGATTCAACCCATAATATTCCTTGTTTGGTAAGCTTACTCTTGGTATAAAATCCATACGATTGCTTATGTTTCTCATAGTTAATATTCTCTCTAATAACTCTTGACACATTTTTACATAGTCTTCCAACAATTTCTGAATTTCTAATGGAAGATCACTCATTTTAGTGGTTGTCACAACTTGTATGGGATTTGGAATAAATGCATAACATACCTCTTTTTCTTTTCCACCTTCATGAACTCTTTTCCTTCAACCAACATCACTTTGGGACTGTTTTCCACCTCTTCTCCTCTATCTCTCAACAAAATTGATGTGAATCTATTTCCATCCTTCATTATGGTGTAGGTGTTTACTCTCCCATCATTTACAACTCTTGTATCATCACTATGTCCTTCCTAACAATACATGACATGTATCTATGGGCATAATATCACAAAGAACATCATCCTTGTATGAAATAATTTGTAAAATTATCATATGTTACTCATTCACAAGCACTTGGTTTCCCTTAAGGAACCACAACAAAAATTATAGTGTTGCATGTTGCAATATTTTTGACCCACGCTTTTCTACCATCTTTAAAGACACCAATTTATTTGTGATATTATTGTAAAATATCACCTTACAACACTTACTTCTATATTTACAAATGGTCTAGAATAAACTTCTCTTTTGATCTAGTCCATTCACCTCCTTGGTTGGTTTTAGCAACATTCTTTTCATCAATAGAGCCTCTCTATGCTCTTTCTCTTCCATGTGTGTTAGAGACCCAACACTCTCCTCATCTCATGAGAAATATGGCTGCTAGATTTAGTCCTTATATTGTAATTTTGACGGTCTTCCAACACTCAAATGCTTTATTCCCTACATACTTGTTACACTTAAAATATTTCCCATGAAGCATATTCATTTATATCTTCCATATTCTCCTCTCCCTCTTGAGGAATAGCCTCCTATTGTGTCTAGGTTCTAATTTTGCAAGTTGTTTTCTTATCCATAATGGTTTTTCTATCCTCTTCCATCATTACCTTGTCCTCTACCTCCGAAGACCATCCTCTAACTTTCAAATTTTCTTGTTTCTTTCTTGACAGCTTATCTTCTTCCTTCAATGCACTTTGATAGGATTCTTCTATAGTCCTCAAATTAATCATGATAATATCATTTTGAATAGAAAAATGCAGCACATTTACATACCTTGCAACCTTTTCTGGGTCATCCTCAACATGTCTAGCCCATATAGTGAGCCTATAGAACTCGTCTATGTATTCCTTGATGCTCATCTCCTTTTGTCTCAAATTTTTAGCTTTCTAAATAAGATAATGTGGTAATATGAAGGCATAAAATTGGATTTCAACTTAGTCACCATCCTATCCCAAGAATTTATCATATCCTTACCTTTCATATGTCTCACAACTTGTACATGATCCCAACATATGTAAGCAAGGCCCTTTATTTTTTAGAATCAAACTTCACCTTCTTGGATTCCTCCATTACCTCATAGTCGAAATAATTTTCCATCTTATCTATATATTCAATCAACTCCTCAACATTCAAAATCCCATGGAAATAATGAGTGTCCATATTTGGCCCTCTACTCATCTTTGCAATAGCCCTAAGAAATATTATCTTAGCTAATGATATTTTTTTAATCCTCATCATTTAATCTTAAAGAATGTAAAAACCAAGCGGTGTCTAAGGCTATCTATAAAAGGGGATAAAGGAAATAATTATTTTATAGTTCTTTTCTCTAGAATTGAAAATGCTTGAAAGAAAATTCAATAACTAAAAGTGAATCTAATCTAACAAACTGAAATAAATAATTGAAAGCAAATCTGATCTATCAAAGTGAAATGAATAATTGAAAACAAATAAATGACAGTAAACAAATAAAAGTGAAGCTTCACAAACAAATAAAAATAAAGCACAAAGCAGATTTAAACAAACTAAGTAAAATAATAATGATCTATTCTAAAAACAATAAATCATCCTCCTCTTTGGGTAAAATTGGTCCCTTGATCTTCCCTCAAAGTTGGGTTACCTAAAATAAAAATAAGTTGTTGTCAAGAAACTTGAACTATAGATTTTATTAATCAGAAATGATGTTATAAAAATCATTCATCTCATACCACTACTACATTGAGTGTTTTAGAGAGATATTTATAACTCATCCCTTGGCCAATACTCCAAGATTATAGAACTACCTACCTATAATATTGGGCAAGACTTGATTTCATGTTACACTTTATAATGAGATAAATGTGGAAGGAATTTATTCAAACACTACAACTCCATATTTAACTACTTCTTCAACTTGACAAGGAGACAAATGTGGAAGAGATTTAATCAAACAATACAACTCTATATTTAACTACTACTTCTTCCACTTGACAAGAAGACAATCGGAAGAGATTTAATCAAACACTACAACTCTAGATTTAACTACTTCCCAATTACCAAGTCTACTCTTGCATGATCGAATCTTTCAACATTATAATTGTCCCGCCATATTCTCATCCTTGATTTTATGATTGTTACTGTGAATTCAATTTGAAGAATATTTTCAAACCTTTCTTTTGAGTTTAGTGCTCATTGATGTAAAATTCCACAACATTTTTAAATTTTGATTTTTGTTGAGAAATGAGGGAGATGTCATGGTTTACTAAATCTCTATTTTTTATTTACTTTCCTTCAACCTTATTCTGCTGAAACTTAAAATAAAGATATCTCCTCAATTATTGTTGTTGTGTAAAAATGGAGATATATTTTTCCTCCTAACAATAAGATGAACAAAAACTCTCTCATATTCTCATTTGAAGGTCTGTAATTTTATTTAGAGAAAATTTAGTGTTGCATGTGTGAGTCTTGTGCTTGAAAACCTTATGCTTCAAATGATGATATCTTCAAAACCATTATTTTTGTGTAAAAACAAAGAGAGGCTTTTCCTCCTAACAATAAGAGGAACAAAACCTCTCTTATATTTTCATTTGGAAGTCTACAATTTTAGTTAGATTAAATGTTGTGTTGATTCTACGAGCCCTACGCCTATGACGTGTGAGCTTGACACTTGGAAAAATGATGATATCTTCTTAACCATTATTTTTGTGTAAAAATGAGAGATATTTTTCCTCCTAGCAATAAGAGGAACAAAAACTTCTCTCATATTTTCATTTGGAAATCTATAATTTTAATTATAGCAAGTCCTACATTCGTTCTCATGAGTCATGCATTTTATGCATTATAAGTCATGTGCACTTTGTGAGTCATGTACTCTATGTATTTTGATTCTTGCACTCTATAAATTATGATTCCTACACTCTTTGTGAGTCTTCCACTCTATGTATTGTGAGTCTTGTGCTCTATGCATTATAAGTCATGCACTTTTTGTGAGTTTTACGCTCTATGCATTGTGTGTCTTGCACTAGTTTTAATACATTCTGGATATCAAATGACATGCTTACACACAATAATGAACTCTAGATTACCATAAATATTAGAAAAATGAAACATTCCGATTGCAATGGACATTTCAAAGATATATCAAATATCTTCTACATTTAATCTTAAATAAGGTATCTAATTCTTAAGACTACATCTAAATCCACTTTCTAAGAGAATGAATAGTGTTATTTTGTGTAATCGATGAGACTTATATTCATCTCATCATCAGCCTCATCCTCTTTATCCTCTACTTAAATTGTTTACACTCATTTAGCCTTATCTTCCTGGTATAGAGGATCTAGTTTCAAATTGCCTTTACTTATCAAAATGTCCTTCATGCATGTTCTAGCTTACCCTCTTCTATTTAGGTCATTTAATCTTAAAACCTACACTCATCTATGAGATTAAGTTAATTCTCTTAACTCAATATATTTGTTATGAGGATCAATTTATACAAACACTTCATTCTTCCACTGTATTTATACACTTGCTACAAATGTTGTGTATGTCCTAAAAATGTTCTCTCAATACTATTTAGATAATCTTTCTCTTACAAGAAACTATAAGAAACAAAATCATAAAATAGTTTACCTATACCTTTTGATCATGGTTCCATTTTTGTTTACTTACCTTCAACTCTTCTCTGACGTAGTTCCCTTGCCTTATATCCCCAAGTCAACTCTTACATGTAATGCCCTTACTTCACCTTTTATAGTCCATTGAAGGTTATCATGACCAACATGCTCAAAAGTTTTCTTTAGAGTCTTAGACCCCTCTTAACTCTTATGAGACCCCTATCAAACCTATACTAAGGTGTTAAGACATTCTATTTAGTCATTAACTTGGGTTTCATCATATTTCTTGAAAGGAACGATAAGAATATTGTTCCAAGCTACGATCTTAGATGATAATATCACACCACATTAGATTTGCAAGCGCAGAAGAGCTAAAATACCATATATGGAAATCCATCATAATCCATAATTCTCAATACATTACAATAGAATGACATTAATTATTCAATAAGAAAGATGTACATATAGGAGGAGGAAGTGCAACTATTACCTAAATCAGTGGTGAAGAACTCCCACTAACTGATACTGGTAGTTAAGTTAACTTTAAAAGACTAGTAAGCTAACTTCACATAACTGAAAAGATAACTCAACACAACTAGTAAGCTAACTTGACATAACTAGTACACCTAAGCAAGCTAACCCAACAAGTGTAGGGTTAACACAAGTGTAAGAATTATCCTAATAAATAAATAAAAGGATAAATAATAACCTACACTAACACCCTCCCATAAGCATATCTTAGGTGGGTGGAAAAGAAGGTGGGTCCCGGCAACAAGGCCTGATGAGGTATCCACGTACAAAAACTAAGAAAATTGGACATCACAAGGTACCCAAAACCAGTAATAACAAAGGAGAGAGGGAAAAATTCTGCTGCAAGATATCCTCAGAAGCTCGGCTCCCAAAACTCATACAATGCTGAAGAAGTGTGGTGCGCACTATGGTATGAATCCACTACTCGATCATATAACTCAAAAACAACTGACACTGGGCTTCACCAAAATAGCTCCATGCAAGGAGACTGTCAATGGAGTGATGTCGAAAGTGAAAAAAAAACACCAAACATAATTTGATCAATTGCTACAAATAGGTGTGCCATGATCTAAGAACAACCAAGGCAACAAGGTGGACACGAGATCCATATAAATAGGAGTGCCATGATCCAAGAAAAGCCAAGGTAACAAGGAAAGGACATGAAACCCAAAGAAGTAGTATCAACACCACACCCTCCCATACTACATAATGGGTAGAGTGACACTATATATCTATATGAGTTGTCAAAATCAATTACTCGAACACTGACAAACTAACATTGGGCTCCACCAGAATAGCTCCCCCACAAGAGAGACTGTCAACATGCCAAAAAGTGTCAAAAATACAAATCCAAAATATCTCAATAAACAAGAGAGATATAAATTTATACACCCATAGATACAAGAATGTAATACCCAAAAGTTTAGGACGTCGAGTTCAACCGAAATTACGTCCACATGTGATCACAACACCCTCCTGAATTTGGCACTTTATAATTGAGTCCATGCAAATATTACAATGATTAATAGTACCTTTTACATTTGAAATATGTGTATAAAATTTTCACTAATGCATAGATCTCAAAAAAATACACAATTTCAAAAAAATGATCACCTTAATCTGAGCTACAGATCAAAAGTTATGAGCTCTAGAAGGTTTTACTATTAAAAGAATATTTTTATGTTGATCTTTTTTTAAAAGGTACACATGACACCCAAATGTCCAAAGGGTAAAATAGTGCATCCACACGATACATGCTTGTGACCAAAGGATAAAAGCTTGCGCCCAAAACCTAAAATGTTCATAGTGTAAATCATTACGTCCAGAGGGTACACGCTTATAACCAATGGATAAAAGAAAGCACCCAGAGGGTGCAGATCTATGTCCAGTGGATAAAAGACTACATCCAAAACTGAAATATCCAGAGGGTAAAAGAATGGATCTGGAAGGTACACGCTTATATCCAATGGATAAAAGAATACACCCAGAGGGTACAGATCTGTGTCCAGTGGATAAAAGACTGCATCCAAAACCAAAATACCCAAAGGGTAAAAGAATGCATCCGAGAAGGTACACACTTATATCCAATGGATAAAAGAATGCACCCAAAGGGTACAGATCTACATCCAATGGATAAAAGACTGCATCCAAAACGAAAATACCCAGAGGGTAAAAGAATGTGTCCAGAAGGTACACGCTTATATCCAATGGATAAAAGAATGCACCCAGATTTGACTGTCTCAAAACATGGCAGAGTTTATAGTCGATTCTGTGGTTTTGGCACCTTCCAAATCCAATGGTACACTCCATTTTGCATAACAATGCATGCTGTAGAAAAGTGCTAACAAAATCTGAATACATGAAAAAATAAACTCTTACTTACAAAGAAAAACTTACAGATGGATATCTACATCATATATAGCTCTGATACCATGAAAGGAATGATAAGAATATTTTTCCAAGCCACAATCTCAGATGATAATATCACACCACATTATATTTGCAAAGTAGAAGAGCTAAAATACCATATATGGAAATCCATCATAATCCATAATGCTCAATACATTACAATAGAATGACATTAATTATTCAATAAGAAAGATGTACATATAGGAGGAGGGAAGTGCAACTACTACCTAAATCAGTGGTGAAGAAATCCCACTAACTAATACTGGTAGTTAAGTTAACTCCAAAAGACTAGTAAGCTAACTTCACATAACTGAAAAGCTAACTCAACACAACTAGTAAGCTAACTCCACATAACTAGTACACCTAAACAAGCTAACCCAACAATTGTAGGGATAACACAAGTGTAAGAATTATCCCAATAAATAAATAAAAGGATAAATAATAACCTATATTAACAATTCTCTCGATTGTCTATTTACTACTAGCCCTCCTTAACCATAAATTGTGTTATATATGAAACTCCCCTGATGATTTCACAATCTAATGGATTATTTTAGCACCATTTATGGGCTACTTACTCAAGTATGAAAACCAATGTGTAGTCCTTTGTACAGATATTGACTTCTTTAACTTTGTTTGAAACTTTAAGCCTTATTCTCACTAACTATCATGAAAGAGAGGTTTTAGAGTTAGTCCCATTTGAAACCTAGTTGGAACACCTTTATCATGCCTTCAACATGTTCCTTGAACATTCCTAGACCTTCACTCTCTTTTCTTTGTATGCATGCATCTAAATCTTTCTTTCTTGCACATTGTACTAGGATACAGAAACTAACCAGGGCATATTCCTAACACACATGTGAATTGAAGATTGATACTTTTCACATCACTAATAATCCCGTGGACAAAGAGGACGTCAAAATTTCATTAATTTCTGATGGGTGAATTCTTTATACAAAGATTCCCTAGTTTAGGCCCGAAAGTAAGAAAATGAGACTACATGAAATTTTGAGTTGTTTCATGGGCTAAGAAAAATTCAAGATTATCTACTCCTATTCATCCTCCTATCTAAGCTTTTACATATTTCAAAAATTCATTATCTCTTCAATGTCATGTTTCAAGCTCTTGGTCGAGAATAGGCTTCATACACATGGTCCTATATTAACCACGAGACCATGAGGAAAAGATTCTATATTCTCTACAATTTCAATCACACTACTCATTATTATTTCTCCATTTTTGTTACATCCTTTCATACATACTCCCCTTCACCAAAAATGGGTGTTTTTCTTACAATAACATGAAGGAAAACTAATATCCTATAATCATGTAACTACTACTATTTTCAACTCAACAACCTTCCAAACTTGTACATGACCAAATCATTATAAAACAAACCTGGACACACATTCACCATCATTACATAGACCTCTAAATGGCTTACATGGCATTTATTTGTCACAAACCTACTTAAATAAGTCACATTCTCCTCCATTATAGGAGTTACATACAATTTGAAATTTACAAACATGTTTAAGGAGGGAAAATACTTATGAACACATTTCTAGGCCTATGAACACACTAAACACCTAGTCCTCAATGATGCTCTACATCATCTTCACTAACATCTTCCACAAGGACTGGTCTTTGTTGTGTTGTATCCATATCATCTAAATTTTCTTAAATTTCTCTCATCATATATGTCAGGTTTGTAAATCTCAATGCTCTTATTTGATGCAAGAGAATCTCTCCCCAACATGAATTTCATCTTAAGTTATCAAATTTTGGATTTAAAAATATTCTAATAGACCTTATAAAGCCTAAATTTTACTTTTGGTGTTGTTTGTGTGAGCCTAGCATTTTCAAATTTTAAATTTTGGAGTTTCCCGCTAAAATGACAACTTGAATTTGTGAAGCCATTTTGGCTTTGTTTAGGTATCTTAGTGAGTTTTTGGTTGAAATAAGTCATCAAAATACTTAGGAGTCATGATATAAGATTAAAGTTACAAATATTAAGAATCAATGCTTTCATATGACTTCTTAATGTTGTGATTAAGTTAAAACCATGAGCTTAAGAGGTCTTAAGGGCTTCTAATTGGTTAAGAAATAACCTAAGGAGTTATAAATGGTCGTTTTTGTAACTAATTCACATTATTACGATGAATGCATTTGAATGAAGGAAGAAGAGTTAGAAGAAAACCAATAGAGTTTTTATTATTTTCATTCAATAGTACGGTGTGGAAATAATTTTATGCATAAAGTGACTAGTGGATAAAAACCTAAGCATATATCATCTCATTTGTGGATCTTATTGTTGGTAAGAATATTTTTCTTGTGGAATGGCATCAATGTTTAGTGAGTTAATGATTGAACAATCATAAAGAAACTGTAACAATTAGTTCTAAAAAAAATCCATTCAATTTTGTCAGTTTTGTGAAGTACTTGGTCTGACAAGTTAGAGTTTTTGGATAAGAATGGTGTGTATTTTTTTCATAAAAACATAGAAATATTTAATAAACCTTACAGGTGAAGGATTAAATGCTATTTTGTTCGAAGTGTCATGCAGTCTAGAAACCCCGCTTTGATGGTTAGAGCACGAGAGGTTTTGAGTTAAATTTGTGGTTGGTTAATACCTAGAGCCTTACTAACATGATAATAAGAGCATGTATGATGATACAAACTTATGATAGAATTTTGAAACTTTAGAAACAAATTTGATTGATTTTATGACCAAATTTACCTACAGGCTCTCTGTGAAACCTTCTTAGGATTTGTTCCAAAAACAAGATTTGGAGAGGCTAAACTTGGAATTTGGACTTGAAAATTTTAAGGTAGAAACTTAACATCCTAGCCTTGTATAATTTTAGCATTTCATGGTTTAAATTCATCAATAAAAACTCCATTTTACATCAAAAGGTCTAAAAACTCGTAGGAGAACATCAAAACCTAATTAGAAGCTTGAAAGAGTGAATTTGGAAAAAAAAATGTGAAATAAGGTACCTTGAAAATTTATATAATGAATATTGTCCCAAATGGGTACTCCAAAAGATGACTATTTTGTTTGAAGAGTCACTATATCAAAATTTATCCCAAAAACGAGACCTAGGAATGGCTACTAAAAGGAGTATTAAAAAAGAGAGAGAGAGTGTGGATAAAAGTGCTTTAACATTGGATTTGAGTCAATAAATTGATCGCGCACTATGAGGAGACAAATGGGTGCCAAAAACTAGTTTAATTTTTGCTATTTGTTTGTAGTTTTTTCTAACCACCAACTCACCAGAGGCATTAGACTTGAGAAGCTAGAAAGATAGTTTTGGAAAAAGTAAGACAATTTGAAGATTTCTTGTGTTTTCATCTAGTATGATTTTGTTTTGGCATTATACAAGATGTGACAACATATCTCAAGAATTTCATAAGAAAATTTGGGCTTTAGGGCTAAAAATTACATGATTGAAGGAGTTCTTGACTTGAGAAAATAACTATTTTACAAGCCTAAAGGACTATTTTGGAGTTTTTGATATTTCTAACTTAGTTATTCTGTTGAATGAGTATTGTGTTCTACATCATTTGGTATCGAATGGAGGAGATAGAAAAATTCACAAGAAATAAAGATAGAGAATAGAAACAAGAAGTGAAAAGGATATTTACAAGAAGAAGAGAAGATCATCGAATGCCACCTAAAAGGGTGGTCCAAGGAGGTTAGAGAGGGAAGACTAGGGATAATGAATGAGTTGTTATATTGAGGAATATACAATAAATGTTGGAATCATTATAAGTTTCTTAGAGAAGAGGTATGGTTTTGGATGTAGAAAGTGATAAAGAAGAAAGAAGAAGAGGTGGTAGAAGAAATAGTGCCAAAGGAAGAGGGACTAGATGTGAGCATCCTAAAAGTAGTCGTGAGAGAAATTTCTAAGCCAAAGATGAAGGTACTAGAGTATGGAGGAATATTACATCCATAAGAGTTGATAGACTTGATTGTTAAGATGGATAAGTATTTTTATTTTGAAGGCATAAATGAGGATAAATAGGTGAATTTTTCCTTTACTAAGTTTGACAGAGCATGCTACTATTTTGTGGGATTTTATATAATAAGAAAGGATGAGCATAGGAAAGGACAAAATCAGATCATGGGATAGAATGGTTGCTAAATTAAGAGGTAATTTTATTCCTTCGATTATCAAACTAGCTTGTTTAATAAGTTACAAAATTTAAGGCAAAGGGAAATGAGTGTAGTTATATTGAATAGTTTTATAAGCTAGCAATGAGATCAGGTCATATAGAAGGGGATGCTGAAGAGGTAGCTAGATATATGAATGGATTAAGGCTTAACATACATGATGAAATCAGTTTTTACCTTGAGAATGTTGGTGTGTATTATTTTCAACATCATTAGGTGAGTCATCTCACTTAGGTGAGATCGTAGGTCCATGTATCATTTAGGGGTCATTATGATATTATCTTATGCATCGGTGTGTCGGTGTATCGGTGTGTCACATGCATCATTGGGAGTTACACTTCTATTTTGGGAATATAACTCCCCCTCTCTACTTGAGTTGTCATGATTGCAGCACTGGGGGTTACTCAACACCTCCTATGTGTACACCCCATTTGATCTATCAGATAGAGGAGAGTTTTATGGCTTAACTAGGTTCTACCCATGTTTCAAATATTTACATGCACATTTGATTGATGCTCACTCCTCCCAAGATCTCTTCACACTATCGTTTGCATGTCTGTTGATGTGCACGTCGTCCCTCGTGATCCTCGCTTGTGGGTTTTAAACCCTCTTTCATGGTATCAGAGTGGATCTTGTGGATCCATGCACTCCTTGGCATTTATGTGTGTGTTTTCCGCTTCTGGCATGATATCCAAATCTCATTGTGTGTGTCATAATGGTTATTCCGATCATGCTCTACTTGCACTGACTTGGGTTTCATATCTCTTGTACGGTTGTTCATGTGATCATGGGTGTTTTTGGGGTGTTTATGGTTTTACAGCTTTTACATGCGGTCTTCAGAGGTTGCCATGTTGTTTTGTATCGGGTTTGCATTATCCGTTGCTGAGTTCATGATTGCTTCGTTCACGTGAGCTTGATTTTGGCTTGGCGTGGACCTGTGGGTTATTATTGTGATCCAGGTTTTACATTGGTTCGGTCCTCTCTACATTGGTTTGGTTTGTTATATGCTCGACTTGTGTTGGATCATGTTTTCACTGGTGTTTACCCTACCATGGGTTCTTGGACTGTAGTCTTTTTTCCGGCTCTTATTGTGTGCTTGTTACCCGTGCATCCGCCTTGGCTCCTCAGACTTACACCCCTGCTCGACCTCAAATTCTGCAACTCATTTTTTGGTTTGAGTAGACTCCTCAGCCATTGTGCATTTTTCAGCTCAAGCACTTCAAGCACCTCCCTTACACCACGTGGACACCACAATAACATTTCAACCTCTGCATTGGAAACCACTCCGGCCTAAACCTGCAACACCTCCTACATTTTCACTCAGCTCTAACTCCTTTGAGCTCAAATAGTAGCCGTTTCACTCAGCTCCAATGGTTACTCTGCATTTTCTCCTACAACATGGCTTTTTTCTCGTATTGAAAAAATTTTGAATTCTATGTTTAACTCGATTGTTGTTTGAAACCATTTTGGTTGTTGAGTTTAAACGTTTTGGTTACATGAAAAACTTTTTGGTTGTTGAGGTGCATTGAAAAACGTTTTGGTTGCTGAGGTGCATTGAAAAAATGTTTTGGTTGAAAAATGTTTTGGTTGCATTGAAAACGTTTGGATTTTACGCCTTTGGAGTGCATGCAGGTTGGATTCTCGCACTTTTTTACCGAGTGCACCATTTAAAAAAATGTTTTTTTGGTTGTTGTGTTTGATTGACTAGGTTCTCAGTCCTTCGCTAATGTTCAAACTCACCTGCAGCACCTCCAGATCTCTCCTCCACGTGGGCTCTCCTCCTTCCACCTCGCTTGCCTCTAACTCGGCACGAGACCTTTGCACGGCGGTTTTCCTCTCTCTTGTCATACAAACCTCCTCCTTATGTGGTATTGACTCCTCCATAATGTGGGCCCTATCCCTTTTATAATTGTTTATAGGTTGAAACAATCCCTATTTTAATGTTTTGAGGCAAAAACATTCATTATTGGCATTGTAATATTTTTTGGTACCTATTTTGCTTGCATTATGTCTTTCGTACGCATGTCGAAGACGAAGGGTGAGGTTCGGGGTTGGAAGGAGGCTAACCCCCCTCACAAGAAAAACAAACCATGCCTAAAATTTGATTATGTTTCCAAGGAGTACCCACACGACACCCTTCCATCCATTTCAGGCACTTTTTTAATGCGTTTGCAACATTTATTAGCATTTTCCATCAGTTGTGGGAATCGTAATAATGCTATAACGTTTCACTCGCAGCTCATTTTTTAACACTTCTCTAGTCAAAGTTGCATGATTTTTCACACTTTACATGATGGTATTGTCATATTTGTAAATGTACTACTTTATAAAGTGCCACATTCTTGGGGGTTGACTAGTACTCTTGGATTTTTGGATGCATTATCGGCCGAGTTCGATGTCTTGCTTTTGTTGACCTTGCACTTTTGATTCTACATCATGGAGAGTGCTCTTTCTAGACTTGAACATGGTAGGATCACCTTACACCTCCACCACTTCTCACCAGGAGAGGGAACTATTCAGCTTGGCGTGCTTCCAAGGAACATTACTTCGCCCACGAGGGTCTTTTACCCTTCTTTCTTGGGCCAGTTCCTGCACCTAATGATCATCGTCATCTGGAGGACTTCCTTGACACTTATGACCATGTCTTTGGTCACATGATGATGTAGTTCTCTTGATCTCTCTCTGGTTTCACGCGCAGACTCGAGATCCACCTCACCATGTCCGGAGCATTCTTGCCTCCCTCTATAGAGACCCTTCACATATTTCCACCATTGTTGTTGCTGTTGATTCAGTTGTCTCCTCTATTTCTTCATGTGATGACAGTTCCATTGACACAGACTCGCTTGGTTCTACTTCTGATGATGAGGATTGTGCATCCAGTTCTGATGTCGAGAGTACTACAGAGGACTCTTCTCCTCTTTCTCTCACTATTCTAGAGAGTGTTGACACATCCCACATCTCATCAGATATCGAGCAGTCTCCTACTCAGCCTTATACCGTCATCACACCTACCTCTTTTCCACTTCCTGTGTGTGAGGCCCCTTTCACTCCTCTACCTTCATTAGATGACTCATACCTATCTGACATCGCTCTTCTATTTCTTGAGCCCCCTTATTGGAATGAGTATCTACTTGACCTTAGTCATCTTTTCACAGAGTCTACTTGTGATGCACTACAGGTCCCTCATCCATCTACAGGTGTTTCACAGGAGTTCATCATCTCTCTTGTTGGGATTTCCCCTTCCAAGAATCATGTCACTTCCACATTTCCAGAGACCTTCATTAATCCACCCTCAGTTTTGGATCCCTTTTTTGTTGTGGAGGATGTTTTGTTCCCTTCACATCAATTGGAAATCCTTTCTACGGGTGTTCCTCTTTTTTACTCTCGCAGGTTCTACGCATGTGGCATTACCTTCAGTTCCTTCGCACTCGCTCGCTAGACCTATGTCACACTTTGGTGGACTAGACTCAAAGTTCTTCTTGTTGCTGCCTTCGGTTTCCTTTCCAGAGTGGGCAGACTTCTAGCACTCCATTTCTATCCTTCCTAAGGGTAGACACACAGTTCGGTGTGGGTGGCTTTTCTTCAATCCATAGGTAGAGGATCTCGTCATCAAAATTCTTTTGGGAGACCTCCTAAATCTGCAGAGTTCAGATCCATCCATGGCATCTTTTGCATTCCTCTCGCCTCCCTCTTCTTCTCTCTTCTTCTTCTTTCTGAGAGATTGCCTCTTTGTACATGGGTATCTTTTCGTGCTCGCCTATAGTCATTGGGACCCATCTTTGGAATCTTTCTTAGATTAGAGAGTGTTTTGTTCTCTTATGGTGGATGTTTTTCCCACTAGGTTTTCCTTCACTGCTTGGGACCTTTTTCTTGTACGTGGGTACCTCATCAAGCTTTGTGTCGAGGACCCATTTCTTGTTTTTGACTTACCACCTCATCCTAAGTTATGATGAAGGGGGGTGTTGGTGTGTATTATTTTCCACATCATTAGGTGAGTCATCTCACTTAGGTGAGATCGTAGGTCCACGTGTCATTTAGGGGTCATTATGAGATTCTCTTATGCGTCAGTGTGTCATATGCGTCATTGGGAGTTACACTTCTATTCTAGGAATGTAACTCCCCCTCTCTACTTGAGTTATCATGATTGCAGCACTGGGGGTTACTCAACACCTCCTATATGTACACCCCATTTGATCTATGAGATAGAGGAGAGTTTTATGGCTTAACCAGGTTCTGCCCGTGTTTCAAATATTTGCATGCACATTCGGTTGATGCTTGCTCCTCCAGATCTCTTCACACTACCGTTCACACATCCGTTGATGTGCATGTCATCCCTCATGATCCTTGCTTGCAGGTTTTAAACCCTCTTTCAGAGAATAGTGGAAGAAGCATACCAAGTAGTCTTGAAAGCATAAGAAAATTTGTCTATAAAAAACACAATATTTCAGATGCAGAGGATAGTCGTCAAATAGAGGACAACAACATCAAACTCATGACGAAGAGGAAAGTAGTTCACAATCACAAAACACACTAAGAGATGGTTATTCCTATAGAGGGAGAGGTATTTTTGGAAGAGGAAGAGCTAAGTTTGTAGGTACATGTTTTAAATGTGAAAATTTTGTTGGTCATAAATCCTTTAAATTTCTAGAGAATCCTCAAGAAAGTAGTAATAGAGTGAGTGATGTTTCACCGTTGTCTTTATGTTTTGGATGAAATAGATAAGGGTGTGGGCCAAGGAGGAATACCTGTTAGGATGGTCAATTAAATGTTCTTGTGTGTGTTTTAACTTCTTGATCCAATGTTGGCTGTGAGAGCTTCCTTTTGGCTAGGAGGAACTACCTTAAATACACAAAAAGAGGATTAAATAATAGATTTCAGTGGGATGCCTAGCGTGAGTGTGTGCTAGATCCAAGAAGTGTGATACTTCCTCGGTGGTAGTCAACCCACTATTTAATACAATTTAATGCAAGAAATAACGTAAGTAAATAGAATCCTACTATAATTGATATGATTTAGGTATCTCATCCAAATACAATAAGCAAATCTAACATAACAGGCTAGGCTATGATCAGATATGGAGGTGGGGTAGTTGGTCATGGTTCTGGTACTGGTTAGGGTCATGTTCGGGTCACTTAGGTGGCTTGGGTGAATATTATTAGGTTTTATTATTGATAGGATGGCCAAAACACAGAGAATGGTATCGATCGGATATAACTAATGAAGGTTTAGGGGAATTGACGACGGTCATGGGTAACCGTCGTCAGTATAGTCGGATGATAGGAACTCAATAAGATCTAATTATGGAAATTGGTCTGAGGTTAGACAGAGATGAAAAGGGGAATGGTGAGGTTTGTGGGGATCTTAGGAACACTCAGAGATGTATAAAGGTTGTGTATAGATGATCTAATAGTATGGTGGTGTAGGGTTGAGTTTGCTAGAAGGTGAATGGTGGAGAGTGGAGATGCTAGTAGAAAATGATAATAGAGATGGAAAAAACTTTAAAAAAATAGAATAAGGATGGAATGGCACATGTGATACATGCACTTACCGATGTCACAAGTCCAATGGCTAGGTGGTGGTGATGATTGATCGGTGGGATGGAGCTTAGTGCCACGGCGGTGCTTCCCAAATGCTACCGTGAGAGCGATACCTTTGGATCTGTCTTGATGTTGGCTATGGCTTCCTAGATGTGTGAAAGAGCTCTAGTTCTTTCTTTCATGTAGATCTCCTCTTGCTTCAAAACTTGAGAATGTGTCCAACCTCCAAACTAGGTAACCAAAATGGTTATATGGTAACCAACGATAGTTTGAGTTGACCTGTCAATTTTGGGAGGAACGGCATCGGTTAAGGTGGGATTCCCTACGTTTACTAAAAATGACATATCTTGGCAATCATTTGGGTCAGGTCTGTCCATTTATCACGGGTCAAAATGGACGTTATCTTTTAATGCACGGGAATGTGGTTAGAGGAATAATAGGCATTGATTTTTAGGGTTGAACTAAGTCTTAGTTAGCTATGGTGAGTGGATAGATACTAAAAATAGGTTTATAATGAGGTGTCTAGGTGAGGGGTGGGGTGAGGTGTCTCGATGAGGTGGAGGAAAGAGGTAAAAGATTCATGTTCATTAAAATATAAATATTGACCTATCTTTAATATGTGTGGGTCATCCGAGTGTTAATGTTGATTTCAATAGTTGATTCATTCAACATGGTTTGTGTCTAGAGGGTAACGATGGTGAATATAAGAGTCTTCCACACAAAGGTAGGTGAGGATGGACTCATCATCCTGACATTGAATGACGTTAATAGAATGTGTATCATAATCGATCATGTCAAGATACAAGAAGGGGAGAGAATAGGGAGCCTCACCATCGCATTGATAAGTCAGAGGTCCTAGGGAAATTGTGTTTAAAAAAAAAAAAAGTTAGGAGGAATAGATTCGGGATCTATGGACTCCATGGGTGAATGAGGTGGAGAAGGTTTTCTTCCTCAATGAGGTTGACATAAGCCTTCTTGGGAGGTGGTTCAGAAAATCCAATGCCACTACGGTCATTATGTTTTTGAGTGGTACAGGAAATGACAGTATGGCGGCCTTGTTCATAAAAAACCAAATCCAAAGCCTTTCCTCACGTAACAGTGGAGGAAATTATGGGCAAAGCGGTGGTTAGTGAGGGATTGTAGGTCGATGATGAAAATGGTCGAGTTTGAGATGGAGGTTTGGGTGAATTAATGGCAATATCAAGTCCCCCATATGTTAGATTAGTGTGAAGATGGGGAGGACCATAAGTTAAAACCTCACCTATGCGGTAGTCATAACTAGGGTGTTGGCGCAGCTCACATGCTCTTGCAGAGTGAGGAATGTTTCAATATTATATAGGTGATGCTCCAGAGTGAGGCATTGAAAAACACCTTCTAAGTGATTAGTTTTCGATATGTGGGTAGCTGGGATAGACGACTTGCCAAATGATTGGGAAGTAGGTGAGTCAACTATAGAAAGGTTGTGGTGGTAGTAGGAATAGCAGGTTTAGATGTGGTAGAGTTGCAGCAGCATTACTTGGGTGGGATTGTGGGTGAAGGTAAAGTGGGGGTAGTGGCGAAGCCTTGTTCGCTAAAATCACATCGTTGGGCTAGAACAACATGTTATAGGTCCGTAATGGTGATGGGTCATCGGGGATGGTTTAGTTATGTCCTTCATGCTTGAATTTGACACAACGGTGTAAGGTTGAAGGACACAACCCATGACACAAATCTAGGGTTTGCCAAGAAATAGGTTATCTTGGAATTATCCCTCTAAGACAGAATAATTTTGGAATAATGTGAGTGCCTATGCAAACATGAAGGATAATAGTGCCAAGGGTGGAGGTGATGGTGTCGTTGAATGAGCATAGCATAACTAGGTTATTATACATACAGATTAGAAGGGATATGCATTTGATTGTATGCATGGGAGGATATGATGTTAATGCTAACACCACCATCAATCATGATGCGTCGTATGCGTATGTTATCGATATAGATAGAAATGAATAGGGTGGGATCAAGGTCATCTGACTAGAGAGGTATAATCTCCTCTTCAGAGAAGCTGAGGGTGGTGACTTGAGGAGTGGTCATGGGGGTAGGAGGAGCTGATTTTTTAGTGAGGCCACTCGTGTGGGGTCATTGGGAAAAACTTCAATGGATTGTAAAACCTTGATAAGGGCTTTTCTATGGGATTCGAAAGTTTGGACGAGATCATACAAAGACATATTTAGAGGAGACTGATGTAATTCCTTTATCATCGCACGATGGGTGAACTTGATGGGAGATAGGGTATGTAGGTCCGCGGATGGTGATTTTAGGAATGGGTGTACATGGTATATTGGGTATAGGGTTGGTTGATGGGTTAGTTTCTTTCTCTTTTCCCTTGTGTTTCTAAGGGCATGTAGCGACATGAACCATATTAATCTGAGGGAGGGGAAAATGGAGAAGGTGTAGGATGAGTGGTGTAATGGCATGATGGGAAGAAACCTACCGAGGGATAAAATACTTGTGAAGTGAGTTGGGCGCAACGACATTTGGGTGGTGATTTGGCTAATTCTCTAATACGGACCATGTTGATCTCAAATTTTGGAGGTGGGTAAAATGGTTATGGGGGTGGAGATACTGGCTTGAGAATCATTAAAGGATGATGATGTGTGGTGACAGGTGAAGGTGGAGCATGGTCCTCATCAAGAAGATTGTCATCATCAAAATTTTGTTCAGGAGGAAAAATTTGGAGAAGAACGGTCTTCAAAGCCTTACAATTTTCAACATCATGTCCTAGCACATGATGATAGGCACAAATATTGGTTTCATCAAACTCTTTTGGTTTGGGCTTGAGAGGATCGTAAGGTCGAAGTGGTGGTAATGTGATGAAAAAGGTTTCTAAAAGATTAGTTAAAATGTTGGCATAGGACCCCGCTAATGAGATCACAATGGGAAGTGAGGGTGGGTTTGGGTACAAAAAGTTATTGATTGTGAGGGAAGAGGCTTTATAGGATGGGGAATGGGTCGGTCCACTAGTTTGGTACGTGGAGTGGTCTTAGGTTTTTTTGGCATCTACTTGGGTAAAGATCGGGTAGAAGAGTTGGCGATGGAAGGTTTGGTTGATTTAACTACCTTCCCGGAGGGTAGCGGATTTTTATCTTTGGGTAAAGGTGACATGGGGGTATGAGATGCAGAAAATAAATCAGATAGTGAAAGAGAGTGGGTTACCCATGGGGGCAACTAAGTTGTGGTGGAAGTGGTTGGTAGAGGTAGGGTAGGTAGCAGTGGTTGAAGTCGTATAGGCAAGGTTGGGGTTATAGTAGCTAGTGGAGGTATGGGGGTAAGAAGTGTACGGGTGAGGGTGAGGAAGTGTGGTTTTTAGGTGAATGGGGTGTAATAAAGGCTCATGAGGCAGGAGTAGGTTGTTTAGTCTTTGATTGGCCTTGGATATGAGATTGTTTGGTCAAGGTTGATGGGTGAGGCCCTAGGATGGACAGAAGGGGGGAAGGTGACAAAGGTGTGGTAGGCGAGACTAGTGTACATGGCCTAGAAGGTTGGGTTTTCCTTTACATGGGAGGCTAATCTTGGTATGGACTTGGGAAGACATGGATAAGTCCAATTTGACAGGTGGGTGAGTAAGGCTTGATGTCGCATAACACCCAAAGTAGTGATGGGTCTAGATACGGGTGGGGGGATAAGTGTGGGTAGGTTTTTAGGTTTGGGAATAGTTGTAGTGATGGGTAGAATTTTGATGGAGGTAGGGATGATGAAGAGGAATTCATTTCAATTGGCATGGTCAGTGTAGTTTTGGTTTCCAAAAATACCTTTGGGTAGATCATGGAAGTATCTTCAAGAAACATTTGCATTTGGGTCGAAATGGGGAGCTGAAGATGTCCCTAGAGCATGGAATGATCAACGTAATCCAAATGATCGACCAACCGTGAAAACGAGACTATTGAAGAAGAGGATGGAATAGGTTAGGTGGAAATCCCTATAAAATATGTCTGTGAGACAGGGAATTGGATGGCCTCAGATTTTGTAGGTAAGAGAGTTGAGATCATGTCAATAGGGTTCTAGGATGCTAGGGGAGAACTATCCCTGATAGGTAGTGACATGTCTGAAGAATCTCCCATGGGTAGGAGAGATAATAGGTTGGGTGAGGTAGGCTTCTCTCTTGGTGGAGGAGAAGGTGATGATGATTCTCTTGTGGATGGGAGAATAACAAGTGTTGATGGTTCAGAAGGTTGGGAAGCAGACAATAACACGACATTGGTGGAAAGTGTGGGTTCCTCTAGAAGAGCAAGGGGAGATGAGGGGGAATCCTCTATGGGTGGAGGAGTAGAAGAGGTATGCTCCTCTATGGGTGGAGGAGCTCGTGCCAAGATTTCCTCAATAGATGAAGTAGGTCGGTTTTGAGGAACAGTTGGCATGATATCAAAAACTATGTGAACCTCATAGATGTTTCGTCGCTAGATGAAGGTTCACTATTTTTATTAGATGATGGTTTATGATTAGGGAATGGATTTTTGAAGATGTGTAAATTCTGATTTTCTAGCGCATTCGGGTTGTCTATGACAAGGTCTCCATTTTCTATCATCTCTTGAACAATTTTTTTAAAATTTATGCAGTTACCATCACTATGTCCTTTAACATGATGATAATTATAGTATTCATGCTCTTTATACCATGCGAGCATAGGACAAACATGAGTCAAAACCTATATGAGGTTTTATGGGAGGAAGTGTAATGGCTCCAGCTTTAAGAATTTTTTCCAAGACCAAAGAATAGGGCTCTTCGATCGAAGTGTACTTCCGCTACTCCCACTAGAGCTGAAAATCCTAGACAGGAGAAAGATTAGAAGAAGGTTGAGCTTGATTAGAAGGATGAGGTGGACCCACCTTGAGGACTACCACATTGGCAGATCCTTTGGGCTTTGAATATTTATTTTGGGGTTTTGAAGATGAAGAAGAATCGTTGGATTTGAATGGGATGTTCTTGTTCTGTAATTGGATTTCCTTTTTGTCAATGGCACAAATTTCTAGTTTTCGGGCCATGGTGAATGCTTCATCAAAGGTTCAGAAGGTTTGGGATTACAAAGTTGGTGGGATGTTTTTGGCACAAGCTCTAGTGAAAAAATCAATAAGTTTAGTCTAAGGTAGTTGGAACTTTAATTTCTTAATAAGACTCTGCCGGTGGGCAATGAAATCTACAATAGATTCGTCTTCATACTGTCGGGTTGAATAGAGATATGTCATGGTGACTTTATTGGTAAAATTGATTGAAAAATGATCTAAGAAAGCTTGGGCTACTTGATTAAAGGAATAAATTGAATTTCGAGGTAGTCCACTATACCAATCCAATGTTGTTCCTATCAAAGACATTGGAAAAGTTTGTAGGAGTAAAGTGTCATCGTGGGCATTAGGTAACACCCATGTTTGAATGACTGCAAGTGTTGTTGCAGGTCTTCTTTACTATTGAAGTGATTGAATTTAGGCATTTCCCAATGTATAGGGTAGGGACGAATGGGAATAGATGGATGGATAGGCTCGTTATAGATTTCATCATATGTTAAAGAATTACGAGAGCCAGAAATAGATGCTTCTAAGGTCTGCATCTTCTCCATCATCATTTTAATGAGGTCATTAGTAGGTTGGGATGAATGGGTGCCCCTACGAAAAAGGGGGTTGATGCTGAATGTATGAAGTGGGTGGTATGTTGGTGTATGGTGGCGCTAAGTATGAGAACTATGTAGGAGGAATAGATGTAGGTGGCACATAGCCAGCATAAGCGATAGATGAGGTTGGGGGTTGTTGGTAGTATGTGTAAGCGGGTGGGGTAGTCATAACAACTCTAGTGGTAATTGGGGGTAAGGATTGTGGGATAGAAAGGATGAGGTTTTGGAAAGGGGTGTAAGTTACTAACTGGAGGTGGTTGCGATGCAATGGGTATATGTGAAATGGTAGGTGCAGATGAATCTATACTCATAGCGGTTGTTAGAGGGACAATCAATGCCGCGGGCATGATCAATGACATAGATGTTGTAGATATAATAGCTATGGGATTTAGCTATGACACCACAGATGATAAAGTAGATGATGGTAGTGTTGAACCGGTACTAGTTGACACGTAGTGGGGGCTAGAGTAGGAGGGATAGAGATAAGCATGCCAAATATCAACTGTCCTGAGGAATCCTGGGTGGAAGAATGAGCAAGGTACTAATGGAGGGCAGCAAGATTCTGGTCGAGGAGTCTCACAAACTCCTCATCACTGGTAGCGATGGGGATAAGTTGCACCAGATCCATATGTGATAGAATGGATGGCATAGATGGACTAGGTGGGAGTGGTTGACGATTGGTGTGAAATACGAAGGCATTAGTTTGGCTACGAGTCATCACCATGTGAATCAACGAATACTGTGTGAATCGTACTCTATAAATGACAATGGGAACAACATATATGGGACAAAATAGATATTGAGAGGAAAATTGTTTAAATATTTTGATCAAAATCAAAACAGGGTGATCGATTCCGGTTTCAAGAACCGATGTCATTCACAGGGATGACCAATGATGGTTACTGTGAAGAATAATAGTTTTAGCAAATAAAGCAGAAATTGGTGACTGTTAGATAGGGAGACTGTATTGGAGGACTATGATTAGAATACAAAGAGTATGGTGACACACAGAAAAATTTAGATAGAAAATAAGGTGAGATGAATGTTCTCTAGGTAAACTGACCATGTAGAACAAGGAACTCGACATCAAGTTAGGTAAGCGATGCCGAGTTAGATGTAAACCGACAACGGTCGTAGGACCAATGCCTAAGTATCTTGTAAAATCGAAGAATGAAGAAAACGAGGTGTTGTGAATTTAGATTGTATGAAGAATCAACCCAGAAGCTTGGGTATGATAGGATGAGGCCCTGACACACTTAAAGAAAGTTAGAATACTCCAACTATGATGGTAGAGTGTGAAAGGAAAAATAAATATGAAGAAAATGTATCCTCTCACCTCAAAATACAAGTCAAGCACAAAGCTATGAAAACATGCAAATCCTAAAAGTGAATTTTATATTTGTTGTAGCTTATGCTATTTATGACTGACACGTGAATTTAGAACAGAGTTTTTGGTTGGGAAGGCATCCTACGAAAAATGAAATCTAAAGGGTGAGGTTTCAAGTTATGTTATGGCAGGGGCGGTCCTTCCTCTGATGGGGTACTGGATAGAGATAATTCAGCTGGGGATTACCTGTCAATCCTCTGATCATGTGATCGTTGACAGGAATTCCTGGTAAGATGTCATTTAAGGTGTGTATATTCAAATTTTTGTGTAGTTTGGCAAGAGAGAGAGAGAGAAGCAACAACTTTTACGATTCAATTGTGTCAACCATCAGTTGGGCATGACTTCCAGCGTATAGGTTGCCCTCATTTTTAATGTGAGTTATAATGCACAAAATCGAATGCAATGCAAGTGTTTTAAAACCCAAATCAAAATATGATATTCGATGTAGCAAATGATGAACAAGAAGAGGGATGCTTTTTCACTAATGCAATGTAAGAAAGAAGAAGTGGTTCATTTTAAGCCCCAAATGACAAATGTCATTTAGACAATTAGAAGAAAGGAATATTACCAAGGAGAAGATTAAATGTGTAATTTTTGAAATGAAAGAAACACACAAAAATATTTTCCCTATATGAAGAAAATGCAATGAACCCAAGAGAGGGTCCCATCGGGTGTGCCAAAATGTTTCACTATTTTCTTTAAGTTTTTGGATAAAATAGATAAGGGTGTGGGCCAAGGAGGAATACCTATTGTAATGGTTGGCTAAAGGTTTTTACACACGTTCTGACTTCTTGATCCAATGTTGGCTATGAGAGCTTCCTTTTGGCTAGGAGGAACTACCTGAAATACACAACAAGACCACAAAAAGAGGATTAAATAATATATGTCAGTGGGCTACCTAGTGTGTGCTAGATCTAGGAAGTGTGATACTTCCTCAGTGGCATTCAACCCACTATTTAATACAATTTAATGTAAGAAATAATATAAGTAAATAGAATCCTACTATAATTGATATGATTTAGGTATCTCATCCAAATATAATAAGAAAATATAACATAACATGCTAGGCTATGATCAGATCTAGAGGTGGGGTAGTTGGTCAGGGTTTTGGTACTGGTTAGGGTCGGGTTCTGGGTCACTTAGGTTGCTTGGGTGAAGATTCTTAGGTTATGTTATTAATAGGATGGTCAAAACACATAGACTAATATTAGTCAGATATAACTGATGATGGTTTAGAGGGAACCAACGACGGTCATGGGTACCCGGCATTGGTACAACGATCGGGATGATAGGCACTAAATAAAGATCTCGATTGTGGAAATTGGTCTAAGGTTAGACAAGGATAGAAAGGGGAATGGTGAGGTCCATGGGGATCTTAGGAACACTCAGAGATATATGAAGTTCATGTATAGATGATCTAATGGTATGGTGGTGTAGGGTTGAGTTTCATTGGAAGGTGAATGGTGGAGAGTGGAGATGCTAGTAGAAAATGATAACAGAGATGACAAAAACCTTTAAAAAATAGAATAAGGATGGAATGACACAGGTGATAAATGCACTTATTGATGTTGCAGGTCCAATGGCTGGGTGGTGGTGATGATTGATCGAGTGGGATGGAGCTTGGTGTTGCGGCGGTGCTTCCTGAAATGCTACCGTGAGAGCGATACCTCTAGATCTGTCTCAATGTTTACTATGGCTGCATGGATGTGCGAATAGCTCTAGTTCTTGCTTGCATGCATATCTCCTATTGCTTCAAAACTTGAGAATGTGTCTAACCTCAAAAAAAGGTTACCAAAATGGTTACATGGTAACTCACGATGGTTTGCATTGACCGTCGGTTTTGGGATGACCGGCGTCGATTAAGGTGAGATTCCCTAGGTTTACTAAAAATGACAGATCTTAGCAATAATTTGGGACATGTCTATCCATTTATTGCAGGTCTCAAAATGGACATTATCTTTTAATGCGTGGGAATGTGGTTAGAGGAATAATAGGCATTAATTTTTAGTTTGTAACTAAGTCTTAGTTAGTTATGGTGAGTGGATAGATACTAAAAATAGGTTTATAATGAGGTGTTTAGGTGAGGTGGTGGGGTGAGGTGTGTCGGTGAGGTGAAAATTGGTTTAATTAAGATAATTAAATAATGAATATTGTGAGGATGGGTATTAATTGAATTAAAGTGATTAAATTAATATTAATGTGGGATATAAGGGTCTTTGTTAGGTGAATGTCTTTAAGTTGGCTATTCGAAAGGGAACCAAGGGGTGTGTGACCCAATTTTTTTGTCTACAAGTGAATCTAGAAATCAGATTGCACATGTTGACGAATAAGAAGGTGTGGCATCACCATCACTTGTAGAAGAACCAGAGACAAGAGAATCAATGATGATGAGAAGGGTGCTGATGAATTCAAGCAAAGAAAAAAAAGAACCAACTTAGAGGAGGACCTTATTCAGGACAATGTGCAAATATAAATTTAAATGTTGTAAAATTATTGTTGATAATGGTAGCATAGATAATATAGTTTCTTCTGAAATGGCTGAAAAGATAAAACTAAAAATAATGGTGCATCCTAAGCCTTACAAGGTATATTGGGTTCAAAAGAATCATCAAACGTTGGTTAGTGATAAATGTCATGTTAGTTTTCAGGTTGGAAGGTATAGAGATGAAGTTCTTTTTATGTGATGCCTATGGATTCTTGTCATCTCTTGTTAGGAAGGTTGTGGTAGTTTTATAGGAAGGTTATTCATAATGGACGGGCTAACACTTATACTCTTGTGAAAGATAGAGTCAACTATACATTAAATCCACTGAAAGATAGCCAAACATGGACTGAAAACTATCCCAGAGTGATGTTAATGAGCATGAAAACATACTTTCAGCAGAGGAATGAAGATGGTCTTGAAACCATGAAAGGTACATCTCATAGAGAATATGGAATGATGGAAGGTATAGTAGGTACAATCAAGAAACTATGGAAGTGGTTAAGTGGAGAGGAAGAGTATCAAGATAAATTATAAAGAAGAGTGAGAAAGAAGGATTGGGTAAGTGGATCTACTTACCACATGAAGGAAGAAGACAAAGGTGAGCTCTTAGGAGCACAAGAGATAAGTAAGAATGAAAAAAACTCGAGATCATAATGAGGGTTTTATATTTTTACAAATATGTTATTGTTTTTGTATTTTTGAAGTGCTTAGCTATGTATAAAAAGAGGGTTGGCATTGGGATACCCAAGGATAAACTTCAAAAGAGGTGGATTAATGGGTGGAGAAGGTGCAGTGGGCTCATCCCATTCAATTTCATTTATATCTCGATAATATCTTGTATAACATGTCAAAGCTTGTTACATTGATCGTGAGGTGCCCAATACAACCATGATAGTCGAATAAGCATTAGCCTTCAAAATCATACTTTAATTCCTTCTCGCATGAAACTTATAGCTAGATCTAGGACCAATTATACATATTGGGACACATGGTATAAAAGAGACCTGAACTACCCCCATACTCTCCCCATGTGTGCACGCATGATGAGAAGAAATTGAATAGAACTAACATGTGTTGAAATGTAGTCGAGATAAGATACCCCTCTCCCCAATATCCCTAAACTTGAAACTAAAACTAAGTGTTGTGTATAATAAGGAATGAAACCTTTCATGCCCCTTAAAATTGATCTAAACCTGAGTAATTTGAATCTTTAATTGTGCCAAAAACATGTTCCCTGTAGTTGAGAATTTGAAATTTCTCGGAAGGTTGTTATAACTATCACTAGGTTAAAACCGTAGAAATAAGTCAAAAAAAAATTATACGATCCTGATCGTCTTTATACATTTTTTACCATAAGTTTGTTTTTTTAAGTTTGTGTGTTTGATATTGTTTCTAAGTGAATTTTCCTATTCTTTGTTATTTCTAAGCCTATTATTATGTATGTGTCATTGTAGGTATAAAATATACGGATGAATGCACACTCTTGTAACTCGCATGTGATAAAGAGTTTGAGCCCATAACTCAAAATAATATATGTGTAACTATGTATAATAAGTCTAATGAGATGCATGTAAAACACATTAAGGGATTATATGGTGGAGACAAAGAAGAACCTATATCTACAAAGAGGATGAACATGGTGTGTTGAGGTCCAAGCAATTAAATTAATATTGCAAATTTAATACTAAAAATTATGCAATAAATAACATAATAAAATAACACACTAGAAATATAACTCATATTTATGTGGAAAACCTCATACGAGATTTTTTTTAAAAAAAACACAGTGAAAAATATAGATTTCCATTATCCAAGAAACATTAATATTTACAATCTAGTAATCCTTCTTCACTCACTTCTCTCCACATTTCAATATTCTAGTTGAATTAATTTATTAGGCCCCAAGATCCCTATTTAAGTGGGTTTATGGGTATGTCTTCTTGTGAAGCACCCCTCTACTTAATAAATTGATTTTAATAATCAATTAAAACATAACCTAAAGTTTATATTAAATAAATAAAAATATTACATATTTTTATTTATTTAATTATAAACTAAAATTTATAACATTATAAGAACACTTAATAGGGGATTAATGTTAGAATAAAAATGGATTGAGAGGGGGTGAATCAATCCTTATAATCATTTAAATTCAGATTTCATATTTTCTCATTCAAAACTCATAAACATTTAACCATCCATTAATTTGTGCACACAACAAATAATCACATGTGCGAGAAACATAAGCAAGATATCAACAAAAGATACAAGATATAGATGGGAAACTCTTAAGGGGAAGAAAACTCATTAAACCGAAATCTTATATTGATATGTTTCAAAATTTAGTGAGGCACTAACCCCACAAGGAGCACCAACCCCTAGTTTATTAGAGTTATAACCCTACAAGGAGCATCAACCCCTAATTTTGTGAAGCACCAACTCCACAAAAAGGCTACAACCCCCAAGATAATCAAGCACCCACTCAACTACCTTATGATGATATGATCTTTGATTTTTTTGGCCACAACTGATGGATACAATTTATTCATCTCGCACTTCTTCAAACTCTCATTCAAACCCTAGGTGTCCAATCTCTCACTTACAATCACTTTCTTTAATTTTTAACCTTCAAACACATGCACATATCCTTTCTAATCTTATTTTACCTTTAACAAACCTAATTCAACCTAAATTCACAATTCAATACCTGTAAATCTCTCTCACCTAGGTCACACTTCTTGCACACACACAACTATCTTGCAAAAGCACCCAAAACAATACTTTTATAAGCTTCTCTTGATTTAAAATTCAAGAACAAACCTTTTACCTCCTTTGTAATGACCCATGCATCATAAAAATCCTAAATTCAAACTATAATAGTCACAAGTGACCCAAGTAGGTCGGCCTAGCTAAAAACCTCATTACATGTGCCAAAAATGGCTCAAAACCCCATGGGCACAAAGATAAAAATTCCCTTACATCAAAACCATACTTATTCATGACCCATAAATCATTACACATGCTTAAAATAAAATTTAACATTCATAAATGGTCACAATTTATCTCAACCAATCAAATTATTTCATTTAATGGGCCCAATACTCTTTGTTTATCTCAAAATTATTGTTTCCTACACCCTTCAGCACCCTGGAAACTTCATTATGCCACAAAATCACTTCAAATAAACCAAAACATGCCATATTACCAGTTTATGTAAATTACCAAAAAAACTTATAACACTTCTAACCAAGTTAGAATCCTTTAAACAATCATCTTCTCAAACCATATCAACTTTTGTCTTGAAAAATCAACATGTCTAGATAGTTGTTTTCAAAGCTCAACTGATAAAACAATTTCTAGGAAAAATAAATACATATCAATGGATTCATTGGATTCAAAATTCATCCCTATTCACATTCCAGGTGATATAAATCATCACCTAATCCATATCATGCTTCAAAAACTCAAAACTTACAGAAGATCATATCATATCATGCATTGCTAAAAAGCTTCTTGTCCAAAGACTGATCTAGAAACCACATCAAATCTCATCCTCATGTTACAAACCTCATATAAATGTAAATATATCTGAATCCTCTTTCCAAAACAACTTTAATAATATCCAAACTCCACCTATAGCTCCAGATATGCTCACTTTATTGAACACTATTTTTTATGGCCTCAAAGCGCCCTTTGACTGACAACCTAAATGGAGCTCATTTGACCATATACCTACATTAACATGTTTTGAAACATATTTTTACATCAATATAAACTCAAATACATTCCATAATTTCAGTTTATCATGCAAATCCTTTGGTCAACCTTATCCCAAAACACTCTTCTTGAGAAGATGACCTGTTTGAGTGGGGCCCACTCACCACAATGACCTCTACTATAACTTTATAGAAATCAGCAGCCCTATAAATTTTCCAATCATCACCCATGCTCTAGGAAGAAAACATTTCCCTTTAGGAAGAGTTTCTTGCATACCTCTTTCAAGCTAGGGTTTCAAACTCATAACTAATTGTTTACCTTATTAACATTGGTTCATCAAAATGTCAGGATGAAATGACATCAATATTTTTTGAAACATTATAGACTCAATGTAGAAACATCCCTAAAATCCAAAATTTCCCATGCAAAGAACACAATTCAAGGTGAGCATTAGAAGATCAAATTCGAGCAAGAAATGCACTAGTTCTTAACCATGTCTCACAAAAATTAACATATCTTGCAAAATTCACATCCTAAAGAAACTGAAATTTTTCTCAAAGAACCATGACACATCAAAATAACATCTCCAATAATCATAATGTCATCACCATACCTCAAACTCTCCATCCTATCTCATTTTCATAGCTTCACCTTAGGGTTTTACACTATAGAAGCTAGGTCAACTGAAAGAATGCTATAACTCATCATGAAATCACTGAAAATGACCTGAACATACCTAGTATACCATGATACACTTAAATTAATGCATCAATGAGCTCATACAGTTCCATTCCGTAATCTCATACCTCATAGCATCCATCTTTTATGCAGATGAGCACCTGAAACTAGTGTGAATGCCTAAACACTCTCCAAACCTATTATCCATCATGTCAACATGCTTCTCAAGAAACATATATGCCTCTACTTCTATACAACATCGCCTAGGCACCTGAATAGGCTTGCAAGAGAAAGCAAAACTCACTGAATCTCCCTGTATCATCAAGTACACATCTAAACCATCATGGAAACAACACACTCAGCATCATATGACCTTAATCCATCATCCACTTTGTCATTAATGTGGTTTTTCATCAATGAAAACACCTATAGGACCACATGCCAATAATCTCCCCTTTTTCATTAATGGAAAACTACCTGAACTTCTCCTCCTTTTTACATTAATGATAAAGGCATACCTGTAGCAACATATTCTTCACCTTCCTCAGCTTCATAGCATCATATTTTGGTTATAAACATCAACCAAAGATCTCAAACAAGCTCAAGACCTTGAATTTTGCACAAAAATTGATTGTTACCTTCATTTCAAGCATGCGATCGCAATGCTCCCCTTGGGTAGAGCATCTACAACATCTAGTCATCATTAATAAGGCATGAGAAATAATCATCTTACCTTTTTTGGGGACAAGACATCATATTCCACTCTCTAGGCATGTAAGATCAATTATTTTCACCTTAACCCCTGTTGTTGCCTTCATTGGAGCACTATATCAGACCATAACCTAAGCCATTCACACCTTGAACATGCCAACAATTTCAAAACAAAGCATATCAAAACCATCATATCACCTTTCTTAACCATAAACTAACTTATCAGGCATAAATCTAGCTTTACCATGCACATTCTTGCTCTTCATACCATATTATGACTAAAAGTCCCCAAGTATCTCTTCAAGTAGTTTTAGGACCAACTTTGATTAGTAGTAGAACCTCATACACACCTTGAAAATGCAACCCATATCTCCCCTGGACTTAAGACCTCCATTTCTAGCCCAAAAGCACAAATTTGAGTAACTCACCATGTGGCATGTTATCTTTCCAAGAAATCACTTTTGGCAATTTTGCTAGGTCTCAAACCATTTTTTCAATGCTTAACAATCCTATTTGACTGAATTATAACAAATTTTTCCCTTAACATACTTGAACATGTGAAACCATACCTTACAAGTCTTTATAACATCATTTTCACCATATAGAATCATACTCCTAATCTCCCCTAGCATAAAGATTCTATACACACCGAGAAACATTTGCACACCTGTAGGAGCAACTTTTTTACCTTTGTAGCATTGTACTAATCTTCAAGCTATCAACTTACAAATCCAATTCATCAAACCAAGCTTCAAAACTCTTAGGAGTAATTTTCCATCACAAGAACTCACTTAGAGTTCCTTGAGGAGTACATATATATACTTCTCTTGGTGAAAAGACTCACTTCATACCTCAAAGCAATCTTGATATTACTGTATACATTGATTCTAAGATAACATACCAAGAAACCTTATCAAGGGGATAGTAGACTATAAACCTTGATGTATTCTCATTATAAATGACATAATATTTGTACTAATATCACCTTACCACTTCAAAACAAGTATACATAATAATACACTCATACCTAATCTTTCAATGTACATACAAGTATACAGACCACTATAGCATAATATGTCAACTTATGTAATTTAAGATCATCATTTAGATTCATTCACAACTATTAGGCCAATTCATCATAACTTTATCTCTTCATAAAACCTTAATAGCAATCTGATGGTTGTATTATCTTCATTTTCATTGCTAATATAACTCTATATGAACCTACAGGCATGTAGGGTGTTCTTGGGATTAAGAGTGTTCATTCCCATTCCCTATCATATCATGGAGTTCAAGATGGCTATTTTATACTTCTGAGGTCACAACCACTTCAACTCCTTGTGAACCAAATGAAATGCACTTCAATAAATTATGAATGATGTTGATTATATACTTTTTGCACTTGAGGGATCATCATACCCTATCATTTTGAGAATTTTGGCACCTGTAGCTTGTTCTTTTACCATCTAAGCACACTAAGCACTTAATACACTTATCATTAGTAATTCATAACTTCAATATCAATGGCATACCATCAAGAGTAGTAGGAATAATTCATAGATGTCTTTAGACACACACATACCTATAGAAACAATATGCTTTGTCTCTTCTATATAATTATGAGCTTGTACCATTTCATCTTATGTATAGATTAAAAATGATCCAAAACTAGACTTACCAAATATAATATCAATCATTTTGGGCACATAGCACCCTTCTACATGCATAACTCAGCTCTTCTCTAGGCTCACTTATATCAAAGGATGAAGGAAAATTACCTTCTTACCTATAGGAATCATCTTTCAACATTCAGACAGTCATAGAGCTTCTCATACACACTGTTATTTGTAAAAGTCTCATAAAATCACCTCTTCTTATTTTCAAGACACATGAAGATCCATTTTATTTCCCTTAGAACACAAACCTTGAGTCAATTGGGCTTATGCACAACTATTTGAGAGATTTTGAGCACTCATAGGATTACACTCATTCTAGTATCATGATAAGTCAATGTTCCACTATAACAAGAGTATATGAATACCAACTATCATATATTTTAATCTTGTCCCATCACATTTCATGTATTCATGGATTTCATATAATTTCCCATGCTAAAAAAACTTATAGACTTCATTAAGATCTCACAAAAAGTCATTATGACTTCTTCACAACATCAAATGCATTGTCACGAGTCTACTAGCCCTAGGAACCTCAAGAATCACACATAAATTTTGATATATACACACACATTTATGAAGACATAAATCCTAATTTAGACACACATTAGGGCACATAGTTATTACCTCAAGTATTGAATATCCACTCTAAAGAGATTATGCCCATATTAAAAAATACAACATCTCAATTAGGCCTTTTGGCACTAAAAATTGTCAACACATCAACTTTTGGAGATTCCTAATGATGTATACCTTCTTAAGTCCTAAAACCACTCAAATCCTTTAATCCTCATAGTCAAGATGATAAGTACAAAATTTTAAACCCAAACACCATCATGTGGTTCTTCAAAACCACTTTCCATCTATATCGCTTAGAAACACTTTGTGAGAAACACAATCTAGGGAAAAGAAGTACCCAAAATACAAAAAAATTCTCTTATTACCTCAAAAATTATAATACACATTGAAATGATCCCTTCCAACCTTCTAAATACCTTTTTTAATTAATAAGGAGCAAGGTTATCCAACATCATACCCGATTTCATCTTGATTTTGTCTTGTTTCCATCACTACACAGCTTCTATACTTTCATGCTAAGTGATCAAGTCATCTCACACGATGACACTTAGACAATCTCCAAGCACACCTTTTAGAACCTTTCATACTCTTAGGGACTCAAGAAAAATGACCCAATGAATTTTTAGACACGAGAAAAATGCATAGGCTACTCATACAAACAATCCAACACTTTATAAGAAGAATGAGTACAATTTGACTCTATATGACCTATTACAACCTCTCCGAGACAACTTCATAGCTTCATACATATTATGGAATCATAGACTCATTTGACTCTTACACTTTCAACACATGAATTTCCTTATGACAACATCAAGACTGGACTTTGTCTCCTAAAGCATCCCACAAACCATATACACCTTCAATACTGCTAATATAGACTCATTGACTATGAAACATGCTTCATAAGTAAAAGAACACTTACATAATACTTATAAAATTATCATGATACTTATGAATAACCACAACAAAATCAAACAATAAAATTTAGCATGATAATGCAAGATATAGACAAAATAACTCAAAATCATACACCAAGTGACCATAAGACTAGGATTATGACTTTTCATACTCAAGAACAACAAACATGAACCAACAAGAACAAGAGCTTAAGATGACATACCTTGACCTTATAGAGGAGGCACATATTGACTCAGACAACTCCCCTCACACCAATGCTTCATATGCATTGATATACCTTCAAGAAGCATAGTGAAGGTATATGAACACCAAGAAGACCTAAAATAAGGTCTTGAAGAGGTCCCAATCCTTCTTGGGCACCTAAAAAACTCCTTCATCCTCTATTTTTTATCAAAACTCTGTGTTTTACTCTTCTCCACTCTTGGAGGAATAATGTGATCTCTTCTTGGTTCCCAAGTCCTTCTAAGACCATTTTCATACACTATATATCTTTTTAGGTTACATACTTACATTTTAGAGCTTTGAGCCATTTTTTTATCTTGAATAGGCATGAAAACAAAATCTTACCACATGACCAATCTCATTGCAGTTATAACATACTACTGAGTTTTGTCTCTTGAAACCTCCATCTTGATTAGGTGAATCATACAAGAAATACCTAGCAGTGTGACCTTGTTTACTACAATTGAAGAAACTATCCTCTTACTATCCTCTTAGAAAAATCACTTCTTTTATCTTTCCATAGCTGAGTATCTCTGGGATCAGATCTTCTACACTCTCTATACCTATGACAAAATGCATTACAAGTAAAACAATGACCATTAAAAGTTCTCTCATACCTTGAAGCATTAGGTTGCCTAATAGTCCTTGGTTTTACATGGTTCTTAATGAGTGTCTCATTCTTCTCTTCCTCGATGATAGGTTAACCTAATTCCTTTCCTTTTTTTTAAATGTCTTCTTTCTTTACTTCATTTCCTTTTATTTCCTCTTTGAATCCTAAACCATTTCTATCATTTGTTGCTCTTTGTTTGCCAAGTAGATCATCTAGGTCTTTTGTACTTTTCTCAAATTTTTGAAAGGGCATAGTCTTCTTTCCAACCTCTAGTAACTCAGCCCTTAAGAACTCTATATCTTCTTCATATTTTGAACACAAACTCTCTTTATATTGCAAATTTGAAACAATATACTTTACATTTTCCTCTAGCAATCTGATTGACTCACTTTTCTTGGTAGATTCAAACACATATTGTTCATCTAGCTTATGAAACTGATTTTCATATTCCTTGATCTACAAATTCAGATTTTGGTTCTCTTTCTTAGTATGGTTTAGTTTTATTTTAATGCTCTCAAGATCATCCTTGTTATCCTCATCATCTTCATCAAAATAACTACAATAACCTGAAATAAAATCTCCTAACAAAGAAGATCCATCACTAGAAGACCTCATAGCTTCTTTAGTCATGAATAAAGCCTCATTTCCAATGTTCTCACAATCATATTCAAATTCAGAATCTGAAACACCACTACTTGCATCAAATAACTCATCATCTTGATTTGTATAGAAGCTTCTTTTTTCCTTCTTATGATTAAACCTCTTGAAGTTCTTCTTACCTTTTCCAAACTTGTAATTCTTATTTTTAGGTTCAACCTCATGATCTTCATCATCATCCTCCTTCTCATGCCTATGAGGACACTTAGCAAAAAAATGTCCTACTTCACCACAATTAAAACACTTGAATGGAATTTTACCACTATACTTACCAGATCCATGCTTCAATCTTCTAGCCACTATAGAAAAGATCTCTTCATCCTCAATCTCAAGAGTAGCATCATCATCCTTTACCTTCTTACATTTATCCTTCATTTCAAATTTGAAAGCAATCTCCTTCTTGGCTGGTTTAGAGTCACCTATTCTCATTTCATAAGCATTCAAAGTACCATGCAACTCATCTAATTTCAAGGTAGTTATATCCTTTGCCTCTTCAATAGCATAAAATTTAGAATCAAACCTAGGAGTTAGAGATCTCAAAACCTTTTGAACAACAACTTCTTCTTTTACCTCATCTCCTAACCCTTTCATGTTATTGACAACTTTATCAACTCTAAGAAGGTATGCAGCAATGGACTCATTATCATTCATCTAAGACCTTAAAACTAATTTCTAAAGGTTTGGAGTTTTGTAATTTTTACCTTTATGTCACCTTCATATAGAACTTGTAGTTTATCCCATGCTTCCTTTGTTGATTTGCAATGCATCACTTTTCCCATTTTTATTCTCCAAGTCCACTTATGATGGCATTAAAATCTTTTGAATTATTGGTGTAATCCTTCTTTTCATCCTCATGTTGGGGTTAATCACACTAGTTGTACAAATATATTATTCAGATCTAACCATACAAATAATAAATACGAAAATAAACCAAAAGAATAATACACAAGATATAACGTGGTTCACCTAGTGTGGGCTCCGTCCACTAAGAAACAACCAATATTATTACTCAAATATTTGTAGAGAATATACAATGAAGATCTATAATCTTTCACACTTCCGGATGTATAGTACTTTCTTCCTCACAAGCTTCACGTTTTCTCTCCAAGAATTACTTCTTACAATTCATCCTTTATTTATCTAACCCTATTTTTCTATCTTATATAACCATATGAAAACTTAGGGTAACTTATCTATGCTATTATAACCATTAGATCAACTTTCTATAAGAGGTTAGAACTAATTCCCGTAAGTTAAATAAAATAATCATGCACAGTAATCGATGTCGGTTATATCATCACCAATCGGCACTATGATAATTCTCCACCGAGAACTCCTCGTGTTATGATATTTACTAATTCATATCTTTTAGTTTAGTGGTAGTAATCTGGAAACACAATAATCAGACATAACATAAGAATACCATAGACTATGATATAAAGGAATGATGAAAAATCTGAAATATAAGTGTAAATTATATTATCAACATGAAATTTTTACAATCTCACCCATGAAGTACTTCAAGTGTTACCAACTCCACTTTCCTTCCAACAATAACTATGGGAGAAACTTCACAATTACCCCTCTTAATGGCTTCCTTAACACACTTTCTCATACAATATTTCTCACTACTTCCTTCTATGCTAAATGAGGGGTGTCCTCTCTATTTATAGAAATTTCAAGCTTATCCACCCTATCTCTAAGATAGGATAAGAAATATTCTCAGACTAATCATATTCCATACCTTAACTCTTATCTTTACATGTAGGCTTATCTTTTAAGATAAGATAAACCTTATCATTTCACATGGGTTCCACCTTTTTAGACTTTTTACAAATAAAATACACAAAATATTTATGACATCACTCCTTGTCCTTATTACAAATATAATATTTCTAATTCCTAATCATGTAGACCCTATTTCTGTACTTACCCTAACTTTGACATTTTAACATTACCGGACCACTCGAAAAAATATTTACTTTTTACCATAGTATTCCTATTGTAATTTGACTATTACCATACTGTACATTATTGGTGGTGCCGTATTGGCAAAGTGTCATTATTTTATGTTGGATGCTACTACTAATTATACTTAAGAACACCCTATTCCTAATATATACATTAAGGAAATAAAAATCATGGAGGAAAATTTTAGTGTTGACATCTTCCCCCTCCCTAGCTTCTACTCCATCCTCGGAGTAGACTATTATGGACATTCTGAAGTTGGTGCTTGGAAAATATTTAACTTGTCATGGTTGAACCATTTTCTAATGAGAGTACCATCCAATTCCTCTAGTCGATATGTACCATTTTCATACATTGTTACTATTCTGTAGGGCCCCATCCATTTGGGAAGAAGTTTTCTATGCCTCCTCTTTTTGTATTGGGAATCATATACTAGGACCTATTCATTCACCTAAAATGGAGACCAAAGGATATTTTGATCAAATTAATCCTTCTACTTCATTTTCTTCTTATACCTGTATCCTTCGATTTTCCTCATTTCCTCTAACAAATGAAGATGTACCAACCTTTCCCTTACCGAATCACTTTCATCCATCCTTTCATTTTTCAAAACTCTCACAGTGGGAATATCAAACTCAATAGCAAGAACTGGATCAATGTCATAAGCCAACTGAAATGGGGAGTATCATGTTGTTGACTTTGATTTTTCCCTATATGCCCACAATGTTGCATGAATCCTTTTATCCCACTTATGTACCTGTAAAGTTGTATCTTTTACTAGGATTTGACATAATACATAATTTTTTCGCTCCACCTATCCATTTGTGCTTAGATTTTAAGTTATTTCCTTCATGTGCTTAATAGAAAACTTGATTACCAGGGCTTCTACAACCTCATTAATGAAGTGGATTCCTTGATCCGCTATAATTTCTAATGGAACACCAAATCTAGTGACAATGCATTCATACATGAACCTTACCACTTCATCCATGGAATTTGTTTTCAAGGGCTTGTCTTCAACCTACTTGTTTAAATAATCTGTGGCAACTACAATATAATTATTTTGGCGTGGGGTAGTTGGAAGTGCACCTAGAATATCTATTCCTCAATTTTCAAAGGGACCAAGTGGAAAAATAGGGCATAATGGAGCTAATGAAATCTTATGATTCCCATGTGTTTGACAAATATTACATGTCTTAAAATAATTATAAAAATCTCTAAAAAGAGTGGGACAGTGATAACCTACATGCAAGATCATTCTTGTTATAACATGTCAAAAGAAGTTTCCTCCACATGTACCATTTTTGAATTATTCTATTATCTTCTTCCCTTGATCGCGTCCAACTACCCTCTTGATCGTCCATCGCCCTATCCAAAATAATACTTTATGTAAAATGTAATATAAATGTCTCGATTGAATAATATTCATCTTAGTTTTTGCATTGGCACCATCAGAAACTTGAAATTATTCGATATTTCCAAATATCTATGTATTCACTAGGGATTGTGTCAAAAGAAAACAATGTTACATCTCGGGAAATCATCATCATCACAAGATGAACCTAAACCATCATAGGCTTAAGAAATTACATATGCATTGACATGTTTCTTTCTGGCCTATCTCTTATATCAAATTCAGATTATTGTAGAAAACTTATCCATCTTGTAATCCTTCTTGATGGGTTAAGCTTAATTACAATATATTTTAGAGCCGGATGATCTGTTACAACTATAAATTTATTCCCGGTTAAGTAATTTCTAAACTTCTTTACAACAAAAATGATAGCTACAACCTCTTTTTTAATTATAGTATAATTGACTCCTTGCACTACTCATTTTTCTGCGCTCCCAAAGTAAACTAGATGATCATTCCCATTTTCATCCTTTTGGCTCAGAGTACTCCTTAGTGTTGTATCTGAAGCATCAGTATACACAATTAATGGATTCCTCCAATTTGGATTCTTTAAAATAGGTGAAGACACCAAAGCTTCCTTTATTTGTTCAAAAAATCATGCGCCTTCTTTCTTAGTTCAAAAGTAACATCCTTCTTCAAGAAGTGGGTTAGTGGCTATGAAATATTTGTGAAATTATTGATCAACCTTCTATAGTATCCCACATGGACTAAACATGATCTCAACTTACTTCTATTCATAGGAAATGGTAACTCTTTGATTTTTAATACTTTATCAAGACCGGTACCAATACCATCTCTAAATAAAACATGCTCTAACAAGATGCCTTTAGAACATCCAAATACACACTTTTTAGGGTTTAGTAAGGCTTACACTACATCTAACCTTTCAAATGTCATCTCCATCTCGGTGGAGGTGGTCCATTTTCTCCCATCGATGAAAAATCATCTAGGAATAATCTGATGAAGCTTCCAATGTAGGGTTCAAACACCTTATTTATCAAGCATTGGAATATTTCTAGAGCATTACACAACCCAAATGGCATAACTCTATAAGAAAATATTCCCCAAGGAGTGGTGAACGTAATCTTCATCTAATATTTCTTCACTATACGAACTTGGTTGTATCCCCATGACCATCTGCAAAACTATAAAACTCTGGCCAACTATTTTGTCCAAGATCTGATCCGAGAATAGAAGAGGGTAATAATCTTTCTCTTTGTTGCCTTGTTCACTTCTTGTAATCGACAAAAATGTGTAGCTTCCCATTCTTTTTTATTGATATCATAATGAGAAAACCCCATTCGAATTCACCATAACAAATATGAATCCCACATCAAGCAACTTATCTATTTCTTCTTTTGCAGTCTTGGAAAAATTAGGATTCATTCTCTATGGCATTTTATTTATGGGTTTAGCATCATCTACCAGCTCAATAGAATATTCTACCCAACTTACTTGGAGGATTTCCTTGTAATAAAAATTGAATAAGTGTATATACCTTCAAAATAGTTGGAGGTAGCATTCATTCTTAGTCTCCATCACAAAGATCACCAATCTTTATTTTTGGAGATGATCATCAATTTATTTTTCGATAATTTTATGGGTTCATGAGTCGGTGACTGGAAGGATATCTATGATCGAAACATCAACCAAACTTTCTTCATCTTTTGTGTCCACTTCACTAGTACTAGAGTAATCAGACGATGTCCAATCATAAGTTTCATCACTTGAATCCACATGTTTTGCCTTATGATTTTGAGAGATCATGTTTATCTTCACCCTCTCTTTTCCACGTCCAAGTGTCACAAAGCCTTCATTCCAAAGAATTTCTTACATGAACTCTCCTTAGCCATGTCCTTCCCAACAACATTGGGTATGCAACATTACCATTCTTCATCACCTAAAAGTCTACCACAAATACAACACCCATCATAGATATTCCCACATCTCGAAACCATGCCTTCTAGTTTATTTTTTTCTTTAATGACCTTAACATAGGTGTTGAGGGGTGATAAATTTTTAAACCCAACATATTCATTACGAGACTTGGTCATTACATTAATTACGTAACCTCCATCTACTAAGACATCATGAATTGAAATACCATTACATAATACCTCATCTTGTGGAGCATAGAGATCCTCTTCTTCATCCAAAACATGGACCTCAACCTCTTTCCCTTGTCAAGCATTGATTCCACTTTGCATCTCCCACCTCTTCTCAAAAGACATAGTGTAGTGACCAGCGAAATTTATTCGTTGAGTCAGAGAGTGATCGGATTGCCAAGATAAAACATTTTCATTCTTCCTCATGATGAATGAATATTTCTTGTAAAGAGAATATTCAGATAGGATTCTCTATTCTTTCCCGACTAAATCACACCATGTAATTTCATAATCCAAGAAGTTATTTTAGGGCTTGGGTTTTTCTTAAAATGGATGAATCTATCCCCCGAAAGAACCGGACATGTCAATTTTGATCATCCGGCTCGAGCAATAACTTAATTAAAAATGATGAAGGGCGTATCATCAGAATAAGAAAGATCTATGCCATTCTTTATGATTTTGTTATTTCGTATTAAATAAGTGCTCAGTATCCAAGTAAGTTCACAAATTAAATCATGGTTAATATGCCTTTTGGACCATCTTACTTATTATACTCCACAATATCAGACCAAAGATACTGATATCTTGGCAGCATTCCGAGTCACTCCTCAACCGGGAGTGCCCCCCGAGGAAGCGGGAGCAGCAGTAGCTGCCGAATCTTCCACTGGTACATGGACCACTGTTTGGACCGATGGACTTACCAGTCTTGATCGTTACAAGGGACGATGCTATGATATCGAACCCGTTCCTGGAGAGGAAAATCAATTTATTGCCTATGTAGCTTACCCCTTAGATCTTTTCGAAGAAGGTTCTGTGACTAACCTGTTCACTTCCATTGTAGGTAATGTCTTTGGATTCAAAGCCCTACGAGCTCTACGTCTGGAAGATCTACGAATTCCTCCTGCTTATTCAAAAACTTTCCAAGGCCCACCACATGGTATCCAAGTGGAAAGAGATAAATTAAACAAATATGGTCGTCCTTTGCTGGGATGTACTATAAAACCAAAATTGGGCCTATCTGCCAAAAATTATGGTAGAGCCGTTTACGAATGTCTCCGTGGTGGACTTGATTTTACCAAGGATGATGAAAACGTGAATGGTTTAGTAAGAATTTTTCCATATGTAATATTTACAGGCCTTTTGAATGGATCTTCTAGGATGGAGTATGGTCCTTGTCCTATGAAATCATAAAATCCTGCACACCCAACTTTCTTCTCCAATGTTTCTTGCTAGTTTCTTGTTTCATATTCTTAGGATCATTTCCATCTTGGTTATCTTTTTTTTTGTTACAAGAACATCTACTTCATTATTTATGCTCGTATCTACTACATCAAAATAATTCATGGGTTCTTTTCCTTTATCATTATATCTTGTACGGATGTAGAAGCTCTATCTAGACAATTATACTTATAATGATCCTTTTATAATAGCCATAACACACAACTTCAGATATGTTTCTTTTTAGACCCTTTTCTCCCTCGAATTTTGGGAACTAAATTCCTTTCCTTCAAGAAGATTAATATTTAATTGACTCATCTTCCTAAAGAGATTTTCATACTTAGTGGAGGTACTAGAAGGAATATTTTTATCACCAAAAGAGGTTGTGGTCTCTGGACCAAAGGGTTTGGTATAGGCTTTGCCTTGATAACATCTTATTTGGGCTCCTCTTCCATTATTTTTCTTCTTTCCTTATAGCAATATCCTTTACTTGTTTGAGGTTTGTTGGGTAGTCATACTTCAATCATTTTTCGATCTTTGACTTCATCCAAAGAATGAAGTGCTTATAGAGGAGATTATCTATGGCATTCATCAACTCATCCACTAATCCTTTCTTCTGAATCTAGGCATCGAGCTTTCTCCTCAACTCTAGAACACGAGCATCATAATCTCTGATCTTCTTCTTCTATCCTTGGGATAGCTTTGTGATCTCGATCATGAGATTCACATATTTCTATTGTTCACCAAATTCTTCAAGAAAACTTTCAGTTAATAAATCCCATGAGTTTTTCACATTATCACCTAGTGTTTCAAACCACCTAAGGGTTAAACCATCGAAAAAGGTAGGAAAAGATTCATTCCATTGTTCCCTTCTTATAAATTCTTGAATGAAAGAGGGGCATCATCATTAGATTGGGCTGAAAAATAGGAATCTTTCCCATTTTCAAAAGTAACCACGGTGAAATACCAACCCAAAAGTACAATCAAGCAAGACTTATGTGCACAAATAATTAGAATCACTATAATAGAAAGTGATTTTACACTTTCTACAATAAAATAGGAATGACCAAGGTAAATTTATATTTACTATGGTAAGACTTGACTTACTATGGTAAATACTATTCACGATCAAAAGTGACTTTCTTGTGGTAAATATTATGCATGGTAAAAGTAACTTTACCATGGTAACTACTATGCACAAAAGAAACCAAGGTTACCCTCCAAATGATTTCGACTAAGGGGGAATATTTCTCCAGAAAATCCACCAACAAGGAATGATCCTAGCAATGGAACCAAAATGTCATCACCAATCCGGCACTATGATAATTCTCCACCTGGGAACTCCTCGTGTTATGATTATTTACTAATGCACAACTTTTAGTTTGGTGGTAGTAATATGGAAACACAATAACAGACATAACACAAGAATACCATAGACTATGATACAAAGGAATGATGAAATATAAGTGTAAATTATATTATCAACATGAAATTGTTACAATCTCACCCATGAAGTACTTTAAGTGTTACTAAATCCACTTTCCTTCCAACAATAACTATGGGAGAAACTTCACAATTACACCTCTTAATGGCTTCTTTAACACACCTTCTAAATGATGGCTTCCTTAGCACACTTTTTCATACAATATTTCTCACTATTTCCTTCTATGCTAAATGAAGGGGGTGGCCTCTCTATTTATAGAACTTTCATGCTTATCCACCCTATCTCTAAGATAGGATAGGAAATCTCCTTTGACTAATCATATTTCATACCTTAACTCTTATCTTTACATGTAGGCTTATCTTTTAAGATAATATAAACCTTATCATTTCACATGGGTTCCACCTTTTTAGACTTTTTAGTTTTTTCAAATAAAATACACAAAATACTTATGACATCACTCCTTGTCCTTATTATAAATATAATATTTATAATTCCTAATCATGTAGACCCTACTTCTCTACTTACCCTAACTTTGACATTTTAACATTACCGAACCACTTACGACAAATATTTAATTTTTACTACAACATTCCTAATGTACTTTGACTGTTACTATACTATACATTATTGGCATGTGACCTTTGTATTGGTAGTGCAATTATCTTCTACTGAACGCTACTACTGCTTATACTTAAGACCACCCTATTCTTAATTTAGACATTAAGGAAATAGAAATCATGGAGGAAAATTTTAGTGTCAACAGCTACCCCAACTGATGTTGATTTGTCCCAACTGATGCCGATTGGTTTGGTTGGTCTCAGCTAGGTGAGTGAGTGACGCCACTCACTCGATCGACGTTGGTTACTTGTGTAAACCTGCAAGTTGTAAATAAGCTATTTGTGAAGCAATGTAGCTCCACATATCAATGATATCCCAATTGGAGAAAAAAATTCAGCATAGCGTATAGCTCCATCCTTGGATCCTCTTCCTTGGATTTGTTTCTCCCTCTTCAAGTCTCAAACTCAAAGACTAAAAGAAGTGGAGTGTAGCTCCAACTTCTCCTCTGTCAATGGCTTCATGAGCATATCTCGCAAGGTTCTCATTTGTATGAATTTAATTCAACTTTAGTTGACCATCCTCCAACACCTGTCATATGAAGTGATATCTGTTGAATGTGTTTTGTTATTAAATGAAATGTTGAGTTCTTTACGAGATGAATCACACTTTTACTATCATGACAAACTACAATCATCTTTCTCATTTCCCAACTCTTCCATGAACTTTCTCATCCATATCATCTCTTTGTTAGCCTCTCGTAGTTGCAACATAATCAGCCTCTATAGTAGACATGGTCACTGACCTTTTTGTAATCAGTAAATCCAGCTAACTTTCATTCCACCTACTGATGAATATGTATCCAATGGTGCTCCTCCTACAATACAAATATCCAACCATATCCGAATCAACATAGCCACATAAAGAACTATATAATCCTCTATAGCATAATTTCATGATGTGAATCCCTCTCAAATATACAGTATCCATCGAATGCTTTCTAATTCTCTTTACCTCGTATTGGCCATAAATCCGCTCACAACTCCCACTACCTATGCAATGTCTAGTCCGGTACTTCCAATTTGTTGAAGCATATGGAACTCGTGTCATGTACTAAACCTCCTCATGTGATATAGGACACTTTTATTTACTCAATTTAAAGTTTCCAGCTATAGGTGTGCTAACAAGTTTTGAATTCTACATATTAAACCTTTCTAACCCCTTATATATATAAACTTCCTAAGACATACAATTTCTCATTTTTCCTATTTCGTGTATTTGCATGCCAAGGATTTTCTTTGCAACTCCCAAATCCTTCATTATAAATGTATGAGATAACTTTTCCTTAAGCTCACCAATTTCCTACATATTAGATCCTCTAATAAGCATATCATCCGAATATAGTAACAAAATAATATAGCTCACATTTCCAACCTTTTTGAAATAATCACAATGGTCGATTCACATCTCATATAACCATGCTCATACATAAAGCTATCGAATCTCATATACCATTTCCTTAGAGCTTCCTTGATCCCATACAAGCTCTTTTTCAACCTACGCACAATTTTCTCTTTACCCTTGACTTCATAATGTGGTTTCGCATATATATATATATATTCCTCCAAATCACGGTGAAGGAAAGTCATCGTAACATCAATTTGTTCTAAATTTAAATCTTCTCAAAGCAACAAAACTTAGAATAGTACGAATGGAAGTAGCTTTAACTATGAAAAAATATCTCACCAAAATCAATACCTAATTTCGTGTAAATCCTTTTACAACAAGCCCTTCCTGTATCTTTTATGTCTACCCTCTTCTTCCTTAATCCTGTAAACCCATTTATTTTGCAATGTTATTTTACCTGTTGGCAACTTAACCAAATCCCATATCTAGTTCTATTTCAAGGAGTCTATCTCCTCATCCATGTAATGCTACCACTTCACGCTAGTCTCATCCTACATTACTTCTTCAAAAATTTCTGGTTCACCACTATTAATCAATAATAAATAAGATAGGAAGGTGAAAGTCTTTTTGGAGGTCTATTTACCCTTTGTGACCTTTTCACCGAGATTGAGGTGTTGGAGACACATTTTTCTCATTATGTAAATTTGTATCAATCTCAGATAGTGACCGATGATGTTCAACTATAACTAATGTTGGTTCGGCTAATCGATGTCAGTTTGGATCCTATATAACCGACATCAAGATAGGTGACCGATGTCACCAAGAGTCAACTGACACCGGTTACTATGTATACCTGTAGGTGTTAATTTTATATATGAGAGTTCATTTTCATTTAAAAACTTTTCAATCGGTTTGTCTTTGGGTACCAAAACTTGATCCTTGTACATTATCTTTTCATTCCATTCAATGTCACGACTCCTAACAATCTTAGAATCTTCTAAATCCCAAAAATAGAATCTGAAATCACCAAATCCATAACCAATGAAATTACATCTCTTAGATTTAGCATCCAACTTCTTTTTATTTTCTTTATCAACATGCACAAAAATTCTAAACTAAATACTCTAATAAAATAAATATCTACCTCTTTTCCAGTCCAAGCTTCTTCTGGTATTCCACCATCTAGTGCACTTGAAGGCCCACAGTTAATTAAATAAATTGCCATATCTATTGCTTCTTCCCAAAACTACAAAGGTAATTTAGCATGTATCCTTATGCTTCTTTCACATTCCATGATTGTCATGTTCATTCTTTCTAGAACACCATTCGCATGTGGTGTTATAGGAATCATTATTTCTCTATTTATTCCATTTATCGAACAATAATCATTAAAAGCCTTGTTCACAAGTAAAGTACTCACCACCATTTTTAGATATAATGCATTTTAACTTTGAATTTTATTCATTTTCCACAAGGGATTTCCATATTTTAAAAGTTTCAAAATATCCTATTTACGTTTAATACAATTAACCCATACCTTTCTTGTGGCATCATCAATGAAAATCACATAGTATTGATATCCTCCATGAGAAGCTACATGGGTGGTCCCCACACATCCGAGTGCACAAGCTCCAATTTTAGCTCCTTCTTTGTTGACCCAAATTTGAGAAATATCACTCTCTTGTGCTTTCCAAAGATACAATGCTCAAATAAATCAAGATCTACATCTTTCAAATATGATAACTTACCCTTTTCCTTTAACATATGCATTCCTTAATTACTCATATGACCTAGCCAATTATTCCACATGCTTGGATCTCGAATCTAAAGTAAATAACTCAAAAAAAGGAATCGTAATACATGTAGACAAATACCGTTAGGAAATTAATTATTAATGTTTACATTATAGATATTAGGTTTGAAAGTATTTTGTTATAATATATTGTTTCAACAATATATTATTCTTAGATTTTGTTATACCCGTGAATAACATTCCGGGTTAATTGTTGTGACTCCTTCCTATTTTATAGGAGGTTGTTTAGTTGTTATTATGGCTATATATTAGCCTAATGTATTGCACAGGATGATTGGGGACAAGCAAATATAATATACAGTGAGTATTATTACTTTGTGTTTTCCATCGGCTGTCCAAATCTCTAGATTTGGTATCAGAGCTGGTGTAATATCTGAGATGTGAATAATAAGCCACCTACCTACCATTTCTTGATCTGCTACTGTTATTTGGCATTTTAGCCCCAAATCCATATTACAAGATGAGGAGCGTACTACAGAAACCGGATCCTCAAGCCTTGTACTGCACGCACAAATTTCTGACGAACCTCCCAAAGGATTTATAGTTCTGTACGTTGGCAAGTCCAGGAGAAGATACTTCATGAGCGCACACTATCTGAACCATCCATTATTAAGGGTTCTTGCTCAGAGGTGCGAGGGAGATAAGGAGGAGGGGTTTACAGTGGAACGTTGCAAGGTGGTGATGTTCGAGCATCTGGTATGGATGTTGGACAATGCAGATCGAGATCAAATTGACTCTCTCCATCTGTTATGGTTGTGATATTTTTGGAGTCTCGCAGCCGTAATAATGCAATGCATGCATTGGCGTCTATGCATACACAAGCTCGAGCCTGACCGGATCTTTTTGGGCACTCAGTTTTGATTCTTCATGTGGACAAGATATCAAATATTAGAATACACGTTAGCTTAGTACTGATACGGCTATCGTCTGTCTAATCTTATTTGTCTGTCTGATCTTATATCTGATCTTGCATTTGAAATCGACATAATTGCATTGGAAATTATATTGGCTGATTCAAAGATTGAATGCAATGTGTATGGATTCGATGCAGTTTAGATCGACAGTGAACCTTTTCATGCTGAGAGCTGAATCGATTAAGTTTTGCAGTGATAGATCTGACATGTCCTTCAAATATTGCTAAGAAGAATGCATGGCAGTCGCAGCGATATCTACTGAGCCGTGAATGTTAATTTGTCCTTATCAATAGGAAAATTATTATTATCTAGCCTTGCATGGTGCTTCGACACATCTCCTCCATAGAATGGTCTGGCTGCGGGTGCATAGATCCACGAATTACAGTGATCTCTCGGTCCACACAAGCTGCAGGCGCAGAGATCTACGTTGGGATTTTTTTATACACATTGAGTCGCATCCAGCTATAGATCAGGCAGACAAATAAAGGCAAGTATTTTTCCAATATTCAAAGGTATTTGCATTTCTTAGCAAAGCATACACATGTTATAGAGGTCAGGGCAATTATGGCTCTTAGTTACTCTTAACCAGCTTGTTGTAGTTTGTGAAAAATTGTTAAGTCTCTTTAATTACTTTTTACACGGACGCATTCTCGGTAGAATCCGACGTCCATATTGTGTGAAAATGAATAAGTTGAGTCACATTGAAAAATTTGAAGGCAAAGATTTTCATACCTGGCAAGTGCGGACTCAATTATTCCTAATCAACAAAGACTTATGGGATATTGTTGATGGAAAAGAAAAAAAACCGACAAATGCAGATGAAGCAATAAAATGGGACAGCAGAGATCGAAAGGCTACAGCAATTATCGGATTGGGTCTATCAGATGCTTATCTACATCATATAGACTTTAAAAAGTCCTCTCATACAATCTGGGTGACATTGAACAAGTTGTTTGGATCACAAATGGGAAGCGCAGCGATATCCTTAAAGCAAAGATTGTTCGGCCTCAAGATGGAAGAAGGTGAGAGCATGGTGGAGCATATCAGTAAGTTTCGGTCTATCTGTAATCAACTTGCTGGCATAAAAGTAGATGTACCTGATGATGATGCTAAAGCAGTATTACTTAATAGCATGCCTTCATGTTATTCTAATATGGTCTTTACATTAAGAAAAATAAATCCAAGTCTAGAAGAACTTATTTCTTCTTTGTTAGATGAAGAAAAAATAATTATGGTTGTTGAACCAGAGGAGACTGCAATGTTTGGCAGAAACAAGAAAGCATTTGGTAAGAAAATACCCAAATACGGTTCAACCTCTAAAGGACCGAAGAAACAATTTACATGCTACTATTGTAAACAACTTGGTCATATATCTAACAATTGCAGAAAAAGAGCACAAGACTTACTTGATGGGAAACTACAAGATAATGCCATGATTGTTGATGAAGAAGGAGAAAATGAAGAGGAAGAAAATACCGCACATCAAAGTGATGAAGATTTTCTCTTCTAGATGATTTTTGACTGGAGGACGGAGGCACAGGAGGATGGAGGTCATTCAGCGACCTCTCGTCAGTCACCAACGATGGGGCCGCATGAAGTTGTGGTGACAATGTGTGTAAGTGTTCTTTCATTTCTGAATTGCAGTTTGTTGTGTGCAGTATGATTTCAGAGTTCCTATTTTGGATTGAATAAGTGAAATGTTCACAATGAGGGGGGGAACATGGTCTCATTGTTCCATTTCCATTATGTTTTATTGTTCAGTTTTGGTAGCAATATTTCCTACATGATTCCCTTTTGTAGTGACATTGTATAATATTGATCAAAAGTATTGTAGCAATCATGATGTAAGGTTTTTGGTAAACCTGTAAAAACCAATTGTGTAAGGTTTTTGGTAAACCTGTAAAAACCAATTGTGTAAGGTTTTTGGTAATCCTGCAAAACCAAGTGTGAAAGGTTATTGGTACACCTGCAAAACCAATTGGTAAGGTTGTTGGTAGAAGCCGGAGAAAACCATCAGTGGAAGAAATGTGCATTGGCACATGTTCGAGTTTTGTGCAAGCCCAATGCTACACATTTGCGGAGTTGATCATGAGCACACAGAGGTGGCAAAGGCAATCGATCAAGAAACGAGATATGTTGTACCATGTAAACATTAAGGGGGGGAATGTTAGGAAATTAATTATTAATGTTTACATTATAGATATTAGGTTTGAAAGTATTTTGTTATAATATATTGTTTCAACAATATATTATTCTTAGATTTTGTTATACCCGTGAATAACATTCCGGGTTAATTGTTGTGACTCCTTCCTATTTTATAGGAGGTTGTTTAGCTGTTATTATGGCTATATATTAGCCTAATGTATTGCACAGGATGATTGGGGACAGAAAATATAATATACAGTGAGTATTATTACTTTGTGTTTGCCATCGATTTGTTCAAATCTCTAGAAATACAATGTTCCTACCTTCTTACTACTTTTTTCTACAACAAGATATCCCTTGGTAACCTTCCAAGAGTCGGTTGTGAATGTAACCATGCAACCAGATTCACCTAGTTGTCATGTAGAAATTATATTTCTCTTGAGGCTTGGCACATGCCTCACATATTTCAATATCCATGTATTTCCATTCTAACGCAATTTAATATGAACTTATCATTTTCTAATAATATTGCATGGTTCATCATCTTTTAAATAAACATGCCCAAAATTACCCTGGACATAATTTCTGAAATAACCCTTATTAGGGGTAACATGGAAAGAGGCTCTGAATCTAAAACCCATGATTCAATTTTATTATCTAAGGAGAGAATAAGGGCATCTTTCATTACCTCAAATTCAACAACGTTTTCCCATTTACCTTTATATGGTACATTATATTTGTTTTCCTTGAACCAGCAATCCTTCTTTTCATATCCTTTCTTTCTATAATTCCAACAAGTTATTCCTTTACCTCTGGATTTAGATATGTCATTCTTAGAATTTTATTTCCCATTACTCTAGTTTTTGGATATCTCCTTTTACCTTCCCCTTCTTTATAAATTCAAAGCATTACCAGATGATAATTATCCTCTACTTTTCTTGCGTATTTCTTCATTCAAGAGTATACTAACCACATCATCAAACTTTAAAATATTATTATTAGACATTGTATTAATAATAGCCATTACCAAGTTATCCCAACTATCTAGAAAAGAGAATAGAAATAATATTACTTTCACTTCATCATCAAACGGAATATTAACTTATTTTAATTGATTTAATATAGACAAGAAATCATTCAAATGACTTGATGCAGATTCACCTTCTTGCATCTTAGAATTAAATAATTTCTTCATCAAATAAACTTTATTTGAAGCACTAGGTTTTTCATATAAATTAGCTAAATATTTTATCAAATCTACCAGTGGTTGAAGCTTCAATAATATTTGAAGCCACACATGGTGTCGTGCTCAATCTTATAGATCCCAGAGCCTTTCTATCAAGAATTTTCTATTCTTCATCAGTCATCTTTGTAGGTCTTTCCTTCTCATCCAACAATAAGTATAGATCTTTTCGATATGAGATAATATTCCACCCGCATCTTCCATAGTTGATAATTACGGTCATCAAATTTCTCAACTCTTTATTTACTATCTTCTTCCATTGTTATACCTCCCACTCAATCATAAATCCCTCTATGAGTAATATGCCAACACATAAAACCCTCAAACAAAAAAGTCTCGATACTAGTTGTTGGGGTTAATCACACCAATTGTACAAATATATTATTCGAGATAATAACGAAAATAAACCGGAAGAACAATACACAAGATATAACATGGTTCACCCAGTGTGGGCTACGTCCACTAAGAAACAACCAATCTTATTAGTCAAATATTTGTAGAGAATATATAATGAAGATCTACAATCTTCCATACCTCCTAGATGTATAGTACTTTCTTCCTCACAAGCTTCTCTTTTTCTCTCTCCAAGAATTCCTTCTTATAATTCTTCCTTATTTTTATCTAACCCTGGTTTTCTAGCTTATATAACCATATAAAAACTTAGGGAAACTTATCTATGCTATTCGCAAACATTAGATCAACTTTATATCAAAGGTTATATCTAATTCCGTGAGTTATATCAAACCCTATGGGTACAAAGATAAAAATACTCTTACATCAAAAACACTCTTAGTAATGATCGATAAATAATTACACATGCTTAAAATAAAATTTAACATTCATATGTGGTTGTAATTTATCTCAACTAATCAAATTATTTCATGAATGGGCTTAGAACTCTTTGCTTATCTCAAATTGTTGTTTCTTACACCCTTCATGCCCCTGAAAACTTTATTATGCCAAACCATCACTTAAAATCAACCAAACCATGTCATGTGACCACTTGAGGGAATTTTTAGAACCTTTAGATCACTTATAAGTAAGTTATAATCCTTTAAACATTCATCATCTCAAACCATAGCCACTTTTGTCTCGCACCAAATTAACCGCCCAAAAAGTAAATTTTAAAGATCAGTTGATGAAAATATTTATAGGAACATTCAAGACCTATAAATGGATTAATTAGATTCAAAATTAATCCATATTCACATTAAAGGTTATATAAAGCATCACCTAATCCATATCATGCTTAAAACAACTCAAAACTTACTGTAAGATCATGTCATATCATGACCGGCAAAAATAATTATTGTCCAAAGAATAATCTAGAAACAACATCAAATATCATCCTCATGAGACAAACCTCATTTCACTACAAATATATCTTAATCCTCTTTCCAACACAACTTTAATCATCTCCAAACTCCATTTGTAGCTCCAAATATACTCACTTTACTAAACATTGTTTTTTATGGCCTCAAAACTACCCTTTGACCAGTCAACCTGAATAGAACTCATTTGACCATGTATCTAGATGAACATGTTATAAAACCTCTTTATACATCATTATAAACTCATATACATTCCACAAATTTAATTCATCATGTAACCCCTTTGGACAACCTTGTTCCAAAACACTCTTCTTCATAAGGTGGCATGTTTGAGTGGGCCTCACTCACCACCATAACATATACCATACTTTTATGGAAATAATAATTATTCCTCTACATGTTCCAATCATCACACATGCACTAGGAATAAAAATTAGACACTATAGGAAGAGTTTCTTGCATACCACTTTCAAGCTAGGGTTTCAAACTCATAACTAGTTGTTTACCTTCTTAACATTCATTCATAAAAATATACCGATGAAATGACCTCATTATTTTTTGTGAAATATTATAGAATCAATGTAAAAACATATCTGAAAGCCACAATGTCCCTTTAAAATCACACGATTCATCGTAAGGATTAGAAGATCAAATTTGAGCTAGAAATGCACAAGTTCTTAGCCCTGTCTCACCAGAACTGACATATCTTACAAAATTCACATCCTAGCAACCTGAATTTTTTTTTAAATCACCATGACACATCACACTAATATTTTAAATAAAAATAATTTCATCACCATACCTCAAACTCTCTATCCTATCTCATTGTCATAGCTTCACCTTATGGTTTTACGTTGTAGAAGCTAGGGTCAACTAAAAGAATGCTATAACTCATCATAAAATCATTAAAAATGACCCAATCACACCTTTTATACCATGATAAACCTAAATACATTAATCAATGAGATCATATGGCTCCATACCTCAATCTCATACCTCCTAACATCCATATCTCGCTCTAAATGAGCACGAAACATAGCCAAACATTTATATATGCAACCTTCAACTGATGTGAGTGCCTAAACACTCTTCAAATTTTCTATTCATCATGCCAAAATGTTTTTCAATTAACCTAGAAGCCCCTACCTCCATGCAACATCACCTAAGCACCTGAATAGGCTTGCAAGAGCAAGCAAACCTCACTAAATCTCCATGTATCATCAATTACACATCCGGACCATCGTGAAAACATCATGGTCAGCATCATATGACTCTAATCCATCATCCACTTCATCATTAATGTGGTTTTTCATCAATTACAACACCTATGGGACCACATGCCAACAATTAAATCATACTTAATATTATTTTTCTAACACTCCCTCTTAATATTAAGTGGGGTTTATATGCCAATATTACTTGTTTATACAATAAGATTTACAATCCTTAAACCACAATGAGGGTTTAGGCTAGAATATCATATTTTAAGGATTTATTCACCTTCATCATGTTAAACTTTCCTTTTGGTAAAAATGATTTGGAATCCATAAATCAAAAGTGATAATTTAGGCTAAGCATTATTTGTGAGACTACATCTCATAGTTTCTCATGGAAAATATATATGAACATATCTAGGATCCTTTTATAAAGTAAGGACCTCCTTTACAACATGATGTTTTATTACTGGACTACATAGTAAACTTAGAGTGATAAGTTTACTAAGATCATAAAAATATCTTTTACAATGCTTTAATTGGAGAAAAAATATAGAGGTGAAGAAGAAAACACATGGTTGACCATTAGGAGGTGGCATTGTCATGCACACTCCCCTTAGTGGAAGCTCTAAAAGGTCAAACATTTTGTAGAACTTCACAACACACAATGGCTTTGTGAATATATCTACAACTTGATCTTTAGTAGGATGAACTGGACATCTATATCACTGCAGAGAACCTTCTCTCGGATGAAATGTATATGTATTTCTATATTCTTTGTTCTCTTATGCTAATTTGGATTATTATATAGAGCAATAAAAATCTGAATATAACACAAAATATGAGTACTTCCTTTAACTTCCATGTGAATTTCTTCTAACATTCACTTTATCCACATGACTTCTTTTACTACTTTTATTGCACTTCTATATTCTTTCTCATTCGAAGAGATTGACATTGTTGGTAGCTTCTTGCTACTCCAAGTAATGACACTTGTACCAAACTTGAACACATCCAATTGTAGATTTTCTATATATCACATCACCAACATGGTCAGAATCATAATATCCATATAAACATGTATTATCAAAAGAAGTATAATGTAAACCAAAATTAATTGTTCCTTTAATATATCTTAATATTATTTTTTCTAACTTCCAATGATCCTCGATATGGCTCCCTGCATGAATTTGGAAACAATACCTACTACATATGCAATATCAAGTCTAGTAATTTTTAGATAGATTAAACTACCTACAAGCTACCTATAAAGAGTAGGGTTAAATTTTTCACATACAGGTTTAGGATCAAGTTTACAACCAAATTTAATAGGAATAACAACTAGTTTACAATCTACCATATTAAACATTTTAAGTAAATTAACAACATATTGTGATTGTGATACAATAATATAATGTTTATCTTGAAAAATTTCCATGCCTAAAAAATGATGTAATAATCCTAAATCAATCATTTCAAAGTATTGTTTTAATTTAGCTTTAATTTTAAAAATTAAACTATTTAAATTTCTAGTAATAAACAAATCATCAACATATAATACAATAAGAATAATCTGATTATTTTCAACTTTAACAAAGAGATCATTATCAGATGAAAAATTAGTGAAACCAATATCTTTGAAAATTAGTTTATTTTTGCATACCAAGCTGTAGGAGCTTGTTTTAAGCCATATAAATGTTTTTGAGTTTACAAACAAATATTTATTTTTAAGATTCCTCAAAACCATTAGGTTGAGTCATGTAAATTTATTATTTTAAATCACCATTCAGAAATGCATTCTTAACATCCATCTGGTGGATTTCCCAACCATATTGAAGCTAAGGAAATGAGAATCCTAATTGTGCTCATTTTTGCAATGAGTACAAAGGTTTCTACGTAGTCAATATTATTTTTTAAGTAAACTTTTGAGATACTAACTTGGTTTTGAATTTATCAATATTTCCATTGGCCTTATACTTAATTTTATAAAGCCATCTAGAGCCAAAAATACTAATTTTTTCCGTAGGAGGGACAAGATACCAGGTTTAATTTTTAATTAAGGCATTATATTCATCTTTCATGTATTCTACCCATATTTTTCGTGATATGCCTCTTTAAAAATTGGGGTTCGTGTTCATACATAGCCATTAAGTCATGGTAGGTATAGTGGCTTCTATTCATCTTACTAAGATTATCAAAATTAGAGTTTTGAATAAGATATTGAGCTCATTTAGGTCATTTAGTTATAGAGGATATAGGAAGATGATCTTGTTCAATTACAACATGATTAATAAAAATATATTTGTTCATCACATTCATCAAGATCATTGTTAACTAACTCAATACATTCATTATAAATAGAAGAAACATAAGATGAATTACAAAAATATTTTTCAAGGATTTTAACATTCATGTTTTCAATAACTTCACATTTTACATTATCATAGATCGTTAGAACTTTTTTGTGCCTCTATAGACTACAAAGATGCAAGGATATGAGGTTTGATCTAACTTCTTCCTTTTAGCTTTAGGAATGAAGATGGAGGCAAGGATTCCAAATATTCTCAGATGAGATACACTAGGTTTCTTATTGGTCCATTTTTCTATAGGATTATATTGAAATAGGGATTTAGTAGGGACTTTATTCATAATATGGACAATTATATTCATAGCTTCAGCCCACAAAAATTTAGGGACTTGTTGTGAATAAAGCACGGTTCTATCCATTTCAAGAATGGTGTGGTTTTTACTTTCCACTATACCATTCTTGAGGAGAATAGGGAGTGGTAAGTTCCCTTTGAATTCCACATTCGACACAAAAAGAATCAAATGCTTTACTAATGTATTCTCCTCCATTATTAGTTCTAATCCTTTTAATTTTGTGACTAGAACTATTTTAAACTAAAGCTTTAAATTTAGGTAAAATGTCTTATTTGTTTTTAATAAATAAATATCAAATCATAGAATAATAATCATCAATGAAAGTAATTGTTGTAAAAGAATCATTTAGGGAAGGAACTTTTAAAGGTCCTCTAACATCACTGTGAATAAGTTTAAGAGGTTCAAAGGATTTTGCTTCATGATGGATATGGAAGGGGTTTGCATATTTCTTACCACGTAAGCACCCTTCACAAGTTTCCTGGGCATGAGAGATAGGAGGTAGTCTAACAAGGTTAAGATGATACATGTCATACATGCTCCTAAAGTTAACATAACATAATCTTTCATGTCATAACAATACATCATTCCTATTTTGAGTTCAAATGTGAAGCAGATGTAAAATCTTTAAATATATAAACCATTGTTTTGTATGTCTTCTATAATAGTAACATCTAACTCATTTTTAATAAACCATTTATCTTTTAGTAAAATTACACTATAGTTGTTTTGATTTAGTTGTGAACATGATATCAAATTCATTTTCAGTTTAGGAACACACAACACCATTTATATAGCTATTAAAAACTTCAGCTCTTAATGTACTTTAAACATAGAATGAAATGATCACCAAGATAGATTTTATCATTACATTCTTGTATATTAGAAATAATATTGGATCTATAAGTCATATGCCTAGATGCACCATTATCTAAGATCCATTTGTTTTCTTTGGTAGTAACTAATGAAAAATATAAAATAACTACATTTAGTTTTGTATTATTCTTTTGATTTTTGTTTTAATTTTAATTTGGCTTGTCTCCTTTCCGATTTTTGAAATTTGGCTTATTTTTTCTCACCCTATAGTCTTCCTTTTTGTGACCAAATTTCCCACAGTTCTAACATTTTACATCAAAACTAAATTTTAGGTGATTATTCCCGATTCCTTATCTTTACTAGGGGTTTTCAATTTTTATTTGAACTTTTAATTCTTTATAAACCTAAAAACGTTATTCTTAGGATTTTGAGTGAGAATTTCTGAGTGGCATTCTCCTTCAAATCAAAGTTTTTCATTACTTGCTCTTCTTGAATCAGGAGAGCACTAAGTGTAGATAAGTCAAGAATATCTTGTTCAGTTTGATATTTTGAGTTTAAGATGGAAATGAAGTTCCTAAATCTTTCATGGATGTTCATTTGAATGATAAAGTATAGCAATTTGTCTTGAATCAAATCACAGTTACATCCATCTAGTTGAGATTTAATGTTTTTAATTTTAGCTAGAAAATTATACACATTTTGTCTCCTTAATACAATTTTTCATTAATTCAAGAACCAATTTTATAATTTTTGAAAGGTACATACCTACATGCATTGATTCTAATAGTTTCCAAGATTTGCTTGGACTTTCTTGGTATTTAATGTGTAGTAAAAATTTGTTTTTCATGCTTTTCAAGATAATTGACATCACCTCTTGTACTTTCTATTGAAATTTTGAAATTTTATATATCTTTGTCGATTTCCTTCTTGTCGGAATCTTTTTTCTACCATTCACAACAGTCCAAAGATGTCGTGTCATGAACTCAGCTTTCATTCAAATTTTCAAGATGTTGTAGTTAGTATCATTCAACATATGTGTCTTATCAATACTGAAATGATTAGAACCCATTTTAAATGAAAATTTCAAACCCAAATCAAGATAAAAAGCTAGGTTATAAGAAAAAAATGTATATTCATATCCTACAAACTTGAAATATGTCTCAAAGTTAGAAACCATCTTGTTTAATATTTGTATTTTTTTTTTTCCTACCAAGGTTAGAACATAAAAAAACATTTACTGAGCATTTATAAAAGTTTAACAAAGGCTTACATTCCTGCACTTGAGTTTAGGTGGGCTCATTCCAAAGCCTTCAATCACACCAAATAATCTTTTGAAAGATTTAAAAAAATTCAAGAGATATGTGTGTGAGAATTAAATTGAATGGGTCTAGTTTATATATCATCAAACCAATCACTTTGGTAAGAATTTAATTAATAAAACTTAAATAATTTTTAAGTTATCTAAACTAACCTTGCTTTGATACCATGTTGAGGTCTCGAGAAATTAAATTAATATTTCAAAGTTAATATTAAATATTATGAAATAAATAAAAAAATACAAATATAACACAAATTTGCATGGAAAACCTCATACGAGGTAAAAAAACCACAGTGAAAAATATAGATTTCCATTTACCAAGAAACACTAATATTTACAGTCTAGTAATCCATCTTCACTCACTCCTCTCCACATTTCAATATTGTAATCGAAGTAATTTACTAGGCCCCAATATCCCTATTTAAGTGGGTTTACAGGTGTGTCTTCTTGTGAAGCACCGCTCAAGTTGATAAATTGATTTTAATAATCAATTAAAACATAAGCTAAAGTTTAAATTAAATAATTAAAACATTACATATTTTTATTTATTTAATTATAAACTAAAGTTTATAACATTATAAGAACACTTAAGAGGGGATTAAAACCTACTTAAGATTATTGTTCTAGCATGGTGGAGACTTTGGCACACAATCAAGAGCAACAATAGCAATAAGAATAATAGTAGCAACAATGTATACACAAGATCACTAGTAGTAATCAAAAATAGTAATGTATATGTAAGTGGATAGATAACGGTGAAAACACTATCAAGAAAAAGGACTAATGCTTACAATCATGAGACACCCATAGTATTGCAAGACAATTAAGGTCTTTGGACCTATAAACAAAAGATTCAATATCACACAAGAAAGGCATGACACCATTAAAAATAAGAGACACCCGTGGTGTCGCAAGATAAATAAGGCTCGTAGGCCACAATTGGAGTAACAAACAAGTAACTAAAAATACAACTAACAAGCATGTATAAGTATCGTAATGACATAACAAGTGATATATAAGAGCATATGAAATAATAGTTGTTAAAACCACACAAGACACATATGTTAGTCTTATTAGTTCAAAAGATAACAAATACACTATGTATGTAATCAAGCATAATGAGGAAGTGAAAATGTACTATAATGAAATAATAACACCTAGATTGTGTGGAGGGATGCCCTCAAATGAAGTATCCAAGGAACCATGATATCTCCCATAATCATGTACCAATCTATATGCCTTGCATCATGATCAATATACCCCATGAATGCATGTACGTAAAGAAGAAAAATGCTATCTATAAAATTATAAGGATAAACAACATGTATAATGAAACGGTTCTAACAATGTATTCTAGATAAACAAGTTTTGATTTTAATTATTTTGAAAATATTTGAATGTTTTTTCTTTTTATGGTTATATCAATGTTTTTGTATTTTCTAGTGCATAACTATGTATGGGAAAGGAGATAACATGAAAGCTACCCAATGAGAACCTTCCAAGGAAGTGAAGGAGTTATCACATAAAGTAGAGGTTTATGCCTCATTTTTAATTCAAATGTAAGTGATATTGTAGTGGTGATGCATGCTAAAGAAAATATGAGAAAAGAATGAGGTGAAGTAGCTCTAGGAATAATGTGTGAAGTAAAATACCTTGAATTAATATTTCTAATTAGGATTTCATGTCTTAAAGAGGTTGTAATTGGTTGGTATTAATTTTTGTTGATGTGTGAAAGCCATTTTGAGAGAAGAGGTATGACATAATAGAAATCCAAACATATAATAAATGTGATTGTTACCAAAGTATGCAAGGGCATGCAAGGAAATATATTCCTAGAAAATAAGTAAGGGATATCCATATATGCCCCCATGTATTATAGAAGGAGTAAAATAGTGGTGCATGTGGATGATATAAGGTGAATGTACTAGGTAGAAGCATGGGTTAGAGAGTTATAATTGAATATTTAGCAATGAAAATCCACCTTAGATGATGAGTCTATTGATCATTGGAAAATGTTGTTTGATATAAGAAGGAATTTTAGATTGATCAATGTGAAAATCCCCGGGATCATTAGGGATAAGGAAATAATCAACATGAATAATATGTAGAGATGTAGACTTAGGATCTAACCAAGCTTGTTGTAGGGAAATAGAGATATCCATAGAAGACTTATTAGGATAAAACTTATGATTTATTGTATATGTGCTTGTGTGTGTAAAAACCACATATCATCGGGTAAGGCATTGATATGTTGTTTATGATAATTTTTAATAGATGTTTTCATTCTAGTAAAAGGTGTGGAATTATTTGTATTATTGTTACAGTCAATATTGTTAGGTGGACTAGAATCTATATCAAGTTTTTGTGAAGGAGTAGAGATATTTGTAGAATCCATTGTCGTGTTACCCATGGATTGTAGTCGTGCATGCTTTAGATGTTATAATGTGGTGTGTAATGGCTCAGGTATAATTTATAATTCTTTAGTTTACACAATAGTAGAATGTGATTTTTATGAGATCATTACTTCTAAAGTGGGTATGTAATTCTTATTTTATTATTGAATAGGTGGATCTTGTATTATTGTAAAAGTTGCATCATTTGATATTCCATTATGTTCACCAGACATTGATGGATCATATTTAGGAACCCATGTAGATTTGGAAACTTGAGATGAATGTGTAAAATAATTTTGTTTAGCAAATGAATTAATCCCTTACACTCAATTTGTTATATTATGTATTGTAAATCATAGAAATCATTGTCAAAATGTCTATTAATTCCATAATACTTCCGAAATGGCTAGCCTTTGATTTTTGTAAGTCTGTAGCAAGGATAGTAATGAGTAGGTAACAAATTGATTAACCAATTATTGAGTAGCTCAAATATAATATTGTGTTGTAGAGCATGCTTGATAAACGAGTGAGGTGTTTTATGTTATAGGACTTTGACTTCAATTGTATGGGCACATGTACAATGCATGATGTGCATATAACATGGCTTCTCGGGTCTTAGACATAGATTAATTGTGATGTGTAAAGATATGATGGATATGGGAATTGGAATAATCCTTTAGATGCATTATATCGTGCTTAAGAGATGTAATCTCAAAATTCATAGCTTGAAATTGATCTTCAAAATCATGGTGTAAAGCTTGAATAAAATCCAAAATATCCTTATGAAAGGTATCATCATTGCTAGTAGGAGGAGCTGAAATATTACCCAAATTTGAATTTAGATGGGAAGGTGTCATATTATCAAGGATCTTGATTTTGTACACTAGTTTTGTGAGATTATCTCTACATGTTGGGTGTCTTTGAATTAAATAAGTATTGGTGAAATAATTTATTACAATGCAGGTTATTGGTTTTCATCAATGTTCATGGGGCTAAGCCCCTCCTTCTAAGGTATGGCGAGGCTCCCATTATTGAATGTAAACTAGCTAAAACTATGCAGTAGCCATTAAGATGGGTATCACACATGAATAATCCACTAAACCTATGGAAAAGTACTTATACGGTGTACAAGGGAGGAAGTTTTTGTGAAAGGAGGTAAAGTGGAGTAGGAGCAATGGAGAGAGGGTTAATGTTATGAGTAGGAATGAGTTTATTCTCACTAATAGTAACCACAAGAGTCCACATTCAATTAAAAGAACACATCAATGTAAGAAATGAGAAATACTAACAAACTAGAGGCACAAAGTTTTGCATATTTATTAATTAAGGACACAAAGTTCCTTCTTGGTTATACAAGATCATCATGTTTGCCAAGTTGGAGAGTAGAGAGGATAGAGGAATATATACAAGGACATATAGAGGAAATGTAGCTCTTATTTCTTAATGTTGTAGTGATACAAATATCAACAATATACATCAATCAACAATTGCAAACCCTTTAAAATGGATAATCCATTCCAATTTATAGCATTACAAATGACTCTTCCTCTTCCCCCATATGAATTTTCATCTCACCACCATTTGTGACTTTTCACATTCTCTTAGGAATGAAATTAAGTCCTTTTCTTATTTTTGAAAAGGGAATTTTACAATGCAACACTAAGTCACTTAAGTGAATAAGATGAAAGAGTGGAAAAAGTACATTCCCAATGAAGTGGAATCGTAGAGAGAGAGGAGAGAGAGAGAGAGAAGTGGAAATCTGAAGACAGAAAGCTCTTTCGACAAATAACCTTCTTATAATGGATCATGAATGAAGTTTTCTTCCCTTGACCACATATTGAATTGAAACATTGTAGTACATCTCCTTCTTCTGTGAGATGCAAACACACTCCAAAGTAATGAATGATTGTTTATAAAAACTACTGCAAGACATTACAATGCGAACTTGGGATGATTTTTGGCATCACTAATGATGATCCTCTCCGATATACTTCATGATGTTTTTGATTTCACATGTTGCCTAAGTGACCATCTATGGAATTGGAACATCATGGTTACAAATTCCTCCTTCGATGAGATGTAGTTACACCACTAGGCATTTGAATGAGTGTTCAAAAACACTACTAAGTGACTTGTACTTGATGAACATGAGATGATTGCTTGTTCTTACAAACATAATGATCCTCTTTGAACATAAGGTTGGAGTTAGGACATGGAGATCATCACCGTGTTCCTCTCGGCTTCAAAATTCACCTTTGTGACACAAATGTCACCTTTTTAAATGGAATCGGTTTCAATATTCTCAAACATTGTATTTCTCATTTGTCACTCATTAGAAAAGGTATTCTCCTCCAAATAGAAGAATTACTACTTCATTCAACTGAATTTTCATAGTGTGGAATCATGAATCTGCAATTCACTAAAATGTTTTTTAATATTTCAAACACATCCGGTTCCATTTTATTAGCATGGGTGACACGACATCTTTATTTGTTGACCAATAGATCCCAAAACTTACTATTTATAGTAATTCCTATTTTGAGAAGTCCATATTGGTTACAAGTTGGTCTGTTTGGCACTTTTTTTAGTTGTCGTGATGTTTAATGGGCAATGACAACTCTAAGAATAAACTATTTGTGATACTTACTATTTTAGAATTTGGTCTTCCGGTGTCAAAATGGAGTGAAATTGGACTCAATTTTTAATTTCAAAAGGATGTTTTGCTCAATTTTTCAAGTATTTTAATCACGATAACTTCAAGATCGAAAAACAATTTTTTATTTTGGGAAACTTTGTCGACCATTAAAATAATTTGGAACACCATTAGATGTAAGGTTGGGATCATTTGAAAGGCATTTTTGAGGAGGAGTTGTTAAAATATTATGGGGATCAGACAAGGGGTTTAGGAGATATGATCAACTTTTCGGTTTTAGCATATGAGGCATCCGACATATTTTAAGCTGCATAATAGAAAGGGTGAGAAATTTTGGGAATAAAAATGCGTTTTGACACATAAAAATGGATAAATTTTTTTAATATGAAGATTTCAATCCTTGCTTTCACACCTTAACTCTAGTTTGACTCAAACAAGATTAACCAAAGTTCAATGAGGGTTGAAGTGGAGTTACACCATTACATGAGGGAAAATAATCAAGGATAATTTGGAACTTTGAAATTTCCCAAAATATCCCAAAACCATGACAGTATGGTAGAGAATTCAAAGAGTTTTTCGACGGTGTTAAAAACGTTGAAAACATATATCATATGCTCAAGTTACCATTGGTCAAAGTTTGGTTAAAATTAGGATGAATCAAAGTGTCAACTAGACAATCATGCGTGACGGGTGGAAAAAGTGAAAATTGGGAAAAAGTGTAAAGTTTGGTTGTGACTCCAATTGTTAACGCTCGTTTGCGAGATGGGTGGGAACCGCTATTTTTCGATTAGGGGCCCTCGGCCTAGGTCAACACACTTTTTGTAAGGAGGGGTGTTTTTGCCGCATTTTCTTCATATTTACATTGTCACTATATATATATATATATATATATATATATATATATATATATATATATATATATATATATATATATATATATGCCTCGCATGATTGCATTTTGGATAAATGTGAGATATTGCAAGGCATGTTGATTATATTATACATGGTCGAATAGCTCGTCAAGCTATTATTTTAAGCTTGGCAAATTTTTACCACGCTTTATTTTCATTTCGCACCGCTTGGTGCTTAACAACCCACGCCATAATTATATTAGCCAAGTCATCCACATCTATGGAAATCTCACACTTATCCTCAACCATCTATGCCAAACATAGTTCATCATCCAACTTCCACATACATGGCCTTTTAACAACTCGGAGAATCAACCATGGTCATGTTATCATGTCATAAACATTGATCGGTACCAAACTTAGCATATAAATATATCACGCCACCTATGTGGAATCCAAAATTATGTATGTGTTGCCTAAGCCATGGTATTAGAGGGTGGTTAAAGCATTTTTAAAGGCTATAGCAAACCAATTTACTGCCAATGTGGGATTTTATCCCAAAACATAAAGAAAGGATAATCGGTGGGTAGTTGGGGTGGTTCTAACCTCAACCACCCGTGTAACAAAATATTCCCAAACCACCATGCCAAGATAGCTTGAAGAGCTATAAGAAGAGCTCGATGGTATTTAAACGGGGTTTTTAGCAAGTTCGTGTAATATGCATAATAGAGCAGTTTTGAAAAACATAGTTTTTGGGCATTTAGAGGTTGAACCGACTTTGGGGAAAAGCGAGAAGATGTGTAAAATTCAAAGACAACTCGTGATATACATTTTTTCCATTTTGGAGTTCATAGGCCAATTTTTAAAAGCCTTTTGTGTACATTTTGCTAGTAAAATGAACGACGATCAATCGCTAAAGCTAAGAAAAACATGGAGAATTTTTTTTTATCATTATCAAAGCTCACGAGTTCTCATGGACTTCTAACAAAGTTAAATAAGATTCATTATTTTATTTTGTAATAATTTAATTATATTTGTGTTATCTCATTTTAGTGATTCCAGCTAAAATTAAGATAACCGTAGAATTTTTTTTGGAAAAATATCCTAAAAATTCCCTTTTAAGGAGATTTTCAGGTTTTCGGGTTTCAACAACATGAAAACATGTTTTTTATATGCTATATGCAAATTGTTTCCCGAAACCTAAAACCCAAAACTAGCCAGTGTTTCAGGTTTTCGGAATTCATGAGCATCGAACATGACTTGTAAAAAGCATGCTACATGTCGATTGACTTCCGAAACCCAAAACCCGATATGTCCCTTTGTGTCGGGTTTTTGGAACCTTGGAACACCCAAACATCTCATGTTTCATGTCATCTGTTTCTGAAACCCAAAACCGAATTGATAGCTAATCCTTTGTATCGGGTTTTCGGGCACTCCAAGCATGATGACATGGCATTAACTCGAGTTGTCGGGTAGTTGGCACACGTGTCATGTGAAGTGTAATAAATGTAGGGGTTTTTATAAATAGTTGGATTTACACGTCATTTTTATCTATTGTGCTTTTGGTTGCATGGATTTTCTCATACATGCTCTCTCAACCTTGAACCTAATTTGATTTCATGCTTGATTGCGTGATTCATTTTTTATTATTTTTCAAATTTGTTGAAGGTATTTTCTCTGCCCTCTACTTGTGAGTTTTGTTGAAAATGTTTTTGTGATGTTCTTTACATCTCTTCTCCTTCCTTTCTATTTTCTTCTAGGTTTAGGGTTTTAGGTTTTCTTCTTCTTTTTGGGTTGTATTCCAATATAAATTATTGATTAAGAGTTCACCCTTAGGGTGTTTGCCTATTCTATACCTTGGAATATACCTTTTTGTGTTTTAAAGAAAAGGAGAAGAATATAGAGTCCTAACTGTTGAAATGGCGGAAAGATTGCATGTTTTGACATCTCAAAAACCTGATCCCTTATTTCAGGTTTTGTAGGGTGTTTAACAATCTCCAAGTTCCACAGTGTTTCAGGATTTTCTAAGTGCCAGACATCCAACATCATCCAACATCCGATTTCTAGTGTGTTGGGTCTTGCGAGGTGCTCAACATCTTCCGATTCCCGTAGTGTATCGGGTTTCTTCAAGTGTTCAACATCTCCTTGCTTCCGCCAGAGTGCATCGGGTTTTATCAAGTGTCGGACATATACTAAGTTCCGACACTCTCTCCAGTGTGTCGGGTTTTGTGAAGTGTCCGACAAGACCTAAGTTCCAACTCTCTCTCTAGTGTGTCGGGTTTCATCAGGTGCTTTACAAGTCCTAAAATCCGGATAGTGTGGTGGGTCTGTGGGGTTGCTTTCAGCAAGCTTCCAAGTCTGATTGCTCAGATAGGAGTTGTCTAGGCATTATTTCTTTAGGATTTCTCATGTTGGATCCTAGATCATCTAAAGACAAGTCAGACAGGTTAGGGAAGATGAAATACAAGTATCGGAAGATGGAATCCCCCTCCTATATAGATTGTAATTATGACATCGAGATATGGAACTGGTAACATTGACATGGAGGATTTCTGGAACAGAACCAAGGATTCTTCTCAGAGTCCCTGGATGAAGGCAATAACCAACAGTGGCCTCCCTCTTGTAGTAGGATTCCCAATGTCTACTTAATGCCCTGAGTTCATTTTGGCCTGTGCTTCCCATTATGACTCGGACTCTCACTCAGTGAAAAATCAAGCAGGAGAAGTCATAGTGAAGTTGGACGGGGTTATTTTGATGACCTCTTAAGATTACCCAACTTTCAGGAATATGTTGACGTAGATCTCAAGTCAGCATAGAAATCTGGGACAAAGATCAAGAAGACTGCATCAGGCATGTGAATAGAAAGTTCTTGATCAAGGCCAAGCCGGCCATCTCAAGGTTTCCCAAGTTTGTCCCTAGGAGTGATTTCATCCTTGAAATCAGCGACATCATCACCTTGCTAAGTCGAGTATTTGGACTCCCTGAGTCAAGGGACTTCCAAGGATGGATGTATCAATTCATGGTTATTATGAAGAAGAATGAACAAGGGATCGATTGGAGTAGTCTCATAAGTGATGAGATTGATTCCCAGATGAAGATAGTCTTAACTATGGGAAAATTATATATGTCATTGTATGTCACCTATGCAGCAGCTGGCATGAGAAATTATCTAGGATTGGATGCAAAAGGAGATAGGGCTACAGAACACATATATCGGTACCTCCCTCCTTGACAATGAAAATGAAAGGTTCGGAAGAAAGATCTTTCTTTTATGAAAATATTAGAAGAGTCTAAGGAAAAGAAGAGTCTCTGATGAAGCATGGGCGAAGTATCAAAATGGGGTTGCATCTTCTTGCAGTTCAAGAAGTTCACATACCTTCGGGTGGTCATGTATCCAGGTGACCCTTTAGATTGCCCAGATTCCCAGGTGATAAGATGATCCTAATGGAGTTGGTAAGACAGTTGTTGGATTTCCACAAATTCCAACAAAGCAAACACAAGGCTGTCGTATCCTTCCCCATTTCCATTGGAAGATACACGTGCTCAAAGTGGTCAAAGATAAGAATGTAGTGCATGAGCTTCAAGAAAATTGAAGAAGCACATGAAGCACAAAGATGGATTTGATTTCCGAGGAGTCCTTAAGTCATACGGGACTTTATATCTACATGTTCCCAACATAGAAGATATTTGGGTTGATCTTGGGATGAAGTTGCCATCCGAAGAAAGGATAATAGCAGGTTGAAAATTGAAGAAATATAGATGTTGGATTTATCTGACATCCCAAAAGGCACTAAAGACAACAAGAGTGTCCTTGATGCCTCATATGATGGGTTGAATGAAGATCAATATGTATTCCCGGCCATTGATTGGTCCATTGCTGAGAAAGCTTCTATCATGGGAAGAACTACTCAAATTCTTGCCCGTACTAAGGCATGGCTCATTTCTTGGGGAATGAGTTATAAATAAGGAAGTTTTGCAAAGATAGACTGCTTTGGAAGAGGGACCCTCAAAAGGAAAAAAGGAAAAGGATAAGAACCCTTCCAAAAGGCCAATGAAGGTTAAGTTTGTAAGAAAGGGAGAAGATCAAGTAACTACACCAGTGAGCACTCTCCCACAAATAATTGAGGTTCTTGATTCACATCCATAACTAGGACAAGGGAATATTCATTTAAGAGAAGAGATCATTCATCCTTCCATTCCTCCTTTGGTAGACAGTTCATTAGAGGTAAGTCTCCCCCCGCTTCTCAAACTCTAATTCCAGAATCCTTGCCTCCTCCCATTCAACCTTCCTTGCCTCAGATTTCTTCATCAAGTTCCTTAGCCATGGCTAGTATCTTCTTCGACCTCTCTCACCTCTTCCCACTAGACCCCAGTTAACCATGGACATGCCTCCTCCTACTGCACCTTTATTCCCTGAATCCACTATCACGGGCACTACACTTACGGTGGTTACCACTCCACAAGATAATCCTCCTCCACCTGAAGATGTGACCATAATGCCTGTAATGGAAGTAACTTCTTCCAATATGCCTCAATGGTTGGTAGATCAAACTCGAGGAAGAGGAAGGTATTTGTTCCATTACCAGCCTTTGATTTAAGTTCCCTCAAGGTCACTCCTACTAAGTCAACAAAGAAACCCAAAACAGTCTCAAGGATTTAGTGGATGCCTCAGGGCATAAATTTGTAGAAATTGCTACTCCCGTGAGCTGATAAAACTAAGGATGACATAATGGTCACAGATTATCAAATCACAAGGGTGGCTCTAGGGAAAGTAACAACAGAGGGAGCACACAGGATGCACAAGATGCCATGAATGTGTTGTGCTAGAAGCTGAGGGAAACTAAGGCAAATAGAGATGAGTTAAAAGAGAAAGTACAACAGCTAACAGAAGTGCTACTCAAGCTCTCAAATCCTCCTAAGTCAACACCATCATCCTCTACTCCTATCGGGTTTGATTTCTCATCGGTACCCATGATCGAGAAGATTAATGAAAAGGGGAGAACGGTCGATGAATGGACCCAAAGGCTGCTCCTGCAAGGAAAAGAAGTCATCGAAGATATTATGGAAGTCTACCAATCTTTAGAGGATATAAAGAAAGATGGAGAGAAAATGGATGATGAGTTTTTAGCAGAAATCGGGAACCTAGAGTTGACTTTCGAAGCTCTCCAAACGCTGAAACAGATTCCATCTCGCATCTTGGTCGAAGAGGGCATCATTCCACATGGGGATAAACATTTTTTAGCTGACTAAAGCCATCAGATTCAGAATAAATATTCTCAATGAAGCTTGCAAAAAATTGAGAGAATCAAGAGATCAATTGATCGATGGCAAGAATGACTTAGAAGAAGAGCTAGTCAAAATCTATGCTAAAGTGTTGAGTGAAGATTGGGTATCCTGACCTGTTGATGATCTTTACAAACAGATCCAAGAATCAATTCAACATGAACCAACTTATGGATTTGGCATGGAAATCATTGACAGGTTTGTAAAAATTGAACATTCTTTGGAGACCCTAAGGAAACTCAACAAGAGATTGAAAAATCTTCTGGCAATGCTAGTGATACTCAGGAAACATGTGAAGTTTTGAGTGATCATTCCACCGTGCCTGATGAGAATGAGATGCAAGGTATAATCTGAAAATTCCAAGAATTTCAGAGACAAGAAGGCTTTGTTGGAGGAAGATAAAGATGATGATACAAAATAAGCACAATGCGACATGTCATTTCAATCTTGAAATTGACATGTCTTTTTCATTTTGTTTCATCACATAGGAAGCAAATTTTGACTTGGTCTCCTACGTGAGAGTCAAGAAAAATAGGACTCTCTTTTAAAAGACTATTTTCTAGGATTTATCCTATTTTCTCTCAACTCCTTTTATTATAAATAAGGGATGCTTATGCATTCCAAAAGGTTGATATTTTGGAATATTGAGAACTATTGTGAAGAAGAAAAACTTTGTGTTTTCTTTTAATCATTTGAGGAATAGAAATCAATGCTATTTTTGCAAACTTTGTGTTGTGAGATTCATCTCTCTTAAGATATTGTTCTTATGTTCAAGATCTTAAGCTATTCTTTGTTTAGCATTCTCAATCATTTTAATTGTTTCAAACATTACATTACATTTGTTATCTAGAACTCGTATGATTATTTCATGATCTATGTTTTCTCGAAAAGAAAATACGTTCCCATCATTTCCTTTCCATTGTGTATTCTTTTTGATCCATTCCATTTCAGAAAACAACAACATCTTTACCTATCGTGGATATGGATTTTGGGATTCTATCCCAACCCCAATGGTTAGATTAGTGTAAATACTATACATATTATTTTTGTTGTGTTTTAGATTAGTAATAAATAGGAAGCCTCACCTATTTTTGAGGAGGGATTTAATCCCATGCACTATGGTTGAACCTCATATTTTGATGTGACAAAATATCCAACCAACAATTTTTGGTGACTCTGCTGGGGAAATACGGATTGATAAGACTAAGCTTATCCTTTTGGTGTCTGGTGACTCCGTATTTGCCTTATTTTCAAGAAGATCCATTTTCCAGTTCAAGTTGGCTAGGAAGATCTTCACTCGGTTAAGCCGAGCCAAGGGTGAAACTAATCCATTCTTTGATCTGCTTCAACAACATAATTTCAAGCTTTCACCCAATAATGTTACATCTAGCCGGGAAAGAAGTTATTCGCCCATCCGAAGGAATGGATTCCTCAAGAACAAGAAGTCTCGGCAACTTGTCGTGCATTATTCTTTCCAGATATTCAGATTCCTGTTCACACTTCATTTAGGAGAATGGCAGCACAACTTGTGCCTTGGGGCATAGCTATTGGTCCTCTTTCCCTTACTCCACCATTGCATGACCTACCTCATGGATCATGGAAGAATATTCCTAAGTTCAACGGTGATGGGAAACAACATCCTGATGAACACATTGCCTCATTCTTTGTTGCATGTGGTGTTCTTGGGGTTGCTCATGAAGATGTCTCTATTCGACTCTTTGTTGAAACATTGCATGGCGTAGTAGTAGAATGGTTCTATCATCTCCCAAATGCATGCATTACCAATTGGGCTACCATGAGATCTGTATTTGAAGCAAGGTTCAAACCAGCTGAAGATTCTCATGCCTTGTTAGCATAGCTTACCCACATGAAGGAGTCTTACGAACCCATGCGGGACTTCATAGCCAAATTCAACAAGCTGATTCGCAAGATTCCAGATTGCGTTGTTCCTACTCTTGAGAATCAGAAATGTTTCTTCATCAATGCTCAACCTCGGATGTAAGCTTCTTGTTAAGAAGATCTATTATCCCGATTTGGCCACCGCTCAAGCTACGGCCACCAAAATAGAAGATGATCTTATTCTAAGCTTGAGAAAGATCAGAAAAGAATCATCTAAGCCTAAAAATCAGAGTTCTTCTCAGAGTACTACCGATCCAATGATTCAGAAGATGGCTAATGACTTGATCGCTTTGAAAAAAAATGTCTCAATAGGTGAGAAACGTTCCGTATCGGGATATTCCTAGATGGAATTTCAATAATACTAATGGTGCTCCCACAAGAGATAGACCGCGGTTGACTGTTGCTCAACCGAGACTAGCTATTGAAGCTCCTCTGTTAATGCTACAAAGTAGAGATAGTCAAAGAAGAGGAAGAACCAGAAGAACAAGATTCTCACATGAAGCTTTTGAAGCTTTGGGATACGCTGATGAGTCCTATGATGATTCAGCTGGCGACTCCAGCATTGGGTATTTGGAATACGAGGAAGATGGATGTGAACATGATGGTCAGTCATTTGTGGTCTTTACTCGATCCCAATCTTAGAATCCTAGAAAACCGGTTGAAGGCTCTAAGGAGAAGAATAAAGAATCTCCGTGGTCATGGCCAAGAGAGGCTCTCCTATCTCAACACAAACTGAAAAGGAGACAACTAAAAAGGTAACAACTTCTTCTTATTCTCCTTCTCCTACTCTCAAGACCAGTACCTCAACTCAAACCAATATAACCAAACTGAGCCTACCATCATTCCTTCATATACTACTTTTGACATTATTGACCATGCAAAAAGAACTAAGATCCAAATGTCAGAAGCAGAATATCTTCAGTCAAATCCTAAGCAATTTGAAAAGCTTGCCAAATTCATTAGAAGTAAGGTTGTTGTTCCTTCATCTTCAAAAGGAATTTTTCAAGTCCTACTCAACCTTCACCTTAGACCAATATGACCTTTGTTTCTTCTTCAGGAAAGATCGAACCATTTTATTTGTCTTTACTCATAAACGGGTTCAAACTCAACAATTGCATAATTGACTCAGGAGCTTCCGATAACGTGATGCCCGTAAAAGTAGCTCATGCCCTTGGACTTACTTTGACTAAATCATATGGATGGTGTTACTCCATGGAAACCAAGCAAGTTCCTTTGATTGGTCAAATCAAAGATGCACAATTTGCATTTGTCGCCTTCCCAGAGAAGAGAGTAAAAATGACCATTCTGGTTGTTGATATCCCAGCTGCTTACGGTATTCTCTTAGGAAGAGGTTTTTGTAAAGATGTCGGAGGGGAGATCAATATGGACTGGACCAAGGCTAAAATTCCAGTTAATGGAGTTCCTCGTATTCTCCATCTAGAGCCTCAAGTGAAGTATTTAGTCACTAATCGGATGACCCCAAGGCTCAAATTCTTTTCGAAGATGTTGGCTTAGGGAATTATTTCATGACATCAGAGATACCAGTTGTGGATGTTAAGGAAGAGGATCCTAATGGTATTTGGACCCTCGAGTTCGATGGGAGTTGTTCAACTACTGGATCAGGTGCTGGGATAGTTCTTATATCTCTGGATTTTGAGATCTTTCCCTTTGCTTTCAAGTTGCAGTTTGATAATACTAATAACACAGCTGAATATGAAGCTTTGTTATTAGGATTAGAAATGGCAAGACAAAGGGAATCCAAAACCTCAAAGTTCAGGGAGATGTGGAGCTCATTGTAAATCAAGTGAAAGGAGTTTATCAAGTGAAAAATGATCACCTAAAGCATTACAGGAACAAAGTATGGGACAACATAGAATGCTTGATGATTTTTCTATCAAGGCAGTTTTGAGGGATTATAATGACAAAGTTGATTCATTGGCCGTGTCTGCATCTCTTCTCCTTCCTCATCCACAGTTCAAACAAGACACGTACACCATCGAGATTGTGTACCATCCTAGTGTTCTAGATAATTCAGCACATTGGCAAGTATTCAATGATGATCAACAGGTACTGTCTTTCCTTGAAAAAGCTAACAATTTTAGTGAACTATATTTTGAAGGATCAAAATCAGCTTTCCATGAATCTGTTTCAAGTTCATATCAAGAGATTGATGGTGAGTTCATTCAGCTTAAAGGAAATAATATTCCCAAGGGATTGGTTTCTCTAGAAGGTTTGTTTGACAAGCATGACCGATTTATTCAAGGTAAAAGGAAAACTGAAGGTGCTTCCTCGTCAAAAGTAGATCAAGTTAACTGGGTTTCATTGATCAACCGTGGATGGTAAACATTGGTAAATGTTGTTCACCGGAGGAAAAAGAAATATTCTCTTCACTCTTGAAGAGATATATGGACGTCCTAGCATGGTCATACGCAGATCTAAAGTCTTTCAAGCCCAAGGATGTGCAACATAGCATTCCCTTGAAGCTTGAAGTTAAACCCCACAGGAAGAAGTAGAGACATTACAACCCCAAGATCTCAGGGACTATTCTTGCAGAAATTTAGAAAATGTTAGATGTAAGGATTATCTTTCCGATCCATCATTCCACCTAGGTTGTGAACATTGTCCTATGAGAAAGAAGAACGGTGAAATCCGGATTTGTGTTGACTTCGGAATCTCAACCAGTCTTCATTAAAGGACAATTATCCATTTCCCATCATGGACTAGGTATTATAGATGGTCACTGGGGCAAAGATGTTATCCATGCTTGATGGATTTTGGGATATAATTAGGTTGAGGTAGCTGCTGAAGATCAACATAAAACAATGTTCACCACTCCATGGGGAACCTTTGCTTATAGAAGGATGCCTTTCGGTTTGATCAATGTTGGGGCCACATTTCAGAGAGCTATGGACTTAGCTTTCAGGGATTTAATGGGAAAGGTCATAGTTGTGTATTTGGATGACTTGATGGTCTTCTCTAAAAAATGAAGTGATCATTATGATCACCTAGAACAGGTACTCTTAAGGTGCAGGCGTCATGGGATTTCATTAAATCCTAAGAAGTCCATGTTTGGAGTGAGAAGGAAATTTTTAGGTCATATTGTGACTAGAGAAGGAACCAAGATTGACCCAGAGAGGGTGAAGGCCATTCAAATCCTTACCCTACCCACAAGCAAAACTAGGGTGCACTCCTTTTTCGGGAAGGTTAATTTCCTAAGAAGATTTGTACCTGATTTTGCTGATAAAACTAAGGATATCCTTGGGATGATGAAAGGGAAAACTCCATTTTGATGGAGCACTAAAGGAAGCTTGCTTTGAAGAGGTCAAAAAGGCAATTGCACATGCCCCCGATTCTAGTATGTCAGACTTCAAAAAAGATTTCATCATGTACAACTATGCTTCCGCTCATACAGTATCAGCCATCTTGATGTAGGAAAATGAAGAAGGAATTGAAGCTCCCATTGCTTTCATGAGCTCCCATTGAAAGAACATGAATTGAAAATGTCACAAATTGAAAAGCATGCTTATGCGGTGGTGAGAGCAAGTGAAACATTTTAGGTATTACGTGTTGAGTTCTCATACCCTCGTTCTCGTTCCTGATACTGCAGTTAAATCCATTTTGACTCAACAAGAGCTGGGTAGTCAACAAGGTAACTAGATAGCTAAATTCCAAGAGTATGACTTGGACATCAGACCTACCAAGTTGGTATGAGGAAGGGGCTGTGCCAATTGATTGTAGAAAATAATGTTGAGATAGAATGTGAAAAAACTAAAGATACCTCTTCGGAATTTCCCATGGTGCTTTTTGTGAGCACAACCGATGAATGGTACATAGATATTTCTTTCTTTCTGACTTATGGTGAATTCCCCCGCATTTAAGCCAAAAGGAGAAGAGGAAAGTTAAGTTAAGATCCACAAGATACATTCTATGGGATAATGGAATGTACAAGAAAGGTATTGATGGTGTATTCCTGTTGTGTTGATAAGTCACAAAAGGTGAGGTTGCTAGAGTCCTTCCATAATCTGGCATGCGGAGGAAATTTCTCTCCTCCATGATAGCTTATAAGATCCTATGGGCCTAGGTACTATTGGCCTACTCTCTTTCGAGACTCAGGAGAATGGGTGTCCAAATGTGAAGCTTGTCAACATTTTGTTGGTCACCCTAAGTTAGCAGCTCTTCCCCTGAAGCCTGTGGTCATTGAAGAACCTTTTCACCAGTGGGGAATTGATTTCATTGGAGTATTGAATCCTACCTCCTCCAGTGTGGGACACAACTACGTGCTCACCACCATAGATTATTTCACCAAGTGGGTGGAAGCTGCACCCATCAAGCAGGCAACCTCTGAAGTTGTCTGCAACTTCCTCAAAGAAAATATAATTGTCAGATTTGGCGTGCCTCACAAGATTGTTGCCAAAAACACCTCCAATTTTTCATCCCATGAGTTGACAGAATTTTGTTATGGATTTGGGATCACATTGGCTCATTCATCCGATTTTACCCTCGAGGCAATGCCAAGTTGAATTGAATCAAGAAACAAAACACAGTGACTATAATTAGAAAGTTGGTGATGAGAATCAAAAGACATGGCACAAAGCATTATATGATGCATTATGGGCATGATGGATTACTCTAAAGCAAGCTATTGGATGTCCCTTTCCAAGTGTTGCTATATGGGATTGATGCTGAGATACCTATCTCCGTGGAATTGCCATCCTTACGATTGGCCAAAGCAATTGAAGATGAAAATTTTCAAAGTTCTATTAAGAAAAGGGCTATGTACCTAGCCAGGCTAGAAGAAGAATGGAGCAAGGTGGTGGATCACATCATCAGACCATCAGATCAAAGTCAAAAGAATATTTGACAAGAAATCAAAGCAACGTGATTTCTAGGTTGGAGATCTAGTACTCCTCTGGGATAAGAGAAGAGAGCAGAAAGGGATGCATGGAAAGTTTGATTCTTTATGGAAAGGACCTTTCAAAATACATCAGTTGAATGGTGAAAATAGCTTCTATCTATCATACCTTGATGGAGAGTTTCTCCCTCTACCTTTCAGTGGTCAACATCTGAAGTTGTTCCATCAGTAATGCAAGATGCTCTCTTGCATTGTACATAATTTGTTTTCTGTCGTGTGTTTGCTTTTTATTTTCTTTCTTTCTTTGTTTGTTTTTGGTTTTCTTCTTTCTTTCAGACTCCATAGCCCAATGGATAAAACCAAAGAGATTCTGAGTTCTCTTCCTTTGATGTCACCAAGAAAGTCCCCAACTAGAGCCAATTGTTATCTCATTTTAGTGATTCCAGCTAAAATTAAGATAACTATAGAATTTTTTTGGAAAAATCTCCTAAAATGCCCTTTTGAGGATATTTTCGGGTTTTCAGGTTTTAACAACATGAAAACATGTTTTTTACATGCTATATGCAAATTGTTTCCTAAAACCGAAACCCGAAACTAGCTAGTGTTTCAGGTTTTTGGAATTCATGAGCATCGGAACATGACTTGCAAAAAGCATGCTACATGTCGATTGACTTCCGAAACCTGAAACCCGATATGTCCCTTTGTGTCAGGTTTTGGAATCTTGGAACACCTAAACATCTCATGTTTCATGTCATCTATTTCCTGAAACCGAAACCCGAATTGATAGCTAATCCTTTGTATCGGGTTTTGGGCACTCCAAGCATGATGACATGGCATTAACTCCAAGTTGTTGGGTAGTTGGCACACGTGTCATGTGAAGTGTAATAAATGTAGGGGTTTTTATAAATAGTTGGATTTACATGTCATTTTTATCTATTGTGCTTTTGGTTGCGTGGATTTTCTCATACATGCTCTCTCAACCTTCGAACCCGATTTGATTTCATGCTCGATTGTGTGATTCATTTTCGATTATTTTTCAAATTTTCTGAAGGTATTTTCTCTGCCCTCTACTTGTGAGTTTTGTTGAAAATGTTTTTGTGATGTTCTTTACATCTCTTCTCCTTCCTTTCCTATTTTTCTTCTAGGTTTAGGGTTTTAGGTTTTCTTCTTCTTTTTGGGTTGTATTCCAATAGAAATTATTGATTAAGAGTTCACCCTTAGGGTGTTTTCCTATTTTATACCTTGGAATATACCTTTTTGTGTTTTAAAGAAAAGGAGAAGAATACAAAAGTCCTAACTGTTGAAATGGTGGAAAGATTGCATGTCTTGACATCTCAAAAACTTGATCCCTTATTTCAGGTTTTGCAGGGTGTTTTACAATCTCCAAGTTCCACATTGTTTCAGGATTTTCTAAGTGTCGGACATCCAACATCATCGACATCTGATTTCCAGTGTGTTCGGGTTTTCTTGTGAGGTCCTCAACATCAACATGATTCCCATATTGGTTTCTTCAAGTGTTTGTGCTTCCATTTGGGTTTTGCAAGTGTCGAACATATACTAAGTTCGACACTCTCTCCAAGTGTGTTAGGTTTTGTGAAGTGTCTGACAAGACCTAAGTTCGACACTCTCTCTCAGTGTGTCGGGTTTCATTAGGTGCTTTACAAGTCCTAAAATCGGATAGTGTGGCGGGTTTGTGGGGTTGCTCAACAAGCTTCCAAGTCCGATTGCTCAGATAGGAGTTGTCTAGGCATTCTTTCTTCAAGATTTCTCATGTCGGATCTGGATCATCTAAAGACAAGTCAGATAGGTTAGGAAGATGAAATACAAGTATCGAGAAGATGGAATCCCCCTCCTATATAGATTACAATTATGACATATGAGATATGGAACTCGGTAACATTGACATGGAGGATTTTTGGAACAAAACCAAGGATTCTTCTCAGAGTCCTGGATGAAGGCAATAACCAAATAGTGGCCTCCCTCTTGTAGCAGGATTCCCAATGTCTGCTCAATGCCCTGAGTTCATTTTGGCCTGTGCTTCCCATTATGACTCGGACTCTCACTCAGTGAAAAATCAAGCAGGAGAAGTCATAGTGAAGTTGGACGGGGGTTATTTTGATGACCTCTTAAGATTACCCAACTTTTAGGAATATGTTGACGTAGATCTCAAGTCAGCACAGAAATCTGGGACAAAGATCAAGAAGACTGCATCAGGCATGTGAATAGAAAGTTCTTGATCAAGGCCAAGCCGGTTGTCTCAAGGTTTCCCAAGTTTGTCCCCAGGAGTGATTTCATCCTTGAAATCAGTGACATCATCACCTTGCTAAGTCGAGTATTTGGACTCCCTGAGTCAAGGGACTTCCAAGGATGGATGTATCAATTCATGGTTATTATGAAGAAGAATGAACAAGGGATCGATTGGAGTAGTCTCATAAGTGATGAGATTGATTCCCAGATGAAGATAGTCTTGACTACGGGAAAATTCTATATGTCATCGTATGTCACCTATGCAAGCAACTGGCATGAGAAATTATCTAGGATTGGATGCAAAAGGAGATAGGGCTATAGAACACATATATCAGTACCTCCCTCAGCTGACAATGAAAGGTTCTAAAGATCAGTTTAAAAGAGTGAACGATGCTTTCTTTTATGAAAATATCTGTAGGATGAACCCTGATCTAAGGAAAAGAAGAGTCTCTGATGAAGCATGGGCTGAAGTATCAAAATGGGGTTGTATCTTCTTGTAGTTCAAGAAGTTCACATACCTTCGGGTGGTCATGTATCCAGGTGATCCTTTCAGATTGCCCAGATTCCAGGTGATAAGCTGATCCTAATGGAGTTGGTAAGACAGTTGTTGGATTTCCACAAATTCCAATAAAGCAAACACAAGGTTGTTCTTATCCTTCCCCATTTCCATTGGAAGATACATGTGCTTGATGGTGGTCAAAGCTAATAATGTAGTGCATGAGCTTTAGGACAAATTGAAGAAGCACATGAAGCATAGAGATGGATTTGATTTCTGAGGAGTCCTTAAGTCATACGGGACTTTATATCTACATGTTCCCAACATAGAAGATATTTGGGTTGATCTTCGGGATGAAGTTTCCATCTAAAGAAAGGATAATAACAGGTTGAAAATTGAAGAAATCCAGATGTTGGATTTATCTAACATCCCAAAAGGCACTAAAGACAATGAGAGTGTCCTTGATGCCTCGTATGATGGGTTGAATGAAGATCAATATGTATTCTCAGGCCATTGATTGGTCCATTGCTGAGAAAGCTTCTATCACGGGAAGAGCTACTCAAATTCTTGCCCGTACTAAGGCATGGCTCATTTCTTGGGGAATGAGTTATAAAGAAGGGAGTTTTGCAAAGCTAGATGCTTTGGAAGAGGGACCCTCAAAAGGAAAAAGGAAAAGGATAAGAACCCTTCCAAAAGGCCAATGAAGGTTAAGTTTGTAAGAAAGGGAGAAGATCAAGTAACTACACCAGTGGCCACTCTCCCACAAATAGTTGAGGTTCTTGATTCACCTCCACAACAAAACAAGGGAATCTTCCTTCAAGAGAAGAGATTATTCAACCTTCCATTCCTCCTTTGGTAGATAGTTCATCAGAGGTAAGTCTTCCTCCCACTTCTCAAGCTCTAATTCAGAATCCTTTCCTCCTCCCATTCAACCATCCTTGCCTCCTCCCATTCAACCTTCCTTGCCTCAAATTTCTTCACCAAGTTCCTCAGCCATGGCTAGTATCTTCTCTTGGCCTCTCACCTCTTCCCACTAGACCCCAATTAACCAGTGGACATGCCTCCTCCTACTGCACCTTTATTCCTGAATCCACTACCACATGAGCTACTACACTTACGGTGGTTACCACTCCACAAGATAATCCTCCTCCACCTGAAGATGTGACCATAACACCTGTAATGGAAGCAACTTCTTCCAATACACCTCAATGGTTGGTAGATCAGACTCTAAGGAAGAGGAAGGTAGTTGTTCCATTACCAACCTTTGATTTCAGTTCCCTCAAGGCCACTCCTACCTAAGTCGGCCAAGAAACCCAAAATAGTCTCCAAGATTTCAGTGGATGCCTCGGGGCATAAATTTGTAAATTGCTACTCCCATGGCTGATAAAACTAAGGATGACATAATGGTCACAAATTATCAAATCACAAAGGGTGGCTCTGGGAAAGTAGTAACAGAGGGAGCACGGGCGGGATGCACAAGATGCCATGAATGTGTTGTGCCAGAAGTTGAGGAAACTAAGGAAAATAGAGATGAGTTAAAAGAGAAAGTACAGTAGCTAACAAAAGTGCTACTCAAGCTCTCAAAGCCTCTGAGTCAACACCATCATCCTCTACTCCTATCGGGTTTGATTTCTCATCGGTACCCATGATCGAGAAGATTAATGAAAAGGGGAGAACGGTCGATGAATGGACCCAAAGGCTACTCCTGCAAGGAAAAGAAGTCATCAAAGATACTGTGGAAGTCTACCAATCTTTAGAGGATATAAAGAAAGATGGAGAGAAAATGGATGATGAGTTTTTAGCAGAAATCGGGAACCTAGAGTTGACTTTGAAGCTCTCCAAATGCTGAAACAGATTCCATCTCGCATCTTGGTGAAGAGGGCATCATTCCACATGGGGATAAACATTTTCAGCTGACTAAAGCCATCAGATTTAGAATAAAGATTCTCAATGAAGCTTGCAGAAAAATTGAGAGAATCAAGAGATCAATTGGTCGATGGTAAGAATGACTTAGAAGAAGAGCTAGTCAAAAATCTATGCTAAAGTGTTGAGTGAAGCTCGGGTATCCTGCCCTGTTGATGATATTTACAAATAGATCCAAGAATTAATTTAGCATGAACCAACTTATGGATTGGCATGGAAATCATTGATAGGTTTGTGAAAATTGAACATTCTTTGGAGACCCTGAGGAAACTCAACAAGAGATTGAAAAAGCTTCCTCGAAATGCTAGTGATACTCAAGAAACATGTGAAGTTCTGAGTGATCATTCCATCATGCATGATGAGAATGAGATGTAGGGTATAATCTAAAAATTCCAAGAATTTCAGGACAAGTAGGCTTTGTTGGAGGAAGATAAAGATGATGATACATAATAAGCACAATGTGACATGTCATTTCAATCTTGAAATGACATGTCTTTTTCATTTTTGTTTCATCACATAGGAAGCAAATTTTGACTTGGTCTCCTACGTGAGAGTCAAGAAAAATAGGACTCTCTTTTAAAAGACTATTTTCTAGGATTTATCCTATTTTCTCTCAATTCCTTTTATTATAAATAAGGGATGCTTATGCATTCCAAAGGGTTGAGATTTTTGGAATATTGAGAACTATTGTGAAGAAGAAAAACTTTGTGTTTTCTTTTAATCATTTGAGAAATAGAAATCAATGCTATTTTTACAAACTTTGTGTTGTGAGATGAATCTCTCTTAAGATATTGTTCTTATGTTCAGGATCTTAAGCTATTCTTTGTTTAGCATTCTCAATCATTTTAATTGTTTCAAACATTACATTACATTACATTTGTTATCTAGAACTCATATGATTATTTTGTGATCTGTGTTTTCTTGAAAGAAAATATATTCCCTTCATTTCCTTTCCATTGTGTATTCTTTTATGATCCATTCCATTTCAGAAAACATCAACATCTTTACCTATCATGGATATGGATTCTAGGATTCTATCCCAACCCCAATGGTTAGATTAGTGTAAATACTGTACATATTATTTTTGTTGTGTTTTAGATTAGTGATAAACAGCAGCCTCACATGTTTTTGAGGAGGGATTTAATCCCATGCACCTTTGTGGTTGAACCTCATATTTTGATGTGACAAGTTGATAAAATTTCAAGGTCCTGGTAAATAGTTAAAAAAGTAAAATAATTATTTGTGTTTATGGATCATGTTTTGGTATCGGGCTTGTATTATTCATTGTTAGCTTTTAGTTGCATTTTGATTTAATTTTTGATTTTCTAATCCCATGAGAAATTGTAGACTTTGTGGCTTGATCTTCCATTTTTGTAGTGTTGTGGAAGTATAGGTGTTTTGCGAGATAATTATCAGAAATCCGTGAAGAGGGAAAGGTTAGAAGAGATGGAAAGTATCAATAGTCAAATTCAAGAAGAAAATAATTTCCTAAGAAACAAGTTCTATTCCCTTGAGGAACAAATTGCATGTTTGAGATCTAAGCTCAATTCCAAGGATGAGATCTTGTTAATTTTGCAATTTGGTGAACTAAAAAATGAAAAACTTTCAACTTCAAATGTAGAAACCACGACAGATGAGTGCACTATAATTTTTTCACCATATGATTCCTCCTCCCATTTTAATTTGGATTCAGGTAATGATGCTTTTGGTTTATTTTAAAAACACACTAAAGGTATTAGATCTCGATTATTAATGAAAATGGGATTTGATGGAAGAGGCCTTGGTAAAAATGGCCAAGGTGTTATTAACCCAATACATGTCAAGGATCATCCTCGTTTTGCAGTTTTGGTTCTCCTGTGTGGGAATGGAAATTGGGGAATCCTCTAAGCACACTAAATGAAGAGGATCTTTCGACACAAACAAATTGTATACCCCAATAGTACATTATGATGGAATTTGGTAAGAGTGAATAGTGAAGAGGTAATGAGATTCCATTTACGCCTTCTTATGATAATCATAAGCATAAGGAAATCATAAATTTGTTGAGGATCCACTCTTTCAATTTAAGAAATATGGTTTTAATATACATAAAATGATGAATGATTTTCCTTGCACTTTTTTGGATTGCATAACCATTCTATTTCCGAGTTTTTGAATAAAAGGACATTGTTAAAGAAGTTGATGTCGTTCATTAATAACAAGCTAAATGAAAAAGACCAATCTCATATCTCTCAGTGCAAGAAATTACGACATATTTCCTCATCCTAGAAAATGGATAAGAGGAACTATTGCACTCATTATCGTATGAGTGGACACCAAGTTGAGAAATGTTGGAAACTTCACCTAACAATCCATCCGAGAAATGGTAAGAAAAATTTGGTTTACAAGGTAAAAGAAGTTGTTAATCCACTAGCTAAGAATGAAACAACCTTGGATCTATCCACAGATTATCCATAGATGAGTCCATTTTATTTTGATATGGATAATGAAAACTCATGTGTTTTGGATAGATTTATATTTGCATAGTTGTAATTGATGAATAGCATGCATTATTTTCAAATTATTTTGGGGATTTCGATGAATGATGAAAGGAAAAATTCCCATATTTTCATTTTTCTTTGAAATTGAAATAATGGTGTCACCTATAAGGAAGATTTGAGGGACAAGTTTATCATACTCAGATTATACAACTCACTTGATAAGGTTGAAAAACCATTTTTATTATTGGCAGAATAGTATGCAGATTTAGTGGGCATGTGTATAATGTCTATTTTTGGAAATTTGCATTTTAGTATTTGTTGTTAAATTTCATTGTGCAAATCTGGACACCATTTTGGTATTGTAATTAATATACAATCTTATTATGTCCATACAAGATATTTACACATGATTTAAGTCCCTTAATTTGGGAATTTATTGTAACTATCCTATATGGTTACAATTAGAGTGTACATTTATTGCACTAACAAACTGGTTTACAAATTTTTCCTAGTGATATTTTGTAGTGGATAGCAGTTTCACCGTTTTTGGTATGAGTTTGATTATATCAATTGTTTACTGATTCGAGAATATTGGAATGGATAATTTTTGACATATTCATATGATTTATTTTTATACTTTTCTATTTGGCATGTGTGGTCTAAAATTCTAGATCGTGATATTTGTGGTGTTGACAAGTTCACATGGACAGTCACTAGCTTTTGGCATGTAGTTGTCTTTTACACTGATCTATTTTGGTGGAATTGATTTTACAAAGTGATTGGCCTTATCATAGAGTATCAGTTGAACACTTTCCTATTTTGGTGAATAGGTGTCTATTTTTATACCGATCGATTATTTGTGATGAAAATTTGAGTTATTGGAATTTGAGTCTATAGTTATTTGCGAGAGACAGGTAGAATCATAGAGTATCAAGGGACAGTTGCCATTTCTAGCGAATGATTGTCTAATTTTTACTAATCAAATTTTTGTGATTAGCTAATCAACAATTTGTAGTGATTTAACCCATAATGTTATTTTTGGATCTTGTATGTGTTTGTGAAATGTAGGAATATTAGCAACATTTGTGGGTGAAAAACAATTTTTTTGGAAAAAATCCTTCCTAGTAGGGAGGAGTGATCAGAGGACAATTTGGAAATTTAGAAATTCCCAAAATCATGATAGTATGGTAAATAATTCGAGAGATTTCAGTGTATCAAGAACACTGAAAATGGATATCATCTGCTCAAGTTACCATTGGTCAAAGTTTGGTCAAAATTGGGATGAAGCAGGTCAATCGACCAATTAGGCCACGATACGTGGAAAAAATAAAAATTGGGGAAACTAGTAAAATTTGGTTGTGACTCTAGTCTTTGACACTCATTTATGTATGGGTAGGCCCCAGTATTTACCAGTAGGTATCCCTCAGCCAGGGTTGACACACTTCTTAAAGGAGGGGTGTCTTTGTCGCATTTTCTTCCTATTTACACTATCACAATTTTCTATATATATGCCTTAGAGTGCTTTTGGAGGATAAATGTGGGATATTGTAAGGTATGGTGATTATATTATTTATGGTTGAGTATCTCTTTGAGCTATTATTTTCAATATACCAAGTTGCTACCACAATCTATTTTCCTCTCGCACCGCTCAATACTTACCAACCCACTCCATACTTAGCTCGATTGAGTCATCCACATTCATGGAAAGCTCGCATATCTTGAACTGCCATGTGAAACATAGTCCATGAGGAAACCACCACATATGTGGACTTTTAACAACTCGATTGATCAACCATGGTCGTGCAGTTGCTGAGGCCACAAACATTGTTTGGCTCCAAAATTTGTGGATAAACATATTGTCACCTACACGTGGCATCCAAAATGATGCATGTGTCACCCAAACTATGGTATTATAAGTCGGTTAAAGCATTTTTAAATGATATTGCAAACCAATTTCCCCCAATATGGGATTTTATCCCAAAAACATAGAAAATGGAGAATCGGTATGTGGTTGGGTGGTTCGAACCCTCAACCACCCGTGTCACAAAATATGCCCAAACCGTCATGCCAAGATAGCTCAACAAGTTATAATAAGACATCAATGGTATATTTAAATAGGGTTTTTAGTAGGTCTTTGTAATAGGAAGAATAGAGTATTTTTTGAAAAATAGATTTTTAAGTCATTTAGAAGGCCGAACTAGACTTTGGAGAAAGCGAGAAGTTGTGCAAAATTCAAAGAAGATTATGGTGATATAATTTTTTGTCCATTTTGGAGTTTGTAGGCCGATTTTGTAAATAATTTTTACATATTTTTTCATGAACAAAAGTACAATCAACTAAGAATCCAAGAAAAAACATGAAGAGAAAATTATGATCATTATCAAAGCTCGTGTGCTCTCGGGGACTTCGACAAGTTACAAAAAGATTCATTATTTGATTTGTAATAATTTAATTATATTTACAAATCTGAAAATTAATGGATCGATTCTAAAATAACCAGGGACGTAGGAATTTTGAACCCCGTAAACAATCCCTATGTATGTGTTTCTAATTTTTACTAATATATTTCAAAGTATTTTTAGTTATTTAGATCGAAATCAGTTTTGGATGTAAATTAATCAGTTTTGACAATTTTGGGAAAATCAAGTTAAATCGGGTAAACTTGAATTTGAATGAATTTGATCAAACAATGAATTAAGAGAACTTAAAATTAGTTTTGGATCAGTCATAATTCAGTTTTAAAAATCAAATTCGATCAATTTTGGATTAATTAAAGTCTTGAAAATTGACAAATTTTAAAGATCTTGATAAATAGTAAAATAATTAAAATAATTACTTGTGTTTATAGATCATAAAATGGGACACAAGGACACCAAAGTGATACTTTCACCATTTAGTGATAAGTGGCATCCTATGGTGCCTTGTGGACAAGATTGGGGGCGGGAATGAGCACCGTAGGCTCGAATTTGGTTTTTGGGGCTAAAAATGCACTTTTCGATGACCAAGGGCTGAATAACATGAAGGAGGTAACACCTTTGTGTCCCCCTTTTCCCATTTTCACCTTGGAGGACATGGGGATAGTTGAGGCTCAAAATTGCAACCAAAGTGTTTATTCGTCATGGAAGGGGGCAAGTTGGTAAGTCAAATTGTGCAACTTAGGTGCAAAAGTGGTGGGGGTGATTATCGCAACTTTAAAAATGATGGGGAGTTTAATTTTATGTCCCCATTATGACCTTTTAACCTTAGGGTTGAAAAGGGGGACACAAGGAGTGAAAAAGTGTGACTAGGGGTCTTTATCATGAAAAGGTGGTCAAATTTTGACTTTGTGCTCACCTAACCACTCAAGTCACAAGTTTTAAGTGACAAAAACATAACCTCCATAGGGTATTCAGAATTTTGTGTCCCCTTTTCACCTTAGAGGGGGAAATAGGGACACAAGGATTGAAAAAGTGTGACAAAGGAGTTTTTAGAATGTTAATGTCACCCTCTGATTGCATTTTAGGACACCGGGAGTGATGTTTTTGCCTTGGGGGTATGAAAAAGTGTTTTAGGATCAAACCTTATATGATTTTGACTCTAAATAAGATTTTGAGATCATCCTAAACATTATTAGGATCCATTTATTCCTAAAATTTTAAATTTTTCACCATTCACCCTTTTAGTATGAAGGAGTAGTGGTAATGAATTAAGCTATGAAAAAAATATTAAAGGCTTAAGAAAGAAATTATGTTTCCATAATGTAGATAATTCTAATACCTTTCACTTGAGTATTTGATAAGCTTCCAAATCCTTCTATAATTCTCGAATAATTTGAACAAGTTGACTTTCTATCGTAGAGCTTTCATTCCTTGTGCCCAAAATGACCTAATTTTGCTTAGCATGTTCCTGACATCAATTTTCTTCACAAAATTTCCATAAAATTCCTTTTACATATTCAATGTTCACTAAAACCACATTTATATAATTTTAATCTTCTTTGTAGGCTTCCGAGAGTGTTTACCAGCTACAAAATGGCCAAAATGACCTTTTTAGGCCTCCGAAGGAAATTATTTTCCATCAAATCTTAATGAATTCATCTATAATATTAGGTACTCCCTCCCGAACATTGCAACAAACTTTAAAATATTATTATTACATTCCTCTTAGATTGAATGAGGGTGATACATGCTTAGGAGGGGTAGTATGAGCTAATAGATTTGTGCGGAGGAAGAGTTAATACCGACTGGGGAAAGGTTTTAAAAGAGTGGGCTTAGTTGTCATGATCAAAAGTTTCAATTTTACATGCTATAAATTATGTATGACAAAAACTAACTCTATCTTGGGGACATTAGACTAGAAGGGATAATGAAAGACCTCGGGTATCTCATGAGGTAGTAGACTAGTGCCTTGTTCATTAGTCCATGAGGCACCATATCTTGAAAAACTAACAAATCTACAAACACAATCATAAAACTTATTTAATAAAAATAGAATTAAATTATATTTCAAAGTCACTAATATGTTATAATAAAGTAGAATACAAATATTAAGCACTCTAATGATGCAATCTTGTAAGAAAATAGGAGGTATAAAGACTTATCGATTCAAGATTATCTTGAAACAGATCTAAATTGTTGGTGTGTATTATTTTCCACATCATTAGGTGAGTCATCTCACTTAGGTGAGATCGTAGGTCCATGTGTCATTTAGGGGTCATTATGAGATTCTCTTACATGTCAGTGCGTCAGTGCATCAGTGCATCAATGTGTCAGTGCATCATATGCATCATTGGGAGTTACACTTCTATTCTGGGAATGTAACTCCCCCTCTCTACTTGAGTTTTCATGATTGCAACACTAGGGGTTACTCAGCACCTCCTATATGTACACCCCATTTGATCTATGAGATAGAGGAGAGTTTTATGGCTTAACCAAGTTTTGCCCATGTTTTAAATCTTTGCATGCACATTCGGTTGATGCTCACTCCTCCCAAGATCTCTTCACATTGTTGTTCGCACATCCGTTGATGTGCATGTCATCCCTCGTGATCCTCGCTTGGGTTTTAAACCCTCTTTCATGGTATCAGAGCAGATCTTGTGGATCCGTGCACTCATCAATGTTTTTATGCATGTTTTTCAACTTTCAGCGTGATCTTCAAATTCTCATTGTGTGTGTCGTAATGGTTATTCCGATCGTGCTCTACTTACACCGATTTCAAGGCATTTTTATCTCTGTTTGGGTTGTTTGTGGCTTGTTTTCATGTGTTTGTGGGTTTTCAATGATTTATGGGGCCTACATGATATTTGGAGTTTTATTACAGGTTCAAAATTTTCAAATTTGAGATCTCGGAGTGTGCTTTTGTGTGTTTTTGAAGGTGGTTGAAGTTGTGTTTTCTGGCCCAACTCGGCCCAAACTCACCAAGCTGGATCCTCAGTTGACTCGTCACACTTCCTAGCTCGGTCTGCCTCCATCTTATGTAACTCATTTTTCTCTCCGCATGGTTTGTTTTGGTCTTTGACTGAATGGTTTCCATTGCTTGGCCTTTTCTGCGTCAAACTCCTTTGCTTTGGCCTATGCTGTGAGGGATCTACTCATTTTTCTCGTTGGCTGGATGTGGATCAGTCTAACCCCTCTACATTGCTCCCACTCATTGTGCTCATTGTGAATTAGGCCTACTCATCATGCTCCTAGCTCGACCCATGGGTAGCTACCTTGACTCCATAACTCGGCTTCACTGGAATCTCTGCAGCCCGTGCTCGCTCAACAACACTACCTCAACAATTTCAAGCCATTCATGTCTGGGTTCGACCTACATCCTGCGTCCTTGTGAACACGTGGTTTGACCAACATCCCGCATCCTTGTGTACATGTGGCTCGACCTTCTCTTGTGACCATTGCTCTACTTGCATACCTAACACCTTTGGTTACACTCAGTTACTTATAACTCGTAGCTTGACCACACATGGTCTCCTTGGTAGTTTGGGTCTTCATAGTTGTTGTTTGGCTTTTTGGTGTTTTTGGCAGTTTGGGTTCTTTAGTCAAACCTGCTCCAGTGGCTCCACCTGTAGCTCCAACTCCTTCTAGCACTGACATCAACGTGGAAGTATTCATCAACCAAATCCATCTCAACTCAGCTTGGTTTGCACAACATCTCGCTCTCCTCCAACACCAGCTCAAGCACGTGGACTCCAACTCCATGACTTGACCATGTGGGCCCATGATTACTTTTAAAATTGTTTTTAGGTCAAAACAATTCCTCATTTTTAATGTTTTGAGGAAAAACATTTATCACGGCATTGTAATTAATTTTTAAGGTTGTTTTGGCTTGTATTACTCATCCTTCCTTTGAGTGTCAAAGACGGAGGGCGAGGTCCGGGGTTGGCAGGAGGCTAATCCCCCTCGCAATCAAAACAAACCCTACTTAAAATTATGTTTCATTTCCAACGAGTACCCACATGATACCCTTTGCACCCATCTCGTGTACTTTTTTAATGCATTTGCAGTGTTTAGTGGCATTTTCCATCAGTTGCGGGAATCGTTTTAATGCCATAACTTTTGACTCGCAGCTCATTTTTGAGTGCTTCTTTAGTCAAAGTTGCATGATTTTTCACACATTACATGATGGCATTGTCATTTTTATAAACACACTACTTTATAAAGTGCCACATTCTGGGGGGTTGATTGTACTCTTGGGCTTTCACATGCAGATGCATTATCGGCTAAGTCCGACGTCTTGCTTTTGTGCATCTTGCATTCGCATCATGGAGAGTGCTCTTTCCAGACTTGAGCATTGTAGGATCACTTTACAACCTCTGCCACTTCTCACCGGGAGAGGGAACTATTCAGCTTGGCATGCTTCCATGGAACGTTACTTCACTCACGAGGGTCTTTTACCCTTCTTGCTTGGGCAGTTCCTCGCACTCCACCGATCATTATCATCTGGAGGACTTCTTGACACTTGTGACCATGTATTTGGTCACATGATGATGCTTGTCTCTCGATCTCTCACGGTTTCACGTGGCGAGACTCGAGATCCACTTCACCGTGTGTCCGGAGCATTCTTCGGTCCCTCTATGGAGACCCTTCACATACCGCAATCATTGTTGTTGTTGATTGATTGATTGTCTCCTCCATTTCTTCATGTGATGGTAGTTCCACCGATATGACTCACTTGGTTCTACTTCTGATGATGAGGATTGTACACCCATTTTTGATGTCGAGAGTACTACAGAGGACTCTTCTCCTCTTTCTCTCACTATTCTAGAGAGTGTTGACACATCCCACATCTCATCAGATATCGAGAAGTCTCATACTCAATCTCACACCATCATTACACCAGCCTCCTTTCCACTTCCAGTGTGTGAGGCCCCTTTCACTCCTCTACCTTCATTGGATGACTCATACCTATCTGACATCGCTCTTCTATTTATTGAGCCCCCTCATTGGGACAAGTATCTACCTGACCTTAGTCATCTTTTCACAGAGTACACTTGTGATCCACTACAGGATCCTTAACCTTTCTACAGGTGTTTCAGAGGAGTTCATCATCTCCATTGTTGGGAGTGCCCCTTCTAGGACTCTTACCACTTCCACTTTTTCGGAGACCTTCATTGATCCACCCTTAGTTGTGGATCCCTTTTCTGTTGTGGAGGATGTTTTGTTCCCTTCACATCACTTGGACATCCTTTCTGTGGGTGTTCCTCTAGTTCTACGTATGTGGCATTATCTTCGGTTCCTTGGCACTCACTCACTAGACCTATGTCACACTTTCATGGACTAGACTCAGATTTCTTCATGTTGTTGCCTTCAGTTTCCTTCGTGGAGTGGGTAGAATTCCAGCACGTCATTTCTTTCCTTCCTAAGGATAGGCACATAGTTCATTGTGTGTGGCTCTTCTTTAGTCTAGAGGTAGAGGATCTTATCATCGACACTCTTCTGGGAGAGTTCCTAGAGTTGCAGAGTTTAGATCCATCCATAGCATCTTCTGCATTCCTCTCATCTCCCTCTTCTTCTTTCCAAGAGATTACCTCTTTGTACATGGGTACCTTTTCAGGCTCATCTATAGCTGGGACCCATCTTTGGCATCTTTCTTAGATTAGAGAGTGTTTTTTTCTCTTGTGGTGGATGTTTTTTCCATTGGGTTTTCCTTCACTACTTGGGATTTTTTTTTGTGCATGGGTACCTCATCAGGGTTTGTGCTGGGACCCATTTCTCGTTTCTAACTTTCCGCCTCATCCTAAGTTACGATGAAGGGGGGTGTTGGTGTGTATTATTTTCCACATCATTAGGTGAGTCATCTCACTTAGGTGAGATCATAGGTCCATGTGTCATTTAGGGGTCATTATGAGATTCTCTTACGCATCAGTGTGTCAGTGTGTCATATGTGTCATTGGGAGTTACACTTCTATTCTGGGAATGTAACTCCCCCTCTACTCGAGTTTTCATGATTGCAGTACTGGGGGTTACTCAGCACCTCCTATATGTACACCTCATTTGATCTATGAGATAGAGGAGAGTTTTATGGCTTAACCAAGTTCTGCCCTGTTTCAAATCTTTGCATGCACATTGGTTGATGCTCACTCCTCCCGAGATCTCTTCACACTTTCATTCGCACGTCCGTTGATGTGCACATCATCCCTCGTGATCCTTGCTTGCGGGTTTTAAACCCTCTTTCATGAATTGGAGCAAATGATGAACTAACTAGGAAGAGTGTCATAAATTCTTGGTATTAATTATGAAACTTATAGACGAGTTGTACATGGGCTCTGGGTTAGGGTGAAGGCACCTGAGCAATAGATACTTCTTATAGGTATCGGTGACTATGTAAATGCTTAGAATCTTATTTTTCCTATTTCACTAGGGTTTCACACTTGTTCGTTATTGATCACCCTGTTATTCACACTTTGATCATCGATGGAACTTGTAACCTACAAAACAAACCCTAGCTATCTTCACAAGCTCACAAACACATCAAATTGGAATGAAATATGTAATGTGAGAAGTCGAGTGACCACGATGGTCACCCAAAGGGTGACCTTATGTCAGTGATGCACTACATTTTATACTACATGTAGTTCTTTGTGCTTGAGTGTGAAATAATGTCCTTAGGTTTCCTCATGCCAATGACACCAAAATGGAATGTTGTGGATAGATAAAATGTAAATGTGTGCGATGTAATTCAGCACTTCCCGTCCTATGTAGAGTTTATAGCCAAAAATGTAATCCCTTTGATGGTAGTTATAGTATATAGATGTGATTTCCCCTTTAGAATTTTTGCCCATATGATAGTACATATGTTGTGTATATATATAGATCTCTTATTTTAATTTTGACACTAGTGACACAACATTCTCGAATATTACCTTGGGATAAGGATAAGAACACCAAAAATACTAACCAAAAATGTCAAAATTATTAACAAGAATGAAGATGATAGAAGCACCAAGAATGGATAGAAGTGCATGGGCACTAGTGTCCATAATGGGTGTTGATTTCCTATAATAAATGAGGACATATGTGAAAATACTACAGACATGGATCCATGATGACTCGACTAGAACTTGTTACATGTGAAGTGACAGATGTGAGAAAGAAAGACAATAGAAATAAAATCAAACAAGCAGATGGGAAAGGGATTGTGTGATCGGTGAATACTTTTATTACTTAATATCCATGCATATAACAACATACTTGGTGGTATAGTAAAAAAGTAATATGTGTGTGATTTCGTGTCTACATAAACAAATGAAATAAACACACAATAGAGAAAGGGAATACACAAAAAGAAGGAAAACAAGTAACAAAAAGGGAAACCATGACACAACATCCTAAATCACCTATGGTGCATATGGGGATAGCTTGCTTTCACTATAGCACTGATTATTAACTAAATTTTTACCCATGCATGAGTATCACCAAAAAAATTTGTTCTACTAATCCATTGATGGGCTCACCAAAATATAACCCCTTTCTCAATTTCTTGAATACTTTTACATGATTATTCTAGTAATTTTGGGTCCACTCGGTTGGTTCACCACCTTCATTTATTTGACACTTTGTTTCCTTCTTCTCATTTATTTCCAAATTTATTCCAATTGCTAATTTTCTTTCGATGCTACGAGAATGAGTCTTGATCATATGAAGTTTACCATTTTCACACTAAGTCTTATGGTGTTTAATGGATATATTTTCTTTATTATGTACCCTCTTCATGAACATAGTCTCTATGAGTTATTTCTCGGGCAGTACTCGAGGTGTTGAACATTGTGACAAACCTCTTGATGCTCCATGTTTCTCAATTTCTCCAAGAAATTATCCTTCATACAAATTTAATTTTTTTATCCACTTATTTATATGGTGTGATGTGTACAATGCTTCAGCCTCATGGAATGAAAATGGGAACAAGGTCGATATGAAAAATGAAAAACATCACCTTCTCCATCTTGGTCATTTTGAGCCTCAAAATCCATCTTCATGATGAAAACATCCTTTTCTTGAGTGGATTCAACATTAAAAGATTTGATCATATTCTTATTCATATATTCCTTGTTGAGAAGGTTTTCATCTTGAACGGAATCAACCTTGGGGGACTCAAGAACCATCTCATCAATTTTTTCTTCATTAAGAAGGTCTTCATCTTCTTGAAAGGAGAATGAGCACAAGGTTGGGGTTGAAATATCAAGATCATCATTTTCCCAATCTTGACCATTATGAACTTGGAAGTTCATCTCCATAATGAATTCATCCTCTTCTTGAGTATAGACAACTTCAAGAGGCCGAAGCACCTTTTCTTTTATGCATTCCTTCATAAAAGAGCCATCCTCTCCCAATATGAAAGAGGAAGCTTTGCATTCACAATCATAATCATTGAAAAAATATTCATGATGAGCCTTAATAACATGATTGGAAATATGGGACTCACTTGCTAAGAAATTATTTGATATCATTTTATATTCATGACCCGCACCACTCAAAGTGCCTCGGAATTGTATTGTTGTACACCAATATTTACATGAGCATCATCACCACCAAGTAGAGAACATGTACCCATGGTCAATAGGAAGTACACACTATCAAATTTTGGCTCCATCAAAACATCATGATGATTTCCAACTTGCTTCGTCATACATGGGTATTCCTCCATCAACATATGCAATTTAACAAACCTCCTCTAAAGCTATGAAAAAGTTTCCTTACCTTGAATCTTGAATCTTGAGATAGGGATTTTTGTTATGACCAAAACTTTAAGTTTTGTAATCCGATAGCAAGGGTAGTAATGAGTAGGTAACAAAGTGATTAACCAATTATTGAGTAAATCAAATAGAATATTGTGTTGTAGGCTTTACTTGTATGGGAACATGTATCATGCATGACGTGTGTATAACATGGCTTCTCAATGGTCTTAGAACTATATTTATTGTGATGTGTAAAGATATGATTGATATGGGCATTGGAAAAATCCTTTAAATGCATTATCTCACACTTAAGAGATGTGATCTTGACAGTCATATCTTGAAATTGATCTTAAAAATTATGGTGTAAAGCTTGAATAAACTCTAATATAGCCTTATGAAAGGTTTCATCATTCCTAGTAGGAAGAGTTGAAATATTGTCCAAAATTAAATTCACATGGGAAGGTGTCATATTATCAAGTATCTTGATTTTTACACTAGTTTTGTGAGAGTATCTCTACATTTTGGGTGTCTTTGAATTAAATGATACAAGGAAACTTAATAGATAGTGGCATGGGCCATGATGGTGGAATAAAATGAGAGAGATAACACCATGTAGATAGAAAAGGGTAAGGATAAGCATATAGAGGGATGAAAATGCAAATACCATGGAGATAAGACCCAAAAAATGATGTTTTAGCAAAAAATGGTCGTCATCAAATGAGTAAAATGACCATATCTCAAAAAAGAATTTGAATTTGAAAAAAAAAAAAAGAGGTATTTTGAATATGACTATGGGAAATTAAAAAAATTCCAAGGGATTTTTCCAAAATGTGTATTTTTTCCAACTATGCCCTAATTACTAACAATATTACTTTTGAATTTTCGAAAATTGTGCTAAAATTAGGAAAACAAAAATAGTTTTTCGTTAAATATGTAAAAATTAAAAATAACCTCATAGGAATTTGAAAATAGAGTTATTATGCTCAAGATATGAAACAAAAGGTGATTTGGCAAATTAAGAGCCCTAGAAAGTGACCCAAAGGGTAGAACTAACCATACAACCCTAGGGAAATTTGTTCAAATCAAGTTTAGGGAAGAAAATAGATAGAAAGTGGGTGGGGATTTACATATAAAATGAAAAAATGAACCATAGGGAAACTATGGTTTTGAGACATGGTATTCGATTTAAGAGTCGGTTTCACCAAATGTTTTCACCCTTTTTAAGTTTTATTGGATTTTTTACACTATAATCAAAGAAGGAATCAAATAGTAACTATATGGGGTTATTAGAATTAATTAACTTCCAACATTAACCATTCAATGTTAGAATAAATCATTGATAGTTGCAATAATTGTACATGATACAATAAAAATGCACAAACAGAAGGAATTGAGTGCACTTAGCTAATTACAAATTATTCTAGGAAAATCTCGGTGATCTAAATGATGAAACATGGGTATTTGTACCTAAGAATGCTTCATAAATAGAACTATGACTTTAAAATGCTTCTGAATAGGATCATATAATAGGCAAGAATGTATGTACAATATTTATCTTGCTTAGAGTTTTGACCTATAACTTTTTGGGTTTATTGTTTGTTTAAATCTCTTCATCACTCTTTATCGATCATTATCAATGATATTGTGAGGGATTTGAATTCTTTTCTCGGTATTTCAAACCTTAACTATGGATGATAAGTATTATAGAACAAAAATTGGTTGGGTTGTGGTAATCCTCGTTCACCACCGACAACAACGTTACTCTGAAGAGGCCTCAAACCACACATCGTTCTCTACCTAACATATGATATATAGATGAAATGTTTACATCAAACTTTACATCCTTCCTTTGACAATGCTTGATTTGAGTTTCTCTCTTGAAAATATACTTGAGTGAGTGATTTTGAGTTCTTGCAAATGTGGGAAGTAGACTCATAGACCTAGTGGGAAGCTACATAATTGTATATGGTGCTACCCTAATGAATGTGCAAAGGTATTTTCAGCTTGTAGGGAGCTTTGGGTTCCTTTTTGCTAGCATTTACAATAGGAGTCCATAAAATTGGTAGGTTCTAAGTGAGTTGAGTTTTAATTTTTAATATATGCTTCTGAAGGTAAATTAAGTTACAAAGGCCAACTTAGGAGGAGTAAGTAGCCCAAAGAATATGTGCAGTAAAAATTTTGAGACCAAAGTGATCAAGGTCAAAACCATACACAAGGTCAAGACCGTATAGATGTTCTTGCCCCTAGTATACATTTTTTTATCTAAGAGTGATAATCTATAATGTGAAGTTTGGAAGTTGACAAGTGGAGTTTCTTGATGTGTTTCATTCATTTAATTCTCAAAATTGATGATGAGATGATTGTATAAGATCAAGAAATTTAAACAAGAGACCTAGGGATGCATCGAATGATAATGGGTAAAGAGTACTTGTTTAGGAAAGAGATAAATGTCAAGATTAGCAGTGTCAAGGAGTATAATTACCAAATTTGAGTGTCTACATTTTCCCCTTTGAGTGTTAAATGAATTTACATGCTTAAAGGAAAAGATACATGAGTGTGTAGACAATATTTGTCTTTGCTCAATTTTTTTACAAGATATCGTTATGTTGGTATTGGAACTCTCTATGATAAAACCTACAACTTAGATTGTAGTTAATGTCCATAGTTAAAAATAAAACTTTCACTCAAATGTAAAAATTTAATGTAAATAAAATCTGAAATTGTAAAGAGTAAAATAAAGAAATGCAAAACATGTAAGGAATACACCTGTTTATTTTGTGGGGGAAAGAGTTTCTTGTTTGTTGGTTCCCACAAATGTCATTTTTAATTTCATGCACCACTATTTGAAATCCCTAAGAACTTGTTAAATACTTTTCTCATCCTTTATTGTTCTTGCTTGCTTGTGCTAATATTTGAGGTCATTTCCCAAACTTCATAATGTCATTCCTCGATCTTACAAACCATCGTCATTGTTTTACCTTAATATTTTTCTTATCTCTTAATAGGGTTGCAAGTTTAATGCAGATAAAATGGTGTACTTATACTTCACTATGATATGGTGACTTGGCCATTTTTGTAGACTTGATTCATTTAATTTACAAAATTCAGATCCATTCCCTAGGCATGAGTAATATAATATTCTAAAGTAATGGGACATTAGGTTTTCATCACAAACTTACACCATTTTGTAAGGTCGTAAAATGAAAATACACTCTCGAGACCTAAAGGAATATTCTCCTAATATTCCTTTCTCCTCGTTGCTTGAAGAAAAGTCAAAGAAATGCAAATTGTAACTTGTATTTCCATGCTCGCGTCCCACAAGGTTGAATATTCAAATAATCTAGAATTCATAAGCACAAAGACATAATTTCACTTTGCACTTTTTCACCCTTGAATTCTTAAAAGATGCAAAGTGCATTTTCATCCCCAAGGCCCATTTGAAAGAGGGTACGTATAACCCTCGGAGTGAATAGATGAGGATCACACTTTGTACTATGCATTCCTACATTTGTTTGATGTATGCAAAATGCAGAATGTCAATGTTTATTTAAAATATATAAAGGAAGTACACGTGGGTGGCTTGGGAGTTTAAGGTGAATGTACAATCAATAGTTTGCACCCTTGCACTTCGCAAGGTGCAAGTCTAACCCCGAGGTATGATAGGGAAAAATTGGTCAAAAGGACATGTGGTGAGATAAGAAAACATTGATAATATTTACAAATTACACTTTGCATGTTTATAAACATGAAAATTGTAGAATGTATTTACATCATCAAAGCCTGCTAGAGGAGGGCATATGGTGCTATTATAGAGATAAAAGCACCAATAGTCGACAATATAAAATAAAAAGTTTGAGCACATCACAAATCCCTTCGCATTATTTATGTGGGTACGTGGTGAAATTATATAATCAAGGTTGGAATGAAATCTAACACTTTTCATTCAAAGATAAAAATTATGGAAGTGTTTACAAACCCTAATCAAATTTAGGAGTTTAGCATGTATTCTTGAGACCGAGAATAATTGTTTCATAAATTCAAGGAATTTCAAGGTAGTTTCTTACTCGACTGATTTACGGAGCCGTTTTTATAGGTAAGTTCCCTAATTTTCTTCTTTCTCTGTATTTTCATGATTGTGGAGTTTAGAAAGGAGTGATTTCATAGAGGTTTAATTCATTTAGATTTTTACGAGTTTTTTCCCTTTCAAGATTTAAAACAAGTTAATTATGGATGGATATATTATTGAATATTTAGCACAGTTTTGATGGTGATATGGTTGCACATTGTCTTCTTTCTTTAGGAAAGAATATTGATAAAAATTATAAGGATTTTGTTCACAATGAACTTGAGCTTCAAAAGGATGTGATTAAATGGCTTAGGAAAGATATTAGGGTGATCCGGGAGAATGTCAAATATCTCAAAGCTAACAAGGTTGACAAGGTCACCTAGAACCGATAGAATGTGGAAGAGAGATTAGAGAGTGTGAAAATAACAATAATATCATTATTAATGGTTTTAGCCTCAAAAAAACCTTATCATATCCATCATCAAGGATCTCAGTCCCAAAGGTAGTAGTAAGTGGGAGATGAATAAAAAGGAATTTGAGAACAAAGATACTCTCCTTAAAAACCTTCTCAATATATCCACTCAAGTGAAGGACAAATATAAACAAAAGCGTGTTAGGACCTTTGTCTTTTTATTACATTTAGCGATCTTTTTGTTATCGACTATTATCATGTTGTGTTTTGGTTGTGTTGTGGCTGCATTTGGACTAATTAGATGTTACAGTCCCTCTTTTTTGTTTTATTTCATTTGATATTCACTGTAATATCTGGGTTTTATATCCTTGTTTTATAACAGGTGAGGACCCTGCCAAAACCCTCCTTTAGCCTTATATAAAAATATATATTACTGAGTTCTCCTTAGTCTAATTCTAGTGGGACCTCTCCCCTAGATAGGATAACAGATTCTAACTTTCTCAAGTACATACCGGTTGAATTCAATTAAAGATTGTGGGCTTTCGAAGAAATGGGATGTTAAAGTGGATTGATAAAAGTGGAATAGCATTGGTTGCTTCCTTCCCTCCCTCTTCCCGAGTTCCATAAACTTATATGGGTGTGTGCACAAAATTATAATCCAAAGTAACTAGGGAGGTGAGGGATGGAAGTGATTCCCTAGTGTTATATCCGACTACAAACACATTTGACAGATATTAGTGTGAACAATGAAAAGATGTAAAAGTTATGGAATGAGGCTAAAGAACCTCAAAGCTTTGCTAACTCATCTATGGACCATAAGATAAGAGATAAACAAGGTAACATAACATGCAAGCATTATAACTTTGAAAAAACATTAAAAACTAACATGTATATATTACTCTCTACTTTTTGAATACTAATTTAAATGAACCTAGAAGATCCTAGCAATCAGTTTTGTTGTTTACTCCATGAAGGTGAATGAATCTTACTAAATGGCTACATGGCCAAGTTTATCATATTCCATTACTAACCTACTATGGGTGCAAGATGAAGCTATTTTTGGTGGATGGCTATAAATCAAATACCTTATTAGCTTGGCTAATGTAAATGAGCTCTTAAGTTATGTCAAGATGAGATATGATATCAAGATCAAGATGTCAATAAGGTGTGTGTTGAAAAGGAGGGGTGATCCTTCTATTTATAGTTTTCCACTTATGAGAGTTTGGAATTTGGGTGCATGTGGGACTAAAGGCAAGCCAAAAATCACTTTTAGATTAGATTAGGATAAAAATTCTTTAGGCTTAGTTAAGCTAGGTTTAGGCTAGTTAAGCATGATTAGCGAGTGATTAGAGACTCATTGAGAGTTGGGAGGAGTCTGATTAACCATTTGTGACTGATAGATAGCCTAGGAAGCCAATAGAAGTGATCTAGAGGGAAATAGGACAATGGTTTAACTAATATAAGGGATTTTATTAGTCAAATGAGTTGAATATAAGAAGAATATAACCAATAAGGTGTCGTAAATGGGCATCCAAGAACGGAACGAAGAGTAGCTAATTGAAAACATTTTTCAATTGGTTGAATTGGAGGAAATGCTAAATGTAAGCACATTTTAGGTGTCTACATTTTCCCCTCTTTGGGGTGGCATAAGTAACGTCACTTCAAATAAAGTAGACAAGCATAAAGAATTAAAAATTTTAAACGGTAGAAGAAAAAAATAGAATGAAGGATTCCCCTCAATTGTCGATGGGGTGATAGAACAACTCGATCGACGATCAAAAGATGATAAAAAGAGAAACGAGAAGAAAGAATAGTGTGAAGAAGAAGAAAAGAAAGGGGATATAGAAGAAAAGGAGTATGGGGAAGGGGGATGATCTAACATCCATCCAGTTCCTTTTAAACAACTTTATTTTTCATCATATTACTAGTGATCTTCATCATCATTCCTTATTAAAAATAATGAACAAAAGTGTAGTATGACATGAAAATCCATATATGAACAAATGTCCATTGCTAAAAAGAACTCCATGCAACATACAAAATGCAATGCAATATGAGAAATTAAAAGATTCCTAACTCCATGCAATATACATAATGTAATGCAATACGAGAAAGGAAAAGATGCCTAACTCAATGCAACATACATAATGCAATGAAATATGAGAAAGTAAACAAGCTAACCTAACAAATAAATATATTACAATGTTTTTGTTATCGAGCTTCAGCCCAACCTATTCATGTGAAACAACAAGGGCTAAAAGCAATGCCCCAAAAAAAGATATATGAAAGGGTAATAACGGAGGACACTTTGGTCTTATGAAAAATATTTTGCACTACGAAATAGTACGGGATACTCATTGTGCCCCAAAGTATAGACTAGCTTTGTTAATGATGGTAGATCTAGATGATACACAAGTTGCACTCATGAACAGGTAAGAACCAAAGAGTGACGTTTTGTAGGATGATTTTTAATTTTTAGAAGTTTTTCAAACATATGTGAATGTTTTCATTTTTTAAAAATTTCTGAAACTATGTACAGGAAAACAAAGAAGTGTGGATGCCCCCAGTGATAGATGGGATGTACAAGGGTAGAATGTCACGCGCATGTGCAAGGAAGAGAAGATGGAAATTTTCCCTAGTGATTAAGTGGGAGTATTCAAAGGAAAACTCTTCACGCATTGATGATAAACAAGGGATCAACACCAAAATAGATATGTTCAACCTGACGATGAACACAAACCAATGGAGTGCTAGGAAGGAGTAAGGATGCCCCCAGTGTAAGCTGGCCAAGAAACACATAATAGAAAGGAAGTGGTTGATTGTTTTTGTGAAAGGGACAAAGGTGTCCATAAACATGGAAAATAGGTAGTCTTATACACATAGATCTTCTGAATGAAGTAGAAGAATGATGTTAATGATATGAATATAGCTTAGAAGCCTTGCAATGAAGAAGTGATTAGCCAAAGGCATAAATTGTGAGATGAGATATGGACTAAAGCAAGAGTCTAAACAAGGTCCAAAAAAAGACACTTGGTAACATATTAATCCTATTTTTCTCATAGAGATCTAGTGTGTGCACATGGAAATGAATTACCTCTTGGAGGGAAGACTTAATAGGAAAAAAATGAAGACAAACTAGCCAATGTGTAGGAATGATTTATTTTGAAAGGTGATTTGTGAATGGAAGGTGGAAGGAGAGTCGTACATTGCTATGCTATGCGCCAACCAAGCATCCATAGCCCCGATGGAGGTGTATTTTATTCAAGTCACAACATTTCACTAATTCCAGCTTAAACATCTATAGCCCTAATAGAGATTATTGGAAATACCCCGAGAGAGAGTTATATATCAATTTTATTTTTCTTTTAGCTTTTAGGCTTTTGATTTTTATTGATTTTAATTCTTTTGTATTCGAAAATATATTTCAGCTCTCTTGTTTGACAAGGGTTTAAGAACCACAAATGGCTTGATGGAAGGATGTGGAAGTGATTGCAATGACGACATTGGCTAGTGTCAACAAATATGTCCAAAATTTCTTTGCAACAAGTTTATTAGGTGTTGATAGTGATAGAATCTCTAAGAGGTTAGTTGTTCTTTAATTTACCAAGGTGATGAAAGACCAAGGTAAAACAGATACCATAGAGATAACTCATCGGAAAATGTGTGTGAATAAGCTAACCAAAATATCATAGAGGGCATGAAAATGGTAGGAAGACTTGCAGAAGAATAGAAAGAAAAGAAAGAAAGAACATTCATGCACATGCAATACCCGATTGCAATGTTTGATCCTTGTACCTTTGATTTTTTATGTTTTCTCATTTATTTGTATTTTTAATTGTTTTGATTTTTTAGATTTTTATGCTTTTTGGAAAGGTGGGTCCAACAAAGTCACTCCATGTGATAGGATCCAACAACGATGTTTGTGAATTCGGGTTAATAAGGGAGACTAAGCACGCTTTTTTATCAAGAGTAATTTGATCACCATTCTTGATAATCATAGTGAGCTCATACTCAATAAATGACCGTGACTTATCCTCGACATGGATTTTATATGTGGGGATTGAGTTCCCTATCCATAGGTTGTTGCACTTTGTGTCATACTTAATGGTTGTGTTAATGTGCATTCTTGAATCGTACTTGATTTTTAACCGTAAGATCATTGGAATTTTTGGGAGCTTTGGATCTCTTTGAAGTTTTGACCTAAGCTTGATGAAGAAATTGTTTACGTTTTTTATAAGAAACTATGTGACTCGTCTGATCCATATAAGTGAGAGGAGAAAAACATTTATGATTGATGATAGGAACAACAAAAATGATGGTGGGATTGCCTTGATCATTCATATAAGAATAAAATGATGGGTGAAAAGGATACGGTCCAAGAATCAAGAGGATGGGCTACCCGGAGGTGAGCCACCGATATAAGATAATGAAGAGCTACTAGGATGTGGCCCCAAGATGGAATAAATTGGGCTATGAGGACATGGATCAAGGATATAAGATGATGGTTTCCCTTAGACAAAAGAGCATGAAGGGCTACTAGGGTGTGGCCCAAGAATAAAATAAGATTGTGAGGGACTACTATGGTGTGGCCCAAGTATAGATGAGGAGGGACTACTAGGATGCAACCCACACACAAAAGATGGCAAAGAGATACAAGAAGGCGACCCATGGTGATATTTTGATTGAGGAATAATGATAGATAAGGAATGATAAGGTAACGAGAAGAAGGGCCATTGATCAATGCTAGATCCTCGACATGTCATCATGCTCAAAGGAAGGTGAGGATGGAATAATAAAATAAGAATAAAGTTCCATGACTTAAGGATCTTCCTCTATGTTCTGAAAAAAGGGGTCAATTTCTTCACTTTAATATGTAGGCACATCAAGTTCAAGAAAGAACCCTTGTAGAGGGATATCTTCATGTAGTCCGATAGTTCCTTCATTCCGAGAGAAATCAATCAGTAGAGGTTGTTGTTCTTTGACCATAGGAAGTTGACTAGAAGAAATAGGTTCGATAAGAGAGGAAGATTAATTGATAGAAGAAGATGAATATGTTCAATGATGTAGATGAGGAGAAGGTTTTACCTTATCACTCACGTGAATATTTTTTATAGTGCTTCGAAAATATATCTTAGCACTTGGCTTATTTTTAATGGTTCGACATGGTCGTAGACATTGATCTTTAGAATATGAATGAGGAAATGGTATGATATGGTTGATAGGGCTCAAGGGCTGAAGAAGGATTGAAGTTAGACTCATAGAAGAATATGACTCTAGAGAGGAATTAGTCTTGGAGGCAGGCATCTCATGAACAGATGATTTCGATCGAGACTTAGATCATTTTTCTAGAAGATGACCTAATATTGGAAGGGAAATAAGATCGCATAGCCATCCATTAATTCGCAATGTAGGAGTTAAATTGGATGATTGACTAGAGGGAATCCAAGTTGTGGAAATCTTTGATGGAGGAGGGGGTCGTCAAGGCAACTGATGAAGGAAGTATTACAAAGAAAGGGAGGAGCGTGACTTAAGAACCAAATTTGATGTTCGATTGATGGAACTTGGAGTCAAATGAGTCTTTAAAGTATGAAGATGTCATTGAGGTGATTTATAATGAAGGTCCTTCAAAGAAAAGGAGGACTATGATTTAGGATTTTATCTAGGGGTATCTCGAATAATAGTTGGGATCGAATATTCGAAGAAGAGTGGGAATCGAATGGTAGTTTGGATCTCAATTAGAAGAAGAGTGTGGGGAACTGAATAATAATTTGGATCAGAAGAGTCCAAACCATACCACCGACTATGAGCTAAAGGTGGGGAATGAAGTTCTGAATAGGCTCTCTAGTGCAAAGAACCAAACGAGGTTTAGTTGTAATGGGAAAATTTTTATTTGAATTCCTAAACCTAGAATCTATATTGTTGTAAGTATGGGGAACCGTGTGATAATCAGTAATTTGTTGGCATTGTTTAAGTAAAAATTCCTACCATTAGATAGTGTGATTAAATTCCTTCAAAGTGAAGAAATTTCCATGTCACTTTGGGCTGCACAACGGTAACCAACTAGACATTCATCGTGAGTATGGAAATGTTTGTGTGATTTTCCAAAGGAAAACTAAGGAAAATGGACATCATCATGATGAAATCTTAATGAGATCAAAAGCGGTTGTCCTAAAAAACAAGTTTTCAAGATGAATGATCACAAGAAACAATCATGCAAGTTTAAAACACAAAACCAATCAATAAGGAAATAATCCCTATGTAAATGTGTGTCTCAATGACAATTCGACGCAAAGATGATCAACACAATGTTAATGCTTAAGTCAAGTTTGAAATGAACTGTCATCACCAATCGGCACTATGATAATTCTCCACTGGGAACTCCTCATGCTATGATACAAAGGAATGATGAAAAATCTGAAATATAACTATAAATTATATTATCAACATGAAATTTTTACAATCTCACCCATGAGGTACTTCAAGTGTTACCAACTCCACTTGCCTTCCAACAATAACTATGGGAGAAACTTCACAATTACACCTCTTAATGGCTTCTTTAACACACTTTCTTATACAATATTTCTCACTACTTCCTTCTATGCTAAATGAGGGGGGTGGCCTCTCTATTTATAGAAATTTTAGGCTTATCCACCTTATCTCTAAGATAGGATAAGAAATCTACTCTGACGAATCATATTTCATACCTTAACTCTTATCTTTACATGTAAGCTTATCTTTTAAGATAAGATAAACCTTATCATTTCACATGGGTTCCACATTTTTAGACTTTTACAAATAAAATACACAAAATATTTATGACCTCACTCCTTGTCCTTATTACCAATATAATATTTCTAATTCCTAATCATGTAGACCCTACTTCTCTACTTACCCTAACTTTGACATTTTAACATTACCAAACCACTTATGACAAATATTTACTTTTTACCACAACATTCCTATTGTACTTTGACTGTTACCATACTATACATTATTGGCGGCGTCATACCAGTAGTGCCGTTATCTTCTATCGGATGCTACTACTAATTATACTTAACAACATCCTATTCCTAATACATACATTAATGAAATAGAAATTACGGAGGAAAATTTTAGTGTCAACATCTTCCCCCTTCCTAGCTTCTACTCCATCCTCGAGTAGACTATTCTAGTGCTTGGAAAATATTTAACTTGTCATGGTTGACCCATTTCGTAATGGGAGTGCCATCCAATTCCTCTAGTCGATATGTACCATTTTCATGCACAGCTGCTATTTTGTAGGGCCCCATCCATTTGGGAAGAAATTTTCTCTACCTTCTTTTTTTGTATCTAGAATCATATACTAGAACCAAGTCATTCACATGAAATGGAGACCAATGGATCTTTTGATCAAAGTATTCCTTCTGCTTCATTTTCTTCTTATAGCTTGTATCCTTTGTTATTTCTCTCATTTCCTCTAGCAAATGAAGATGTACCAACCTTTCTTTTACTGAATCACTTTCATTCATCCTTTCATTTTTCATAACTATCACAGTGGGAATATCAAACTCAATAGGAAGAACTGGATCAATGTCATAAGCCAACCGAAATGGGGATTATCTTTCTACTAACTTTGATGTTGCCCTATATGCCCACAATATTGCATGAATCCTTTTATCCCACTTATTTACCTGCAAGGTTGCATTTTTTGCTAGAATTTGACACAACACATAATTTGTTCATTCGACCTGTCCATTTGTGCTTGGCTTGTAAGTTGTTGCCTTCTTGTGCTTAATATAAAACTTGTTGACCAGGGATTCTACCACCTCATTAATGAAGTGGATTCCTTGATTGTTACAATTTATAATGGACAACCAAATCTAGTGACAATGCATTCATATATGAACCTTACCACTTCATCCATGGAAGTTGTTTTCAATGGCCTAGCTTCAACCCACTTGGTTAAATAATCTATGGCAACTACAATATACTTATTTTGGCGTGGGGTAGTTAGAAGTGGACCTATAATATCTATTCCCCACTTTTCAAAGGGACCAAGTGGAAGAATAGGGCATAATGGAGCTGATGAAGTCTTACAGTTACCATGTGTTTGACAAATATCACATGTCTTACAATTATTATAACAATCTCTAAAAAAAGTGGGCCAATGATAACTCGCATCCAAGATCCTTTTTGTTGTAAGTTGTCCAGATAATTGTCCTCCACATGTACCATTGTGGAATCCTTCTATTAGCTCCTTCCCTTGATCATGTCCAATTGCCCTCTTGTACTATCCATCAGGTCCTATTTGAAATAATACTCCATGCGAGAATAGAATATGGACGACTAGCTTGAGTAATTTTTCTCTTAGTCTTTGCATCGGCACCATCAGGAAACTTGAATTCATTAAGATAATTCCAAATATCTATGTATTCACTAGGGATTGTGTCAAGGGATAACAATGCTTTGCATCCGGGAAATCATCATCATTACAAGATAAACCTAAACCATCATAAGCTTGAGAGAGTGCATCTGCATTGACATGCTTCTTTCTTGGCCTATCTATAATATCAAATTCAAATTCTTATAGCAAATTTATCCATCTTTTTATTCTCCCTGATGGGTTAGGATTATTTACAATATATTTTAGAGCCTGATGATTTGTTACAACTGTAAACTTCTACCCTAACAAGTAATTTCTAAAAAAATTTACAGTAAAAATGATAGCTAGAGCCTCTTTTTCAGTTACAGTATAATTTTCCTTAGCACTGCTCATTTTTCTGCTCCCAAAGTAAACTGAATGATCATTCCCATTTTCATCATTTTGGCTCAAAGTAATTCCTAGTGTTGCATCTGAAGCATCAGTATACACAATGAATGGCTTGCTCCAATCTGGATTCTTTAAAATAGGTGAAGACACCAAAGCCTCCTTCAGTTGTTCAAAATATTCATGCGCCTTCTTTCCTAGTTCATAAGTAACATCCTTCTTCAAGAACTGGGTTAGTGGCTGTGCAATCTTTGAGAAATTCTTGATGAACCTTCTATAGTAACCCACATGGCCTAAAAATGATCTCAACTTACTTCTATTCATAGGAAATGGTAACTCTTTGATTTTGAAACCTTATCGAATCAATACTAATACCATCTCTGGATACAACATACCCTAACAAAACACCTTTAGAACATCCAAAGACACACTTTGTAGGGTATAGTGAGGCTTGTGCTTCATCTAACCTTTGAAATGTTGTCTCCATATGGTGCAGGTGGTCCATCTTGCTCCCATAGATGCAAAAATCATCCAGAAATACTCGATGAAGTTTCCAATGTAGGATTCAAACACCCTATTCATTAAATGTTGGAATGTTTTGGAGCATTACAAAACCCAAAAGGCATAACTCTATAAGAAAACGTTCCCAAGTAGTGGTGAACATGGTCTTCATTGATCTTTCTCCGCTATATAAACTTGGTTGTATTTGCTATATCCATCAACAAAACTATAACACTCCTAGCCCTACTTCGTCCACGATCGATCCGAGAATAGAAGAGGGTAATGATCCTTTTTGTTGCCTTGTTAATCTTCCTATAATCAACACAAATACGTAGCTTCCCATTCTTTTTTATTGAAATCACAATGGAAGAAACCCATTCTAAATTCTCCACAACAAATATGAATCATGCATCAAGCAACTTATCTATTTCTTCTTTTACTGAGTCTTGGAAAAATTAGAATTCATTCTATATGGCATTTGCTTTATGTTCTTAGCACCATCTACCAACTCAATAGAATGTTTTACCCAACTTACATGACGGAGTTCCTTGTAATCAAAAGTGAATAGACATATGTACATTCGAAAGAACTGGAGGTAGGATTCCTTCTCACTCTCCATCACAGCATCACCAATCTTTATTTGTTGGAGATGGTCATTAATTTCTTCTTCAAATAATTTTATGGGTTCATGAGTCGGTGTGATTGGAAGGATATCCATGACTGAAATATCAACCTCACTTTCTTCATCTTCTGTGTCCACTTCACTGGTACTAGAGTAATCAGAGGATGTCCAATCATCGGTTTCAACACTTAAATCCTCAAGTTCTGCCTTATGATGCCGAGGGATCACATTTATCTTCACCCTCTCTTTGTCATGTCAAACTGTCATGAAGCCTTCATTCTAGTAGTTTCTTGCATGAACTCTCCTTAGCCATGGCCTTCCCAAAAACATTGAGTACGCAACAGTACCATTTTTATCACCGAAGGTCTACCACACATACAACACCCATAACAGATATTACCACATTTGAAACAACACCTTCTGGTTTAGTTTTTCCCTTATTTAATGACCTTAACATAAGTGTTGAGGGGCGATCAATTTTTAAACCCAACATATTCATTACAGACTCGGTCATTACATTAACTGCAGCACCTCCATCAACTAAGACATCATGAATTGAAATACCATTACATAATACCTCAGCTTGTGGAGTGTAGGGATCCACCTCTGCCTCCAAAATAGGGACCTCAACCTCCTTCCTTCATCGAGCATTGAGTCCACTTTGCAGCTCCCACCTCTTCTCAGAAGACATAGCAAAAAGTTGACCATATGTAATATTTGCAAGCCTTTTGGACAGATCTTCTAAGATGGAGTATGGTCCTTGTCCTTGTGAAATTAGAAAATCCCATACACCCAACTTTCTTCTTCTATGTTTCTTACTAGTTTCTCCTTTCATCTTCTTAGGATCATTTCCATCTTGGTTATCTTTTTCTTTCTTTCTTTTTGTTACAAACACATCTGCTTCATTATTTATGCTCCTATCTACTACATCAAAATAATTCATAGGTACTTTTCCTTTATCATTATCTCTTGTACCAGATGTAGAAGCTCTATCTAGACAATTATACTTATAATGACCATTTTTATGACAACCATAACATACAACTTCAAAAATATTTCTTTTTAGACCTCTATCTCCTCCCTGAGAACTAAATTCTTTTCCTTGAAGAATATTAATAGTTAACTGGCCCATCTTCCTGAGCATATCTTCATACTCAGTAGATGTACTAGGAGAAAGATTTGTGCTCACCAAGAGTGGTTGTGGATTCTAGACCAAAGGTGTTAGTGTAGGCTCTACCTTAGCAACAATTTCTTTGGGCTCTTCTTCCATGCTTTCTTCTTGCCTTCTTGCAATCTCTTTTGCTTGTTCGAGGGTCATTGGGTGGTCATACTTCACTCGTTGTTTGATCTTTGGCTTCATCCCAAGAATGAAGTGCTTATAGAGGAGATTATCCATGTCATTCATCAACCCATCCGCTAATCCTTCCTTTCGGATCTGGGCATCGAGCTTCCTTCTTAGCTCTAGAACACGAGCATGATAATCCCTTATCTTCTCCTTCTCTCCTTGGGATAACTTTGTGATATCAATCATGAGATCTACATATTTTTGTTGTTCACCAAATTCTTCAAGAAAACTTTCAGTTAATAAATCCCATGAGTTTTTCACATTATCACCTAGTGTTTCAAACCACCTAAGGGTTGAACCATCCAAAAAGGTAGGAAAAATTCAGTCCATTGTTCCCTTCTTATAAGGTCAATACAAATACAAAATCGTTTAAACTCTTGAATTAAAGAGGAAGCATCTTCATTAGATTGGGCTGAAAAAACAGGAATCTTCCCCATTTTCAAAAGTAACCACAGTGAAATACCAACCCACAAGTACAATCAACAAGACTTATGTGCACAAATAATTGGAATCACTATAATAGAAAGTGACTTTACACCTTTCTATAGTAAAATAGGAATGACCACGGTAAACTATGGTAAAACTTGACTTATTGCAGTAAAAACTGACTTTATTGTAGTAAACACTATTCATGGTAAAAAGTGAAGTTACTATGGTAAATACTATTCACGATAAAAAGTAAAGTTAATGTGGTAAATACTATTCATGGTAAAAGTGACTTTACCATGGTAACTACTATGCATAAAGTAAAAACAAGGTTACCCTCCAAATGATTTCTGACTAAGTGGGAATATCTCTCCAGAAAATCCACCAACGAGGAATGGTCCCGCAATGAAACCAAAATGTCATCACCAATCCAGCACTATGATAATTCTCCACTAGGAACTCCTCATGCTATGATTATTTACTAATGCATAACTTTTAGTTTGGTGGAAGTAATCTGGAAACACAATAACAGACATAACACAAGAATACCATAGACTATGATACAAAGGAATGATGAAAAATCTAAAATATAAGTGTAAATTATATTATCAACATGAAATTGTTACAATCTCACCCATGAGGTACTTCAAGTGTTACCAACTCCACTTGCCTTCCAATAATAACTATGGGAGAAACTTCACAATTACACCTCTTAATGGCTTCTTTAACACACTCTCTTGTATAATATTTCTCACTACTTCCTTCTATGCTAAATGAGGGGGGAGGCCTCTCTATTTATAGAACTTTTAGGCTTATCCACCTTATCTCTAAGATAGGATAAAAAATATACTCTGATGAATCATATTACATACGTTAACTCTTATCTTTACATGTAAGCTTATCTTTTAAGATAAGATAAACCTTATCATTTCACATGGGTTCCACATTTTAAGACTTTTTACAAATAAAATACACAAAATATTTATGACCTCACTCCTTGTCCTTATTACCAATATAATATTTCTAATTCCTAATCATGTAGACCCTACTTCTCTACTTACCCTAACTTTGACATTTTAACATTACCAAACCACTTATGACAAATATTTACTTTTTACTACAACATTCCTATTGTACTTTGACTGTTACCATACTATACATTATTAGCGGCATCGTACCGGTAGCACCATTTTCTATTGGACGCTACTACTAATTATATTTAACAACATCCTATTCCTAATACATACATTAATGAAATAGAAATTACGGAGGAAAATTTTAGTGTTGTGAGAACAAGGCGTAAGTAAGTAGTAGCAAGGGGTAGACGTGACTCCCAATCAAAGGATACCACAATGATTTTGTTAACCAACAAATCCTAAGCATCAAAGGACGAGGATTACAAATGTAAGCTACGTAACCACACCAATTGGACATGTTAATCAAGCTTCGTGAATAAGCAAGATATTAGTGTCAAAGTAGTATCAAAATGACATAAACAAAGTAAATGACACTCTTCAATATTTTGGACAATGGTTGAATTAAAACCAAGTCAAAGTATACTAAGGATGTGCTAAAATTTGGGCATCATAACACCACAATGGGAAGACTTAGATCACGTTTACAAGAAACATGAAGTGAGTATATTAATTGTGTCGAGACAATGTGAAAAAGGTAACACGTCAAAGGGACATCAAATGATGAATCAATTCCTTCTTGTGATGAAAATATTGAAATCAAGACTAGTGGTTATCAAAGTTGTAAAAATATATCCACACACTTTAGACATTTAACAACTCAGCCACAAACATGGATGAGTGTAAATGGACACAAAAGTGGCGATAACAATCTATGATAACACTCCCACAAGATGCCTTCTTTTTCCCCAAAAATGAGCAACAAGAATGCAAAGGTATAGATCAAATGGGGTGGAAATAAACTAGGTGTTACTTGGGCAGAGTTTCTCCTCGTCTTAAGGTGAGAAAGAAACCAAGCTAAGTAACATGTTGTAAACTCGTGATGAGTGACACTTAGATATAACCTAAACAAGGTCTTTTCCTTGTTCAAAAAATAAGGAAAGACAAGGTTTAGACTCAAGTAAGTCATCACTTCGTGAAGGATAGACAAGGCATGATAAGGGACTAGCAAAATGGGCTCCAAGAAGATATGGCTTTCCTAAGTAGCTCACTCTACTAGGTGTCAATGAGTTGTCTAGATGTGATCTCGATTTACCAATGTTTACCAAGGAGTATCTCAAATTTACTTTACCCCCTTCTGATACAATGAGCAACTAGTGCATTCAGGTTGTCACATCCTTTGGGTCATGATACGGAAAATCATGACTCTAACTCATAATGTATAAATAGTCAAGTCGGTGTGTGGAGCACTTCTTGTTTCATCCACGAGGTTACACAGTGGTGGATTACTTTAGGGTTCCTAGAACCACCCCCATTGTTGTAGCTTAAGGCATTATGCCAAAGGGGTTATGTTCTAGTTGAGTGGATAGGGACGTACCCTTTTCCAAAACCTGCAATACAGTGTGATGTATGTGGTGTTTTTTTATCTTTCTTAGCTTAATGTGGTTTTAAGTAGCACACTGTTTGGCAACCTACAATCAGACACAAATTAGTAGGTTTATGTTTTGAAACTCCTTTCTTCAACAAACGAGTTTTGGTTCTACATGCAAGGAGTTAGTGATTTTCCAAAAGATAAAAAAGAGAGTTCACGTGTTGCTTTTGATTCCCAAGATCACCAAAAGAGGTGTGAGGGAAGAGCATACACAACGTGACAAACTCAACTATAAAATAATGGAAAATACTTGAAGTTTTTTGCAAAAAAGGAATTTTTTTAACCAACTTTGAACTTTAATCCATTATGAAGTGTAAAGTAAGTGTTTTGAAATAAAGAAGATGGTTTTAGAAGTGTTTTTGGATACCAAGATCACCTAGAAGGTGCGAGGAAGAGCATACACATTTTGAAAACCTCTATAAACTAAAAATGAAACACTTAACTAAGGTAGTCAAAAAAAAAAAAAAGAACCCGTAATCACTGTTAGAACTCTGTAAATAACCAAAAAAAATAGAAATTTTAATCTTATAGCTTGGGAAAAAAATTCATTTTTTAATTTAGACACCTGTGCACCCAGATCGACACTGTGCATCCCAACCGGTAGATACACACCATAATCGGCGAGTACACGTGGAAACAAATATGACAGTGATGTCCAAAATCTGTGTGGGTAGAACAATGGATATGCTAGGGTTTCGATAGATACGCTTCCTTTCCAACAGATACGCCTGTAAGCTAAAAAAAGAATTAGTACAGTATGTAAAAATACATCTATGCATCCAAAGACACAGATATGTGTTCCAGTCAATAGATACACCAACAGTGCAACAGGTACACATTCCTTTATAAATGGACTGATAGTGTAAAATATAACCAGACGGGTGTGCAGCCACTCAATGGGTGCACGCTGCTTTCGGGAAACGTTGTGATCAAGTACACCCACGCGCACTCCCTCGTAAAAACCTAAAAACTCACATAAATGAAAATTTTAAAAGATCAAACGGGTTAGTTCTAGCTATTACATCCCATTTCTAATTTCAACCCATTAAATGCTTTAACAAAAGGAAGATTAAGCCCTTTTTAAATGTGAAATCTGTCGAAATACAAAAAAATTAATCCTATAAAGCATAAAAGTGGTTAGAAATGGACATGAAAAAGCTCAAAATACCTCCATTAATGGAGTATGGACTAAGAGTCCCACCGGGTGTGCCAAATGTGTACATGTTAAAGTTGAAAAGCTATGGAATGAGGCTAAAGAACCTCAAAGCTTTGCCAACTCATCTATGGACCATAAGATAAGAGATAAATAAGGGAAACTAACATGTAAGCATTATAACTTTGACAAAAACATCAAAAACTAACATGTATATTACTCTCTACTTTTTGAATGCTAATTTAAATGAACCTAAAAGACCTTAGCAATCAGTTTTGTTGTTTACTCCATGAAGGTGAATGAATCTTACTAAATGGCTATAAGGCCAAGTTTTGCATATTCCATTACTAACCTATCATGGGTGCAAGATGAAGCTATTTTAATGGTGGATGGCTCAAGATCAAGAAGTCAATAAGGTGTGTGTTGAAAGGGAGGGGTGATCCTTCTATTTATATTTTTCCACTTAGGAGAGTTTGGAATTTGGGTACATGTGGGACTAAAAGCAAGTGAAAAACACTTTTAGATTAGATTAGGATAAACATGCTTTAGGATTAGTTAAGATTTGTTTAGGCTAGTTAAGAGTGATTAGAGACTCATTGAGAGTTGGAAGGATTCGATTGACAATTTGTGAGTGATAGATAGCCTAGGAAGCCAATAGAAGTGATCTAGAGGGGAATATGAAGATGGTTTAACTAATAAAAGGGGTTTATTAGCCAAATGAGTTGAATATAATAAGAATACAACCAAGAAGGTGTCATAAATGGTCATCCAAGAATGAGCGAAGAGTAGCTAATTAACGAAGTGTCGTCAATTGGTTGAATTAGAGGAAATGCTAAGTGTAAACATATTTTAGGTGTCTACAATTAGGTATATCCTAATCACGCCAAGTCTCAGATGTCACTAAGAAGAAGGAACATGCACATTGGGAGGCTAATTCAATTTGATTTAACAAAATGTTAAATGAAAAGTGGCTTGCAAAACCTAGAGCATCACCCTCTAGGGTACCAAAGGAGGTAAACATAACTGACTTCATCGAAGAAATTAAAGATTGCATAATATTTCGTAGTAGGGTTTTGGGGAAAGATTATACTTATCACTATCAGGATTGGATGTGCTTCTTCATCTAATTTATCTTATCAAATAAGCCTCCAATTCACTAGGGAGTGTTAATTAGTGACAACATTCATGATTAATTACAATTTTTTACTATTTTTGCTAGGGGAGAGACTCTTGGAGTTACATAATTCTACATGACATCCTACTTAGTTTATAACATCACATACTCTAGGACTTTCCTAGGATTAAGACAAGAAAAGGAGGCTGGTGTTTTTAGAGTGTATGATGTATACCCATTGTTGAACATAGTGAATTGTGTTGATTAGTTTAGGGTATTTTATGTTTTTTTCCCATGTTATTTGTTTATTCCTACATGGCTGGCTAAGTATGCACTTGGTTGTCTAGTGAGCTGAAAATATTTATCACTAAATGGGGTTGTTATTTTATATAGTTCCCTACATTATCTTATATCGGGGTGAGTGGGTTCACGAATAGTCCTCTCATTTGCATGTGTATGTGGATGATATGTGGTCTCTCCTAGATTTGGTTAGGTAGATATTATATGTAAAAATATACTTTCATCAAAACATAAAGCCAATATTAAATTTCCCACTACTATTGGGCAAAGTACACCTATCCTACTTTAGTTAAGGAAAAACTTTTAGAAGGTGAGATGAATAGATTCTTAGTCAGTAAATTTTCTCCAAGACCCAACTATGATGTAAAATGGTTTATGCATCAATCCTTAGAAGCTTATTCATAACATGAGCCTCACTATGAGGACTATTGGATGGACTGTAGAGATGAAGAAGAGGTCAGATTGAGAGACTACTCCTGAATGACCCTTATGCATGTTATTAATTATAAAGTTGCAATGGTGCCACAAGGAGTGGTTGATAATGGTGATGTGGTGAGAAAGGTTTATGTTCGGAGGAATCTTGTTAGTCAATTCCTTACAAGTATAAACTAGGATGTTATTTAGAGAGATCCTGAATAATAGGACAACAAATGTGATAATAACTTTGAGGTGGTGATTGGATCAAAGGGTTGACATAAGTCATAAATTATTATGGTCTTGAAAGAATACAGGGACAATGTGCTTGTGGATGATGTGTTACCCGAGTTTATAAAGGAGACTAGGGTGACTCAAGGTGCCCCTCAGATATCTTTTATGAATCCTTTGACCTCTCAAGCTAGGGATAAGGTAAGTTCCTATGTAATTAGAGTAGGGACTTTTATGTCTTAGCTTGGTCAAATAGCTAAGGAAATATTAAAGAAAATTCCTCCTATCACTGCTACTCCTCTTCAGTCAATACCTTCCTCTGATCTAGCACCCAAACTCTATGTATCAAGAGGACAAGGTTGGGGTAATGTTGTTGGCCATCCCTCTAGTAAGGAACATGGAAAATAAAAGGTAAAGGATCAAGTTCCTCCTCTAGGTTCCTTATCAAGTAAGCTTGTTTAGAGGATCATTGATGAAGAAGAATAAGAAGAGGAGGAAAATGTTTCTACTCTTCTTAGGCATAAGAGACAGAAGATAGAAACATTGTTTATAGAAGAGGTCACTACACAACTAAAGGTTGATGTAGTAGACAAAAAGGATGATCCCTCTCAAACACTTGAGGTACCAAACCTAACTCTTATGACCCACACTTCATTACCTCCACTACATATGTAATTACCTATTATTGGTGAATCCATAGTGCTTGTTGAGGTTCCCGTTGTTAAAGTACAAGACATCTTGGCTACCCCTCCAAATAAAATTCCAATCATCTCAAAAATAAAATTTCATGTAGATATAAAGCATCAAGAAGAGAATTTAATTCATGAGAAAAATTTTACTAACTTATTAAAATGCTTGGATAGTGATCATGAGGATGATACTTTTCAAAGTGTAGTGGTCAAAGAACAACAAATGTTGAAGACATGGTAAACCCAATTTCTCTTGAGAAGCCTAGGGTCTGTGGAGTAGAGATTGAAAATAAGGTTGTAAGATATCCTGAGATTAGGAAAATTGAAGAGAATACAACAATAGTAACTCACTAACCCTAGGTAACTAAGGATTTTTTTGATGTTTCTTCAGAAAATGTAGAAACTATTGTTTGCAACAATCGAAGAAAATATCGAAAGTCCGAGTGAGCCTCATATTGAGATAACAAAAGAACCTTCTCCTTCTAGAGAAGAAGTGGGAAATATTCTAAAGAATAATTTTGCAAAATACTAGCCATCCCCAATATCAACAAAGGAGGAGGCAATGGGCACTAAAATAGAAGAATAAAAATTGAATAGACACATAAGAGTGTGGTTGAGTCCCACGTTGTAGATAAGGTAGAAATAGAATAAAAATGGGAGGATGTTATTATAGACACCCCAATTAAAATTAAGGTACTGGGTAGAAGGTTACAAATCATTTCTCACCCTTCCAAGGATTTAATTTTCACATGAGTAATACCTTTTCTAAAAATACAAGGAGAGGAAGAAATTTCAGCATGGAGTTGGTTAAGTCTATCCATTATAAGAAAAATGAAAGTAAAATTAAAGGTAAATGTTGATGACTTCATGGGCATCACTTCCATAAACCCTTTAAGGCCACCAAAGAAATCTAGGATCATATCTAGAACAATGGTGGGGGCGTCAAGGAGAAAGGTTCATGGAGATGACTACTCCATAGTTAGATGTTCTCTAAAATTAAGCCATCACTACAAACTTCCAAATCACCATGGTCCCACTTGGTAAACATTCCACTGAGGGAATTAAACATGAACTCAATGTGGTATTCAGAGATGTGATCTAAAAAATATAAAAGGAAAATAAAACTTAGGAGTAATTGATGGAAAAGGTTTATGCCTTATCAACCATCATCAAAAGGTAAATCCAAGTTCCTCAAACTAGCCAAACACTTATCCCCGATCTCAGGTGATACATCTATGAGGAGTGCAAAGGACATAGGTACAAGTAGTGAAGCCACCAAGTAGTGGGAGAGAGACCTACTCACCAAAGGGGAGAATTTTATCAAGGATAGTGTGGAAAGGCACACCTAAATTATTAAAAAATAAAAGGTAGCTACGGACTTGATTAATAAATGTAAAACTGAATTCGACATGTGGGAATGGATGTTACCTAATCTTAAGGCTTTGATTCTCTTGCGAGATGAGGTGTTGGTCAAAGATGGAATCGTTTCCATGGAGAATAAAGTGAGGCAACATGAATATCATACTATCATAAAATTAAGAATGGAAACTTTGAATGAATGCATCAAGAAAGTACGTAGCATCAAAGATCAAGAGAGGATTATGTTGATAGCATTGATATCCTAATGGACAAATTTCTAAATTTACACAATGTATCTATTATTGAGGGTACAAATCTAGAAAAATTAGTTAACATCTTTAGGGAAATATAACCAAGAGCTCGATCCACTAAAGACTTTTGATCACTCCACTATCCAGAGTTTGTTCATATTGAATAGATTTTAAGAAAATTAATCAAAAATGAAGCATGGAGCAAATTGTTTCTAATAAATTAGAAGTTATCTTCTCGATGGAAGAGGTGATATTTCTCTATCATACTAGTCCCGATGAAGAATCGATCATTCATATGTTCAATAAATTTGATGAATATAGAGAGAATTCCAAGGTAATTTCAAGAGAGCACATAGTTGATCATAACCTTTCTTAAGAAATTTTTGTATTTATATTCATTTTCCTTATTCTTTCATATTCATCATTCTTCCAAGCCATGGGAATTAAAATGGTAACTATAATTGAGAATGAGAGTATGAAAACAAAGACTTTGTGAAACATTTCCATTGCATATACACAAAAGAAAAAATGGGGATTCTATAGGGGCCCCTGCCCTTAGAGATATGGGAAAATTTATAAAAACGATATTATGATTATTACATTATTTTTCAATATTCATAAATTCTCCCATGAAAATTGGGAGATGGTCTAAAATTTTATCCTTGAAAACAACAAATCCGTTATTGTCTACCACACAAAACACATATTGAACATCGCTTTTATGTAATGAGACATCCTCGTAGCCATAAAATCTTTAACGCTCATCGGGGTCCATCAAAGATTCAAAATAACTCATATTTGTTCTCAAGGTATGTAACCTACTCCAAAAGGTCGGCTCCTTGTAAGGTGTGTTTTTTTCCATGGCGAGCTACGGGTTTTGAACCGGAGTTGGTTTGATATTATTTGTAGGCTTACTCAGAGTGCTCGACATTTCTTCTCCCGAGAAGGATACGACTTTACAAGGGTCTTCTCAAGAAGGGATAATCTTTTCTCTAGTTCTTCCAATCATTGAGGGATTGGGACCACATTACCACAAGCCGCCTTACAATCTCGTAATGTGGAAGCTCATGTTCTATTATTGCACCATTAAAGTAAGCTTTTGATACCATAAATTATTTGGGATGATGGGATGATTATGAATCTAAAATTGCTTCAAAGTTCCTGTATGAATGTGATCTTGTGGGCGAAGAAGATGATAAATCATGAAATGGAAAGTGTGAAAAGGGCATCAACTTAGTAATTTTTCTCATTAGAACCAACTTCACCACATTATGAGTCAAAATCTTAGGGAAGGTTCTTATTGGTCAGAATTTTGAATATCATCGTAAAAATTCTTCGTCAAGGACTAAAAGGAGAAATATAATTAGTAAAAATTTAGAAGATAGCCCAAACAAATTAGCTCCTAATCCCGATGACGCCATTATCTAAAAACAAGGTTTGCTATAAAATTCACAAGGGTTTTGTTTATAAAATAGAAGAATTTTTTCATTTTATGAAGGTAAGAAGGAATTTTAAAGGAGAATGGCTCTTGGAATAGTGTGTATGATCCATTAATTTAACATACCATTATAGATCTCTTTCAATATTTGGCACAAATTGGAAGGATGGGGATTACTCTATTCATACAAAAAAATTCTCTCCGGCTTGATTATAAGTTTGTATCCATGTGAGGTCACATAAAGAAAGATTATCAAGATATTCACTTTTATCCTTTACTATTTTATTAAACATGCTTTCAAAAAAGGGATTAAATCAAATGATGATGTTAAATAACTAGATATTCCCTAGAATGCACGCATGATAATGATCGGATCGGGAAAGACAAAAGGAAGTTTGTTATAAAAGGGGGAATATTCCTTATTCTTCCATGAGATCAATCACAATTTAGAACCATTCCATCCTGGTACATCAAAGAGGGATTTTTTTAGTTAGAATACCATTATATTTGCTTTGGAGAATTATTGATCTTTTGCCCGCTTTTTCACTAGTTTCGTGGAGATTCTTGAGGGTATTAGGGTATATACCCTTTTAGGAAAAAAATTATAAGAATGAAGGCTTGTCTTCATTCTAAGGGATCTGGGTTTATATTTTTCTAAACTTTTGGGTTATTGCTAAGGTGATTACATTGTCAATCATCAAGCATGCACCGAGAGCATTTTCATGCCTCCCTTGTCTAAATTAAAATGTGTAGAGATGTATGACATATTATAATCTAATGTTTTGGGATGTATATGAGAACATATTTGGATTTGATATAATATTTGATATAATATTATCTTTATTGGAGAAAAAAAATATGAAAAGAAATTTTTCTATTTATTACATAACATTGGTTAATAAGTGAGTATTATGTTATAGTGTTACCTCATAATATTTTTTAATTGTAAAATCAATTCTACGATATTGCTTAGGAAGTAATTGTTTTAAACACATTAAGTGTATCTTGGGTGTCATGATCCAATACAACAAGTATTTTGTTGGAAGTTTTCACATGAGTGTTTGTGCATACAATCTAGAGATTAAGTGGTAGTGTTATCCATTTTTACCCGTGGAAAAAATGGACAACTCAAGAAAAATTGGATTTGGTAGTTGATCGAGATTTAAATGGAGAGTCCGGAGTTTCACGTAAATTTTCATGTTTTGGAACTGATTAACTAAAAATGTGGAATAATAGTAGTTAATCTAATCTAGAACAACATGTAAATGCAATAAACAACTATAGAAAGTGACCCAAGAAACTATGAAAATGGAAACGTTAAACTCTAGAGTACTAAGAGAGTCAAAATGAACTCAGATGATTAAAGGAGCTTGTTAGACTATGTCATAGAAGTGACTGGAGAAATAGGAAGTAGGAAAAATTATGCCAAGGCCCTGAAGAGGAGGGATCGGAGATATCTGAGTGGACTAGAGCGCCTAGAGAGGGACTGGGGCACCTGTGGGTGCCCTAGTCTACAGAACAAGCACCTTGGTCTATGCGAAAGGTCTCAAAATAAGTTTCACATGTTCTGTAAGTGATCTAAAACCTTCGATGTCTGTCACATCATGTTCATTGCACTATGTTATGTGTCACCAATAATCCAAGATGAATAGAATACCTGCAAAAGACTAGATGAAGTATCAAAACCCTAAAAATATAAGAATGTATATGAATAGGTTGGACTGGCCTTAGCTGGCACAATAGTGGGCTTACTAACTAAGATTTGCACTACATTTCAGAACCAAATGTAGTTACGGGTGTGTGTGTGAATCATGTGCCCTAGGTTCTCTTGTGTCAATCACACTTTGTGAAGTAGCGAGCAATAACTAGATGTAAAAAAGTAGTAGAATTGTGGATGGAATAGAATAGAATCCCCTCTTATGCTTGTGTGATGCAGATTAACATTCTTATCCCTTGTGATGGAGCTAAGTGAATGAAAATGATCTCCAAATTCCTTTGATAGATGCAACCCTAGGTGGATGATATTAGTGACTAGTGCTTGGTCCCTCATTATGGTCTCATAATTTTGTATTTATAAGGTTACGATCAAAACGTGAGTTGTATTTTTTTCACTTTTAAAAGTTTCCAAAGATCGTGATTTTCTTAACCAATTTTAAGTATTCTAAACTCCACAAATTGATTAAATTATGATTATTATGCATCCATAGAAGTGCGGAAAACTTGTGTAGAAAATAAATAATCAGAAAACTGAAAACATTCAGATAACAAACAAGATTGTTTACGGGGTTCGGAAATTCCTACGTCCCCGGGTTCAGATTGAACCGATCCATTAATAATATTGAAATTTAAGTACAATAACTCTTACAAACAACCAATAATGAATCACAACCTGCAAATGAGCTGATCAATGTCCCAAGAACTCTGAAAAATAGTAGAAAACTATCCCAAGAACGATCCATGGCTCCTACAGTGTTTTCACGATGTGATCTCCTTGCAACTATGTTAGAAAAACACCTAAAAATGGAGATTTAAAAAAATCTATGAAAAAAATCATATATCTGAGATCATCTCTGAATTCTGAACACTTTTCATGTTTACACCAAGTCACAATTCGGACCAGAAGTGCATTGAAATTCATGTTTTCCAACTAGTTGTCTTGTAGATCCCTGTCAAAAACTGCATTCAAAGCTTCCAAAAATAGGTTAAAACTCAACAAAAATATCAAATCTTACATCATTGGAATCATCTCATAATTTCCTTCATTTCATATTTTTACTCCGAGTTCCCAATCTGAGTGCAAGGCCTTCAAAAATGGTGTTTTCAGAGATCTGGTCCTTATCCTCCTTGACCCCCCTTCACACAGAGTACAAAGCTCTATTTATATAGGCGAGCTCGTTTCTATCCCATCCGAGATAGGTGGTGGGTTGGTTGGTGTGATGTGTTTGGGAGCTGAGAGGTCGAGTGTTCAAATCCCACCTCCTACCATTTTGCCGCGGATTTACATATTTTAATGGGATAAAATCCCAATTCAGCGGCTAAGCATTTGATAAGGGATTAAATCCCATAGTGGCGGATGCATTTTTTAGTGGGATTAAAACCCAAATTTTGGGCACGGAATTTTTAATGGGATAAAGTCCCATATTTGGTGGGTTTGATAAAAGCTTAGGCTTTAAATAGCCTTTCCACGCATTGTGTGAAGTGGTCATGGGACCACATGGGCTTAACCGCCCCCACCTCTTTCTCCTCACATGGAAGCTTCCACTACAACCGCTTCACTCCTTCCTTCCACGTGGAACATCCATGCATGGCTTAATGTTGGCAGTTTAGAGAATTATGTATGGTTTAATACTAATGTATAAACATTAATATATATAGTGGTTTGGCATATATGCGTGGCATTTGGAAAGTGGATTTACCAAGATAATATAATTTTGACCCATACAATGTGTGTAGAAATAATTAACTCGGTCCTTGCATGACTCAGCTAAATAGCTCAATGTCGTCCCTTGATAGGAAAATCGAGCGAATTCAACGAGTGGTGGCAAGCCACGTGGTGGCTTGTGGACCCACCACGTTGGCGATAATACCCTAGTCCACACGGCGACGGGCTCCCTCCGTAATAAAAGTTGAGCCTCTTGTTCCCGTGCACCATTTTTACACTTGTCAAAGACTAGTGATCGAAAACCAACAAACAACTCCCTTTTTCCTTTTCGCCACGTGTCACAGTGCCATTGGTCCAATATTGACCGAGTTGACTTTCTCGTTGTCTGAACTTTGACCGAACATATCTAGAGCTCTCGATCTCCGTTTGTTACGTTCTTACAATCATTGGAAAGCTCTCGAGATGATATTTTGCACTAACACCATTTAGGGATGTTTAGGGAACTTTCAAAAATGATCCCCTGATCAGGTTCTCTTGATCAAATTTCGTAATTAACCTCGAAGAGGTTGACCATAAGAAAAATCAAATATTGCAACAGTCATAAAGTTCCCAAAAAGTGGGGATAAAGTGGAAAAAGGATCCAGGTGACCATGATTGCCCCAGTACTGGCTTGGTCTCCCCGGTATTATGAAGAATAATGCAGGATGATGAAAATGGTCTAGGTAAGTGTGTAATGAAGGTCGGGAATGATGACAAAAATCAAATAAAAATTGGCCAACGACATGGGTTAATTATTACTTTCTTCACTCAAGAACCTTCTAGATAGGATTATGAGATCGAGACTAAATATTACCCCAAACCGCATGATTTTTGTGTACAGAACAATTCCTAGTTGATTTGGGGGCATTTGGATGTATTTTGTGTAATTTTCTCTTTTTTGGGTTCTCATACTTATCCAATTTGGATAAAAATGTTAGGAAATAAGGGATAAAATATGCAGAACAATCCCACATAAAATCGTAATAGTAGAAACTAATATGTAAAAAGATTTTATAGATCTGAAATAAAAGTGTAGAAAATAAAAGAACAAAACACAAAGACAAGATTTAACATGGTTCACCCAATTTGGGCTACGTCCACTAAGAATCACTTGGTCTATCTCTAAGACAATACCAGATTTGTTTGGAGCTATGCTCAACAAACTCTCCTAAATTCACACTTGAACTCACACACATCTATAATGATATGTCTACCCTATCAAAAGCCCGTACATCAATAGGAAATTACTTAAGCAGTTTTACAATACCATGGGTACCAAAACCATGGGCCAAAACTTCCCCATAAACCTATGGTTCAAAAATCCCGTCTTTATGGGAAGATCATGTTTTCTGAGATATCGGGCATGTTTTTTGAGGCCAAAATTTTTTTCTCAACGGATGCGCCCTGACCTCTCTGCTCAAGGCTAAATCTAGACCCGAACCCTAACAATAAAACTATGGAGAGTGTAGAGTAATTTTAGTGTACAGTCTTTAACACTTCCACATATGAAAATAATCTCCACAACATAACAATCTCCCACTTGGAGACTAGTTTTCCTCTGAGAAAGCTTCTCAACCCTTCTCTGTCATCCATGAAGACCAACCAAATTTGAACACAACTTTATTTTCTCCCTTCTGACCACCTTGGTCATCATGTATATAGGATTCTGACTGGTATGAATCTTCTCCAACTTTAACTTCTCTTCCTCCAAAGTTTTTCTAATGAAATGGTACATTAACTATATATACTTCATCCTATAGTGGAAAGAAAGGTTCTTAACTAGGTGTATAACACTCGACTATCACTATGTAGCTTCCCTTCCTCTTGTTTATGCCCTAACTCCTCAATAAAGCTGTTGTAACTAAATCATCTCTTTGATTGCCTCTGTGGCGGCAACATACTCAGCCTTCGTGGTTGACAAAGCCACAAACTTATGTAATCATGAAATCCAACTCACTTTTTTCCCACCTATAATGAAAATATAACCCGTTGTGCTCATCCTATTGCCTACATCTCCAAAACTACATCCGAATCTACATAACCATGCAAAGTGGTGTCTAATCCACTGTAGCACAAAAGTTTCTCCATGGTCCCTCTCAAGCTTGAAAGATCCACTTTACTTCTTGTCAGTGATCTTTACCTCGATGACTCATAAATCAACTCACCACTCCCATTGTATGGGAAATATCAGGACTAGTACACACCATGGCATACATCAAACTGACAACCATTGATGAGTAAGGTACCTTGGACATTTGGTTTCTCTCATTCTCTATCTTGGGACACAGCTCCTTTGATAACTTGAAATGGCATGCCAAAGGAGTCACAACAGGTTTAGCATCTTATATATTAAACCTCTCAAAGACCTTCTTAATGTACTCTTCCTGAGATAAAGTTATCTTTCGTTCCTTCATATCCCTACATATCCTCATACCGAGGATTTTTGACTTCCCCAAACACTTCATAGAAAAGGATTCACTTAGCTAATTCTTGAGTACTTTTATTTCTTGCATGTTTTTTCCTTGCAACCAACATTTCATCCACATAAAAGCACAAGATAGTATAACTGTCATCCTAAAATTTCTTTATATACATGCAATGGTCAGTATGGCATCTAATATAACCTTGTTCCATCATGAATCTATCAAATTTACTATACCATTGACATGGATATTGTTTGAGCCATACAAGCTCTTCTTCGCCTTTACACACCATCTCCTCTTTACCTTTGATCGCATAGCCCTCGGGGTTGTCTCGTATATAGATCCTCCTCCAAATCACCATGGAGAAATGTAGTCTTTACATCTATCTTCTCGAGTGCAAGTCTTCTACTACCACTATTCCAATAACAATTCTAATAGAAGTCATTTTTACTACAGGAGAAAAAAATCTCATCAAAATCTACACCTTTTTTCTAAGCAAACCCCTTGACCACCAACCGGTCCTTGTATCTTTTCTTGCCTCCTTCTTCCTCTTTATCTCGGTACACCCACTTGTTCTACAATTCTCTTTTTTTTCTTTAAGTAGCTTCACCAAATCCAAAGTATGGTTATCCATGAGAGACCGATGTTCCTCATTCATGGCTTCCTCCCAATTCTTCCTAACATCTACCTACATTGCTTCATTAAATCTTTCTCGGCTCTTCACTATCAAAGTGAGTAATAAATAATAAAGAGAAGGAGAAAAATCTTCAAGTTATTTTCTTGCCCTATAATACCTCCTAAATATATGATTTTGGGGTTCTGTTGAGTAGGTTCTGAACCGATTCACGTGTCTCTTTCCCATCTTAAAGATCCTCTACCACCGCATATTCTTTCTTGGATTCTTCCTATTTTCATGCAATCTATTGCTTACACATAACTTTCTCATTAAAGACCACATCCTTAGATCGAATGATTTTTTTCCTTAATACTCCAATAGTTATATCCAAATTCATCACCACCATAACCAATAAAAGTGCATTTTTCTAATTTAGCCTCTATATTAGTCCTATCATCCTTGTCAATATGAACAAACACCTCACATCTAAAGAATTAAAGAAATGAGTAATCAACTTTCTTACGAACAAGCCTCCTCTGTATGCCTCCATCTAAGGCAACCGAGGATCCTTTGTTTATCAAGTACACAACTATGATCACCGCTTCTGCCCAAAATTATAGAGGCAGTCTTGCATGTAACCTCATGCTCCTAGCTCATTTCATTATTGTCTTGTTCATGCTTTATGAAACCCCATTCCATTGCAGAGTTCCTAGAACCATATTTTTCTTGTGGATTCCATTCTTAGAACAATAATAATCAAACTCATTACTGCAATACTCCCCTTCATTATCTAACCTAAGACATTTTAGCTTAAGACTTGTTTAACTCTCTACCAAGGCTTTCCATTTAACAAAAGTGTCAAATACATCAGTTTTAATTCTAATACAATATACCCAAACTTTCCTTGATACATCATCAATAAAATAACATAATAATTTGAACCCCAAAGAGATGTCACTTGAGTCGGCCCCCACACATCGAATGTGCCATTTCTAACTTACTCTCTTCCTTTTAGGTCCAACCTTGAGAAATTTTACTCACTTTTTTTTCCCATATATGCAATTCTCAAAAAAATCTGAACCTATTTATGTATATCGGAGAAATTATTCTTTATGATCTCCATTCCTTTATGGCTCATATGATGAAGCCTATAGTGCCATACTATTGTGTTCCAATATTCTTACCTCTTGCCACCACAAGAGCACCCTTGGTAGCCTTCCAAGAGTCCACTATAAATATCATAGTATAACCATCATTTCCCAACCGCCTCATCAATATCAAACTTCATCTTGATGTAGGCACATGTCTAACATCCTTCAATATCCATGTATTCCCATTTTGTATCTTAACTTAAACAAAACATTTTTCCAATTATGTTGCAAGGATCAGCTTCATCAAAAAAATCATGCCCGAAATCCCCTTGAACAATCGACAAAATAATGCTTATGTGGAATAGCATGGAAAGAAGCCCTGAATCTAAAACCCAACATTCAAGCAATATTGTGTAAAGAAATAATCAAAGCATCATGGCAGACATTAATTGTTGCCACATTTACCTCTTTTTTGTCTTCTTGTTGTTTCTTCTTATCTCGAAGCACCCAACAGTCCTTCTTTGCATGCCTGACATTCCACAAGTGCCAACATACCATCTTGCTTTTGGATTTTGACCTTTCCTAATATTTTTATTTTTCATGTCTTCATATATTATTTTTTTCTCCTCTAGTTTCCACCATCAAAGCATTCCTCAAGTAGAAGATTCCCCAGATCTTTTTCTTTGCATTTCTCGCTTATAATCACCCCTACAATGTCCTCAAACTTCAACTTTAAGTTAGCTAGAACCAATTTATTTACCACCATTACAGGTTATTTCAACTCTCGTAAGGATCACAAAATTAATAAAGTCCTAACCTCTTCATCAAATTCTATTGTATCGGAGCTAGCATATTCACAACCATAATAAAATAATTTAAATGTTCTCGCTACTAAACTATTCTCAAACATCCTCATATTAAAAAAATCATTAAAATTATCTTGTTAGAGGAAGAGGGTTTTTCATATAACTTCCCGAATGCATCCATAAGTTCTTTTGTAGTATTTTCCTTTGAACATCAAATAGTACTAAAGATGTAAGACACGGTCGGATTGTCTTGAGTGCCTTCCTATCAATAAAATCCCCTTCCGCATCCATCATGCTCAAGGGTTTGTTCCCTATTTTAGATAGCAAGATATAAAGATCCTTTTGATAAAGGTAATCTTCCATCTGCATCTTCCAAAGACTAAAATTATGCCCATTGAATTTATCAATCTTTGATCTTCCATCATCTGTCATAGCTCCCACTCAATCCAAAACTTTCCATACAATTCAACACTTCAAAGAAACCAAACTAGGCTCGATACCAATTGTTAGGAAATAATGGATAAATATGTGGAACAATCCCACACCAAATCACAATAGTATAAACTAATAAGCGAGTAAAGATATTACGGATATGAAACAAAAGTACATAAAATAAAAGAACAAAACACGCATTATTTAACGTGGTTCACCCACTTTGGGCGGCTTCCACCAAGAATCGCTTGCTTAGATTTTATTACAAGTCACCTCTATCTCTCAATACAATACCCAGATCTCGTTTAGAGTTAAGCTCAAAAAAACTCTCCCGAATTCACACTTGAACTCACATACATCTACAATGATATGTCTACCCTATCAAAAGCCTAAAAACACATCAATAGCAACTGCTAAGTAGTTTTACAATACCATGGGTACAAAACCATGGGTCAAAAATTTGGATAAATTGGCTTTTGGGGAACTTCATTGTATTTTTCCTAACTCCCTATCCAAGGAAAAAAATTCAAAGAGTTAGTGACAATTTGAAAAACAATGGAAAAAATTGTCCTATTTTAGTGTATTGCACAAAAATTGGACATTTGGGGTATAGGAGGAACTTGTGCCTTAGGGTCTTGAGTTCCTCATGTGGCCACTTTTGCCAAAATATAAAGGAAGGAGAGAAATTGTATTATTGTGTGGCTATTTTGGCCGCCACGGGCCTAGAAGGAATAGAGATCGGGCATATTGCCATTTCCCAAATAGGTCAATGCAAGCCCAAGTGACCCGAGTGGAACAAGGGAAATGGGGACAAGTGTTCCCCATGGGTGAAAAAATCCCACAAAGGTAAGAGGATAGGTTCCAAGGTTTGAGACAAAGTGGATAATTAGTACAGTGGCGGGAGTTTCAAGAGAACAAGGAGTGCAGGGAACTTTTTCTCTCCGCAAGGTCAATAGAGCCACAAACAAAGGAATGAGGAGATGGTGGAGTCAGAAGGCCCAGGAGACCCCAAATCCACATGTACCCTTGAACCTGTAATATCCATAAGATAAAATAAATGGATCCCAAGACCATTGCATACCTGTGAAGGAGTTAGGAGAACAACCCGAAAAACTAAGTTTTGGGATAAATATAGACCCCTCGACCCGCACCACCATAACTCGAGCTCCCGTGGACAAAATTTAATAAAATTTATATGGATGGACTCATAATTTAATCTAATACAACATGGAAAAAATAAATCAAGAGATTAGGTGGAGTAGGTGGGCTAAAAACATGAAAAAAATCTCCATATTTAAATGATCACCTAGAGGCCATTCTGGGGCATTAAATGAGGACATGAACATTTTCCTTCTTCCACAAGGTAAAGTACATTGGGAATAGATTTTTAGAGGTTCCCATAATCTTTCCAGAGTAATTAATGAAATTTTTGGTGGGTGGGAGTAGATTTTTGTGATTCACTTCTCTTCTCTCTTCCCACCTTCTTCTATATATTGTGAAACACTTCTCATTTGAGAAAGGGGATGTTCTAGGCATGGGAAAACTCTTCAATTTTTTTTTCTCAAAATATTTGATCATAAATCCTTCTCTTGGACCTAGCAAGTGTATTTTTGCCTCAATCTCAACAATGTAATGGATTGTGCGTATTCCAAGAGCAATAAAATCAATGTTTGTGATGTTCCTATAACCCTTTCATTTTTTTTGTATCTCCTCGCCTCTATGTTTATATTGTCCTTTTGTGCATGTATTTCTCATTTACAGGTGCAGGGTGTTGTGTTTCATAGATATTTGATAAATAATGGAGCTCGGTTTTGTGTCACAATCGTTTGGCATTCCCTTGTTGCATTTTCCACTCCCATTCTCCCTCAAGCAAGATGTTCAAGTCCCCTTTTTTGTTGTTATCACCACCCTTAGCTTAGGATTTCCCTTTCATGCATCTTTCTAACCTCTCTCTCTCCATGGTCCCTTGGAATGTTAGATTAGGAGGAGATAGCTGCAGTTCCTTCCTTAGGAGTAGTTTAGTGCTAGGATTAGGTAGAGGAACCATCCTTCTTTGGAGGTCCATCTCAAGTATGCAAGTCCCACAACTTGAGAGATGGTCCCATGTTACTGGGCGATTACATTGATAGATCATGCACACATACATGACAAATTAGAAGGTGTTGTAAATTGATGATAACATGTAGTTTTGCTTAAAATTGGTATCAATGAATGTAAATCACCCTTTAGAGATTATGTCTCTTGATTTTGTTGTTCTCGCATCTTAGAAGTCCCGTGGTCTACATGGTGATATATAGCATTTCTCCCCACCAGATCCACCACCCTCATTTTATCTTTAACTAAGTACAATTCAATCCATTGCAGGATTCAAATCCCTCCGCATATAAAGATGATATCTACTAGTAAATCACATTTTTCCTACATATTTTGAGTGAATTTGTTGTGATTTTAAATATTCCTCTCTAAAGTCTCATTTCACCCTAAACTACTAATATATTTCTTTCAGTGATATTTGTGATCACATTTTATCTATCTTTAGTAGCTTGTGTCTAATGCATTAAGTATGTATAATGTTTGTGTGAAAAATATTAGAGTAAATAGTAAATTTGTGGCTATACTTTATTGATATTAACATACCAAAAGTAAAAGGATATTGACTTGTAACATCCCTCCTTTGATCAAGCTACTTTTTGGGTCCTCTCACCATGGTTTAGGCAGAGCCAAAAGTAGCAGGAGTTATCCACTTCCTTTGTATGTGCCTCCTAGTCATTTCTTAGACCTAGTAATAAAATAATGTTAGATTCATCCCCATCTACAAACAACATATCTAGCAAATATCATTCTTTAATATAATTTTTTTCTCTAAATTATTGCCTTATCTTTGGCATGTAAAACTAGGAACCAATACTCGATATTTGTTTATACCGGAGATTTGGATTATTGAACTTTTTCAAGGATCGGGGGTGATTATTCGCCAATTTTTCCAAGTATATGTCAGATTATTGGGTGTATAGAACCCAACACATGAATTTTGAAGAGAGAGAAGAAGAATGAGAAGCCAAAGCACCCTATGAAGGAAGAAGACTCGTATATCAAATTCTTTCAAAGCCAAATTTTATATCTTCCCTAAGTGTACGAGGAGAGGAAGGACCACCTATGAAGAACTTAGCCACTTTTATACCTTTCATATCCCCATGGAGCACAAAGTGTTGTAGATAGATCTAGGCTCGGATTTTTAAAATAGGACACAATATAAAATGGAATGAATTTCCCTCATACTCTGCTCATGTGTCATACAACCGAGTAGAAACTAAATAGAACCAAAATTTTCTAAATGTAGCTAGAAAAATGAGACCCATGCCCCAATATCCCTAAAACTAAAACTAAAATTGAGTACTGTGGAGAAGAAGGAATGAAACATTTCATGCCCACCGAAACCGATCTAAATTGTGTGATTTGAGTCTATAGTTGTGCTAAAAACATATACATGTAGGTGAGAATCTAAAACTACTGAGAAATTTGTTACAACTACCCTAGGGAAAAACCATAGAAATGGGTTAGGAATGTTTGTATGGTCCTGACCGTAGTGTACATTTTTTACACTAAGATTATTTTTTTGAGTTTTTATGTCTAATGTTGTTTTTGGATCATTTTTTCATGTTCTTTCCTATGTCCAAGTTTTGAATTCATTATTTGTCTATTGTAGGTGTATAATCTACCATTATGATTTCCCCATCTTTTAAGGTAGGTGTGATAAATATTTTGAGTGTGATGCTCAAAAGAATAGATGTGTAACCATTTCTAATAAGTCCGATAAGTTGTGTAGAAAAAACATGAAGGGCTTATGTGGCGGCCACCAATAATAACATGTATCTTCAAAGAGAATGTGCATGGTGGACACCATAACACATAATCAAGAGAAACAATAGCACCAAGAAGAATAGTAACAATGTCAACAAGACAACTAGTAGTAATCAACAATTGTAATGCATATGTAAGTAAAAAGATAGCAAAGCAAAAATGTCACACAAAAGCTTAACATCTACAAACATGGTACATACATAGTGTCACAAGAAAATCAAGGCCCTCAGGCCTAAAAACAAGATATCTAATGTCACACAAGAAGTGCATGATGCCGCAAACATGGGATACCCACGGTATTATAGACAAACAAGGCTTGTAGGCCACAATCGTAGAGTAGCAAATAAGTAACCACACACATAACTAGAAAGCATGTATGGAAGATAAAAGTATCATAATGACATACCTAGTGATATATAAAAGTATTTGAAATAATAATTTTCAACATGGGATAAGATACATATGTTAGTCCAATTAGTTCAAAAGATAGCAAAAACACTATATATCCAATCAAGCGTAATGAGGAAGTTAAAAAATTACTTTAATGAAATAATAGAATCTAAAGTGTGTTGAGGGATGCCCCAATAGAATTATATAAGGAACCATGATATCTCCCATAATCATGTATTGATTTGTATGTCCTGCATCATGCTCAATATACCCCATGAATGCATGTGTGCAAAGAAGAAAAATTATATCTATCAAACAAGAAGGATAAACAATATGTATAATACAATAGTACTAACAATTTATGCTAGAGAAACAAATCATGATTTTTATATTTATTAAAATATTTGAATGTTTACTCCTTTTGTGATTATATCAATGTTTTTGTATTTTCTAATGCATAGCTATCTACAAGAAAGTAGATAATAGGAAATTTACCCAATGAGAACCTCTTCGGGAGGTAAAGGATTTAACATAGAAAGTAGAGGTTTAGGCCTCAATTTTTATTCAAATGGAAGTGATATTGTAGTGGTGATGTGTTCCAAATAAAAGATGAGAAAAGAATGAGGTGAAATAGCTCTAGGAATAGTTTGTGAAGTAGAAGACCTTGAATTAAGATTTTTATTAGGATTCCATGTCTTGAAGATTTTACAATTGTTTGGTATTGATATTAGTGGATGTGTTAAAGCTATTATTATAGAAGAGGTATGAAATAACAAGAGTAGCAAACATATTGTAAATGTGACTCTTACTAATTTATGCATGAGGATGCAAGGAAACCTATTCTTGGAAAATAAGGAAGGGATATCCATATATGCCCCCAAGTATTGGAGGAGGAGTTAGATAGTGGTGCATGTGGATGATATAAGGTATAAGTATTTGTTATATCATTATAATTGTAGATCTAACAAGGAAATTCCACTTTCCATAATGAGCCAAATGATCATAGGAAAATTTGTTTGATATGAGAAGTAAGTTTATATCGATCAATGTGAAAATACCTAGGACCATCAAGGATAAGGAAAGAATCATTATAATGAACAATAGGTAGAGATGTGTCCTTGGGATCTAGTTGATCTTTTTAGGGGGAAATAGAGATATCTAAAGAAGGATTACTAGGAGAAAACTTAGGATTTATCCTGTATGTGCTTGTTCTGTAGAGATCCACATATCATCAAATAAGTCATCGATACTTATTTTGTGATAATTCATAATAGATGTTGTTATGCTAGTAATAGGCATGGAATAATTTTTTATTATTTTTATAGTGAGTATTTTATAAGTGGATTATAATCTATATAAATTTTTGTGAAGGAGTAGAGATATTTGTAGAATCCATTGTCATGTTGCATATGGATTGTAGTTATGCATGATTTAGATGTTTTGATGTGGTGTGCAATGGCTCAAGTGTAATTGATAATTCTTTAGTTTACACAATAATAGGATGTTGTAAAAACAAAATGATGCACTTATTACTATTACATCATGCCTCTATTATGTCGTTATATGCATGATTCCTAAGAAATAAAACTAGACCCCTTATTTTTCTTTATATTGACATTGTTTTATCTTTTCATGATTTCATCCTCTAATTTTTGGGAATCATCCCTTTTCTTTTGACATCACACATTATTTTACTCAGCTAAGAATCTCCTTATTTATCTATGGATATTTCTACACATAATCACTCTGTAGGGGATAATAGCGGTTGAGATAGTGTCCCCACATGAGCGTTCATGTCCCTTCACGTGTGTTTTTATATTTTAAAATGGCCCATCACTTTTTTATCTTTCCTAAACTTGTATTTATCACTTTGGGTCATATTCTAGTGTTGTTAATGTCGAAATTCAAGAAAAGGAATCATATATATACACAACCTACTAATTATTCTAAGGGGCACAAGGTTATTATTCTCTATCTACTACTTGGGAAAAAGGAACAACTTAAGGAATACATTTGGGTTGCATCATTCACTACATAGGAAAGGAAAATTTTTAATTTCATGACACATATTATCTTGTGGAAAAAGTATTCATAGCCTTCTATCTTGGTGCAACTTGCATAAGGGAAATCTAGTTTCAAGGACACAATATTTATCACACACACACCAAAATTACATTGACTCGAAATGTAGTGCTTCGCTTAGTGAAAATCACATGGGGTGACTGTTGAGGTAATTTTTACTCAAAAATTTACATATTTTATTTATTTTATTGTATGCTTGCATTTTGTGTAGGTGGTTAGGATTTTTTACATGTATAGGTGTGACAAGAGAACCCTACATCGAAGTGGATGTGACATGGAGTGAAGTAAAGGCGACATCATCAAACACTACAAGACCAAAATATACACATATTACCAAGACATTAGCACACAATTCAAATGCTAACACCTAGGTGATCTTGTCCCCTTGTTGATGCAATTATCCAAAATAATTTCCAAGTCATTATTTTCTAGATGAAGCATACACAATCCATATTGATCTGTTCTACCATCGAACATCCCGAATCCAATCCAGAAGCCAAATATTAACTAAATCACTCTTATCCTCTTATTGGTTACACTTTTTCATCATTGACGTTGTTATATTGTGTATTTATTATATATCTAATTTATTTTAGTACTCTCATTAAGATTTACTTTTGTTAAATTAGATGTAAAGTTCTTATTGAGGTTGGTACTTCCAAAGGAGGTATGTCATTCTTATTTTCTTATTGAATAGGTGACTCTTGTATTATTAAAGAATATACATCATTCAATACTACGTTATGTTCACCAGACATATATGGGTTAGATTTAGGAACCCGTGTAGATTTTCCAACTTGAGATGAATGTGTAGTATAATGTTGTGTAGCAAATGAAATAAAGCCCTTGCACTCAATTTGTTATACTTTGCATTGTAAAGCATAACAATCATTGTCACAATGTCCATTAATTCCAAAATAATTGTAAAATGGTTTGCCTTGTATTTTTATAAGCTAATAGGAATGGTAGTAATGAGTAGGAAACAAAGTGATTAACCAATTATAGAGTAGCTCAGATAAAATATCATGTTGTCGTGCATGCTTATCAAACCAAAGAGGTTTTTTGTTATAAGACGTTTAATTCACTTGTATGAGAACATGTATCATGCATGATTTCTATAACATAGTTTCTTAGTTATATTAGAACTAGATTGAATGTGATGTGTAGAGATATTATAGATTTGGGTGTTGGAAGAATCCTTTAGATGTGTTATCTTACACTTGAGAGATGTGATCTCGGCATTCATAGCTTGAAATTGATATTCAAAGACATGGTGTAAAGCTTGAATAAACTCTAAAATAGCCTTATGAAAGGTTTCATCATTTCTAATAAGAGGAGATGAAATACAGCCCAAAATTGAATTCACATGGGAAGGTGTTGTATTATCAAGGAGCTTGATTTTGTGCACTAGTTTTGTGAGAGTATCTCTACATGTTGGGTGTCATTGAATTAAATGATACAAGGAGACTTGACAAATGGTGGCATGGGACATGATTACAGAAAAAAATGACTAAGAAAACCCAAACTAGATAGAAAAGGATAAGGATAATCATATAGAGAGATGAAAATTAAGAGACCATGGGGATAAGACCCAAAAAGTGACGTTTAAGAAAAAATTATCATAGTCAAACGAGTAAAATGACCATATCTTGAAATAGAATTTGAATTTGACAAAATAAAAAGAGGTATTTTTAATATGATTATGTGAAATAAAAACCTCCAAGGAATTTTTCCAAAAGTGCATTTTTTTTAATGTCTTAATTACTAAAAATAGTAATTTTGAACTTTGAAAATTATGCTAAACATTAGGGGAAAAAAGAGGTTTTTCTTAAATATGTAAAAATTCAAAATAACCTCAAAAGAATTTTAAAATAGATTCGTTACTCCTTACATATGAAATAAAAGGTGATTTGGTAATTAGGAGCTCTAAAACCGACCCAAAGGGTAGAAATGGCCATGTAACCTTAGGGAAATTTGTGCAAATCAGGTTTAGGGTAGATAATAGATAGAAATCATGTGTGGATATAAATATAAACTGTAGAAATTAAACCTAAGGAAACTATGGGTTTGAGACACGATGTTCGATCAAGAATTGGGTTCACCAAATGTTTTCACCCTTTTAAGTTTGATTGGGGATTTTACATTTTAATCAAACAAAGAATGAAATAGGAGTTCGCATGGGTTATTATAATTAATTATCTTCCAACATTAACCATTCAATATCAAGATAATGTATTAATACTTGCAAAAATATACATGATACAATACAAGTTCATAAACGCAAGGGATTGAGTGTACTTAGCTGATTACAAATGATTATGGGAAAATTTGGTTTATCTAAATGATGAAATTGGGGCATCCGGACTTGATATTGCTTGAGCTAGAACTATAATTTGAAAATTCTCTTAGTTAGGACCGTATTGATCCGGAGGATTTTTCACTATGCATATCTTCCCTAAACTTCCCTAAACCTAGACCATGTTAAAGGGATTCTCGAGACCTTTCCAAAGGTATGCTTGAACTTCAGAATCGGAGTTCGTATGCAAATTCTATCATCGGTCAAAGTTAAGGTCGTAAATGGGTCAACCCTGGTCAACAGTCAAGTGGACCAATGGCAAGGTGACACGTGGCATTTGGTAAAAGGAAAAATTTATGGTATTGTAATGTTTCAAATCAGTTCCATGGTTTAGATCTCATCACAATATTTCTGACGCATTTTGAACGGACCAAATCTGAGTTCGTATGCAAAAGTTATGCATTTCGGAAGTTGATTCTTGACCGTCGTAATTATTTTAAATCTTCAAATTTTTGAATTATTTATGCTAACTAGTGATATTATGTAGGTGGAACATCTGGCCAATATTCCAGCTACAAGATATTCTTAGTTAACATATTTTATTAATTCATAAATTAATCCTAATATATCTGTTTAATTAATCCCAATTAAACATCTTAAATTTATCAATTTTTGACCAAATCTCCTCTCCCAAGTTTTGGCGCATTTTTCCAAGGCAAGCCAATTTTCATCCAAGAAAATCTCCATGAGAGAAGGAGGAGGGTGGTTAGCATTATGTGGACTTGGTATGCACATTAAATGGAGGATTTGAAGGCTTTGATAAGGTCTAAAATTGGTAATATCCCATTATACGTGGGATTATTCCTCCATTTTTATGCTAAAATCCACTCACATGGATAAGAGAGAATCATGGGATTTGGGAGGATTATTGGGAGATTTAAATGGGATTAAATTTACTAAATATACACTTAATTGTGTATATATATATGGGTATTTGTGAGGAAAGAGAAAAAGAAAGAAGAAGAATACACACAAGTGTATTATTATTTGACTGTCTTCGGCAGTTTTGATTCAAGGCCATATTTGAGGGTCTTGGAGGCCGAATGGAGACTTGATGTCTTCTAGAATTTTGTCAGGAATTCAGAGAAGATTCCAGTGATGTGAATATTTTTCCCATTTTGAGTTCGTTTGACCTATTTTTGGAAGCAAAATGTGAGGGTTTTTATGGAGAACTCGAGGGAAGGAGCAGAGAGATAATGAACTGGTGCTACGAACTTGTGGAGACGCTTCTCTGAATGGTTTTAGAGGTTCTTAAAGTTCAGTTTCAGTACTATTTATAGGTTCATCTATTTTATGTTGTATTTACATAATTTAATTATTATTGCAACATAGTTAGAGAGATATATTGATCAGTTTATCCTGTATGTACATATGTAATCTTCTGTTGTATGAAGCTAAGTAGCTATGGAAGTAAAATTGTAGTTTACAGGAATGATCCAGGGCCTCTACAAATTTGAATTATTACTCTAATGGGTTTCTATGTAGTTTACAGTTGATTTGCATACCCAAATCAGGGAGTTTTTGAATACCCACAAGGTGGAGAAAGTTGCAGGTACTTGGAGTTTTTGGGAACAGAAACTTGATCTTGAGATCAATGAATTCCACACTCAGTGAAGTACTATTTCAGTTTTTTTTAAATATCCATACTGATGTAAATTGTAAAAGAAATTTTTACATTGGTTTTTAATGGAAATGGTTCATTATTCCAAACCCGGAGATGTAGTCCCAAATGGGATGAACTCCGTTATCAACTTCTGTGTCTTTCATTTTCAGTTTGTTCATTGTTTAGTTAAATGCAGTTGCAAATGGATTTGAATGCATCAGTTAACAAACTTGTGAAGATTTTCAAAATGACACATGAAAGAGTTAAGCAGGAATGAATTCATCAGAGGTTTCTAAGTGAGAATTTTTTTACATTCCTAGAACAGTAAAAGAATCCAATTTTCTATTCAATACTAAAGGAAAGTTGAGAATCCGCTTCCAATTCTATGTTTTTAAAGGAATTGAGAACTTCAGTATCCATTGTGTAAAATTGTTTAACCTAGTTTATGGATCATGTATAGTAGGAACAAGGATATTTGTATGGTCTTGACCTATTTATACAATTTTAACCATGCTCAAAAATGTGACCTACAACTTTATGGGTTTTTCACTTGTCTCGAATTTCTTCGTTGCTCTCTATCAGTCATTTTTATCACATTTTAGGGCGTATCAATGATTTATTTAATATTTTAAACCCTAATATTGGATGATAATTCCTACAAAATAGACATTAGTGGGTTATGGGTACCCTAGTATATTGTCAATGTTGACATTACTCGAAGAGCCCTCAAACCACGGGTCATTCTCCACCTAGCATGTGATATTAAGTAGAAAGTGCAATCAAATTTTACATCCTTTGACAATTTTTGACTTGAGTTTCTCTCTTACAAATCTACTTGAGTGGGTGACTTTTAGTTCTTGAAAATGTGGTAAGTAGTCCTCTAGACCTAGTGGGAAGCTTCAAACTTATATATGGTTCTACCCTAATGAATGTGCAGAGGTATTTTGAGTGTAGGGAGCTTTGGGTGCCTTTTATGCTAGCTTTTGCAATAAGAGTCCATAAAAGTGCTAGGTTCTAAATGAGGTGAGTTTCACTTACTTATATATGTTTTCAAAGGTGGTTTAAATTAAAAAGGCCTACTGAGGAGGAGTAAGTGACTCAAAGACTAATGTGCACTTTGAAAAAATTTGGGACCAAAGTGAGCAAGGTCAAAATCATATAGTAGGGTTAGGACGGTAGGGATGTTATTGCCCTTCTTTTGTACATTTTTGACCTAAGAGTGATAATCTAAAATATAGATCTTGGAAGCTGACAAGTGGAGTTTCTTATTATGTTTCATGCATTCAATTCTTAGAAACTTTGAAAGATGAGTATATAAGATCAAGAAATGTAGACAAGAGGCCTAGGGATGTATTAGATGAGAATGGGTAAAGTGCACTTGTTTGAGAAAGAGAGTAATGTCAAGACTAGCAATGTCAAAGAGTAGAATTACCAAATTTTATTTTGTACAAAAAATAGAAATTGAATTAAAAAAACAATATGAGGTATTTTTTAATTTAATTATATGGAAGAAAAACCTCTAAGGAAATTTTTCAAAAGTGGATATTTTTCTAATTATGCCCTAATTACTAAAAATGGTAATTTAGAATTTATGAGAAGTGTGCTAAACATTAGAGTGAGTAAAAATAGGTTTTTCATTAAATTTATGAAAAAAATAACCTTTAAGGAATTTGAAAATAGAGTCGTATGTTTAATATATGTAATGAAAGGTTATTTGGCAATTAGGATCCTTAGAAAGAGACTCAAAGGGTAGAATCGAACATAAGACTTGTAACACCCCAAGATTTGATAGTTCAAAATGTAATAGTAAAGTTGGAAAAAAAAATGTTATATGACATAACACTTACCACAGTTGCACTAATCTCAAGAAACATAACATTAGGACCACATAACACTAACACATGTATTTATATTGATACATTTTACACATGGTTTGCAGTTTTATGTTTATGCATTACATTTTGTTCTTGAGGGAGTATTTATTTTGTGGAAGAATGTTTAATTTCTTTATGAAACACAATATCACATTTTAGAAAAGTTTTATTTCATTCTTGGGTTCAATCATGTGTTAGTTTCTATACAGGTTCCCGACCACCATCATTCTATAGAATCTATGTCACACGTAGTCCCACACTATCAAAGGCAAAGAGTGTAACTCCAAATACCTTTCACGTGGTCCTGCACCTTCTACTAATGTGTCTTATAGAAACATTAAGTAGGTTCAAATACAATTTATCCTTCCTTTTATTTGGTAATATGGAGATGCTCAACTCAACACGAGAGTGCTACTATGAAATGATACGTTGTTTTCCCATACTACGACAACCAATGATCCATCAACTAAACATGATACTTTCTTGTGACCACAACTTTTGCAAAGATCATTACTAGCCAAGGTATGAGGCCTTCACTTGAGCTTATCACATGAACAAGAGTTGATAAGAAGATCACTTATGAAATATCTATGAGTGCTAAGGGATTCCTTTCGTGGAATTAACTAGCTTGGCTTCAGTTGAATTTCACACATTTTCTAAGTCATTTAAAGGACACAAATAAGGAAAAAAATGCTCATGTAATTACATAGGAATATGTTTTCATTTGAACAATGGGTAACAACACTATTCTCAATATATTTATAGGGAATTTATTACCATAAGCTAATGGAAAGAGATATTCACTCCCTATTAAGAACCAAAAATTACTCTTCCTTGTTTCTTATAGTGACGTCGTCCCACAATGGAGTTGTAATATTATAAGATGACCTTGTTTTTTCCTTCATATTAGTAATGGCATAAAAGGACGTGGAAAAATTATATTTTTTTATGTGAAAAATATGACCTTTCAATTTCTTCCACATCAAATGGATTGAGGGTTTATTTTGATCCAAAAGGGGATGACCCTTCTACATTCCAGAAAAAGGATTTCACCTTGCTTTTATTTGTTACCAAGACCATTTTTAGCAGGATTACCATTATGAATTATTTTGTATATGTTTGTGTGTGTGTGTGTGCGTGCATGTGTGCACACACATGTGTGTGTGTCCCACAATGGAGTTTTAACATTATAAGATGACTTTTTTCCTTCCTATTCATAATGGCATAAAAGGACGTGGAAAAATTACATTTTTTTATGTGAAAAGCATGACCTTTTAATTTATTCCACATCATATGGCTTGGGGTTTACTTTGATCTAAAAGGGGATGACCCTTTTACATTCCTTTTACATTACGGAAAATGGATTTCACATTGCTTTTATTTGTTACCAAGACCATTTTTAGTAGGATTATCATTATGCATTATTGTGCGTGCGTGTGTGCATGCATGTATTCCTATGATAAGCATAAAGTTTCATCCTTTCATTGCTTCTTAGTTCACTTTTAATGAGCACAATACTACTTATTCATCGCACTAAATGCATAGAAACACCTATTTTTAGTTTCTAAAATACACACAACAAGAGGGAGGTTTTGCATGATTATCAAGATAATTATTTGAATATTTTAACAAGGTAAAAAAATTGTGTGATCCACTTTCTTGTATCTCCATTGGTTAACTAATCTCTCGAAGATCCTAGTTTATAAGGAATCTTAGTTTATATGTATAATTAAGCATAATTGGTGCAGTCTTATATTGAATTTCACTATACCTTCTGGTTTGAACACTTATCTTATTGAGATACCCTTACTCTCTTTCAAGAAGCTTTAAGCTTGTTCACATTACTTTACACCTCCCCTACAAGTTGAATGTCATCCTTTCATCTCCATAGCCCATTTTTCATGCCCTTGAAATACATAGCTTCCTTATACATCTATATATTAGCACTAGTTTCTATAGGAAAGAAAACATACAAAGGATATCCCTTGGTTGTTGGTCATACCTCCATTGTTTAGAAGCCTCCATCATCTCTTTACCAACTCCTATGTACTCTTAAGACCATTTCACATCTGAATCATTCATTAATAGCATCCAAGTATTGTCCTTGAAACCTAGTCAATGCTCCTAAGTAGACCTCCAAGGTCCAAGCTCACCAAATGACATCTAGGCTCTATGACCACTCAAAATGCCTTTAGACCACTTACTCTAACTCTTTACCAAGTGTCTAGACCCTTCATACAACTTCCTTCCTTCCATGCATGTTAGTTCTCTAACTAAGGCCTAATAGCCTTCTAGCCTTCTTTACACACAAATGCTCTGATATCTCACTTTATCATGAAGCAACCCTATATCCTAACTGATTATTCTCATACCCTTTATGGGATTCTCCCTCATGCCCAATTTTCAGCTAATGTTACTTTGTACCAAATGGCACTTCCTTTGTAAATTAGGGTGTCAATTAGGTCTCTTTTTGCCCTTGAACCATAACAGTGACACTTAAGGAAATTAACTTACCTAGATATGAATGGATCCACCTTAAGAATGATAAGGAGAGAGAGTCCACCAAATTTTGTATCTTAACTCCTCCATTTGACCATTCATGCACCCAAATCCTCTCTCATCTTGAGCACATGACCAAGAATACAAAACTTCCTCCAAGTTTCCCATGCATGTGAACTAAGACTTGGAACTTGGCACACTTCTACATGTCATCTGAAGAGATGCTCATGAAATTTCATAGGATTTTGATGGTTGGAAAAATAGTTAAGCTCTACCCTAGTTAGGGCCCGAGAGCAAGAAACTTGTGCTACAAGTCATTGTACAGTGTTTCAAAAGCTACAAAAAATCAGATACACTCCATTCATCCTCCTTTAGCTTCCAGAGAATTCACAGAGGTTTAAAACACTCCCATTAGTGATTGTCATTCTCCAAGCGCTCGGTCTCAAAGAAGGGTTTCAACATACAATGTATTCAAAAGACCACTAAACAATAAAACTTATGCCAAATTCACCTACAACACCAACCTATTATCTTATTATTCACCTCAAACCTTATTAAATTCCTTGAATCATCTTTCATGATTCATTTCCATTGAATAGCTCTTATATATTTACTAAACTAGCTAATTTATAGCTCTAGCTCCCAAAATAGAGCTTAACTTCCTAACTAAACTTATAATAGGATGAACTTATCTCCCAAAATCTCTCAAGCTCGTTGTCAACTATATCTAGCTCATAACAACTCATTACATATCTCTATAGGCTTAATTAGGCCTAAAACAACAATTCATACACCTAAACTACATGTTTACAAGTTTTTTTTTTCATCTTTCACATTAACCTACTCAATTAAAATCACTCACACACCTATCCAAACATGCCTAGATGGTCTCATATGACCTTATGACATTTATTTCTTGATGCTCCTGCATCAAAGTACCCTTGCAAAAAAAAATTGAGCTCCTACTCAAATGTATTATAGATGTCTTCCTCTTCCTTGTCTTTCAATTCCTTGTCCTTTGCAATGGTGCACTCTAACTGGTTTGTACCTCCTTTCTTGCTTGTACTCTCTCCTTTATAGGTGTTTCCATCCTCCCTACCAACACTCGAACTTGTACTTGTAATTCTTCTTCATGTACCTTGCTTCCTTGTTTGTATCTTTTTCTCCTTCCACCTTTTTCATCATGGACTCCAACTCTTCCTTGCATTCTCCATGTTCACCTGCAACCATAGCACTTAGGACAGTATTAGGCATACAAACAATAGGCTCAAATGCCTTCTAAACTTGCTTTATCACTTTCTCCTTCTCATGTTCACATTTGGCATTTTCATAGGCTTGCTTCACTTTGCAAATGAAATGCAGATCCTTAGTACTGAATTTCAGCTCCTTTTCATGTCTTGAGAGGTCACATGTCTCCTCAAACTTCATCTCATACCATTGTATTTGATTGTATGATTTATTTCATATAGCTTCTGACTTGTACAATATTCTCGTGTTTTTGTGGTTGTTAGTTTCTCTAGCATCTTAATATGCTTGTTTTCTCCTTGTACTAGACTTGTCAATGTTTCTTGATCTTGTGTTGAGTTATACTCCATTTGACTTTCCCTTTGTAGAAAAATTACAAGTCCTTCTTGAATTTAGGTAAACATTATTTCATTTTGACTTGTTGGTAAGCTCCATTGACCTCATTTGTACCATCTCCCTCATGTCCTTGGATTGTTTCAAATGTTTTCTTCTTCATTATTTGTTGCCGTTTCCATGACTTTCCCTATCTCAATACTGTATCAGTCCATAATATTCTAATTTTTTATTTCCTTCCTTACATTCTATCACCATTTAAGGTGTTTGTAGGCTCCTCCACTTGGATTTCTAAGTTTTCCACTATTATATCTATTTTAGGCCAATAGTAGTCACTTGAGAACATCAATCTTCTTATCTGACTACCTTCTTTCATTATGCTAGCACTGTCAAACACCTGATTTGCCAAATAATCATCCTTAACAAGGATTTTTCCATGTGATATTTTCTTACCATCTTTCATGCTATGTTTTCTCCTCATATCTCTATTGTAAATTGTATAACTCATGCTCTTTAGGCAATCACAACCTCCTCCATACTCTACCTTAATTAGCTTGCTCTTCTTTGTTAGAAAATTTGTGTTCTAGTGTGAACATATAGGTTTGTATATTGTGTATATTATTAATAATGAGTTAATATAACTCATATTAATAATATAGTATGAGAGTATAAATAAATGTAAATGAGTTGTAATAAACAACTCATATAGATTATTGTAATAGTGACTTGTGAGAACAAGTCACAAAGATAATTGTGTGAGATATCTGGGGGATTGATACAGAAAAATGAGGGATGAGAGAGATACTAGGAGATAGGATTGAAGATGAAGTTTGAATCCACCTTTGTAGGAGCTCAAACATTATAAAATGTATTCTCCATCAATGTAATTATAATCCCGTATGAATAAAATCATAAGTATATTGTTTTCCTATTATTTGTGGTGTTCTATTTTATTATTTTCTGAATTAAATCTACTCCAAATATATCATCCGGTATCGAGAAGCGTGTCAAGGCTTGTCTATAATGGTTGTGTAATGGATTTGTGAGGGATTTCATATTTATCTTTGCCCCTAAAATTACAGTTTCATTTCATTAGCTTTGGCTTTGATTCACAAATTTTCGTATGGTTTATTGACTATGTGTGGATGAAGAGGAAGTTTTGGACTGCTTTCCATCCAAATGGCAATGCTACTTTGGAAGCCTATGTTGATAAATACGTAGCAGTTATTTATATTTTTCATCCATAACATTCTGCTTGTTGCAACCTTGTTTTTCTGGCAGATTATGATTTCTACTTTGTGTAGTCTTCCACATGCATCCTGCACCTTGTTGCATTCCTCTTACAGTATTGTCTTGGTGTAATAGGTAGCATTGGAATATGTCAAAGATCTCACAAATTTGTGTTGTTGTGTAAATGTGCAACAGGGAAATTGGAAATTTCAAGCACGACAACTATACCCCTATGCCAAAATTTTCATGCTTTATCATTCCTAGGCAACCCCAGCTCTGTCCAGTCAGTCCAAATTACCTCCCAACCAATGTTATATCATCCCTCTAGGTGATTTAGGAAATTCTATTCATTCCCCTAGGTGATTTTAGGACTTCATTGAAAATGCAAATTTTGGGGAGTCACGGGAAGGGTTGTCACTGGCCTTCCCAGGACTGGATTGACCCCTGGAGCAAAATGGAAGGGAAAAATTCAACATGGAGGTGAATGGAATACCTTATGACATAAAAATAAAGATTTTGGAACGTTTAGAGAATTTTTTCAAGACTTGGAGCAGTCTGAGTGAAAAACAGGGTTCACAAGCCTAGATAGTACACAGGCCTAAAACAGCCGCTGGGCTTCAGAAGAAGATTTCGAGAGCTCCAAATGGAGTTGGAAGTAAAAAAACATATTTGGAAAGAGGATTCCAAGACCTACATGATGGTGAAATAATATTTTTCACAACACCTTGGCGCATATGATTGGAAGGCAGTTTTTCTCAGGCACAAGTGGAGTCCCAGATCAAAAATCTGATTTTTTAGGGATCATATGGTCAAATTAAGACATGATACCCACATCATTGGATTAAAAATTCTATTTCCAGTCAGGATCATATAAATTTCACCAATAAATTCCACTGGGAGCTCAAGTTATCTGCATTCCAAGTTACCCTCTCAAAGGCAGTTCAGGACTTAGTCATTTTTTCGAGAGGACACGTGTCAGCACCAGGAGCCTGGTGGGATTTCATGTCCCCAATGTCCCTGAGGTTAGGTACATCAACCCTTGGAAAATGTTCCTAGCCCTCATGTGACCCTTGGGACCCTCATATGACCTCCAGACTCGACAAATCAGCCCCCAGGTGCTTATTTGGAGCATGCCTTCCCTGCCGTCGGATCGGGCGCCACGTGTCAGCTCCAGGACCACCATGGAATTTGATGTCCCTTGTGAACCTGAGGTGGGGGACATCATACCTTGGAAAATTCACCCATCCCCCATAGGGAGTCTTCTGGACACCCATGTGACCTCCTTTCAGCTCCCAGTGCTTCAATGTAACTTTCTCCCTCTTCATTCCCGCCATTGGATCAAACGCCATGTGTCATGCTCTTGACCATCGTGGAATTTGATGTCCCTCACATCCCTGAGGTCAGGGACATCAAACATGGAAAAATGTGCCTAACCCTAATTTTTCATATCTTTTTAAAAAATTTCCAAGTGTCGCTTTCTTCACTTCTAACTTCTAATAGTTTTTGTGCACTCCATTCCTCCATTCTTCCTCTGCAACATTCTACCATCACCCCGCCATTGAAAATGCTCAGACCAGCTTGACCCAAACACTAAAAAAATCTCCCCACGGTGATTTTTAGGTCTCAGAAGGATCTTTCATCAAAACAAGAAGGAGAAACGAAGAGCAAGAAGAAGAAAATGGTGAAAATCTCCATAGCCTAAAAATGAAGATCTAAAGAAATGTTGCAAGCGATGCATGAAACAAAAACCATTTTTGCTGTTCATTCCTCTATCCAAGACCATCAAAAAGAAACCTTCAAACTCCCCCCTCATGTGACAGAGCAGCCACAACGAAGAAATCTCGTTTCGGCTCAACGAAGAAAGAAGTGGGATTTCCCGTCAAACCAGTTGCCAGATTGAAGTAAGATCACACGTGAAGCATCGGAAGAAAAAACCCACATCAAAAATATAAATTTCTTTGTAAACAGAGGAGAAAACCAACCTGTAATTTTCAGGTCCATTAATGGCTACCGTACCCAGAGGCACTGCCAGGTCTGAAAACTAAAACTTTAAAATCTCCTGGACTATTAAGCGGGCAGATCTGAAATTGTAGAGGGAGGATATTGGGAAAAAACCCATATCAAAAACTTTGTTCCACATCAATCCGACTCCTAGGCCAACTTTCTAAAAATAGTAGGTCTACTACATAGGAACTGCTATTTTGGGAAAGTTAGCAACAGAAGAACCTGCAGAGGAGACGAAGACATTGGAGGTAAACTACAACTGAAAATTCACCAGAATAGACATTTTTGGCACTTACTAAAAATAGTAAGTGGGCCCTCGAGCACCTGCTAAAAATAGAAATTTGATCCAGAAGAAATGAGGAACATAGGGAGAAAGAGGAAAACTAAGCCGCAACATCCAGTTGAAGATCAAGGAATTGCTTTTCCACACTTACTAAAAATAGTAAGTTGCTTTTTCGAAGGGAGATATGAAGATGAAATGGACGGGTCAGAAGCCGACACAACCCTTTGCTGTGAGTATGATGTGGGAGACAAGTGATGTCTTGTACATGGACCTGAACGACCTTAAAACTCGCATGGCCTCCAAGGACCGAAGGAGGATTGAAGACCAGATATTCACAAGTGGCTTGTTCACTGCTGTAGGACATCTAGTGTCTATGCAAAGTCTCAAGCTAGTCCTAGCCTACTCCTTCCACTACGAGCCCGAGACACGAACCATCCGAGCTGAAAATGGTACAACATTGGTGGTCATTAACCCTAGAACCATTTCAATCTCTCTCCAGATACCGACATCCCCCAACATGGTCGTCATTTCCAAGGAAAGAGTCGTGCACGATTGGGAGACAATGGATTCATATGTCCAAGGGGTAGCGCTCGGATCATGGTTGAAAATTGGAAGAAAGCCTTCAGGATTCCCAAGAATCTGCCAAGGTGTGAGTTTCGAGAAGGGTATTCTGATGTCATCACTCTCCTCAGTAGAGTAATGGGCGAAGCAAACACGAGAGACTTCCAAGACTGGATGGGCCTTTACATCCTAACATTGATAGAAGGGAAGCAGAGAATTGACTGGGGGTAGATCATCAGTGACAATCTCCATCTACAACTTCTCAAGTACCCATGATAAAGAAGTTCCACATGACTTCTTATCTAGTTTATCTCCTTGCAAGCTCACGATCATTCAAGGGATTAGCTCTCACATAGAACATTGCTTCCAAGGTACCTGCATTCGAGAAACTTCCATAGTTGATAATGGAGGAGAGCAACAAGAATTTCACCCACGTGAACGATGCATTCACTATGTATGTGGTTCAGAAACTTGGAAGGGGATATGGAAGCTAGGATGTCACCAAAAGTGGCATCCCTGATTAAGGAATATGGCTCGTACTTCATACAATTCTCAACATTCTCCTACATACGAGTCGATTGGCTTTGACCAAGCTCCTCTAAAACTACCCAAGTACCTCAGTGACAGATTGTATTGTTCGAACTCTACAAGCAGATCACCCAAGTAAATAACAAGCTCAAAAGTAGAAGAAAGAAATTGATTTCTTTCCCTATATCTCTAGGGGAGTTCACATGCAAAATCTCAAATGACGCATCCCACTTGGAGGCCACTTTCACACATCTAACTTTGCATTCCTACATCGCCAGGCCTAACTTTGACATCCGAGAAGATCCTGACTCCTTCTACATCCCAGAATTGCAACATGAGCCACAAGTTGAGGACTACTAGGCTAATTGTATTGATGAGTTTGAAGTACGTAAAAAATATCACATGAGGATGACAACCAACGAGATGAAGAAATTCAAGTTCTCTTGGTATGAAGACATCTTACATGATGATGGGACAGAGATGTATGATCCTGAGTATGCAACAGTCAAGATGTCCCCAATGCCCCAAATCAACTGGCATGTTCGTGAATCAAGAGATATGTTGGAGTGGACTAAAAAGGTGGTGAGGAGAATGAGGAACTAGTTTCAAAAGAAGAGGACTATGATCATTCGGTCATGAGGAATTTCTCCAAGCTTGAAGCAAGCTTCACATCATTCATCTTCAAAAGTGGTGGAGGTAACTTCTAGCTCTAAATACTCTGGAGTGAGTTCAAAAAGGAAGGCCACGAAATTGAAAACTTCTCCCCATGAGAAGACATCTAAGAAATTCAGGGAAGAAAAAGATTCATTGGTGTCACCACAAGAGGAAGACGTGATCCCAGTAATGCGTAGACAGAAAATCCTACAGCAAATGCACAAGTGAACAAGGAGTATATGACTCATGATCCTGTATCCGAGCCACTACAAGAGGTCTTGCATGTTGTTGATTCCAATGCTCCTCTCATTCAAGAATTACCTCCCCCATCAGAACAAAGAGTGGTTGAGGCACCTGTCATTGAACCTGAATCCGACGAGATGTTTCCGTGGATGCGGGAAATGATCATCCTCGACACTCGCATGGTGCAACAAGTAGTAGCTCCCGATATATCAGCAATTGTCACATTGGCTAAAGAAAAAATATCAAGAAAGATCACGAGACAACATCACGATTCTACAGTGAGGAGACAGGTAATCAGTATATTGAAGTAGCTCGGCCAAAAGTAATCAAGCCAGTGGACGAGATGACACCAGCTGACTATGAGATGAGCACGATCCAATTGGGACCAGCTACTCATGAGGGAGATTTACACATATTCCAACAATATTCTGCTCGCATGATGGCAAGGAATAAAGAATACAAAGAGAAGATCGAGGGACTAGAGGAGCAAGTGTGAACTCTTTCATCTTATGTGCAACACTTGGTGGAACCAAGCACTATAACACTTCCTATTGAGAAAGTGGTACCCATCAGTAGCTTCGATCCAGAATCCATTAGAAGAATGCATGAGTTCACGATGCAGGGCCGAGAAAATAAAGAATGGATCGATTCAATCTCTGAAAAAGGGAAGTCAGCACTTCAAGAGGTAGTCAAGCTCTTTGCATACATGTGCACCACCGCCAACAAAACGCGAGCACTCAAAAAAGATGTGGGGAAAGAAAGAGATTACTGGGAACCTCTGGGACTAGTAGTGAGTGAGATGAGCAACACCCATCATCAGGAATTGATCGATAAGAAGGTTTTGGAACTCCTACGAAGACTTGACACATGTATGGGTGAGGGCCTAGAAATCAGATTTGAAGCAATCAATCGGGCCTTCACAGAGCTAGAGGAGAAAGAAGAACAAACATACAAGCTGCAGGATAACATAAATCAGAAAGTTCAAAAACTTGGAGTACCCGCAATGAGCAAACACTCAACTGCTGATGAGTTGATCGGCCCTTTCGAAGAATACATCAAGAAAGGGGTGGGAAACCCATTGTCCTTCACTAAGGATACCCTCGACTTCTTCTCAAAAATTTGAGCCTCCATTGCACTTATCATAGAAAAGCATTCATCATGGTTCGGGAAGTGCAAGGACATCAACAATGTGACTGATGGATGGACTAAAACCTTGAGCTGCATTCGTATCCCTCATGCCAACAAAGTAGAACCAGCGGTGACTCGTTTCAACAGGAGTTGGAAAGACAGAAGCCTTCTCAGATCACAAAGTGGAGAGCAGTCAGAGAACGGAGCTAAGTCCACCGCAAGCAGCTCATCCTTCAGCATAATCCTTCTTCTTCTTCCTCTTCTTTCTCTTTCTTTTCTCTTCTCATACAACACCCTCTCTCCTCAATGTTATATTTTTACGTTGAGAGTTGCACTTTTTGATATGACTTAAGTGACTTCAGAAATGTAATGTAAATTTAAGTCACCTTGCTATTATAAAAGGGACTTAAGTATTTAAAAAGGAATATGAACAGTCTTAAGTCACATTAAGGTATTCAAAAAGTCACTAGGAAGATGAAAAGTTTTCCTCCTCTTCTATAAATTGTAACAAGCTCCTCATTTGAAGGTCTTCTGAAAATTCTTTTGAATTTTTGCTTCTTAGATGTTGGAGCTATTTTTGTGAATTCATGAGAGAGTTATCCTTGTGAAGAGAGCAAGAGATAGCAAGTTTCTTCCATTTCTCCTATTACAAAATGTCTTCTACTTCTCACACTATGTGCAAATTCTACTTGAGCTTCAATAAAGGAAGAAGGAATTTTAGCCTCTTTGATTGAGGAGTTTGTTGGTACTTTGTGCCCATTAAGCTTCATTTGGTCTTGTAGCTATTACACAGATTTGTTTTCTTCTATATTCAAGTGCATGTAATGAAACTTTTGGCTGGTGTATGCAAGTCTCTAATTTTCTACTTGCAGCATTAGTTTTTCTCTTTTCTAATTTTCCCATTCCCTTTCCCGCCTTCCTAGCAAAGTCATCTCTTGCAAGTATATGCAAGCAATTGCCGCAGGGTCAGTGGAGTGCCCTTGTTGGATCCTCGATCGAAAGGCCACCATAGAAATCCACCTTTTCACATGCATGCACATACGGAAGTTAAGTAGAGGGACTTAGATTCCCAGAGCGTTGGTAAGATAACCACCAATTTGTCCCCAAAAATTTTCTCGCCAATAGTTTTTGGCACCCACCGATGGGGCAGATTTAGCAACATCTACACCTGAATATGACTAGAAGGTCGAAAAAAATACAAAAAATTAGAAAATTCAAAATTCAAAAGAGAAAATTTCTGGAATTTGAATAGCTATATGAGCCACATGTCTACAAACCATGGCTATTATGGGAAATCCTCTTGTTGAAAGACCTGAATTGCTCTTCCACATCCAAGAAGATATCACTTCTGATTTGAGAGAAGCTATTTGGCATAACAGACAAAGTGTCAACCACTACTTCATTGCCACGAGAATCCTCGACCTTGAAGAAGAACGTCTTCTGAATTGGAGAGGCAAAGACAAATTCCAGCACCACAAAGGTGAGCATAGATTTCCAAGCTGGCGGATAGAAGGTACACCTGGAAATAGAGGCAAGGAGGAAAACCAACCCCATTTTTGAAGAACTTCAAAGAAGACAAGAGCTGCTCGAAATTCAGAGGCCTCCCCTTCGTCAAGCAACCGGTCACGTTGAGAACCTGAGTGTTGCTAATCCTTTAGATGGTGAATTTCCATACATCAATGAGAACCTTGAAGATTTCACTGATGTAGAAACCAAAGAAGAAGTTAGAGAAAGAGAAGCAAGAGCGGAAGAGGAAATAAGGGCTCAACTTGATGAAATCAAAAGACTTCAAGCCGAGGCTAGATGAGAGAGCAGCAAGTAGAAGCCATAACTTTAGCAAGGTTGGAAGCTAGAAATAGAAATAGAATGGGGATCGTGAGCATGATCGTGATCGTGAGGCCCGTAGGCCTAATGTACCATGGGGAGGAAACACCGGTCCACTTTCTCTTGCTCAACCACTCCACGAGCTACCGAGAGGCTCAAGAAAAAACTTCCCAAAGTTTAGAGGGGATGGTTCTCAGCTCCCCAGAAGAACATGTAGCAGCATTTATCACTGCTTGCGGTGTGTTGGGTGTTGAGGATGAAGATGTGTCAGATTACTCTTTGTGGAGTCACTTCAAGAGAAGGCTACCGAATGGTTCTACATGCTACCCCGAGGTTTGTCACCTATTGGGAAGATATAAGAAGTGTGTTCGAACACAGGTTCAAGACCACGGAAGATTGTCAAGATCTCTTGGTCCAATTGGTACAAATGAAAAAAGAATTCTCGAGTCAATGAGAGACTTCGTAGTGAGATATAACAGAGTGATAAGAAGAATCCCTGAAGATGTGGTGCCTCCTGAAAATAATCTGAAGAGATTCTTCATCAGTGCCCTGCCATCAGAAGTAGGTTTCTTCCTTAGAAGAAGCCAACCAAGAACATTGAGAGAAGCTCAAGACCATGCAATAGAAACTAATGATGATCTAATCTTGTCTGGTAAAGTGAAAGGCCCAAATGGGAAACAAAAGGGTCAAAATTCAAACTCAGTCACCATGGATCCAATGTTCCAAAAAATGGCAAATGACTTGGTTGCCTTGAAGAAACAACTATCCCAGATCACAATGTGGAACGCTCCAAGGAAACCAAACTCCCCAAATAGGCCAAGGATTGCTCCACCTCCTCGTCAGCTTGCTCTCGAAGCACCACCAGTCAATCATCTGTGACACCGAAGAACCTGGGAGGAAGTAGAAATTGAAGAAGTTGAAGAAGAAAATGTGGAGGAGTATGAAAGCTATCTTGAGGTTGAGGAAGTTGATGGCGATATGCACAATGGCCTAATTGAGTACATTGATGATGAAGATGAGGATGATGATGAAGATCTAGGTTTCTCATGTGTAGTTTTCACTCATGCACAGTCTAAGAAAGGTGCTTCATCCTCAACATGCGGTAAAGGACAAGAAGAAGAAAGGAGATTCTTCTCCGGAGGTCCCACAAAATAAAATCATCAATAGAGGATCACCACTACCACCTTGATGGAGTTTGGCTAAAGAAAAATCAAACCCACTGGCTAACAAGGATCATGCTACCATACCAAGTAGGTCATCTAATCCTCTCCCAGCTCAAAGGTTACTAAGAATAATTCTTCTTCAAATGTTGTTCCCACAAAAACATCTAAGGTGCTATCAAAACCCGCATCCCCATCTCCTTCCAAGCCAGTTATTGCACCCTTGAAAGAAATTTCAACACATAAAACAACAAAACCTTCACCATGCAAATCTTCCATTATTCCTAGAACCTCTTCCTCACCCATCATAACCCCATTTGACTTTGTGGAGCACAAGCAAAACTAAAGTCCAACTCTCATAAATAGAATACCTACAAACTCATCCTGCCCAATTTGATAGGTTCATTGATGTAGTTCGTGGGGGTAACCCCATAACCTTGGGTCCAAATTCCAAAGGCTTACTCCCCACACCATCCACATCACCTTCACAAAACATGCTAGCCCTCAGCACCTCCAAAACCGATAGGGTTGAACCTTTCTACCTGTCACTTCTCATTAAAGGCTTCGAGCTAAATAATTGCATCATAGATTCCGGAGCCTCAGATAATGTGATGCCCATCAAAGTTACAAATGCTCTTGGCCTCACCCTAACCCGAGAAAATGGAACCTACTATTCGATGGAATCCAAACAAGTTCCATTGGTAGGAAGGATCAAAGATGCATAGGTAGCATTGGCTGATTTTCCAGACAAGAAGGTGCTTCTAACCATCCTGGTAGTGGACATCCCAACATCCTTTGGCATGCTATTGAGTAGAAGTTTCTGTAGAGACTTGGGTGGAGAAATAAAAATGGATTGGTCATCTGCAACTATTCTAGTAAAAGGTGAGATGAAGACATTGCTGCCTGTAAGAAAGATGAAGTTCATAGTGCGAAAGTTTGATGATCCAAAGGCAAACATTCTTTTTCAAGATAGCACGCTAGGCAACTACTTCCTCACATCAGAAAAAGATGAAAACTTGCCACTCTTTATGGAAGAGGAAGAAGATCAAGTTTGGACAATGGAATTCGATGGTAGTCATTCTAGTGCAGGTTTGGGAGCGGGTGTAGTGTTGTACTCTCCTCTGGTGAATTGTATCCATTTTCCTACAAGCTGCAATTGATAATACAAATAATATAGTAGAATATGAAGCTCTCCTTTTAGGCATGAGTGTGGCCGAAGACATGGGAATCAAGAAGCTGAGATGTCAAGGTGATGCGGAAGTGATAGTAAAGCAAGTCGATAACAATACCAAGTGAAAAATCCAAGACTCGGCATTATAGAAACAGAGTATGGGACTGCATTGAATATTTGATGCATTTTCCATCAAAGCTATCCCAAGAGAAAAGAATGAAAAGGCTGATTCTCTTGTAGTATCAGCTTCTCTAGTGACACCTCATCCTTCTTTTGGTAAAGATAAGGTGACCATAGAAATGGTGTTCAGGCCTAGTGTACCAGATAATGCAAATCATTGGCAAGTATTTAACAATGATAACCAAATTCTAGCATTTTTGGAACAAAGGGATAATTTCAATAACCTCTTCTTTGAAGGAAGTGAAAATCCACACCGTGAAGTGGTAGCCAAAGAAGAGAAAGAAGGAATCAAAGGTATTGATAATGAAGGAGTGATAAAATTGAAAGGGAACAAGATTCCCAAGGGCCTAGTTTCTTTGGAAGACCTCTTTGACAAACACGACAGATTCATTCAAGAGAAAGAAAAACAATCTTCTCGGTGCCTAACTGATTTTGATAAGGAAAACATCGGCACCCCAGAGGAACCAAGGATGGTCAATATTGGAAAATGTTTCTCACCTGAGGAGAAGAGAAGGTTTGTTGCATTGCTCAAGAAATATTCAGACATTTTGGCCTACTCTTATGATGAACTCAAATCCTTCCAACCAAAGGAAATGCATCACTCGATTCCTTTGAAGCAGGATGCTAAGCCATTCAGGAAAAAGCAAAGGCCATATAACCCAAAGGTTTTGATACCATCAAGGAGGAGGTAATGAAGATGCTCAATGCAAGAATCATCTTTCCCATCCACCATTCAACATGGGTGGCCAACATCGTGCCGGTGCGGAAGAAGAATGGTGAAATAAGAATATGTGTAGATTTCCGCAACTTGAATCAAGCATCACTGAAAGACAATTATCCTCTCCCTATCATGGACCACATTTTACAAGCAGTCACATGGATTGAAATGCTCTCATTTCTTGATGGATTCTCAGGGTATAATCAAATCAAAGTGGCAGAGGAGGATCGTGCCAAGACAACCTTCACTACGCCTTGGGGCACTTTTGCCTACAACAGAATGCCTTTTGGTCTAATCAATGCGGGAGCTACATTTCAAAGGGCGATGGATTTGGCCTTCAAAGATCTAAAACATTGCATCATCATATATCTTGATGATCTCATGGTATTTTCAAAGAAGAGGGGAGACCATATCCATCACTTAGAACAAGTACTTGCAAGGTGTAGAAAGCATGGCATATCACTAAATCCCAAGAAGTGCATTTTGAGTTACGGAAGGCAAGTTGTTAGGGCACATTGTGAACAAACATGGAGCACATATTGATCCTGAGAGAATATGAGCCATTCAAGCATTATCTCTACCCACAAGCAAGAAAGGAGTTCATTCATTCTTTGGAAAGGTGAATTTTCTTCGTCACTTTGTTCCTGAGTTTGCTGAATTAACAAAGCACATCACCACCATGATGAAACCATAGGTAAACTTCAAATGGAACAATGAAGGGAAGGCAACATTTGAACAGATAAAAAAATCCATTTCCAAAGCTCCAACTCTTATGTCTCTAGATTTTAACAAAGAGTTCATCATGTATTGTTATGCATCAGAACATACCCTCTTTGTTGTTCTTGTTCAGAAAAATGATGAAGGCATGGAAGCACCCATCACTTTCATGAGTTGTCCATTGAAAAAGCACAAACTAAATTATAGCCAATTGGAGAAGCATGCTTATGCAAGTGGTTAAGGCTATAAAAAACTTCAGGTTCTATATCCTCAACTCTCATACAGTGGTGATGGTCCCCGGCAAGTGCAATCAAGTCCATCTTAACACAACAGGATCCTGAGAGAAAAAAGAGGAAATTGGATTGCAAAGACTCAAGAGTATGACTTGGAGATCGACCCTCCAATCTGGTAAGGGGAAATGGTTTGTGTAGGTTAATTGCTGAGGATGAAACACTCAAAGCTCAACATGGTGAAGAGAATTGTGCTTTCCTAACTTGTTTGAAAACAACCCACAGAGTTCTCTTTGTATCCACTACTGATGAGTGGTATGCTGATATTGCCTATTATTTAACTTATGGAGAGTGCCCTCCTCATCTTGATTACAAGAAAAGAGAACACTCAAGTTGAAGGCAAAAAAGTTTGTAATCTGGAATCATGTGCTTTACAAAAGAGGCCTAGATGGATGCTTCCTCAGGTGCGTGGATAAAGAGCAACAAGAAAAATTGCTTAAAGCATACCATGACCAAGCATGTGGTGGGCATTTTTCAGCGATGGTCACTACACACAAGATCCTCCGAGGAAGATATTATTGGCCCACCCTCTTTGCAGACACTCAAGATTGGGTTTCCAAATGTGAAGCATGCCAAACATTCGTTGGGAAACCACAACTTGCGGCACTTCCACTCAGGCTAGTTGTTATTGAAGAACCATTTCAGCAAAGTGGGGACTAGACTTCATTGGTGTTATGAATCCTCACTCAAGCATGGGGCACACCTACATGCTCACGGTGACAGACTACTTCACCAAGTGGGTGGAAGCCATTCCCACCAAGCAAGCCAACACCAAGAGACAGTATGCAGCTTCATCAAGGAAAACATCATAATACGTTTTGGAGTACCACAAAATATTGTAGTAGACAATGCCACCTATTTCTCTTCAAGGAGTTGACCTGAGTTTTTCTATGGTTACGGAATCTCTCTATCTCATTCATCAGACTACTACCCATAGGGAAATGGATAGGCCGAATCAAGCAACAAGAACATTGTGACCATTTTCCACAAACTTGTAGATGAGAACCAGAGGAACGGCACAAAAAGTTGTATGATGCATTGTGGGTAGACAGGATCACTCCCAAGAAGGCAATAGGTATGTCACCATTCCAACTGTTATATGGAGTCGAGGTGCAGAAATCCCAATCACAATCAAGATGTCAGCTCTCAAGTTGCTACAAGGAATAGAAGATGGTCAGTACAAGGATTCCATTGACAAGAGGATCCTCTTTCTTGAGAAGCTAGAAGAAAATAGATTCCGAGTGGTGGACCATATCAAAGAACACCAATTAAAAGTAAAGAAATTTTTTTGATAAGAAGGCAAAAGCAAGAGAGTTCAAAGTTGGAGACCTCGTCCTGCTATGGGATAAGAGAAGGGAACCAAAAGGCAGCCATGGAAAGTTTGATTCATTATGGCTCGGTCCATTCTAGATTCATGAATATTGTGGTGAGAATGTTTTTCTACTCTCATATTTGGATGGAACGCCGCTAGAATTGCCTCGCAGTGGGCAATACCTAAAATTGTATCATCAGTGAAAGTGGGTTGTCCCCCGCCTTGTACTATAGGTGATTTCTAGGTGTGTTTCCCCTTTTTTTTTTGTGTTTCCTTTCCATTCCATTTTGTGTGTGTGTGCTTCCTTCTTCTAATATCTTCCTTTCTAGAAGTTGTACATGACTCGCAAGGCCCAATGGATAAGGCACTGGTCAATGAATTATATGGTCTAAAATTGAGATTCTGGATTCCCATGTCATGTCTTCACTTCACTAGTCCATGTCATGTCCCCAAGCTAGAGCCAACTTGTTTTCATGCAAATGTGCAACAGGGAAATTGGAAATTTCCAAGCATGACAACTATACCCCTATGCCAAAATTTTCATGCTTTATCATTCCTAGGAAACCCCAAGCTCTATCCAGTTAGATCAAAATTACCTCCCAACCAATGTTATATCATCCCCTAGGTGATTTAGGAAATTCCATTCATTCCCCTAGGTGATTTTAGGACTTCATTGAAAATGCAAATTTTGGGGAGTCACGGGAAGGGTTGTCGTTGGCCTTCCCAAGACTGGATTGACCCCCTGGAGTAGAATGGAAGGAAAAATTCAACATGGAGGTGAATGGAATACCTTATGACATCAAAGAAATGATTTTGGAAGGTTTAGAGAAGTTTTTCAAGACTTGGAGCAGTCTGAGTGAAAAACAGGGTTCACAAGCCTAGACAGTATACATAGGCCTAAAACAACCCCATTGGGCTTCAGAAGAAGATTCCGAGAGAGCTCGAATGGAGTTGGAAGTAAAAAAAACATATTTAGAAATAGGATTCCAAGACCTACATGATGGTGAAATAATATTTTTCACAACACCTTGGCGCATATGATTGGAAGGCGTTTTTCTCAGGCACAAGTGGAGTCCCAGATCAAAAATCTGATTTTTAGGGATCATATGGTTGAATTAAGACATGATACCCACATAATTGGATTCAAAATTCCATTTCAAGTCAGGATCATATAAAATTTCACCAATAAATTCCACTAGGAGCTCAAGTTATCTGCATTCCAAGTTACCCTCTCAAAGGCAGTTCAGGACTTAGTCATTTTTTCGAGAGGACACGTGTCAGCACCAGGAGCCTGGCGGGATTTCATGTCCCCAAAATCCTGAGGTTAGGTACATCAACCCTTGGAAAATTTCCCAGCCCTCATGTGACCCTTGGGACCCTCATATGACCTCCAGACTCGACAGATCAGCCCCCAGGTGCTTATTTGGAGCATGCCTTCCCTGCCGTCGGATCGGGCACCACGTGTCAGCTCCAGGACCACCGTGGAATTTGATGTCCCTTGTGCACCTAAGGTGGGGACATCATACCTTGGAAAATGTGCCCATCCCCCATAGGGAGTCTTCTAGACACCCATGTGACCTCCTTTCAGCTCCTAGTGCTTCAATGTAACTTTCTCCCTCTTCATTCCTGCCGTTGGATCAAACGCCACGTGTCATGCTCTTGACCACCATGGAATTTGATGTCCCTCACATCCCTGAGGTCAGGGACATCAAACATGGAAAAATTCACCCTAACCCTAATTGTGCATATCTTTTAAAAAGTTTCCAAGTGCCGCTTTCTTCACTTCTAACTTCTAATAGTTTTTGTGCACTCCATTCCTCCATTCTTCCTCTGCAACATTCTACCATCACCCCGCCATTGAAAATGCTCATACCAGATCGACCCAAACACTAAAACAATCTCCCCATGGTGATTTTTAGGTCTCAGAAGGATCTTTCATCAAAACAAGAAGGAGAAACGAAGAGCAAGAAGAAGAAAATAGTGAAAATCTCCATAGCCTAAAAATGAAGATCTAAAGAAATGTTGCAAGCCGGTGCATGAAAAAACAAACCATTTTTGCTGTTCATTCCTCTATCCAAGACCATCAAAAAGACACCTTCAAACTCCCCTCTGTGTGACAGAGTAGCCACAATGAAGAAATCTCGTTTCGGCTCAACGAAGAAAGAAGTGGGATTTCCCGTCAAACCAGTTGCTGATTGAAGTAAGATCACACGTGAAGCATCGGAAGAAAAAACCCACATCAAAATATAAATTTCTTTGTAAATGGAGGAGAAAACCAGACCTGTAATTTTCAGGTCCATTAATGGCTGCCGTACCTAGAGGCACTGCCAGGTCTGAAAACTAAAACTTTAAAATCTCCTGGACTATTAAGCGGGCGGATCTGAAATTGTAGAGGGAGGATATTGGGAAAAACCCATATCAAAAACTTTGTTCCACATCAATCCGACTCCCAGAGGCCAACTTTCTAAAAATAGCAGGTCTACTACATAGGAACTGCTATTTTGGGAAAGTTAGCAATAGAAGAACCTGCAGAGGAGACGAAGACATTGGAGGTAAACTACAACTGAAAATTCACCAGAATAGACATTTTGGCACTTACTAAAAATAGTAAGTGGGCCCTCGAGCACCTACTAAAAATAGAAATTTGATCTAGAAGAAACGAGGAACATGGGGAGAAAGAGGAAACTAAGCCGCAACATCCAGTTGAAGATCGAGGAATTGCTTTTCCACACTTACTAAAAATAGTAAGTTGCTTTTTTGAAGGGAGATATGAAGATGAAATGGATGGGTTAGAAGCCGACACAACCCTTTTCCTGTGAGTATGATGTGGGAGACAGTGATGTCTTGTACATGGACCTGAATGACCTTAAAACTCGCATGGCCTCCAAGGACCGAAGGAGGATTGAAGACTAGATATTCACAAGTGGCTTGTTTGCTGCTGTAGGACATCCAGTGTCTGTGCAAAGTCTCGAGCTAGTCCTAGCCTGCTCCTTCCACTACGAGCCCAAGACATGAACCATCCGAGCTGACAATGGTACAACATTGGTGGTCATTAACCCTAGAACCATTTCAATCTCTCTCAGATACCGACATCCCCCAACATGGTCATCATTTCCAAGGAAAGAGCCGTGCACGATTGGGAGACAATGGATTCATATGTCCAAGGGGTAGCGCTCGGATCATGGTTGAAAACTGGAAGAAAGCCTTCCAGGATTCCCAAGAATCTACCAAGGTGTGAGTTCCGAGAAGGGTATTCTGATGTCATCACTCTCCTTAGTAGAGTAATGGGCAAAGCAAACATGAGAGACTTTCAGACTAGATGGGCCTTTACATCCTGACATTGATAGAAGGGAAGTAGAGAATTGACTGGGGGTAGATCATCAGTGACAATCTCCATCTACAACTTCTCCAAGTACCCACGACAAAGAAGTTCCACATGACTTCTTATCTAGTTTATCTCCTCACAAGCTCATGATCATTCAAGGGATTGGCTCTCACACAGAACATTGCTTCCAAGGTACCTGCATTCGAGAAACTTCCACAATTGATAATGGAGGAGAGCAACAAGCATTTCACCCACGTGAATGATGCATTCACTATGTATGTGGTCGAAACTTGGAAGGGGATCTTGAAGCTAGGATGTCACCAAAAGTAGCATCCCTGATTAAGGAATATGGCTCGTACTTCATACAATTCTCAACATTCTCCTACATACAAGTCATTGGCTTCGACCAAGCTCCTCTAAAACTACCCAAGTACCTTAGTGACCAGATTGTATTGTTCAAACTCTCAGAGGAAGATCACCCAAGTAAATAGCAAGCTCAAAAGTAGAAGAAAGAAATTGATTTCTTTCCCTATATCTCTAGGGGAGTTCACATGCAAAAGCTCAAATGATGCATCCCACTTGGAGGCCACTTTCACACACATCGACTTTGCATTCCTACATCGCCAAGCCTAACTTTGACATCCGAGAAGATCCCGACTCCTTCTACATCCCAAAATTGCAACATGAGCCACAAGTTGAGGACTACTAGGCCAATTGTATTGATGAGTTTGAAGTACGTAAAAAATATCACATGAGGATGACAACCAGTGAGATGAAGAAATTCAAGTTCTCTTGGTATGAAGACATCTTACATGATGATGGGACAGAGATGTATGATCTGAGTATGCAACAATAAAGATGTCCCAATGCCCCAAATCAACTGGCATGTTCGTGAATTAGGAGATATATTGGAGTGGACTGAAAAGGTGGTGAGGAGAATGAGGAACTAGTTTCAAAAGAAGAGGACTATGATCATTGATCATGAGGAATTTCTCCAAGCTGAAGCAAGCTTCACATCATTCATCTTCAAAAGTGGTGGAGGTAACTTCTAGCTCTAAATACTCTGGAGCGAGTTCAAAAAGGAAGGCCATGGAATTGAAAACTTCTCCCATGAGAAGACATCCAAGAAATTCAGGGAAGAAAAAGATTCATTGGCATCGCCACAAGAGGAAGACATGATCCTAGTAATGCAGACAAAAATCCTACAACAAATGCACAAGTGAACAAGGAGTATATGACTCATGATCCTGTATCCGAGCCACTACAAGAGGTCTTACATGTTGTTGATTCCAATGCTCCTCTCATTCAAGAATTACCTCCCCCATCAGAACAAAGAGTGGTTGAGGCACCGTCATTGAACCTGAATCTAACGAGATGTTTCCATGGATGTGGGAAACGATCATCCTCAACACTCGCATGGTGCAACAAGTAGTAGCTCTCAATATATCAGCAATTGTCGCATTGGCTAAAGAAAAAATATCAAGAAAGATCGCACAAACAACATCACGATTCTACAGTGAGGAGATAGGTAATCAGTATATTGAAGTAGCTCGGCCAAAAGTAATCAAGCCAGTGGACGAGATGACACCAACTGACTATGAGATGAGCATGATCCAATTGGGACCAGCTACTCATGAGGGATATTTACACATATTCCAACAATCTTCTACTCGCATGATGGCAAGGAATAAAGAATACAAAGAGAAGATCGAGGGACTAGAGGAACAAGTGTGAACTCTTTCATCTTATGTGCAACACTTGGTGGAACCAAGCACTATAACACTTCCTATTGAGAAAGTGGTACCCATCAGCAGCTTCGATCTGGAATCCATCAAGAAGAATGCATGAGTTCACGATGCAGGGCTGAGAAAATAAAGAATGGATCGATTCAATCTCCGAAAAAGGGAAGTCAAGCACTTCAAGAGGTAGTCAAGCTCTTTGCATACATGTGCGCCACACCAACAGAATGCGAGCACTCAAAAAGATGTGGGGAAAGAAAGAGATTACTGGGAACCTCTGGGACCAGTAGTGAGTGAGATGAGCAACACCCATCATCAAGAATTGATCGATAAGAAGGTTTTTGGAACTCCTGCAGAAGACTTGACACATGTATGGGCGAGGGCCCTGGCAATCAGATTTGAAGCAATCAATCGGGCCTTCACAGAGCTAGAGGAGAAAGAAGAACAAACATACAAGTCAGGATAGCATAAATCAGAAAGTTCAAAACTTGGAGTACCCATGCAATGAGTGAACACTCAACTATTGATGAGTTGATCGGCCCTTTCAAAGAATACATCAAGAAAGGGGTGGGAAACCCATTGTCCTTCACTAAGGATACCCTCGACTTCTTCTTAGAAATCTAAGCCTCCATTGCACTTATCATAGAAAAGCATTCATCATGGTTTGGGAAGTGCAAGGACATCAACAGTGTGACCGATGGATGGACTGAAACCTTGAGCTGCATTCGTATCCCTCATGCCGACAAAGTAGAACCAGCGGTGACTCATTTCAACCAGGAGTTTGGAAAGACAAGAAGCCTTCTCAGATCACAAAGTGGAGAGCAAGTCAGAGAACGGAGCTAAGTCCACCACAATAGCTCATCCTTCAGCATAATCCTTCTTCTTCTTCCTCTTCTTTCTCTTTCTTTTCTCTTCTCATACAACACCCTCTCTCCTCAATGTTATATTTTTACGTTGAGAGTTGCACTTTTTGATATGACTTAAGTGACTTTCAGAAATGTAATGTAAATTTAAGTCACCTTGCTATTATAAAAGGGACTTAAGTATTTAAAAAGGAATATGAACAGTCTTAAGTCACATTAAGGTATTTGAAAAGTCACTAGGAAGATGAAAAGTTTTCCTCCTCTTCTATAAATTGTAACAAGCTCCTCATTTGAAGGTCTTCTAAAAATTCTTCGAATTTTTGCTTCTTAGATGTTGGAGCTATTTTTTGTGAATTCATGAGAGAGTTATCCTTGTGAAGAGAGCAAGAGATAGCAAGTTTCTTCCATTTCTCCTATTACAAAATGTCTTCTACTTCTCACACTATGTGCAAATTTTGCTTGAGCTTCAATAAAGGAAGAAGGAATTTTAGCCTCTTTGATTGAGGAGTTTGTTGGTACTTTGTGCCCATTAAGCTTCATTTGGTCTTGTAGCTATTACACAGATTTGTTTTCTTCTATATTCAAGTGCATGTAATGAAACTTTTGGCTGGTGTATGCAAGTCTCTAATTTTCTACTTGCAGCATTAGTTTTTCTCTTTTCTAATTTTCCCATTCCCTTTCCCACCTTCCTAGCAAAGTCATCTCTTGTAGGTATATGCAAGCAATTTCCGCAGGGTCAGTGGAGTGCCCCTGTTGGATCCTCGGTCAAAAGGCCACCACAGAAATCCACCTTTTCATGTGCATGCACATACGGAAGTTGCACCGGTTAAGTAGAGGGACTTAGATTCCCAGAGCGTTGGCAAGATAACCACCAATTTGTGGGAAGGAGGCATTTTAGCAACCTCTCATCAAGCACCATTGATGAGGCCATATTCTTCGCTTTGGTGACCATGTTTTTCAGTTGTGTTTGATGTGTTTTCTTTCAACATGTGTGGTAGTAAATAAAGAACAAAAGGATAATTCTTGTTCATAGTTAGGAACATATTTTCCTATATTTTGTTCTCTTTTGTAAAATGTGAGTGGGGAAACATGTACGCTGCTATGGAGTGGTTGGTGGTCCACTAGAAAACCAATTTGAGAGTTTTTGAATCTCTTAGAAAATCACATATAGAGTGGTTAATGGTTCCACTAGAAAACCCGTTGGAGTTGATGGTACTCCTTAAAACCATCATATTGTAGAACATGAGCAGTCTTACACGTAACTCACCCTTGTTCACACCGAGGGTGAATGTTAGAAAATTAGTGTTCTAGTGTGAACATATAGGTTTGTATATTGTGTATATTATTAATAATGAGTTAATATAACTCATATTAAGGATAAAGTATGAAATTATAAATAAATGTAAATGATTTTAATAAAAAAACTCATATAGATTATTGTAATAGTGACTTGTGAGAACAAGTCGCAAAGATAATTGTGTGTGAGATGTCCGGGGATTGATGTAGCAAAATGAGGGATGACAGAGATACTAGGAGATAAGATTGAGGATGAAGTTTGACTCCACCTTTGTAGGAGCTCAAACATTATAAAATGTATTCTCCATTAATGTAATCGTAATCCCATATGAATAAAATTAGAAGTATATTATTTTCCTATTATTTGTGGTGTTCTATTTTATTATTTTCAAACTTAAATCTAATCCAAATATATCATTCACTTCCCACATTTTCTCTTTTCAACTCGATCTTAGTCTAAAAGACTCATTACATTGTCTAGGTTCCTGGTCATACTTGTCCATTTGCACCTTTATGACTGTTCTTGGAAGAATTAATAGCCTTCTTAAGGCACCACCTATAACCAATCCTTTGAAATATTCTTGGAAGTTGAAACCATGATCACAAGAGACATTATATGTACCCTCTTACTGGTTTACATACCTGGCTTGGATTTTCATTTGTTCTCTTACATGTACTAAGCTTTTCTTGCTACTCCATGGCTCTAAGTATAGTCTTATGCTTCTTGGAAACCTGTCTTTATTCATCAATAACCATGTGAACTTCAAAATTACTCCTAACTCACTCATTGCTCCTTGGATTTGTGTCTTTCTCCCGAGATAGCTTCATTGGAGTCTCCTTCCTTCTTTACCTTCATCATGCCTTGACTGCATCTGATGTTCATCATGTATGGTTCATCTCCTTGAAAATATGTCTTAAGGTTCTTAGTGGTTTCTTGAGTCATTTCACTGTTCCACCTTTCACTGACTTCACTTGTTCTTGGTCCATTTATGACCATTCTTGACACCTTGCCTCTGCAACCTACATTCACACACTCTAACACATAATCAGTTTCAAAAATCAGAATTTCATTTCCCTCTTTGGTTGCTCCATGCATGCCTTGGCTTGTTTGTTATTGTCATTCTCTTTCATGCTTGGTTGTGAGCTTTGTGTATCCATCTCCCTTTATTGCTCTTCATCCTTCAAGGTAGCTTCATCAAAGTTCGCCCATTTTCCTAAAGATCAACTCTCAAGTTGTTGAATGTTTCATTATATTTGCCTACCATATGGTTTTCTTCTAGGTTTTTTTTTCTTACAAGGACTAGTTGTCCTTCCTCTCCTCTTCCTAGGTCTTTAAGAGACCCTCTTACTTATACTTTTCCATGACACCTTATGCATCTTCTCATTCTCTAGTTCTCTTAGATCTTGCATAAGATCCTCTAGGACTTTCTTCCAAGTCCTTTCTTTTTCTTCCCTTCTCTAATTTTTTGTCACATTCCTCCTTCCTTGAGATCTCCATGTTCTCTTTGAGCCTCTTTTGGAATTTTAATTGATTTTCTTGATCCTTTTCAATGGATCTTACCTGCTGCAACTTGACAAATTTTACTTCACATCCTTCTTCCAAGGATTCACTCACTCCTTCCTCTTTCAAGATTTTTAAGACTGCTTCTTGGTCTTCACCACAAATTCCTTTATCCCAAACACCATGCTCCTCCTCTCAATGCCTGCATGTTGGTCCATCAAAGGCACTAACACATGCTCTATTCCATTCTTTGTTAGAAAACATTTATTCAACCTTCCATTATAAAATAATTTCTGTCATATTTTCATGGCCTGACTAGGATTAAATGATAGACATTCATAGGCATTACATCACATAATACTTCATCATGAAAACTTCCAATCTTGAAAGGTACTCTACATTTCTCATTTACAAGAATTTGATGATCCTTCTAAACCCATGCAACCCTATAAGGTGTAGGGTGAACTAACCTCTTTAACCCCAATTTACTAACCATTTCTTTAGACACAATGTTGTATGTGCTACCATTATCTATAATAACATTGCAGCACTTACCTCTTGTCTTGCATCTAGTTCTGAATAGACTTCTCCTACAGACTTGCTCCTGAGCTTTGGCTTGTTGATGTAGAAGTACTCTTCTTACCAATAATGACTCTCTATGCTTCTGACCATCTCCTTTATTAGCTTACTTCTCCATACCTGAACATATTGCTTCCATTTTTTCATCCTTGTGCCTAGATCACTGATTTCATTCATCATACTATCCATCTTTCCCATCACTCCTTCTTGAATCAATTTCATTATCCCCTATAATGATGGCTTCTCTAACTTTTCCATTATGTCAACAATCAACTTTACACACTTTCAAGCTTTCAATCAATTCAAAATACTATAAATGCCTGCAATATATCTGATTTTAACAGAGCAACCTACTCTAATAACAAAAATGTTGTAGGTCTTATATTGAATTTCACTATACCTTCCTAGTTTGAACACTTACCTTCTTGAGATACCCTTACTCTCTTTCAAGAATATTTAAGCTTGTTCACATTATTTTACACCTCCCCTATAATTGAGGGTCATCCTTTCATCTCCATAGCCCATTTTACATGCCCTTGAAATACATAGCTTCCTTGGACAATTATATATTAGCACTAGTTTCTATAAGAAAGAAAATATACAAAGGATATCCCTTGGTTTTTGGTCATACCTCCATTTTTTAGAAGCCTCCATCATCTCTTTACCAACTCCTCTGTACTCTTAGACCATTTCACATCCTGAATCATTCATTAATAACATCCAAGTATTGTCCTTGAAACCTAGTCAATGCTCCTAAGTAGACCTCCAAGGTCCAAGCTCACCAAATGACATCTAGGCTCTATGACCACTCAAAATTCCTTTAGACCACTTACTCTAACTCTTTACCAAGTGTCTAGACCCTTCATACAAATTCCTTCTTTCCATGCATGTTAGTTCTCTAACTAAGGCCTAATAGCCTTCTAGCCTTCTTTACACACAAATGCTCTAATATCTCACTTTATCATGAAGCAACCCTATATCCCAACTGATGATTCTCATACCCTTTATGGGCTTCTCCCTCATGCCCAATTTTCAACTACTATTACTTTGTACTAAATGGTACTTCCTTTGTAAAGTGGGGTGTCAATTAGGTCTCTTTTTTCCCTTGAACCATAACAATGACACTTAAGGAAATGAACTCACCTAGATATGAATGGATCCACCTTAAGAATGATAAGGAGAGGGAGTCCAAAAAAATTTTAGCTTAACTCTTCCATTTGACCATTCATGCACCCAAATCCTCTCTCATCTTGAGCTTATATAGCCAGGACTGAAAAAAATTCCTCCAACTTTCCCACGCATGTGAACTAATACTTGGAACTTGGCACACTTCTACATGTCATTTGGGTAGAGATGCTCATGAAATTTCATATAATTTTGATGGTTGGAAAAATATTTAAGCTATACCCTAGTTAGGGCCCGAGAACAAGAAACCTAAATCAATCAAAACAACATGTACAACACAATACACTTCACCCTTAGGATAAATTCCTTTTTCTTAGCTTCAACGCTTCATTTTTATCATTCCACGCTTTCACTTATCTCCTCAGCACACTTCCTGAGCATTCACAGAGGTTTAAAACTCTCCCATTAGTGATTGTCATTCTCCAAGCGCTCGGTCTGAGCAGGGGTTTCAACATACAATGTATTCAAAAGACCACTAAACAAAAACTTACACCAAATTCACCTGCAACACCAACATATCATCTTATTATTCACCTCAAACCTTATTACATTCCTTGAATCATCTCTCATGATTCATTTCCATCGAATAGCTCCTATATCTTTACTAAACTAGCTAATTTCTAGCTCTAGCTCCCAAAAAGAGCTTAACTTCCTAACTAAACTTAGAATAGGATGAACTTATCTCCCAAAACTCTCTCTCAAGCTCGTTGTCAACTATATCTAGCTCATGAAAACTCATTACATATCTCTATAGGCTTAATTAGGCCCAAAACAACAATTCATACACCTAAACTACATGTTTACAAGCTTTTTCATCTTTCACATTAACCTACTCAAGTAAAATCACTCACACACCTATCCAAACATGCCTAGATGGTCTCATATGACCTTATGACTTTTGTTTCTTGATGCTCTGCATCAATAACTCCACCTATGTGTGGTGCGAACTACTCTCTTAACATGGGGCACAACGTAGATACATACAATTGTTTGTCACTATGATCATGAATTAGATGTTTGGATTAATTTATTTAATTGTGCAAAGATTTAATATGCTTTATGTATTATATACAATCATTACTATCAAATGCTATTACATGACCTAACATTATTATTTCAAAGTTTTACTTTCAAACTTATATCTTCCTTCGCTATGTCAGTAATATAAAATTTACAAGACATGACATGCCAATAGATCAAGATATTATTTCTTCACCAAATTATAACGTTATATTTTTTCCTTATTTCAATTTAACACGATATTTTATTAAGATCATGTTAACAACTTTTTACCCTCCATGACTATCTATAGGTCATTTAAAAATCACATAGTTAATCATTCAAGAATATTAGTCAATTATTTTATACCATTTCGTCACGATGTGAAATCGTATCTCTCAATTGAATTGCTACAACAATGATATTTCAATTAAATGTTAAAAAGGCCCCAATTTCTATAGAAACTACATACATTTCAATATAAACATGTGATTATAAAACAACATAATAACGCTACTAAATCCTTATGTCTCATGTACTTGCAACCAAAAGCATGGTCAACCCAAACAACTGGCATGGAAATATCCTATGATTTAACACATTTCACGTATGCATATTTTCCATTCACAATGATATCAAAACTCTTACATGCAGTTGGAGAGGGTAATAAGTATATATTCAGTTTAAATGCATTTTCAACTTTAGAGAGAGAGGAGAAAGAGAAAAACACAATATTATCAAAAAAATCTTTACTAAAGTGATTAATAGAGGTTCTATATATTTCCATGAAGGTGTCCTAAAGTCTCTCGTAAATTATTAAGCTTAACAGGTCCCCACAGTTGCTTGATTTTCCGAGTTTTACATTACAAGTTTACCAAAAGTGCCCAATTTAGCCAAGTGGCTACAAAATTGACTTCAAAAACCAAGATTGCAAACTCAAACACACATTTTTATTCCCATATACATATATAAACCCTTGGAATTTATAGAACTCATTTTTGAAAACCAAGGTTAAATCTACACCTATCTCTTTAGAACCAATTATATTAAATGCACTATTTTTTCATCGTTGCGAGTGACGGTTGGTCTATAAAACCCACTTGAAAAACTAACTTTCAAAGTATTTTTCTTGAAACTAAAGGTTGTTTACTATTTTCATGGTGACACTCTAGAGGTATGTGGTGGTAGAAATTCATTTCCCAACACAGATCCCCAAACCACGAGCAAAACCAATACTTATTTCTATCTTTTGGTAGTTATCCCAAGTTACTAAACAACTAACTAGATTCAAAAGTGCATGTTGTTAAATGAGAAAAGGATCATCCAAGATTAGTTAAGGGGTTGGTGTGACTCCCCATGTCACAGGGAACACTGTCAAATGTTGGCATCTCCTCTACGAGAATCGGGAAGGTGTTTTGTAGGTAGTTTTTAAGTGTGTTTTATTAAGTTTTGCAAGGCATTTAATGGTAAGGTGTGTACTAATTCTTACATTTGAATGACAACTAATGGTTACACTTTCCAAATTTTCTCATCTAAGCTTTAAATTAGTTTCAAATGCATTATGAGGCAGGGGTAAACACTCTTAAATGGTCATTCTAGTTGTGCAAGATGATCTAATTGTTGATTTTTTAAACAAAGAAAAAAATTCATTTTATTTAACCAAACAAAACATATTCATAAATGAATTTTAATTTTCAATTGTATGACAAATGAAAAACTAATTCTACAAAAACATGTTATATGTAAGGGAGAGAACCATGCACGATAACCAATGGAGTGGTGTATGAGGTGCTCTAGCTAGTTTGACGCACACAAGCTATGAGTCCGCCACAAGAGTATTTTCAACTAGTTCACATGCATTGTTTTTGTTTCCTTGTTTTGTATTTTTATAAGTATCCACTTTCAATGGTTGATCAAAAGTCCATACCTTACTTTAAAGATCCAATCTTGGCATAAGCTAAGAGGATGCCAAATAATATTGGTGATCTCACGGGAAATAAACGTATGCAAAGGCAAAATTTTAATGTCTTAGGCTAATGTCATTTAAATTTTGTGACTGATTATTTATCCGGTGTTATTCCCATAGAAGATTGCATATTTTTCTACTTTCTAAAAACTCAAAAAAATCGATGATTACTCTTTCTTGTTAAACATGAATTTTGGTCAAGAGTTTGTGTTTAACATCAACTTGTTTTCAAGCCTAAATGAATGAATTTTAATTCTCTTGGACACTTGTTTCATGTGTATTGCAATTATGCTCATTTGCATCAATTTTCTATTTGGAAGCATGTATTTGTTGTAATTCTTTTTAAAAATTATTCGACAAAATGAGGTAAACTAAATTCTGATGGCAGAATCGTAGATAGAAGATGTTATTTTTCCTGTATAATAATTGAGATATTTTTTCACATAAGAAGTCAGTCGTTACCTATTACAAATTGAGAAAACTATTTCTAATAGGATAACATTTGACCAGTAAAATGAATATAGATAAACTTTACAAATAAGTTGGCATTCATTCCCCGGGAAGATGAGAGTAAGTTGAACAAGAAGAAACCAATTGTTATAGCATAAGCGATTTGTTTATTCTAGGTACAACAATGGATTACAAATTACATAATGGTAGGGGTATATGTTGATGTACATGTACTGATATTGGTGCAAGTGGTTACAGTTATGGTTTGTTTTTGTGCATCTTCACCTTGCGACTGTAGTACTGCTCGTAGGCCTTGTTGCACACAATTTGGTATGTATCTTCGATTGCAATGGTGGCATGTGTTAACATGTGGAAAGTTTACTCTAGCTTTTGAAGGGTCAATTGGAAAGTGAAGATGTCATCCTCGGCCACAGTGTCGGTCTTTGCGTGCACGAGCTTCAATGGAATCACAAATGAGTTGGTGCAGGAACATGGTGTCGTTTGCGAGCCCACGTGTAGGAAACTTGTAAAAACATCACTATGCCCTTTGTTTCTATGAGCTTTCTTTTGTGGGGAAGGAGCAATACCTACGCACAATAGCGATATTAGTATATTAATAGGATCATAGTCATATATATATATGTATGTATGTATGTATTTATGTATGTATGTATGTATTTTTGTTTGTGTGTGTGTGTTCGCCGTAGGTTAGATGTCACAATAAGGCCTACACATGCTATACGAAATCGGAAAAAAGATATTAAAATTTAGAAGATATTTGTTGAATAGTCGGAAACAAGACCGTACAAGGTGGGGCAAACTATAGTATTGTTTGGTCCTTGAAGGAATATTATGAGCGAATTGGTCGTAATTGATATATATACTACTTTAGATAAATCCAATGGATTGTCTCAATGACACGAGAATGAGTGTATTTAAGCAAGTCTTGCAAGATAGGGAAGGATGTGTCAAGCAGGCTTAAGATGTGTACACAAGTCATAGAATAGAAACCAATGGAAACATTCCATCACCAATGGATAAGTTACGAAAGCATAATATGGGTGATTTACCTATGTGTAGAAGCTGGGAACTTATGGGATTGTTACCTTTCGATTGGGATTCAATTATGACCCTTTACTATACATTCGTGAAGGTAGAATATCATTCCATTTTATTAAATAAATAACAAATTCTTGCAACTATCATGACAATGTATTAATAGTAGATTGCATTGTTATAAAGCAAGTTCTACAAAGACATGTAATTTGACGGTCAGGCGTCTCTGAAAAATTTAGTTCTAATATTAAAAATTACTGTATATATTGTTGCATTTTTACATTGACAAAAAAATCTAATAAAAATGAAAACACGATTAGAAGGTATATTACATGTATTTTTTTCAACTCACCATTGTTTTATCGCAATATACCTACCTACGTATTATAAATAGATCAGACTCGAGGTGTTCATTCCCACTAAACAGGGAAATAAATTCCCCAAATACAAAGCATAAGGAAAATAACATTATCGCTGCTTACAGAGGTGGTGTTATGAGGTTGCCTCTACATTTAAATCAAAAGTCTCGACAGCCATATATTTATCAGTTCCTAGTTTCTCTGTTACCGCATTCTTTCTTCACAAGAAGTGAAATCACAGTAGCCCTTCCATGCCGGTCCACAAAAATCTTCATGCTTGAATGAGGGCTTCCAAGAGAATATGGGTGCAATAACATTAGCACAGACATTTTCTTCCATAGATGAAAGGTGAGGAGGAATTTTTGCTTAGAAGAAATATGGGTTCCGAGAGGTCACATGGCAAGGTGCTGAGTCCTGTGCAGCAGAAAGCCGAATACAAGAAACAGCAGCCTGTGGAGAAAGTCAAGTGCAAAAACACTACTCTGTCTATGGCGGATTTATACTTCTCTTCTTGCAAGCTCTCAGAATATGCAATGCTCGAATACACGACAATGTTCACAGAGCGCGCACCACACGGCTTTTAGTCGGTCTATTTTTGCTCCATGATCCTTGCCGACCATAACACCGCCTCTACAAATGGCGTTTTCAGTAATTCCAAACAACGATTCGTCACGCTCCACTAATTCCACAAACTACAAATATTTCGGTTGGCAGGCAAGCCTCAAGTAGGCCTGGAATTTGACGGTCACCCCTGCCTGTCAAAAGGAAATTTCATGACGGTTTCGTGATATAGTTACCTTTCAATTTACGTTTTTAGTAAAATTTTAAATTGTCAAAAAATCTTAATTGAAATCTTAATTTTAAATTTACGTTATTCAAAATAATAATCATGTACCTGTATTGATGTCTGTATCTCAAGCTTCTTCTTGGATGTCTGTAACAAGATTCCTTAAATTTTCCTACAACAATAAAAATTTGAATTGAAACTTGCATAAAAGTTAAATTGAAACTTGTAGATTGCAATTGGTAATGACAAAATGAAAATAAATACAGTCACAATATCATTGAAATTAGAAACTTATATGTTTTTAGAAAAAAAAACAAAGACAACGTAAACTTATTTTAGTTTCTAAATTTAAATTGAGAATTATTAAAAATCATTATCAATATGATTTATAGAATATTTGTAAAATGAATAAAATCCAATCGGATTTCATATATATATAGTAATATACCTTATATATTATATTTGACTATTATGAAATTTTACGGTTTTTAAATAATATAAACTTGCTGAAATACAGTTTTATTAAAAAATTACCTAGCTAAATTGACGGGTTTGTTTTTTATTAAATTGTAATTTACGGTTAAAATACCAAAAAACGGTCTACAGACCATCAAATTCCAGGCCTGGCCGCCTCCCTCAAGTAAACAACAATGTCGTTGATGTTGAATAGCTTTGAACACATCGCTTTTTACTTATATTTTATGTGAAACGCCGAGTTGAATCTATGGCGCTGGATGGGCGACTCCAAACTTAATGAAGAAAACGAAAAAAAAAAAAAAAAGAGAAGAAAAGAAGAGTAGGGGAGAGGACCCTATAACCGAGCAAGGACCAAAACATGTACATCTCTTTTCACCATAGGTTGTTGACAAAAGCACTAATAGTTGTTCACTTTTTGGTTAATTACACTTTTTAAGAGTCACCGAGATTGTGACACATGGGGCGCTATGTCATTGGTCCCTCTTTCAAATGCTTTATATTGATTTTCTTCATATTTAATCAATTCAAAACTACTTTTCTCTCCAAATAAACACAGAAACTAAAAATATTAATATGGCAGGATCATACACTACACTATGATCAATATCCTGCAATGGCACAAAAGGAAATTATTGCTTAAATTATTTGTTATCGCTACCTTAAGATAACACACATCGTGTAGGGCATTTCGTGGTTGATATTGACCATCTGTTGCTTACCAATTTCAGTGAAAGCTTCAAAGTTGGCCATCTATGGCAGCTTCCCACAGGCCACTATGCTTGCAATGGAATTCATCTCTAAACGCTAAAATGATTAGTTTTAGAAGAGTCTCTCTTTAACCGCCATCTTAAGTAATTGAAATGAGCCGTGAAAAAGACGAAGATGATCTCTGTTAATATGATCAACAACGACGATCCAACTGATGATTAAAGTGGGATCAAAACCAGGAAAAACCACCACGCTAAACACGTCCTTTTCCAAAGAACATATTACACCACCCGGCGTTTTGTTTCACTGCATAAATAGGTCCCATTGTATATAAGTAGTTTCTTTTGTATCCGAATTGAATCTGTGGAATTTGGCGGTAATTACCTGCACCACCATGGTACGTGAGCGGTTATAGATTGCACAGGAACGCTCTCTAAATGATCCCTCGATGCGATAATCCCATTGCCTCTTCAAATAATCAGGGGAAGAAGAAGAATTAGTCAGAGATACATCGATAGATGTGGTTGGAGATATAATGGATAAACTCCCGATTCTGAAGACCCTGCTCCCTTTCCGGGATCCATATTGATATGTTCATCTTTTTCATCGCAGATGAAGCCTTCTCATCTCTGGTGAAGACTCACAACCTGCTCGCATCAATAAGTTAGGTGAAGACACCTCGAAGAATGCGTGAGGATTGGCCAAATCAATTGTTGAGCAGCAAGGACGGCTAGGCCTATCTCTCACGCAAGTTCGCACAATAGGGAAAAAGTATTTTCCGTCACGTCGCCGTTAGTTTTGTCGCGTCGCCGTTAGTTTTGACGGAAAAGGAAACAACGTATTACGTTGTTACCTATATAGGTAACAACGTAATACGTTGTTTCCTTTTCCGTCAAATTTCCGTTTGTGGTTTTTTAAAAGGAACCGGCGCCATATGGTTTCATACGTGAGTGCGCAGCAGGATGGCGGGCACAAGAAATAGGGCACGGGGTCCCGGGTTCAAGACCCGGCCGGGTGCAAAGATAAGATCTTGGTCAAAGTTTTGTGCAGGTTCGCGTTGACTACGAACCTGCATGATGGATAGGCTCATCGAGCGGGGATGACGAAAAACGGGAAAGCCTCCCAAGTACAAGACGCTTACGGCGTAAAAAATCATCTCAAGTCTCATTCAAACATTTTCAATCATCGATTGCATGCTCGAGTCCCTACAACAACAAAAAAAAGCACTTTCTAAAGCTCCTAATTTACATGCAAAACATACCTTGTTTAAGACCAAACCTAGGCATTTTCCTAATGCGTTTATCAAACAAAACGCATGCACCTGAAAGCTTCTCACCTACTGATTTGGCACATCTAAACCCCTACAATTCATGCTCACATTTTTCCATTCGTGCTCACATGAAGGGGATTGGAAAGTCCATAAAACTTGACTCAAACACTCGTCAAAAGCATACTCGACCTTCCATCCATTTCTGAAATCAACACCTTGGCATTTTGTTAAAAGGGAAAACCTCCATCCATTATGTTACACTTGAGTACGTGAAAGAGGAAAAAGGAGCTTGGTTAATAGCTACACACATACAAGTTTCCCACGCCTTCACATGGCTTCATTGACCTACTCATACACCCCATGCCGCTCAAATACCACTCTCTCACAAATGTTATTAATTTATTTTATTATCCTGCCGAAGGCATGGATATTGTCTTCACCTTACCAATTAAACATTTGCATTGTTTTCAATCAGATTGTGACATCTGTATTTAAATGGGGCTGAACTATAGTTTTAGGTTTTGATTTTTGTATGTTGGCAACCTTCCATTGGTCATTGCCTTTATTTGGCACTGTTGAAAGGAAAAGCTGATATGTTGTGAAGCATTTAATGCATTAACTGTGTGTCCTACAAATTTGGTGGATTTTGAGTGGCTCGAGGCAGATATGTTGCTTTGATCATTTTTAGATTTTGTCATGTGGCATCTCAATTTGGCATTCCGCATTTTGTACAGATGCGAGACCAAGCACTGGGTTTTCAAAAGAGTGTAAGCACTGTTGTTCCGTTCGAGCCTTCGTAATCTTTGCAATCGTTGTTTTGCATTTATGTCGGTTTTGTTAGGATTGAGAGATCAAAATTTTGGTAGCAAAATGAAGGCGATTGTGGCTCGCATAAGAAGACATCAGCAGTCTTCTACGATGATAATAAACACCGCCACTCATTGCAGTAATCGATCTTTTGCTTTTTTTGGGTTTAATTGGAATGATTTGATTGTTTTGTTATCTGGGTATGCATGCTAATGTTCATGCATTAGTTTCATCTGCATCTGCTCCTTTAAGCTTTCCTGATGCCGGTGTAGAGGTTTATTCGCGCCGGTTTTGACAACAAGTTGATTACCATTTTTGCAGATTTTCTTGGCTCTGTAATTTCTACATTGGCTATGAGATCCATTCTGCATTGTGCCTTCCGCTGCAATGAAGGAATCATGCAGGAGGTCAATTTATCGCCTTCTACAGCTCCTGCTCACACTGGTAGTAATGGCAACCACGATTGTATGAAGCAAATTAGCGATTTGAAAGCACCATCTGTTGTTTTGTATGGCAGTACTAGAACAGGGGCGCAGGAATGGATTGCCCAATTTGCTTGGAAGAATTTGTGGTAGGAGAAAAGTTGAGAGTAGTTCCGTAGTGTAATCATAGTTTCCATGTTGAATGCTTTGACAAATGGCTTGTTTGCAATCCTTCATGCCCATCTTGTACACAATCTCTTTTATAATAAAATTTTAAATTTATTTGTTTTAAGCGAATTTGAGCAACCTGTTTGAAACTTTTATAATTTCTGGATGTAATTGAATAGTCATTGGGATCATAAGGTTAGGGTGGCTTAATTTGCCCTGTTTCTCAAGCTCTGTACCAATTTTTTGGTAGCTTCCTCCCTCCAAATTTTCATACAGCACCCAATTGAGCTCCTTCATAGTGTAAGCAGATGTAGAAGGCATCACAACCTTGTAATCGGTGTTTAGATTGTTCTTCAGGATAACATTTGCAGGGTTCAACGTCGCTTTCAGAGCCTTTTTGAAATTGATGTTTTCCCTGTGTATTATCAAAAATTTGTTTGGGGATGTTGCCAACCAATTTATTGCTTGGCTTCTATTTATATACGAGATTAAATGTTTTGGTTACAAGTTACAAATCTTTTGCATCTTGATTTTCATCTTGGGGTATGCGTCTATCTATTAGTAACACTTTCATTCATGCTTTATTGCAATTATGCACAGTACAATTTGGTACTAATATTATCTTTGTTATTTTATGATCTTGCTCCCAGACGTTAATATTTATGATCCTGTGACTATGTTATTTATCTCGACTACTATTGTGGAATTCTATCAATATCGACTAACTTACTTTAAATAGTAGAAATGATTGTGTTTCACTACAGTTAATGTCGTTAGAAATGGCTTAGTTACATTTGATGCCATTTATAAATGAAATCTTCATTGTGAAATGTACTCTTGACATAAAATGCATTTTGAAATGCCGCATACCTTGCATTGAGTGACAATCTTACTTGATTGATTTAATTGGGGAACTTGTAAATAAATTGCACTTAATAACATGAATCTTTTGACTATGCATATTATTAAACCTAAATTGCAAAAATCATTTCTTTTCACTACAGTTAATGTAGCTAGTAGTTGGTAATGATTTATTTACATAGATTGATGCTTATAAATAAATTTTAATTGTAATGTGTTCAGTAACATCTGATGAGATTGAAATGCCACACACATTACATTAAATGACAATTTCTAGTACTTGAATCAAATGGGAAGTGTTGGAATGTTTGTTGTTGATGTGATTGGTAATGCTGAAATGGCAGCACTTGTCAAAACTCTTTTGCTAATCTGTATGAATCTAGTCTCTGTAAAGAGTGAAACTAAGAATTCTTTTGTTGTTTCTAAAGGTATAGAGTTTTTACTATGTAAGTCATTTTGTGGCAATGGAAAGTAAAGATAAATGTGTGGATGTTCTAAAAGTTTTAAATTTATATTTTAGCTGAAGAATTTTATTTGGAACTATTGCAAAGTCAATTTTAATTATAAGCTGGTCCAAGTGCCTATGTTTTAATTCTTTATCAGCTTTGCAATCAAACACATTTTACTCCCAGAAAAAAATGCAATGCAAAAATATTGCATAGTGCAGATGGTCGTGTCCTTTAATTGTTGAATAATTTGTCTTGAATGAAGCTTAATTTTTAAATACACCATAATCTTAAAATAAAGATCATTTATTGATGTATAAAATTAAAATATGTGAAATGCTCTAAAAGCAAATGTCCATAACCTTTTGAAACAATTGGAGGACCTTATCCAATGAAGTATGAACGATGCATGGCGAGTTGGTTCTTGTTATATTCTATTGCTGGAGCCTTTGTTTTTGAATTTGTAACTTACTACTTCAGTCGTTGTAATCTTTTGGAAGCAACTGGGTGGCCTTATCCAATGAATCTTGCATGGCTACTTTCTTTTGTTATATTGTGTTGTTAGAGCCTTTGTTTTATGAATCCTTCACATATTGCTCTTTCAGTCATTTTATGCCCCAGTTTCCAAAATCTCTTTCTTCAACTTTGATGACATAGACTAAAGTGCTTCCTTATAAACTTCTGGCCTTTTCATAAATGTTATTGATCTTTCTATGGCTTTATTGGGATGAGAAATCTGTTTCCAGAGTTCTCAAGCTTCAACAATCGGTGTAAATTAGGAGAATGCTTGAGAAAAAACTGTAAAGAGTGTTAACACCTAATCATAGCACCCCGTGTTTATACAAGAACTCACGGTGTGATTGGATAACATGGGTACTATCTCCAAGTTGTGGGACTTGCTACTTGAGATAGACCTCCAGAGAAAGCTGGTTCTTGCTCCTAAACTACTGCCACAATCTACTCGAATGTAGGATAAGCTAACTGTTCTAATCTAAATTTCTAAGGGACCAGGAGAGAATGCATAAAATGAAAGCCTACACTAAAGCGGTGATACACCGAGTAAGGAGGGTGTGAGAGTAGTCTCCAAATGTGTGAAATACAGAGGCAAAGTGCACACTAGAAGAGGTGATGACAGTTCTCCATAATCTAGCAAAATGCACTCACAACAATATTCCAAGCATACACAATGATAATGAATCCCTACAAGAACATAATAATAGACACAATATTTTGTAGAAAGATTAAAGGGGCAAAAAGAATGCAAGAAAGCACAAATGTGGGAAGATACATCCACAAACCGATATTTTATTGCTTCATGATATTTATTTCAATCTATTACAAGATAAGGGCCTGGATCACCATGCATAGGAGTCCACTACAAGGGCTGCAGCACATTGGCTTCATAAAGCAATTTTGTGAGCTTTGCTACAAAGAACTCTCTCTCTTTACAATGAGCCCAACACTCCAATTTAGAAAAAAAAAAAAAAGAGAAGGGGAAGAGAAGGGAAAATGGAAATCCCGAAATCTGTCCTTCAACCATTGTAAGAGGCATTAAATTGAGTGAAAATGATTATATATTACTTTAAAAAGGCTCCCTATATTGTCCCATGTGCTGCAAGAGAAAGAATGATGACCATGCCTCTTAATTACACTGTATACCAAATAAAATTGGGCTGAACCCGGCCACGTTTTGTTAAAAATCTCGATCAATCTATCATCAAATCTGGAATTTCTTGATTGTTGTACGTCGGGCTCGGAGCCATGATTCCAACGGTACCAACTTTGTGTGATTTCGTTGAGAAATGTAAAAGTTATGGCCTTCGATGCGGGCAGCTATTTTGGGTCCGAGGCGTTTTTTTTTTGGGAATGAGCATTGATCGATGGAGCCGAATATGTTTCTTTTATTTAAATATATCTACCCTCATTAAATTTTCCCGCTTGTCCCTGGACTATTTGGGACAAATTCTTCCGATTCACCCGGTTGGCGGTTCGCGCTCTTGTCTCGCATGAAAGTTCTCATTTCTGATCCTACTTGCTTTCAGATTTGCTCGCGTACCTTCGGCCCAACTATTCCGGCTGCCTTAAGTCTTTTCCGGTGACTTGCATCCTCCGCGTTAATCGCCTGAGATGTCCTATGCATGCCTTTTTCATGATTATCAATTTTTCCACTTTTTCTTTGGATTTCGCGCCCCACGCGTCCCTTTGGCCCGGATGTCCCAAATGCTACGTGAGACCGCCTTTGGCGGCCTTTTGCTTCGCACTTTGATTTCCCTTATGACTAAAGGACTAGGACTTAGCCATTTTTCATGATTTTTCCTGGCCCGAGCTTGTTTTCTCAATTTTTTCACATTTTTAAAACTTCATTGGCTTTTCTTCAGTGAAGAGTTAGAAAGAACCCGAGGGGACCCCAGAAACATGATTTTTTGCCTTGAATCAATATAATTGCTTGGGACTAAAGAATTTGATGCATGTTATCAAAATTACCTTGAGGGGTGAATTTTGGATAACAAAGAGTTTTTTGTGGATCTTGATGAGGAATTGCACTTGGTGTTTTGAAACGTTGAACCACAAAAACACTTTACACAGGTTATTCCAGAATCATTCTCTTAATCTGTTTTAACTTTCTCAGCATACATGTAAGACATTGATATTTAGAATTTAAGGTGCTTTTGGCATCTTGCTGGACTGTCTCCAATCTGATCATGAAAGGCTATTCATGCATATTTCTACATCTTCCCGGTCTCATTCTGTGCTCTGCTTGTATGGGGAAATCTTTTACTAAAAGGGAAATCGACATTTACCCTAATCCAGAGTTAAATTTTGACATGAAAGTTGAATGATAAAAGAAAGTGATCATTTCTCAGGTGTATTAAGATGAAAACATAACTAGCTTTCTTAGCTCCTCTCAATTTCTAGTTGATACTTTACTACTGTTTATTAGTATTTGAAGACTGCAGTGTTTCTGAAGTATTTGTTGGTACATAGGCTATATTTATCTTATTATGGATGATATTTTGTTAGTATTGTGATGAAGGTGGTACCATTGGCATGTTTTCAGGATAAATTGGCATTCTTTCGTCTCATAGAACTAAAAGATGTTCTGAGTCGGCTTGGTTTGGCAAAACAAGGGAAGAAACAGGTATATAAATTTGGTGTCATTCTTTTGGTTCACTCTTGTTTGCCTCATTGTGGAGGCTTTACAAGTTGAAGGGATTGTGTCCACTACATAGCATGATTGCAGTATGGATTTATTTAGTTATTTTTGGATGGCATTTTATTGGGTTTGAAAGGATAAGGTTCTTTTTTCAGATGGCATGCCCCTTCTCTGTGTCAAATTTCTATGTTTCATTGTGCTTCCAAGTCTTGTCTATTTTGTTCATTACTTTTCTTCATGTGCTTATTTTTTTCCTTTCTTTTTGATATACTGAATTTGAGCAACTCTTGTTGGTATTGTTGGAAGTATGTAGCATCCAACTCCTAACACATTTGACAATATTTCCCCTTAGCTATTTGCTTTATGAAACCTTTCCATCTTTCATATATGTTATATTACATGTTTTTCCTTTTCGATAGCATATTTTGTTGATGACAAATTTCGTTACTTGGCTACCGAAATCTAAATAGCTCTTATTGGTGTTGTTGGAAATATCCACTGATACATTCAGCTCTGCACAGTTGACATTATTTTTCCCTTGGCTATTTGCTTTATGAAGCCCTTCCATCTCTCACATATGTTGTTTTACATCATTCAACAGGTTCTTCTGGACAAAATAATGGCTATGCTTTCTGATGATAAAGGTGAGAATTCCAAGGGTTTTTATTGTCTGATGGTTGTTTCAGTTGTATATCTTTGAGTCTGTGGTGTTACTAAAGAATAGATTGTTAAATTTCCATGTGTTTAAGCTGAAGTGATTGATAAAAAGTAAGGATGTTTAATGGAAAAAGTCAAATCTTAAGGTATAAGCTGTTAGCATGTATATGCTATGTCTTTCTCAGCACCAGCCAAATTTGGATCTTGATTATGAGTAGTGGACTAGATTATAAGCTTTTGTGGTTTGTGGTAGGCTGATTACATGCAGCACATGCATGAACTCTGTATAAAGCAATTAGGTTAAGATTATTAAGTAGTTGATGTGACCATCTCAACCTTTCAGAAGGCTAGCAATTTATTTCCCCATCATCCCCACCTTTTTGTCCACCTGTTTTATTCTTCTTACTTATTTTGTCTGTTACTGGGAATTGCAGCTTGAAAATATTATTCTATCTCATATTTGGCCATAGTTGTCACTAATTTCGAGGGCTTGCGTTTGTTCTCATTTTGTAAATAGTATAACAGTTTAGTTGGTTTTGCTATTGATCTATAGCTGGCCAGTGCCACTTGTGAATATTTGTTGTTCTTACTTGGGAATGTTTCAGTTTTATTTTTCAGTTTGGTGTATATATTTTTTTGTTTTCTCAAAGCATGTTGACTGCTCAGTAACTGATGACCAAACTGTTGTAAGTATTTACTACAATAATAAGTAAAGAAGTTGTGGTGTTATTAGATTCTAGTGCCAAATTAGATATCTATATAGGGGCTAGACTTTGTTGCATTGAGACATTTGTGTGACAAATAATTATGGCTACCCTTCGTATTTAGGTGTAATATCCTTTTGTGCATGACAGGGTCTAAGTCACATGGATGGGGCAACAAACATCTCATTGGAAAGGACGAGGTGGCAAAAATTATTGACGATATTTACAGGTGAATGTTCACTTTTTATTAGGGATGATTTTAAGGAAGCCTACATTTTCGATGTTTAGAAATGATGGTGAAATATTTTCAGTATTGAATTCCTAATTTAGCATTAATTTAAAAAAATCTTTTGTTTCTTAAGATTCTACATGTTCTATATACAATGTCGGTGCATTATCAAAGTGTTTTTTTTTGTTCAATAGAAATTGGGACAAATATTCATCTTCAAAATATTTCAAATTGCAAATAAGTATTGGGGGGAAAATGTCAAAAAATAGACCCTTAGAAAATTCTGATGTGGTTGATGGTTGAGTTTGGGTTGAGAGATCAGGGGTTGGGGTGTCAAGGTGTTTGGCTCTCAAATACATTTCTTTTGGTAATGGGTCAAGCTACTTATTGCCTTTTTCATCAACAATCAAGTCTAGTTTTCAATAGAGAAAAGTGGGGTCTGTATTGAGGAAATCTCTGCACGATGAGGGAAGAACATGCTCAATCATGATAAAAACACAACAAAGAAGTGTTTGTCCATTGATTATGTTCAACAGGCTCTTCACACCTTGCATCAACACAAGCTCTATTCCAACATAGAGAAGTGTTCCTTTGCCATTAAAAGTATTCAACACCTAGGCTACATCATAAACAAAGACAATGTACATGTGGACCCAAAGAAGATCCAGGTCACTAAGGACTGGCCATCCCTAAGGCTCTCATAGAGCTATAGAGTTTCTAAGGACTAGCCAGTTTCTATGGCGGGTTTGTGCTTAGGTTCTTTCACCTTGTAATATCTCAGAAAAAAATACTTCTAGCAAATCTGGATATTTTGTTAAATCCTAGGGCAACAATATTGATAAAATTAACTTTTATAACAACGACAAACTGATTTTATATAAATAAAAACAACGAACCATAATGCATAAAAATCAATCTTTTATTTAATTATTTCCAACCAGCTACAATAAAAATACCAGTGTCTGAATACAATTGTTTGGAGCTGAACTGGCAGAACACTTGCACCTTGAATGACCACTGCAACCCCTGAATGGAATTGCCCAACTGAGAAGTGAGGGATTCCATCCTCAAATCCATATGCAAATGAGGGATTTCATCCTCTATTGCTATTGCAGAAGCAGAAGCTACTTGCAGACAAAGAAAATAACTCATAAATTTCCAAGATGTCTTTACAATGATCCCCAAATCTGCCTTTATAACCTCCCTTCCTTCTTCCAAAGTGGGTGCCCCCTTCTGGATTACATGCATGCTCCCAAAAACAATTAAAATAATGACTTTATTCCCCTCAAGTTGGCGCCCCATCCTAATAATAGGAATATGCAAAATTAAAGGCTTGATCTTCACTTCATCCTAAAAATAGGATTTGTTCCTCATGCAGCCCATTCTATACTTGGCGCCCCCATTATAGAATGCTTTATTTAATTAGAAACTTTGACTTTGGCGCCTAATAATAGAAGTACATCTTTCTATTATTATTTTATTCTATTTCAGCTATTTAAATATAATTTAAGTGTCCCTTTTCCAAATAAAATATAAAAATACCCTTGGACCACTTAATTAATTTATTTTCCCTCTTTTAATCACCCCTTAGCCTACGGAAAATAATAAAAATAGGCTTCAGGTATCCAGAATTAATTAATTCTGAAAAAGGGGACATTACACGCCTTTAGCATGGATTGCCAATTACCGAAAATGAGAAAATTATTCAGCACAAGACTCTTATTATTGCTATAGATCTGTTTGGTACAAATAATATTATTAGTATCAATTTGGCAAATTGTCTCTGCAAAAAGAGATCAGGGAAAGTACATAAATAGGCAAATTCACCATGAACAAGGCATCACGGAAAGCAATGATAATGATAAAATTTAAGATCCCAAGGAAAGTTAAGAACATAAAAGTATTAGTTATTATTTGTTTCTTGTACTAGGGAAAGGACCCCATCTCCGAGCACCATAAGTTGCCCCTGTTATACAGCCACGTAGATTGACAACTAGGACTCCAAATCAAGACGCTGGATTCGTCAACGTTTTATGAATCTTAAAATGTATCATTGAAACCTGTTCACAATTTGTATGACACGTGGAAATAGAATTCCATGCATACTATTAAATTCGACCCAATATAAATATCAGACCCATCACCGCTACTATTTTATTCACCTGACAACACGTATTTTAGTGGGAAGCCGCGCGTTTGAGGTGGCAATAAATTTACAGTGGTTGGTATTAAAGCGCTAACAGGTGATTAATATCTCCACCGACTCACCGTAGTTTTCCATCGCCGTCCCATTAACTGTGCAAGTATTCCCCATTAACTGCGCATTCAAGCCCCATTTACTGTTCATGAAATCGTAATTTTCTAAGCAATGCAGGCAGGTCCTTTCCCCTGGAGCTGTTATTTTCTTCGCCTCCATTTTTACAGAGCCGTCTAAACTAGAGCAGGGAAATTGGTTGGTTTGTCTCTGTAACATATCAGCAAGTAGAATTCGTGCCATCAACCGCTGGACCAACTCGATGGAAGCAATATGGAGGTGATAAGACTGCGCACTGTTTTTTCCATGTATAATTAATTCCAAAATCATATGTTATATTGATTCCATAGTTACCAAGAGATGGTTACAGATATGAAGAGATGGTAATTAATTCCAAAAGCATATATTATATTGAGTCCATAGTTATCAAGAGACGGAAACAGGGACACCATTTTTAATGCATTGATGAATATTTGCATGGATTTACAGGTAGGAATATGTGGAGAGCATGGAGGGGAACCTTCCTCTGTGGCTTTCTTTGTAGAGGCTGGATTGGATTATGTTTCTTGTTCACCTTTCAGGTCTCTCCCTCACTCCTTGAAGAACAAACTTTATGTGTAGACTCGTCAAAGATAATTACCACCTTATTTTCTGTGTTTTCAAAAACAGTCTCTCAGACAGTTGTTCATTTGCAGGGTTCCTATTGCAAGATTGGCTGCAGCTCAGGCAGTTTGTTGAAAATCAGACTACAACCAGTTTGAAGCGCAAGCTTATTTTTCTAGTGTGTTTATGCTCTGAATGATTGATCACATTGATGTTCTCTAATAACTAGGAATTACTGTAAATATTGGAGGTAGCACCAATGAGAAAAACGAACTCTTCGGTGAAAGAGCCGAGTCTCTTCTGCTACTGCTGAAGCTGAGATTTCGTGGTCTTCCCCAGACAGCACTAGACATGAGTAAAATTCACTACAATAAGGTGATCCTACCAGCACTTTTTTAAATTGTAATACAAATTCTCATTGCACATTCAAGGATCTAAAACATGGTGCTAATTTAAATCGCAACTATTTTTTTTGGATTTCAGTTGGAATCCACTTGTAATTGAAAAATGAGAACAACAGTTGCTCTGATAAGTTCTTGTTTTTCATGTAATGTTCTTGTTGCAGGGTAGAAAAGAATGACAATGCCAGTGATACGTGAATGAGAATGAAGACCACAATTTTATTGGACAGGTAAGGTCATCTGTGACCTTACTAAGGCAATGATCTGTTTATCTTAATCCAAAATCTTTTGTCTACAATTGTTTGTCTGTGAGATGATTGAGTTGTATTCCAGTTTTATATGGTATATTTTATTTGCATGCGTTAATTATGTTTGCAAATGCTGGCAAGGACCCATAAAATGGGAGACAACATAAAAAATACATATATGGATAGTCCTGACTTCACACACAAGAAATAATATATTATTTTATATTCATTTCGATAGACTTACAAAAATTTACATTAAATCCGACTTCCAAAGGATTAAAGTCGGTCTAACATTTATCAAAATCATATATACATATTCGACAAAATCAGCCAAAACTTACTAAATGGGTAGATTTTTCTATTTCTTTGTAATATTGGACAAAATTTATAAAGCCAAACTCAACCGCTGGACCAAAATCCTGGAAATGCTTGAGACTGCTCTTCCTCGTGACTGTCTGATGTGCTAGCATTCATAGATTGGAGAACATGAGGTAGCATAGTAGCGAGGCTTACCTGGAACATCTGTCAAAGTTCTTGAAAGTTGGCCAATTTGACCAAACATTGCTTGCTCTAATTTTCCTGAAAATGTCTCTTTGTTTGAAGGAGAAGATGGGCAACTGGATTGGTTATTGATAATGGAAGAAAAAGCAGGCATGAATGTGTTATACATGTCCAACAAAATGTGATGCTGATCAGGAAGGGGATTAGAGGGACTACTCAAACGTCTATTTTGTCGATCAGGCTCCTTCTGTGCTTGTTGCCATTCCTTCATCCTTTTATCATGTTCTTTTGACAGTCTGGCTTGTTCCCTTTTCAACTCCTCATTTTTTCGCTGCAACTTATCTTCTTCTTTTTTCTGCCTTTTCAATTCTCTTTCAATTTTAAGTTGCCCCTTCTTTTCTTTTTCTACCAACATGTGGGCTTTCCTTTCTTCTGCCTGCTCCCTTCTCTTTGCCTTCAAATCTTCAATTTCTCTTTTTCTTGCTTCTTGATCTTGAAGTAAATGCAAGTATTCATCAGAGGTAAGTATTTGGGATTGCCTACCAATTCTAATTGCACCATCACTTAGCCGCACAGGGTTGTTGTGAACCCTCTCAATTGGTAGCTTTAAGAATTTACTTACTGATTGGTTGTCATTTTGGGTGCAAACCACCTCTTCAGTGTCTTGTGTGGCTATGAAATCAGCAACTTCGAAGTTACCTTTATCCATATGTTGTGTGGATAAATTTGGGGCATCTAATTGGGATGTATCACGTGCCTCCCACTCCAAATTATCAGCATAATAGTGTACCACCTCACTTGGAAGAGGTGGGGGAGGGGATGGCATTGAAAGAGAAACTTCCTCATTGTTGAAATCAATTTGCATGTTGAGATTTATGGCCCCTTCTTTAACCCATTGAGGTGGGCTGAGCTGTGTTGGCAAAGTCAAGCTATCATCAACATCTGTGGCTTCTTGTGTTTGGCTCACATGAGTTGTTGAACTAACGTGATCATCTTCTTCATTGATTGTATGTGGCTGATTTAAATCTTTAGGCATGCCAAAAAATTCTGCCTCAACATGCACTTCCTTTGTTTTTGTGCATCCTCATTATCTGACACATTATTCCTAATTTCTTCTAAACATCGTTCTACATCTCCATCTTCTATTCCTGCCATCCTCAATATGTTTTCAACAGCTGCCACCTCGTCTTCTTCAACATGAAAGGCTTCACTTGGCCTCATATCATTAGAAACAACATTACGATCAAGTGGCCATATACCTGTCCTATGAAAACACTGCTTTGATGTTTTTAGGAGTAAGTGCGAGTTGGAAAGCTTGACTGCTAAGTGTTGCCAATTTTGTCCTCCTGATTTCAAGACCTGAGTTCTTTGCCATCCATTTGGACCTCATTGATTTGAAGTAGTTCTTGAATGGAGAGAAAACACTAACATCTAATGGCTGAAGTTTGTGACTGGTATGAGCTGGCAAAGTCACAAGGTCAATTCCTAGATTTCTAGCTTCTTGGATTGTGCCAAAAGCTACATGGCTGCCATGACCATCAAATATTAGAAGATGCCTATTTGTTGGTGAAACTCCGCCAGGCACAGATCTTGCAAAATGATGCAGCCAATTCAAAAACAGCTCCTTTGTCATCCACGCATGTGGTTGCGCTGCCATGCATGCTCCAGGTTCACATCCAGCTATATAGTTTTTAAGTTGTCTCTTTGCCTTAAAAAGATAAAATCCAGGAATGCTTTGTCCTGCTGCATTAACACAACATAATACAGTAATCCATTCTCTACTTTTTGACATAATGTGTGGAACACTTCTACAACCTAATTTAGCAATCACACGCATGCCACAATTCCTTCCTGCTTGTACACCAGTTTCATCACAATTCCATATTTTATTGGGCCCATATTGATTTGTTGTATACATTTTTTGCAAGTTATCATAGAAAGCAAAGCAACGATTCTTGGTCGTAACATGACTGCTCTATCTCTATCAAGGCCCTCCGCAGTTCTTATTGTCAAATCGGGATGGCGCCTACGGAACCCATACCACCATGATTTTCCTGGTAGACCATCATTGAATGGATTTGGTCTGCTTTGACATATATGAGCTACATAGGCCTTTAAGTGAATGACTTCAAGACCATGGCCAAGTTCAGCCATATCTTTGCACCATGTCACAATTTCCTGCTCTTCATTCTCTGTCAGAACTGTTGGAGGTCCCAGCCTCTTAGTGGTTCTTTTTCCATACAACCAATCAGTCACGTTTGTGGCAGGGATACCCCACTTAGATGCTGCTTTTCTTGTTGACATTCCATTCTCCTCCACATCCCTCATGGCAGCCTTCATGTCTGCTTCTGTCCATTGTCCTCTTATGTATACTTTCTTTGTTATAGAAGACCCTCCAGTTACTTCAACATTTGGGTTCATACTAGTGTTGAATTCAGGTTCATCTGTAATTCGATATTCTCATCCACAAATTGTTCTTTTCCTTTTGATGAATTGCTCCTTCGAGTGGAAGACATATTTTTCTGAGGTTGTAATTGAGCAGCGTTATCCATGCCTGAATCTTGTGATTTGGCTCTTGAAGGATTATTCTTTCTGTTGGAAGTTTTGGTTTTTTGAGCTTGTGTCCCAGCAATTTTATCTTCATCAAAAGACAGATTTGTAAACTTTTCCCTTCTTTGCAAGTTGCTTCTCAACCTTCTCCCCAATGGTAATCCTCTCACACCTGCCTCTGTTGGGGAAAGAGTGATTCTAAAAAAACCAAAGAAAGCGAGAAATTTTGTCCTTTGGATGTCTGCTTTGCACGTGCCATTGTGAAATACAAGGAACTTTGACAAAAATAACCGCTGTAGAAAACTGGACCTGCCTGCATTGCAATGAAAACTACGAGTGAATGCACAGTTAATGGGGATTGAATGCACAGTTTATGGGGGTTGAATGCACCATTACAGGGACGGTGATGGAAAACTATGGTGAGTCGGTGGAGATATTAATCCACCTGTTACCGCTTTAATAGCAACCACTGTACATTTACTGTCACAACAAATGCGCGGCTTCCCACTAAAATACGTGTTGTCATACCATTTTAAAAACAACGGTGATGGGTCTGATATTTATATTGGGTCATTTCTAATAGTATGCATGTAATTCTATTTCCACGTGTCATACAAAATGTGAACAGGTTTGAATGATACATTTTAAGATTCATAAAACATTGACAAATCCAGCTTGCTGATTTGGAATCCTAGTTAGCAGTCTACGTGGCTGTGTAACATATGCAGGGGCCTTTGACCGAGACTATTTAGCAAATTTGGATGCACTATGTATATGGAGGTAAATTTAACACCGTATGAATGTTTACATCTAATACTATGCATGTAGAATTTTAGAGGCTGCGAAAGAAGATGTGGCTAGTTCGGAAAATAAATAAATTTTTATTTTGAATATTGGAAAAGCAATATGGCTATTTCAGAAAATCAAAGAAATCGCTATTTCTGGATTTTATCTGTTTACGGCAAAGAGAAACACAAGTGAACATTAAATTAATTATGCACACGAGTGAGTTTTAATTTGTAGATATAGTATAAACAACATGAATTTGCAATAATGAAGTTGTTCATTCTTGCAAATTTAATGATGTTTGTAAACTATCTACATATTCAAACTTCCTAATGTTCATAACAAATTTAATGGTTAAATGTGAGATCTAAAAATGTTTGGAGAAAAAAGAGACAATTTTTAAAAATAGTGCTTAATACAAAAGGTGAACAACTATTGCACCTGGAAATTTCTGAAATATTTTACTATTTTGTATTTGTGGAGCAAGAAAATCAGTCCTGGAAGTTCTCTGTTCTTCTGTAGCTGTGCAGTTGTATCTGTGCAACAAGAAATTTGATGCTGGAAAAATGTTCTTCTCGTATCTCTGCAGTTGTATTTGTGCAGCAAGAAAATTGATGATGGTAGAGATGTTGATCTGTATCTGTGCAGTTGTATTTGTGCAGCAAGAAAAATGATGGTGGAAAAGAGTGAGTCTGTATCTGTGTAGCAAGAAAATTGAACATGGAAAAGGGCAGCAAGAAAGTAACAAATGCATACGACTCATCTCAATTTATAGATTTCATTGCTTTGAATTTATCTTTTGGTAATCTGGCATTGTTTTCTATTGGCTGAGAGGGGTTGGCACGGATTGATTGAGAAATAATGAAATTTGAGCCATTGGATTTAAAACTCTTCTTGATCAATGGATAGGTATTAAAGTGGATGTGAGAGATTTTGGTGGGAATTGGGAATTTGGGAGGGAAATGTATCATTTTTATTTTAAAAATTTGAATTACAGTTGTTTTATTGAATGTTGATTTTTGAAATCTGCTAAAAATCTATAATAATGGTGACTTTTTCTTGTAAATGGTGAGTCTTAATGATTTTTTTATGTTTGCAGGTACCCCTATTAATTGTAGAAAAGGCAGTGGAGGTTGGATAAATATAGATGAACAATGTTTGCTCAAGGATATGTGTATTGATAAGGAATGGATGTATAATTGTGCAAAAAATAATAATATTTGTACATGTTGAAGCCCATCAACAATGTAAATGGGGTCAGAATAGTAATGGAGATGATATTATTATATTCATGTGGGAGTTTCTAAACTTTAAATGTGACCCTCAAGTTGTAGGGAATGACATTTATTTATGTTTAAAAATTAGAACATTTGCACATCTTAAAATTGCCAAAGAAAAAGGAAATCATGTACAGTTTTATGTACTTTTTTGGTTGAGTATTTGGTGAACTGTGTATAGACAAGTAATATTTATTTGTGCCAAAATAGTCTCGGTCAAAGGGCCCTGCTCGGAGATGGGGTCCTTTCCCTACACATGGATAATCCTGGCTTTGGTGATTGAAGATGTTTCCATGATGTCACCATATTCTAGGATGTAACATGTTGTTGTTATCTGATCTCTCGTGTATGCATTTGTATGAAAAGTCACGGATATCATATTTGAAGCTGATATGCTGAACAATTTGACCATGAATCCATGACATCAATTTATCAAGTTAAACTTGAAAGCCCAACATCATTGCGTAGCTGTATTTGGTCCTCACAACCTCTTCCAATTTCTTTCAAAATGAAGATATCTTAAACTTTCCCTTTTAAGATTTTAAAAAATTATAATGTAATTCTGGCTCTTGGTGGATAAATGAGAAGAATGAACTTTCAGTGATAGCATTTGACTACAGCTATACTGCATTTTTTGAACAATGCTTAAAGGTTGGAGCTTCTAAAATGGGCGGACATATTAGGTCTTGTCTTGTAAATAATACAAGGATACCTATGTTACACTTATCCATGATTTTCTTATTAATTAGTTATTACTTCTCTATCAAAATGAAGATATCTTAATGTTTTCTTTCAAGAGTGAAAACGAGAATAATGTAATTCTGGCTCTTGGTCAGTAAATGAGAATAATGATTTTTCAGCAGTAGCATTTGATTACAGCTATAATGCATCTTTTTAACAATGCTTAAATGCCAGAGATTCTCAGAGGGGGAGGACATGTTAGGTCTGCTTGTAAATAATACAAGGACATGTATGTTACATTTATCCATGAGTTTTGTATTAATTAGTTATTACTTTTCTATCCCAAACAGGGTTAGTTTAGTTTCTGTGATAGATACTGATAATGTATTTGTTCTCAACCTTGGACCATTTCTTTTAATGGAATCTCTATCACTCAAAGCTTCAAAGTACAAGTCTAAATTTGTATTGTTGGTATTAGCTGAATATCAGTGATTTAGATGAGCATTCTTGGAGCTTAATGGGGATTGTAAAGTGAATATTTTGTATAGTTTGTGTGAAGGAAGTGAAAGGAAGAAATCAATGACAAATATAAGGGCTCTCAAATGATCGAGAAAGGTTAAATGTGAATGTAATGTATAAAGCAAGTAAACATGATGTAAGCCTAGACAGAATATAAGGAGTGCGAGGCAGAGACAAATATTTACAATAAAATGGGTCAATGAGAGTTTTAATTATCATCTTTAGTGACTATATGGCATCCAAGAATCTATTTGTTCCACTTCCAGCCACGGGCCCTCTCTGTTGTATCCTGCGTAATAAGCATGGAGGTTTCCCATGAAGATAGCCAAAGACCACTGAGGTAGGTGGAAAGGATTTTTATTATTAATTCTATTCACTTGAGATACTATTGGTCAATAGAATCAAATGTGATTATACTTTGTTGTTGTAATAGACAAAAATCTATTGACTAACTCATTTATTTCATGGTCCTTTTTGTTCTTGTCTCTGTAAGAATACCCTACTTGCGGAAGAGAATGTTTGGGTTTGTAACATTTGTATTTCGAGAGACTGTGAAAACCATACTAGCCAAAGGAAATCCCCATTATGTTTGTGTTGCTCGTGTTCTTGTGAAACCATACCGAGAAAAAGGCAAACATAGAGACAGGAGTTATTCATTGGCATATGTATGAGTATGAAATTTTCGCTCTCTCAGGCTTAAATAGATGCTTGAAGAAAAATTCATTTTGTGTCTTCTTTTAGCAAGGGGAGGTGGACACATTCGTTTTTTTACTAGTTTTTTATTGTTCAAATTTTTCCATTCAGAAGATATACTACCGACAAACCTGAGCACTCAAAATACATGGCAGCAGCCTACAATCTAGACGTGGATTATGACCTTCAACTTGGACAGTATTACATTGTCTTCCTTCTGTATGGTAAATTGTTTGTTCTTCTTACATCTCAAATGAAATTAATTGTTGTGCAGGGCCTAGGATAATTGGTAACTCTGAAATGATAAGAACTCGCGTCTTCTAGAGGAGGAAGAGTAGATCATTGAGATAGAACGAAGGCGGCTGGAAGAGTTACATTTTATGAAACAAGATCTAAACTAGCAACTAATAATAATAATAATAATAGTACTAATTTCATTGTGAACCAGCAGAACCACCACCAAAAAGACTTGGAGGCTGAAGCAGAAACAACAATAGGAGGAAATTGGAATCAAAATTTTCATTCCTTGTTTTTATTAAAATTATCATAGCAAAAGCCGTTATTGTTTACCACCAACTGCTAAACTCTGGTTAACTGAGGAGATGGGGTGGGCTTGGGCCTATAATATGCTTAACCCCTCACCAACCTTACCCTTACCCTTACTCAGTGGAAATTGAAGGTAAATTTAAGTCCACGAAGGTGGAATACTGAGTGCAAAGTGAACTTCCATTCAAATTTATACCAAATTACATTCATTTATTACCATCAGTTACACATTTCCACTAAACCTCTTAAAACAATAAGTATTTTATCAAAACTCATACAAATGATGGGATGGGCTTCAGTCCTCAATATGTTTACAGTCAAATCTTACCTCCAAATTCTGTTTTGTAGGTGTCTCATTACAATACGTGTGTTTATTTTTATTATACGATTAATTATTTTGACTTTTTCACATGTAGTATTCATGTTCGAATTAGTTTATTTTAGTTCACTTATGCACAATTGAATTTACAGGAATATCTCAAACACTTTTTTCATGTAGTCTTCCAACATTGAGCTACCTAATATGTGTCTCCAACTCTAAAAAATGAACTTCATTTGGCTATTGCTTTCCTTCCATCGTATTTTCGCCATGATCGAGCTCCTAAATTTGACCATTTCCTGCTCATGTATGCATTTGTTTCTGTGAATCTTATCAATACCCTGAATTTAGTGCATTCCCTTAATTTATTAATGCCATTACTTGCATTTCGTCCTTACCATCATTTGTTAGAAGTTCAAGATAGCAAAACAATATCTTGTGTGATTCAGATGTTGCCATCTACAACTCAAAAATATTAAAATGCTTCTCGATAGCTAATTAGGTTGGGTTGAGTTGAATAAATAGACATATTTCTACATAGCCAATTTGTAACACCTAAATGTTTATTTCACTTACCACTACATGATAATACTAAATTTGTAGACAAATTATTTACAATTGGCACATGTTGGCAACTACGCTTTTGAAAATGCATATCTTCATCTTCATGCTTTTGAGGGATGTTCATGTTTATTTTATTCCATCTCAACAATTCATTTCTTTGAATACAACGCAATTGACTATAAATAATGTGAACTTGAAAATAAAACCTGAATAGACATTTCCCACGCAAACAACATAGAACAAATGCATCCAACACAACCAAAAAAACAATACCTTCAGCAGGATTTTCCATATCATGGCCTTGTTTTATTATATTTCATTTCATTTTACTATTGGAACAACCTTTATATTATAAACAACATAATACAAAGTGTTACATAGTAAGGGGGTGGTCGGCAGAGAACACACCAAAAAGAATGAGGCCCAAAGGACATTACATCATATTTATTTTATTTTATTATATTTCATTACATTTTGACCATTCATTGTTATTATTAGTTTTATTTTATATATATATATATATATATATATATATATATATTTTTAAAAAATTGGTAACAATAATGCTACTATTATCACAATTGTTTTTGTTAATATTGAGAAAACGTAATTTAATGTGATCACAAGGCTGCACATAAACCACATAAGACGACACTTTAAATGTCAAATGATGTGTGGCGAGATGTTTACAAGTTCAATAAATGTGTGACGATGACCTTGATTATTACCCGACGGCCACCTATATGTGACCGGATGTCGAATGTCATCGCCAAATTCTTGGAAAAGTGTTGCATGTTCCAAATTGCTTGACCTCTCTTGGGTAGGGATGAAATTTAAATTAGTTATCTCGCACATGTTAGCTTGTAACAAAAACCACAACCCATTTTGTGAAGCTTGGAAAGCCACGTTGTATCACGAGAAAGGGGCCAATATCTTCTCCAACTAGTCACAATGGTAGGGGGTATTACAAGACCCTAGGAAATTGTGGAAACTAGATATAGGGAAAGTGATAGATGAAATTCGGGTTTGAATCGAATATATAATGTACATATATAGCCACAGGAGAATTGGGTTTTGAAAGAAGGTGTAAGATATAATGTCAAGTTCACCAAAATGTTTACACCCTAATTAGATTTAACATGAAACCTAATTGATTTTAGTGAATTAGTACACTAAAGGATGTAAGGGTTAACAAAAAGTGATTATTATGATTAATTAACCTTCAAACATTAATTATCCAAATCATAATAACACTTTTATACTTGTAATTGATATGTTAAATAATATATGAACTTGAAAATACAAAGGAATAAGTGGATTTAGTAAATTACATATGGTTTTGGAAGGTATGGGAAGATACACTACTAGAATAAAGAGATATAAATTGGACTATGCTTTGGTCTCGGGTGTTATAACTAGAAATCAACTTAGAGCAAGGTCATAAAACTCTGTTAGGGATGTAATGTACAATTAAGTGACCCTTCTATATGATCTTGGACCTAATTAGATCGGGCTATGTAACATTCGACTTTGTCAAATATCTTAAACTCTTTGTCTCATGATCATGTTGTGAATTTCTCTTAACACTTTGATCGTGATCTCAAACCCTTGCTATGGATGAGAAATCCTATAAAATAAACATTAATTTGGTTGTGGGCGGTGTCACCACCCATTAAAATCCTTAGCCCTTGGACATATGGTATGGTCATATGAGGGTTTAAAGCTTGTGATTCCTACTATTATGTGCTTAACTTGAGCCGCCTTTAATTTTATTTGTGTGGTGAAGGAAACAACAATTTATTTTGTTTTAGTGGCAACTAAAATAAATAATGAGAAAAATATTAAAAAGCTTGTAACTTTTGATCGGTAACTCGGTTTTGAGTGCCGTTTTTTTGTAAAAGTGCTTTTTTTTTGTGCTCTTTCCATTGGAAATATTTATTTTGATACTTTCACTATAATTATAAAGTGCCAAATATGGAGGAGTGTTGTAATCAATTGTGGACACAATTTCGGCTGAGCCCGACGTCCTAAACTTTTGGGAGTTGCATTTTGTATCTATCATGGATTCTAAGAATGATATGCTTTTCTCTGAAGTGTGTGGACTTCAAGAGGATATTGTAAAATTTGTGGAAGAAAATAGATCGCTCAAGAAGTGAAATTCTCTTCTACAATCACTCATTCACAATAAGGATACAATAATCCACTCCCCTGCAAAGAACACCTGCCAAACTCTACAAAGATCACCGTGATATTGTGGCCAGTCATATCCATGCTTCTAGTCCACTTGCAGCTATTTCACTCCGTACTAACCGACATTGATCTGTTAGTCTTTGAGCATGTTCCTACTCTTGATGCTTCTAAACCTGTGAGGCTTGTTACTGCATGCTCTTCCACATTTATGCCTATTATAGTACCACATGTTGTGTATCATATTTCTACTCAATTGCATGGCCTTTTTGAGAAGCGTACCACTACCTTCAATTCCCACATGCTTCGTTTTATGGGTTTCATTGGCAAAGGTATTGGTAGACACTCACAGGGTATTGTTTACCCTCTTCCACATGTTAAGTGGAATTCTCGCCATGACATTGGTTTTCATAGATACTTCATTGGGATCACACATTGATAGAACTCCTTTGTTTGTTCGCTTGACTCTTTTTGAGGATCATGAGCAACACATGAGTTCTACATCTTCACTCAGGCTTGAGAAACCTGAGATTTCGGTTGTCAGACATGATCAACTTTGACACACATTCTAATGTTCTTTTACATGCACCCATTGTGCATTTTTACCAAGTCATATGCAGCATCTTCTTCATCCATCTGTTGATTTGGGGTGGATATTTGATCACTCATGGAGGTGACATAGGCATTCGTTGAAAGGACTCTCTCACAGTGTGGCTCCTCCACCATTCGGCCTCTTGCTTCACTTTTCATACCTTCGCATTGTGATGCTTCTTGTTTTGAGCATTTTTCTTTACTTGAGTTTAGTGTATCTCTCTTATTTGTTGAGAGATTTTGTATCTATATTTTGACACTTTTGGCATGTTGTGATATCTCTTGTGGGGGATCTATTTTGGTGAATTCCGGTGTTCAAGTAGTTGATTTTGGGAAACTCATACATATTTGTAGCCACTCCACCCATTCAGCAATATGGGAGGGTGTGGTGTTGATCTTGCTTCTTTGGGTTTCGTGTCCTTGCCTTGTTACCTTGGCTTTTCTTGGATCGTGACACTCTAGATTTTGTGTCCTTTCCTTATTACTTTGGTTATTGTTCTTGGATCGTGGCACACCTATTTGCAGCAATTGATCGAATTATGTTTGGTGTTTTTTTGCACTTTCGACATCACTCCGTTGACAGTCTCCTTGTATGGAGCTATTCTAGTGAAACCCAGTGTCAGTTGTTTTTGAGTTTTGTGATCGAGCAGTGGATTCAGACCACAGTGCACACCAAAATTCTTCAAGCATTATACGAGTTTTTTGAGCCGAGCTTCTTGGGATGCCTTGGAGCGGGTCTTTACTCTCTTTACTTTGTTGTTACTGGTTTTGGGTACCTTGTGGTGTCCCTTTTTCCCATTTATTATACATGAGTACCTCATCAGGCCTAGTTTTGGGACTCATACTGTGGACATGCCACTTCTATTTTGGCCCCTAGCTTCACTTGAGGGGGGGTGTTAGAGTAGGTATTTACCTTAGCTCATGTTCACCTAGGTACTTTATTTACCTTTATTGTATTTATCCTCACCCACTTATGTGTGTGGATATTTCTTTTATCTTATTTAGATATTAGGTATAGTTCTTTCCTTGATCTATGGTATTGACTAGATCCTTGATGTCTAGTTCTCTCCTAAATCTATGGTCTTGACTAGTTCTTTGATGACTAGTTATTTCCTTGATTTATGGCTTGATCTACGACCTTGACTGGTTCTTAGATTATTATTCCTTGCCTATATAAGCAAGGCCCATTCTCATTGTATTTCATTGAGTTCCATAATAATATATGATATTGTTGCTCATTTGTTTGCAAAAGGTTTTATGTAAAGCTATTCGGTGAATTGCTTTCATCTTATTGATCATGGTGTTTGATTAGCATCTGTGTTCTTAGCTTGGTACGATCTGGTTATCGTTCCTTTCAAAGTCAAAATGCCACGAGAGCACGAAAGACATAAAAAAGATAACAAAAATCACATAAGTAAATATGTAGGCACATGGGGGCGAAACACTAGGTAGAGGAGGAGGATCATCCTTTAGAGGGATGAACTCCCTAGTAGTTGGCTCCTCATAAGCTAGATCAATAGCCCATCTGTCAAGGTCTAAAATTTGTATATTCAAAGGCACCATGATTCCCACCTACAGAGTGGAGAGCCTCCATAATCGACTCCCTTGAGGAGGTGAGTTCCAATTAGAGGATTTATTCAAGCTAAACCATGAATGTTTGGAGGGTGTGACATTGAACTTAGGTTGAAAGTAGAGAGAGAGCAGAGATAAGGGTTAGGGCTAGGAGGAATACATTGGATGTTTGGAGGCACATCGAGATCAGGTGCGAAGAACTCCTTTTTGTCTAGGAAGGACTACCTGCAAGTAAGAATACAAGACCACCAAATTCTAATTAGACAATAAATGAGGGAACTACCTTAGGCCCAGGAAATATTGGACTTCCTTTCGAAGGTGGTCAGTTCCCCTGCTAATACGAATTAACACAAATTCTAACAAAGAAGTTATTGCAAAATTACAATTTAATTACCTTGTTAAAACAATAGAGAAAAGGCTGGTCTTGGTTTTGAATCACAGTGACCGATGCGGTCACATCACAGTACCGGTTCGATAACCGATATCGGTAGGGGCAGTGATTTAGGGGCTTTTAGTGAAGGTTGGCTATAAGGTGGCTATGGTGTTTATAAGGCTGGTAAATGATTGGGGATAGGTAATGGGGTGATGGAGAAGACTCAGAGAGTATGGGGGCTATTCTTGGGGGCAATGTAAGGGTAGAGGAATGACAGTTAGATGTAGGATGTTACCGGGTAGTGGATCTAGAGTAGACTTATAATTCTTGTGATTGAAGTCAAGAAATGTTATTAAAAGAATGTACAAGACACTACTTACTAGTTCTGATGAAGATACAGGTCCAAAGACTGTGATGATGAAGGCAGGGCTCAGGTAGGATGATCTGACAATCAAAGATGAGCTATCTTCTCTCCCAATGCTTGGATGAGTGTCATTGGGCTCTGGTTACTCAGTTGCAGTCTTGGGCTTGATGTCCTTCTCTGCAAACTCTTCTCTTTCCTTCACTTGTCTCTGCTCGGCCAAGTGAATTCCCGATCTTTCAATGAATTCCCGATCCTTTGTTTTTGGTTGGGGGAGGTCATTTACAGGGAACCGATGGCGGTTACGTAACCGACGGCGGTCGAGTAGGAACCGATGTCGGTTAAGTCAAAGTGGGCTATTTTTAGTAAAATAGCCAACTTTCCCTCCTTTTCTCTCGAGGAATTAGTTGTGGGCTTGGTCAAGTCATTATTAGGTTGATTTTGGTGTGGGTGAGGAGTAATTAGTCATGGGTGTGGATGTAGACCAAGTTATAGGTCTTAATTAGGTTAGTTTAGGGTTAGGGCTAGGTCATGATGAGGTGGCGAAATGAGGTGGTAGGTTTGGAGATGTGGATTTATTAATTATAAGGTAATTAATAAATAATTGTGCAAGGTTTAGGTGGTGAGGCTAGGTTGCGAAATGAGATGCGGGGCACGGGGTGTCGTAAGACACAAATTTGGTGTCTACATTAGCCCCTTGTTGTCGTGTAGCTTGTCTTGTAAAGCTGCACTGACAATAATAAGAAGTGGTTACTCCTGTTAAGGGTATAGGTAATCCCCCTCAAATCTATCACAGATTGAGGTAACGTGAAATCAGGGATAGGGTTGATAAAGGGTAAATGGTGTTGAGATGATGGTAAGATGGTGGGGTAAGTTCAAGGAAGCAGACGCACGTTGAAATGTAGTAGTGCGACTAGGGTACATGATTTGAAGAGCAAACAAGCAATTCATAGGCAAAGGTCGATAGTTTATCCAAACAAGGGTGATATAATCCTGGTATCAAGGCATAGGAAGTAGCTCGGGGGATATAACGGGTAAGGTACGAGGCGTTTAGGCATGTCGGTAGTACGAATGGTTGGTTTGGTTGAGATAAACGTCACGGTCTCGGTCTAGGCAAAGTTGGTCGGCTGATCAAGTCAAGTACCCTAATCATGCTAAAACACGAACAGGTGAGCTCGATTGAACAAAAAGCTACATGATGGGTGGATAAAATTGTAATTTGCGGGTTTTGGGTGAGGTATTTAATTGGTGCGGCCTTAGGTGGGTCGGGCGATTGATTAGTGAGCCATGGGTCGGGCTTTGATTGGTTGGTTGCGGCCTTAGGTCGGACCAAATGGTTGGTTGATTGGTTGGTTGTTGGGCCTTGGGGGCTGATTTGCGGCCTTGGGTCGGGCTGATTGGTTGGTTGTGCGGCCTTGGGTCGGGCAAATGGTTGGTTGTGGCCTTGGTTGGAGGGGCGATTGGTTGGTTGCGGCCTTGGGTTGGGCCAATTGGTTGGTTGCGGCCTTGGGTCGGGCCAAATGGTTGGTTGCGGCCTTGGGTCGGGCGAATGGTTGGTTGCGGCCTTGGGTCGGGCCTGATTGGTTGGTTGCGGCCTTGGGTCGGGCCTGATTGGTTGGTTGCGGCCTTGGGTGGGCTTGATTGGTTGGTTGCGGCCTTGGGTCGGGCTTGATTGGTTGGTTGCGGCTGATTGGTTTGGGCGGGCTGGTTGGTTGATTGGTGGAGTGTGGCCTTGAATTGGGCCAATGAAGTCAAAAAAGGCTATTTAGCAAAGGAGGGTATAGGCGATGTGGTGAGAAAGGGAGATTGGTGAATAAGGGTAGAAATTGTGGTAAAATAGGGATTAAACCGATATCGGTTAGCTATGACCGGTATCGGTTAGATGACCGATACCGGTGTTTTAGGGCACAATATAACCGATATCGGTTATAGGTAAAAAACCTATAAAAAGAAAAATATGGCCTGTCATTGTCACATTGTCAATTTGATAACCAATATGGCTTGTCTGGATTTAAAATTGATTTTGTTGAGTTTGTACGCTGAGTTGGCAGTAGTTGAGTGGAGGAGTGAGTGATTGGTAGACCCCAGTGAGTAGGAGGTAGAATTTGATTGGTGGAGGACCCAGCTGAGGAGATTTGGAGCCATGGCACAGCCAGGAGGAGCAGGAGGTGCTGGACCAGCTGGACCACCGCCACCTATCCCACCACGATGACGTGTAGTCATACCGGTAGGCTCTAAACTCTTACCTTTGTGAATTGAATGAGTTTAACTTAGATTTGGGTTTTGGGTAGGAATCCAAAATTTAATGAAATAATGAATAAATGGATGTAATTTGCAAAATGGAATGGGTAGGTAGGCTAGTTAGGTCAAGGCGGCAGGGTGGGTAGGTTTTTAGGGTGTTTTGGTGGGTAAATAGGGAGAAATAGGCAAAAAAATGTTTTGGGGGCGTTTTGGGTTCGGCTCGGGATAGGACAGTGACCGATGTCGGTCACTAGGCGACCGGCATCGGTCACCGAATATTTTTTACAAATTGGATTTTATGTAGACCAGCGTCGTCGTCGTATGTCGGCCAGTGCCGGTGCATAGAATGTCTTGGGGGGGACCGGTGGCGGTCGAGGGTGACCGATACATTGGTCATAGTTTGTTTTTTTGTTTGTTTTTGTTTTTTTTTTTTTTGTTTTTTTTGTTGTTTTTTTGTTTTTTTTTGAGTTTTGTTTTTTTTTTTTTTTTTGTTTTGGGGGTGAAGAGGGGGGGTAGAGTTGATAGGATTACGTGGGTGGGGAAAATGGGTGGTTGTGTGGGTTGGTTCGGTTAGGATAGATTAGGGGGGTATGTTAGAGGTGTTAAGAGTAGGGTATAGTAGGAGAGTATATCGGGGTGGTTGGTTGGTTGGTTGGTGGTAAAGGGATATGTAGGTAGTAAGTGTAGATGTGTGTTATAGAGTCGGGTTGTGGTTGGGTGGGTAAAAGGGTTAAGGTAGTTGTTTTTGTAAAGGGTAGGCCTAATGAAGTGGGTTGTTTTTGCAGGCACGCCAGCAGCTTACGATGCGGGATCGGATGCCCCCTTTATTGAGACGGATGCGGCCACATGTGTCCGCAGTGCATTGGGCCATTATGCGAGAGGTGGGACTCGGCGGAGTCCAGCGGTATAGGGCTGTGGATAGGGACCACAGCCTGATGGTTGCCCTCATCGAGAGATGGGATCCGGCAACCAACGTCTTCCATCTCCCTACTGGAGAGATGACGATTACCCTAGAGGATGTGTATCGCATCTGAGACTGATCGATCGTAGGGGAGGTAGTGTTCCAGGTAGATGCGGAGACGGCGATGGACAACATTCTGCAGGTATTTGGGGATGCAGCCGCATTATTGACCTATCACAGTGTGAGCATTGCCTATGGCGACATGTATCGCGCACACAGACATGAGACACGGCTTGCCGTGTTGATGATGATAGGTATCACATGCTTCGCCCTCCCGGACTCAGAGGGAGGCCGCTTCCCATGGGCTTTGATGGGGGTGTTGCATGAGATGGTAGAGGAGCATACGTGTTATGCACAGGCACCGTGTATATATACAGTGCGGCTATTGAGAAAGTTTGTGGGGTTATCACCGGATGAGGTGATTTGGGATTTTCTCGACATTTTTGTTACACTGCTGGGCATATGAGCACATCATATGTATACGACTAGTAGGGCTGCCCCAGCAGCCAGGGCCACAGATTGTATACAGATATGGCTTTCAGAGGTGGTTGGGGGTCGTGGGCCAGCCATGAGCGGTGCTCGCAGGACGGGATGTGGCCTACTACCGTCATATGTTAGAGGGTTTGACCGCACTAGACATTATATGGAGGCCCTACAGAGGCCATCAGCCCGAGGAGGAGCCCGAGCACAGATGCGTTGGATCCAGTATACTTTTTGGATAGGCTGGGACGGAGGCCGGAGAGCATGAGCGGATACCCCTAGAGAAGTGCGGCGGCGAGTTGGGGCTGCGCGCAGGATGAGCCACCTCCCTTCCCACGATCGGAGAGGATGATGTAGAGGCCCCCTTACTGCTGCACTGGCCGTTGACCCAGATTGGGTAGCAGAGAGGCCGGCAGATGATCTAGTGGATGATCTTGCGGTTGCACGGGTTCTTTTTTTGGTGTGGTGGGTAGGAGAGAGCAGCTAGGAACACGCCCCCACTGCCAGATTTGGTGTTGTTATAGCGAGAGAGGACCGGCTCTTAGGACGAGTGCGGTTATTACGAGGGGGCAACTTGCTGCTGCGAGCAGCACGGAATCGGGGTACTACGAGGCGAGTTAGCTTGAGCACGAGCGAGCGAGTATAGCCACAGGCACAGCGCACGGCACCACGGCACCACCACAGCAGCACCAGCCACAGCGCCGCGAGCACAGCACGAGCCACCACAGAGCACGAGCACGGGGTGTACCGGCGGGGAGGGGGGCCACTATTATTAGGAGTCGGGGACCGGCCCAGCAGCCATGGTGGCACGGGCCCGCTATATGGAGGCGAGCGGAGGCCGGTATTATCAGGATGTCCTTGATGGTACCGGGGCTGACTATCAGCCATATGCGGCGCACAGAGCCGAGACCTCTCGGAGCCAGAGATCCCAGGGGGGCGCAGCCACAGCCGGTGGGTCGGTGACAGGGAGGAGGCGAGAGCCAGCATAGGGACCAGCAGGGAGAGGGGCTGAGGGTGGTGGGGAGAGCTGAGACATCCCTGGAGCGGAGATGGGTTTTGGATATTGGATATAGACACCGGTCTGTGAACCGGTCATGTATATAGAGGCCTGCGTGCCTACATATGATTTATTTATTCATTCTTGTTGTATATACCGGCCTGCGAGCCGAGTACAGGTTGTATAGTTGATACCGGCCTGCGAGCCGAGTATATTTTTGACATGAGAGACCGGCCTGTGAGCCGAGTCGAGATTTTGATAGTGATAGCGGCCTGCGTGCCGGCTTTGTATTATTTTGAGATCACAGAGGCCCCATGCGGGAGAAGTTGTATGCGATTGGAAGTTGTATAAACATTAAATATATATATATATATAGATGATGATTTTGATCCACATGGTGTGTATAAAAATGTTTTATGTGTTTTGTCGATGGTTTTGAAATTGAATGTATGTAGATGATGAGTTTGATCCAATGTGTGTATATCTTGATGGGTTTGATGTATATATTAAAATGTCGTATGTATTTTGTCGATGGTTGTTTTAATGTAGATAGATGATGTTGATGAAATTGTGATGATATATATATGTGTTGATGTGATTCTGATGACAAATAGTGATAATGGTGTAGTATATGTGTAGGAAAAAAAAAAGCGGGCGCCACAAAAATTTGCAAAAAAAAAAAAAAAGAAAAGGCCGAGAGTTTAAGCAAAAGGAGACATGTGACCGATATCGGTTAGCTAACCGACGTCGGTAGATAGGACCCATATCGGTTAGGTAACCGATACTGCGGTTATGCCAAAACGAGCTTTTCTAAAAATAGAAAAGCTTGGGTGGCAACTTAAGTTCTTATTTTTAGAGTCATGCAACAAGTTAAATACGTGAATGTGACGCTGTTTGATGAGTGATATCGAGTAATTGCATGAAAGAATTGAGTGATAAGGAGGAAAGAGACAGGTAAAGTGAGTGTGGGCTGAGATTAAGAAGGTAGAAAGGCAAGTTATATTTGAAGAGGGTGGTGAACATGGCTGAACGAGGAGAAGCATCCAGCAGGCAGAGACGAGAGGGAAGACAGGTTCCACCCCAAGCTGCTGCATCCCAAGAGGTAAACTGTTTGGTTGTAATTTAATTCTTGCATGTGTTATGAATAGGATGAGAGAAGGTAAGTGGATAGAGATGAGAAAGAAAAGGTGATAGGAAAGGGTTTGGGATGGGGTGAGTGTGATGGGGTAGGTAAGCAGGGGTTTCACGTATGTTTGTAGGTACAGAGAGGAGTAAACGAGAAAATAATTATCGTAGGTGGTGGTTTTTAAGCAGGTTGTATAGGATTGATGATGCCGATATCGTTTAGAGATAACCGGTATCGGTTAGTAAACGGTATCGGTTATCTATAACCGATACCGGTTACTGTAGGAATTTCTAGAATGTGAGAAAAAACACTTGGGGATTTGATTTATTGAATGGTTGTGTGTCGTTTTGATGTATGCAGGTAGAGGCAGGGTTGAGGATGAATGATAGTGTGCCAGCTTTGTTGTCACGAATCGAGCGGATGTAACACCGGTGAATGGGCATTGATAAACCGTGTGGGGTTAAGTGGAATCCGCTATTATTATTCACGAATCACATGCAATCATGCTATGTTGCAGGCGTTGATTGAGAGATGGAATCCAGAAAAGAATACCTTCTATCTGCAATAGGGGAGATGACAGTGACGTTGGAAGATGTGTTTAGGATCTTGAGGCTCCCAATTACGGGAAGACCGAGTGTATCGGGCGGGGCTAGTGTGCGCGCGCGGGAGCGATAACTTGATAGTATTTGGTTGTTGCATGAGATTTGACTGATGAGGTTTGACATTCACTTATGGTATAATGTATGCGGCACACTGAGAGAGGCAACAAGGTTGGTAGTAGTATTAATGATAGCGGTGGGGTATTATGCATTACAGGGTGGATGGGGAAGATTTCAAAAGCATTGATGTGTATTATTTGGGAAATGATAGAAAGGAGCGTGACTTTTGCATGGGCACCCGCATCAGGCGGAGCTATACGAGGGGTTTATGGGCTGCGGGGTGAAATCACGGGATGACCTTTGGATTGTTCATACTTATTACATTGTTTGGCATCCATTACATTGTTGGGCCTATGAGCACATTTGTGTGTGACCGATAGGTGGACCCCAATCGATCGGGAGAGCAGGAGTGCAGAGGTTGGGATTCAGACGATGGGTCCAGACAGAACAAGAGGCAAGATCCCAGGCCGTGATAGAGGACATCGAGTATTATAGGTAGGTGTGGGAGATGGTGACGATTGCGGATATCCGTTGGAGGCCTTACGGGAACTATATGGTGACAGAGAACATAGCTGAGGAGTTGAGGGGTGTAGAGCGATTGAGGTGGATCGCGGGGCACAGGCCAGGTGAGTACGAGAGGATTCCTCTAGATCGCGTGCGGTGACAATTTGGATTTGTTTAGGATATACCCATGGCTTATAGACCATACATGAGGATCGATGCCGAGGCATCATTCTCACCTCCCGGCCGACACCTCCAGAAGGACCAGAAGAGATAGCAGCCGATCGCAGGGTAATGGATGCAGGAGCGGACAGAGGCTTATAGATTATGGTGGGTAGCAGAGCTGCGAGGTTCACGTGAGAGGGCGATCATCTGACATAGTTGTGATTACAGTGGAGAGATCATCTGCGGGGTTTAGTTCATCGGCTCAAGCGGGTGAATGAGACAACGGGATTGTTAGCGGTTGCAGAGTCACGAGTGGAGAGACTAGAGGTGAGATTCCGCCCACGAGAGGGCGTATTCATATGTTACAGGAGAGGTTGGTAGATCGGTGGGAGGAACCAATAGCAGTGGCACCTTTGAGGATGGAGAGGCCAGGTGAGCGGCGTCGACGATCACGATCATCACCTGGTTCGGGATGAGGCTGAGGTCTAAGTGAATTTCATAGAGGTATAAGAATAAATAAGGATGCCGACCTGCGCGTCGATGATAGAGAAGATGTATTTGTTTAACATCTAAATAAAACTGAATATGTATGTTGATTTGAGTTATGATAATAATAAGAATGGTTGTGTTTTGAATGTTTTGTTTTGAAAAAGGATAAAGATGAATGTGATCAAATAGAAATACACAAAAAGATTTATATTTACCACACATGATAGGTTATGGTAGGGGATGGTCGAGCTAACCTTGGGAGACCCCATGTCTCCTAAGTGCTGCCTACATAGCCCATTGCACAAAGCAAGGAGGGGCCTCAGACCGATGTAGTTCTCCCTTAGGACCAGGGAGAGGTGAATTTAGGCAACTTGGTTATAGTTAGGCAATTTGTTGGCTGGTAAAAATATTGATATTGGTAGGGTAACGTTGTTGGTGTTGGTAAGGGATTGGCGATGTTGGTGTAGGTATAGGTGAAGCGAAAGTTAGCTTACCCAAGTAGTAGGGAACCGTGTCCTGATTAAGGTCAACACATAATCCTAGATTCGAGTAAAAGAGGCAAAAGTGTCCCGTAGTTGAGAAGAGCTAAACAAACCACATATTAATGTAGGATGAGCTTGAATCCCTAGGTACCTTGCATAGGCGAGAAGTCGATAGGTGAAAAGAGTTGTATAATCACAATATATCGGATATACGTCACGTCCCTTGAGTTTTGTTGTTTTGATGAATGGTGAGGTGAGGTATTTGGTATAGCGGGTGTGAGAGAACTTGTTATAAGGTGATTATTGACGAAAGAGAACCAAACCTAAATAGACAAGTCCATGACTCAAAAGTGCTTTGTGGAATACTGCTTTTTACTTTTTGGATATAGACTGATCGATGCGGGAAGTCTACATGGGATATGTATTTTGTTGTTCTTGAGGTCTTCACGAAGCTGAGCAATGTGAGAAGCTTCGATAAAGGCTGACTTTGTATATTTGTCCTTGAGGAGCGATCTATTTATAGTAGCGAGATGCGTTTTTGTGTATAGTTGTCCTTGGGGGAGCGATCTATTTAAAATAGCAAATGTGGCTTTGCACATATTTGTCCTTCGAGGGAGCAGTCTATGTATAACTTAGAGGTCTAGATGTCCGTTTGGCATGAAGCATCTAGTTTTGTAGGAAGTTTGACTCAAGAATATCCCATAAGCGTATAATTGAGAACGTGTTATTTTGATACTTTTAAGTCATGGACTAGACTAAAAAGGGGAAGGCATCTTTAAGGGGAGGTTATGACCAAACCATGTGAGCTTGATTTTATTTTGAGATGCATGAAACAAAGTGTATGAGGTGGTAAATGAGCTCAAGGGATGAGCGCAAGGTAGATAAGAAGTGATATAACACTAAATTCAATAGTAGAATGGTCGGAGATGCAAGGCATTAAGGGGTTCAGGCTCAGGTTTACCATTAAGCGAAGCTAAATGATAAGTGCCCGATCCGTAAGATGTGAGTGATAATGTAAGGCCCAATCCAATTTGGAGCAAATTTTCCACGTTTGCTCTTTTCTAGTTTGGTTACATGTTGATTCTCTTTGAGGACAAGATCACCAACCTTAAAGGTACGCTCATGAAGTCACTTATCATAAGCACGCTTGATGCGCTTTTGATAGATTTGAAGGTGGTCAAGAGTATTGTAAGGCGGCTCGTCAAGAAGCTCAATTGGGCTAACCGCTCTTGGCGGAAATCATCATTGGTGAGAATATCCTGAAGAGATATTCTTAGGGAGGGTATTTGTATTTTGAGAGGTAAGACAGCCTCGGTACCATATACGAAAAGAAAATGGGGTGGCATTAGTGGAGTACGAATGCTAGTCGATAAGCCCAAAGGGCAAAGGGGATGTGATCAGGCCAATTGCTTCCAGAATCGTTAACAACTTTCATGAGGATTTTGGTTAGGGTTTTATTAGAAGATTGGCTTGACCATTTGCTTGTGGATAGTAAGGTGATGAGAAGCTAAGTTTGATACCAAAGTTGTCACAAAGGTCTTGTAACAACTTATTTTTGAAATATTTTCCATTATCATTATCGGGCGATGAGAGAACACCAAAGCGACGAGATAATGTGATGGTTAATGAATTCTACGATTTTTTACTTTTTGGTTGAAATGAGTGGAATGGCTTCCACCCATTTAGTGTAATATTCGGTTGCTGTGATTATCCAACGGTGACGTTGCGAAGAGGGTGGGTGAATCTCACCGATAAGGTCTAAACCCCATTGTGAGAAAGGCCAAAGATCTCGTGCGACCTGTAGCGGATGGCTAGGAGTATGTTGAAGGTTGGCATGTTGTTGACACATAACAACGCTTAACATATTCATGTAGCGATCGTTATTATTAAGTAGGCCAATAATAGCCTAGGCGAAGGATCCGTTTGGCCACGGCAAGGCCACTAAAATGTCCACCACAAATACCGTCGTGGACTTGTTGGATGGTATAGGTGACCTCCGCGCCGGTTAGACATCGAAGGAGGATGCCATCAAAGCCACGTTTATAGAGGAGTCCCCCCATGATGACATAACGAGAAACACTTTTAAGAAAAGCACGTTTTCCATTACTAGTAAGGTCAGGTGGGAGAACAGAGGTTGTAAGGTAGTCGTGAAATTGGTGATACCAGGTATCCTGTGAATTAGCAGACACATTATTTATCATACAAACATCAGAAATTTGAGTAAGATGGGGCAAAGAGTTGTTGGACCAAGATGAATATGTCAGAGTCAGTTGGTGAGGTAGGAATTTGTGAGGCTAAGCAAGCCATAGTATCCACAAATTTGTTAGTGGAGCGGGGAATGGTTTGGATAGAATAATGAGTAAATAAGGTCAAAAGTGAATCCACGTAATGTTTGTACTTTTGAAGTTCCTCATTTTTACATTGGTAGATGCCCATAACTTGATTGACTACCAATTGAGAGTCACCGAAAATATTAATAGATTTGACACCTAAGTGTAACACTTGACACTGGAGACCCAAAACAAGGGCCTCGTATTCCATTTGTATTATTAGTGCAGGGGAAATCGAGCCGGAATGAAAGAGGCATAGGCTCAGCGTCAAGAGGAATGAGAACAACGCCGGCTCCTCCGCCGCTGGCATTTGGATCCATCAAAGAAGAGGGTCATTGGATACGACTCCTCATTGAGTGAAAGAGTGGCGATGAGTTCGTCGGGGAAATTAAAATTGGTAAATTGCTCCCCAGGTAAAGGGGCTTCCATGAGTTGGTCTGCGATAGTTTGTCCTTTTATTGATTTCTGGTGTACAAATTCAAGGTCGAGGTCGGCAAGGAGCATAAGCCATCGGGTGATGCGTTGGTTTAGATGTGGTTTGGCGTACATATAATGAATGGGGTCCGCGTTGGTGATGACAAAAGTTTTGTGATTCAGGAGGTAGTGTCGGAGTTTGGTGGCTACATGAATGATAGGGCTAGGCACAACTTTTCTACATGTGTATACCTAGTCTCGTAATCCACGAGAGTACGACTTATGTAATAAACGGCTTGTTCTCGATGCTCGGAGTCACGATGTGCGAGCATGGCTCCTACAGCATGGTCGGTGGCAGAAAGGTAAAGGTAGAAAGGGCGATCGTCTGAGGTGGGATAAGCACGGGTGGCTGCAAGAGATAGGCTTTAAGAGCCTCAAAGGCTTGGTGGCACTCTTCGCTCCATTGAAAGACAATGTCCTTTTTAAGGAGATGATGGAAAGGTTGACATCGATCTGAGAGTTGTGAGATGAAACGCCGGATAGATTGGAGTTTACCTGCAAACTACGTAATTGTTTGAGGTTAGTAGGTGGGGGCATTTCTAGGATAGCTTTGACTTTAGCTGGATCGACCTCGATGCCACGCAAAGAGACAATAAAACCAAGGAGTTTTTCGAAAGGACACCAAAGACACATTTCTTTGGTTGAAGATGAACACAATATTGTAACAGGTGATCGAAAATAATGGTTAAAACATCGAGATGTTCACTGCGATGTTTAGATTTTCCAAGAAGATCATCGACATAATCCTCAAGGATAGTGTGCATAATGTCATGAAAAATGTAAGTCATAGCCCGCTGATAGGTCGCACCAGCATTCTTAAGGCCAAACGGCATGACACGATAACAGAAGGTTCCCCAAGGAGTTATGAAGGTAGTTTTATGTTGATCGGCCGGGGCTACCAAAATTTGATTGTATCGAGAAGCCATCCATGAGAGAAAGCATCTCATGGCCCGCAGTGAGATCAACAAGTTGATCAATACTTGGGAGGGGGAAGTCATCCTTGGGCAAGCGAGGTTAAGGTCGGAAATCCGTACATATCCGAAGTCCCCCCGTTGCTTTAGTAATAGGTACGATGTTAGAGATCCATTGAGGATAGTCAATAGGTAAGATGAAGGAAACAGAAAGGAGTCGTTGAAGCTCTTCTTTGACCAAGAGGGCAATGCGTGGATGCATTTTTCTCAGTTTCTGTTTAACTGGTTTGGCATCGGGTTTTAGGGTAATGTTATGGACAGCAATGTCAGGATCAATTCCTGGCATGTCAGCGTAGGACCAAGCGAAAGCTTGGTTGCGGGCACGGAGGAAGGTAGTGAAGGTAGTTTGTTCTGATGCGGTAAGAGATTGTCGATCTTCACAATGTGAGGATCATCCTCGGTGTGGATGTTGATTTCTATAGTCGACTCATTCAACATGGTTTGAGTGTCAGATGGTAAGGCGCGTTGAATATAAGAGTCATCCGCACCAAGGTAAGTGAGGATGGAGTCGTCATCCTGGCACTCAACAACATTAATTGAAGGTGAGTCCTCTTGATCATGTGCGGATACGAAAGGGAAGAGAAGATGGGTCTTCATTATCGCGTTGATAAGTGAGAGGACCCAGGAAGATAGCGTTTATGAAAAAAAAAAAAAAAGTTAGGAGGGATAGATTCAGGGTCTATCGACTCTGTGGGTGACGATGGCAAAATGGGTGATGATGGTTCGGAAGGGGTGACTTCGTCGCCTTCTGGATCTGATGGATATGTGATGTTTTGGTGTAGGTGGTTGAGAGAATCCAAGACCACGGCGATCTTTGTGTTTGCGTGTAGTAATGGGAATGATCGTATGTCGGCCTTGTTCATAAAGCCGAAAGCGAAGCCCTTCAAGCACGCGCGCGTCAGAAGGTGAGGCGAAAGCGGCGATTAGTTAGATATTGAAAATCAGATTGGAAGGGAACCACACCAAGGGGAGGTTCAGGGGTGACAGAGGATGTATCGACACCCCCATACGTTAGGTTGGTGCGGCAATTAGGTGGTCCGTAGGAGATTACTTCCCCCCACACGGACGGTCATAGGTAGGATGCGCATGTAATTGTCCGTACTCCTGTGGGGTATGGAACGTGCTAACGTTATATAGGTGATACTCCCCCAGCGTAAGGCATTGAAAAACATCTACTAAGGGATCTGAGGTTGGGATATTGTCTGCGGGAAAGGAAGTGGTATTTGCGGTGGCGGTTTCATTGGTTGAAGGTGTAGGTGCGGTTGAGGTGGATGGTTGAGGTGTGGTTGAAGTGGATGGTTGGGTTGGATGAATGGGTGTCTTGACTAGTACAAGCACATCATTAGGGTGATATAACATATTGCAGGTTTTGAAGGGGGGAGCGTCAGCTTTTACGGTGTAGGATTTCCCCTCATACTCAAATTTTATGCATCTATGTAAGGTGGAGGAACGCATCCCATAGCCGGATCGAGGCGGCCTAACAACATGTTGTATTGGAATTCACCCTCAAGGACATAGAAGAGTTCGGGTAAGGTACGTGGCCCTACACGAATGTTAAGGATCACGGTGCCTAAGGTAGAAGTAATAGCATCGTTGAATGACACGTGACATGGTGGGGTTGGCACACATGCGGCTAGAGGGATATTCATTTGTTGGAAGGCTTTGGAAGAGATGATGTTTAGGCTAGTGCCCCGTCAATCATAACACGATGTACCCGGATGTCCGGACGTAAGCTGAGATGAAAAGAGCGGGGTCAGGATCTTCTGCACCAAAGTCAACAATTTCGTCTTGGAGCCGGCGGTGGCGTTTCTTTGTACAGGGACGGAAGTGATAGATTGTTTGGTGAGAGAAGCAACGTGGTTGGGTGTTAAGATGGAGGTAACGGGAAAGGTTTCGTTAGGTAAGACCTCTATCCCTTGAAGGATTTCAATGAGAGCTTGTCGATGAGATTCAGAGGTTTGAATGAGATCATACAGTGTCATTTTTACAGGTGATTGGTGAAGTTGTTTGATCATGGTTCGGTGGGAAACTCCATTAGAGATGGGGTAGGCAAGGTCACGAATAACCACTTTAGGTGGTGGTGCGATCGGGATGGTGGACGGAGAAAGAGAGGCCGCAGGTGTGCTTTCTTTAGCTTTCCCATTGTTTTTACGCCTCGAGTAGCAACACTAATCATGTTGATCTCGTGAACACGAGAGGAGGAAGACGGTAGGGATAAGTCATGGTCTTCGAGAGGTGGGGTTGTAATAATGATAGATCTTGGTGAGGCGGGGACAGGTGGTATAGGAGAGGGGATTGAAGCTAAAGGTTTCTCCCTTCGTAAGTTGTCTTTCTTAACCTTTCTATCGAGAGAGGTGACTGACGAAGTATGGCTTTCAAAGCTTTGCATCCCTCTACATCATGTCCTGGTGTGCGGTGGTAAGCGCAGATTTTAGACTCATCATAACCTATAGGTCGAGGTTTAGATGGATCATAAGGTCTAAGTGGGGGTAGGGAAATGGTCGCATTCTCCACCAACATATCAAGGATCTTAGCGTAAGATCCTTTGAGTGGGTCAAAGTCAGAGGAAGATGAAGCTATTGATTGGGTGGGTTTTGGTAATGTTTGGGTATGGTTGGTTCGTACGGATGGTGTTTTAGATAAGGGGTTTTGATAATTGGATTTAACTAAACGTGGCTTCTTCGGTGCAAAAGTTATGTTTAGCTGGTTAGATGATGAGGCCACAGATGATGTGGTAGCAGGAAACAACCACGGAGAAAGAGGAGTGATAGCAAACAAATCCTTTGATGATGGAGTTTGTTTAGGGTTGATAGGTGGACAGGATCTCTGTATGGATGTAGAAGGTGCAGGTCGTTTTAAAGAAAACACAGGAGGTATGATGTATTGAGGCAGTGGAGGGTGAGGTCCCGATATAGAAGGTAGGTGTGATGGTGAGGGTTTTAGTTGTGATAGAGGCATAGATTGGACTTGAGGAGATTGGGGTTGTCTCTAGGTGGATGGACGGCTTTATTTTGGATAAATCTAACCGTTTAGGTGGGTGTGTTAAGTAGGTATTGGTGAAGTCCCAAGCGTAGGGGGAGGTTTGGTTAGGTTAATAGAGGTGGATGAGGTATTCGGTAGAGATGAGGGGGTGAAGGTGAGGACATAGGCATTTTGAGTTTTTGTAAACACCGCGGGTATATGGTAGAGGTGTCTGGATCGGTCATCTGCATTTGAGTAGAGCATGGTGTACTCAAACGTTCCCATAGGACTCATCTATCTTCTGAGGGATGACAATCTTCACGTGTGAATAGGAACTTTTGTATGGAAGAAAGGTGGGTTGTGATTCCGGTCCCTTTGTGGGTGTGATACTGAGGGGGTAAATGAGCCTTGTATCAATGGGTGTTAAGAGAGAGGTCAACCGGTCATTTGAAAAGATTTAGGCGATGAAGAACTAATAGGTAGGAGGGCATGTTTGAGAGGATCCGTCATGATTAAAGAATTTGGTGATGTCGGTTGAGGGTTTCTCTTCTAAGGATGATAGAAAAAGTGGCGAGCCTTCCTCTTGTATAGCAAGAGTGGTAGAAGGAGATGTTTGGGAAATAGATAAGTTAGATAACATCCGCTCGAGTCTTGCGAGGGATGTGGTGTAAGAAGGCTCATCTCGTGAGAAGAGAACTGCAGGCGGTTAATTCCTTTATGGGTAAAGGAATGGCAAGGTTATCATCTTGTCTTGATGGTGGTGAAGGGGGTGGGATTCTGCGTTAGTGAAGAGGCTTGATTGAGAATTTTCTCGATAGAGGCTTTTGGTTGGGAATCGAAACTGCATGGATTTCATGAACACTCTCCTCGGCTAAGATATCTTGGTTTATATTCTTATTAGATGAGTGGTTTGGGAATGGTTTATTGAAGATTTTCAAATTTCGGTTAGCGGGGCATTAGGATTATCGAGGTTATATCCCCCTGCATCAACCATTTCTGCACTATGTTTTTCAACATCTTACGATTTCGTGTGTGTCCCTTCACGCGGTGGAAATTCTGAAGTCATTTTCTTTGTACCAAGAAGGTATAGCGTGGGTGGAATCAACCCGGAGTGAGGTTTAACAGGAGGCAAGGTGATAGCTCCTGCTTTGAGCAATTTTTCCAAGATGACACCATAAGTTTCTCCCAAGGGAGTGTAATTGATGGGCTCGGCTTTATACTTATAGGTGGTTTTCGGCGGAGTATTAGACGGTGCTTGGGATTTGACCATCACCGCGTGTACAGCTCCTTTTGATTTCGAAGCAGTCGATGCATGAGAATTGGTGGTGTTGGGTTTGTTGGTGGAGTCTTGGGTTGGAAATTAGGGTTTTGTTGTGACCGCAATTTCTCTTCCTCTAAGGCTCGAATTTCTAGTTTAGAGCCATAGTAAAAAGGCCTCATCAAAGGTGTGGAAAGTTTGAATTTGGAGGGTAGGAGAAATGTGCTTAGCGCGAGGCCGCGTAAAGAGTTCGATGAGTTCGGCTTTGAGGCAAGGCATAAGTAAGTTGGTTGATGGCCCGCCATCGTCAGCGAAATCTGCGATAGATTCGTCTTCAAATTGTCGGACGGCATAGAAGTCGGTGATAGATACTTTCTTAGCAATATTAATGGAGAAATGATCCAAGAAAGATTGGGCTAATTGGTTAAAAGAGAAGATTGAGTCTTTGGGTTAAAAGCCTTGTACCACTCAGGCGGGTCTGATAAGGACATGGGAAAGGTGCGGAGTAGTAAAGCATCGTCATGAGCAATCGAGATAGCGAGGCATGTCTAAATGATCGCAAGTGTTGTTGAGGATCCTCCTTACTATTAAAAGCGAGTGAATTTTGGTAATTCCCATTGAGGAGGATATGAATGAAGGGGACGAGAAGGATGAATAGGCTCGAAAAACTTGCTCGTATGTCGAGTCTACGGCTTCTGAAAGCAGAAGCCTCAGATTTTGCATCTTGTCCATCATTTGTTTGATGAAATCGGTGGTTGGATGAGATGATGGTGCGGTTGTTGTAAAGGTGGAGGATTGGGCCAAGGGCCTCCACTAGACAATGGGGGGCTAAATGTTGATAAGGTATTGAGGATGAATATGTTGAGGCGACCGAATAGGGATGTCTATATAAGGTGTTGAAAGCCCTTAGGATAAGTGTGTGGAAATGAAAAGGTGGGCGGAGCTTGAGAAGGAAAGCTCGTGTGGATAGGTGGCGAGAGAGCAAGTTATGAAAAGAGGCGATCTGCGAGAGCGAGGTAGGAGCGGTTAGCGGTAATGATATGTGGGGCCCAGTTAACAAAAGGAAAGCCAATCATGCCGTAAGAACCTCTGAAGCCACTGAGTTGGGAGACGGGGCTAAGGATGAAGAAGGTAAGGCGGAGTTATTAGGTGGAGAAGGAGCTAAATGAGCAGCTATACTAATAGGCATACCCACGAGAAGTTGACCGTCGGGTGTACGGTCAGGGGTATGAGACAAATAGTATTGTACAGCGCTAGGATTAGCGTCCAAAAATTTCACAAATTCCTTATCTCCTACAGGGATTTTGGGAACCTCACTGGTGTCCGTAGGATTCCCTATAGAATGTGAAGGGGGTGATTCAGGAAAAGGCACGGAGCAGGCATGTGAAACCATGGCTGCGGCTTGTTTCTGAGTGATAACAACCATGGACAAGAGTACACAGTAGGGATGCAATCTATCAGGAACAAAAGCAACAACAAAATGTTGGAATTGGTAGGTTGCTGGTTTTGGGAACTATGAAAGACAGTAACCGATATCGGTCAGGTAACCGATGTCGGTCAGACTGTAGCCGGCGTCGGTAAGTTAACCGATGTCGGTATAATAGGACCGGTGTAAGAAGCTGTAAGAAGTTGCTGATTTGGGGTTAACAATGCTTAGAGTATACCTACCAAATTGTTCTGAAGTGATCACTGAAACAGTGTAGGACAGAGAAACAGAACTAAAAACAAGCAAGATGCACAAGCAAATCAAGAGACTAACCCTAGGATTAGTTTTAATTATTGTGGGCTTATGCCTTAGATGCAAGATGATGTCAATCCTAAACAAAAGACTTAGGGGAAATGTCAAGTTTGTTTTGGCTTATAAGGTTACCTCAATCGGGCGGAGGAATACCGCGGAAAAGGGGGATGTTTGAGTTGTTGTGTTGATTATGATGTGATTTGGTATGTGTTGTGCAGTGAAAGTAAGATTAATTTCTTGTCAATACCATGGATATCACCCCACGTGTATGACCTATTACTTAATCTATGTTCACTAGAATTGAAAACAACAAGCAAGAATGTGATGCACGTGTTTTAAACCCAAATCGAAAATGATATTCGATGAAGCAAAGGAGATGACTTTCACTAATGCAAAGATGTGAAAGCAAGACAAATTCTTTTACCAAAATGACAAAATATTTTGTGAATATTTAGTAGAAACAAACAGTAAGTATGCTCCCTATGAAAGCAAGCAAGAAAGAAAGAAACCCGAAATGGGTCCCCCAGTCGTGCCAAAATGTTTCTACACAAATGTTTTGATTCTAGAATAGAGTTGCTTCTATCCTTTCATTCTCTTGAGAAACAGATAAGGGTTAGGGCTAGGAGGAATACCTGTTGAATGTTTGGAGGGTGTGCGCGTACCGTAGAGAGAGATCAGATCGATTGCGAAGAACTCCTTTTTGTCTAGGAAGGACTACCTGCAAGTAAGAATACAAGACCACCAGATTCTAATTAGACAATAAATGAGGGAACTGCCTTAGGCCCAGGAAATATTGGACTTCCTTTCGAAGGTGGTCAGTTCCCCTGCTAATACGAATTAACACAAATTCTAACAAAGAAGTTATTGCAAAATTACAATTTAATTACCTTGTTAAAACAATAGAGAAAAGGCTGGTTTGGTTTTGAATCACAGTGACCGATGCCGGTCACTGTCACCGGTACCGGTTTCTGATAACCGATATCGGTAGGGGCAGTGATTTAGGGGCTTTTAGTGAAGGTTGGCTATAAGGTGGCTATGGTGTTTATAAGGCTGGTAAATGATTGGGGATAGGTAATGGGGTGATGGAGAAGACTCAGAGAGTATGGGGGTTGTTCTTGGGGGCAATGTAAGGGTAGAGGAATGACAGTTAGATGTAGGGTGTTACCGGGTAGTGGATCTGGGAGTAGACTTATAATTATTGTGATTCAGAAGTCAAGAAATGTTATTAAAAGAACGTACAAGACACTACTTACTAGTTCTGATGAAGATACAAGTCCAAGGACTGTGATAACGAAGGCAGGGCTCAGGTAGGATGATCGACAATCAAAGATGAGCTATCTTCTCTCCCAATGCTTGGATGAGTGTCACTGGGCTCTGGTTACTCAGTTGCAGTCTTGGGCTTGATGTCCTTCTCTGCAAACTCTTCTCTTTCCTTCACTTGTCTCTGCTCGGCCAAGTGAATTCCCGATCTTTCCAATGAATTCCCAGATCCTTTGTTTTTGGTTGGGGGAGGTCATTTACAGGGAACCGATGGCGGTTACGTAACCGACGGCGGTCGAGTAGGAACCGATGTCGGTTAAGTCAAAGTGGGCTATTTTTAGTAAAATAGCCAACTTTCCCTCCTTTTCTCTCGAGGAATTAGTTGTGGGCTTGGTCAAGTCATTATTAGGTTGATTTTGGTGCGGGTGAGGAGTAATTAGTCATGGGTGTGGATGTAGACCAAGTTATAGGTCTTAATTAGGTTAGTTTAGGGTTAGGGCTAGGTCATGATGAGGTGGCGAAATGAGGTGCCTTGAACCTCATCCAACGAGAAGAAAGTTAATCAAATTAAATTTTTGTTTGATATCGAGAATCCACTCTCTCTAGGAGACAAGGTCTCGAATGGTATTGATGTCTTTATGAGAAAGAACTTAACACCATGAACCTCATTTACATCATCTTTGGTGTAAATAAGACTACCATAATTTTTCATCATTGAAAGACAACCCGATGCGAAACCCATCTCCAATCCGGTGAAGTAATGGCTTAATAGCTTTGAAATCTTTCTAGATACTTCTCACAACAAAGGTACTTGTAATTTTAACCAGCACTCTAGTGATAATCAAGGTATGTAACCCAATGTTTTTCTAGAATTTTTACCATAAGGAGAGCCTAAAGAGATGCAATGTCGTAACAAAATTTTCTAGGATTGGTTTCCATTTATGCATCTGATAACCCATTTAGCACAAAGAGAAATACTTTGTCTGTAAACATATATAACTCCCATTCCGCCCTGATCACGAGGAAGGGTACAAATATCCCAAGAAACTTGATGAAAACCACCTTGATGTTTCTTAGACCAAATATAATCCCGTAAAAGTTTAGCAATTTTGTCAAATAATTCCCGTAAAGGGCACCAATAGGTAGTATAATAAACATAGGTGGTAGCCAGAATTTTGGTGCATACTTGAAACTTTCCAGCTAAAGAGAGAGGCCTAGAGACCCAATGCTGAAATTTTTGCTCCACCCGATCAATGACATATTGCCAAAGAGTGGTATAATCACTATCAAAGGAAAAGGGAATCCCTAGGAATTTAAATCTTTCTCCACGACTAATCCAATGCCTTGGGCAAGCCACCAACCAATCGGGCATAAGATAAGAAATTTTCCAAAAGCTAAGAGATTTAGCTAATTAAATATTGGAGCCAAAAGCTTGACAACATGTGTCCAAACAAGAGAAATATTTTTGATGTTTTGTTCATTCTCAGCTAAAGTGAGAAAAGAGTCATATGTGAAATTCCCATTGACAAGCTGAGAGGCATGATTAGGAGAAAGATTCCCCAAATGTGTCCCCGCTCCTCCCTATCGGAAAAAAAAAGATAACCAAGGGCATCAGCTTTAAGAATAAAGTGAGCATGAGCGAGAGGGCACCCTTTCTTGATAGACCTAAACAAGCCGATAGCTTGAGATTGATGTCCATTGATAGTGAGGCAAGAAGAAGCATCGACAAACAAAGTTTGAACAACATTGAGAAAGAATGGTCCAAACCCAAGAGCTTGAAGCATAACAAGAATAAAGGGCCATTCAATCCAATCATAAGCCTTCTCAAAATCAATTTTAAGGAAAATAACACATTGTAGAGAAATTTTAGCCCACTCTATTCTTTCCCAAATGGCAATGAGATTATCAAGAATATATCTACCCTTAACAAAACTAGTCTTCTCTAGGTGAACCACTTTAGGAAGAAGGTTAGCAATACGGAGAGCAAGATATTTAGCCAAAATCTGTAAGAGACATTAAGGAGAGTAATAGGCCGTCAACTAGTAATGAGCTCTGGATTCCTAGCTTTAGGAATAAACTTAATATTTCCCTTATTAATAATATTGCAAGAGCATGTTTCTACAGAGCTTCTTGGTAGACTTGAAGATGGTCATTTCTAACAACCGATTAAGTTGACTTGTAAAACTAGCATGGAAAATCATCAACACGAGGAGATTTATCACTAGAAATTCAAAGGAGGGCATTGTGAAGCTTTTTCAACAATAGAGGAGCGTTGTAATGCTTTATGTCTTGTAAAGACAACTTGCAAGGAACCATTTCCACACTGATGTTGTAGATTATCTTGAATTTCTTTAAATGGTTTTAAGCCTAGAAAACCAAGGTGTGATAATTCACAAAAGTATTGAAAATATCTGGAAGACTCGTGACATGATCATGAGCTCGTTGAATGGATTTGATTTGCTCTTTGGAAAATTTAACCCAAAGGGATTTGAAGAATCTTTTGGAAGCTTTGTCTCCCACTTTAATCCAAAGTGAAGTATGGCCAAGATATGAGCACCTCTGCCCTTGTGATTTTCCTTAACCTTGATATGGTATCCAATTTTGGCTTCTCGAAGCTAAGGATGTCAAAAGGTTGAGCTTTAAACAAAGTAGAAGTTTTCTTAAACTCTTGAATGAGGGCGGAATCTGCTCTTTTTCAAACTTGAGAAACCTATTTTCCAAAATGGTGGAGAAACTTGGTAGTACGTTGAATGTCGGTATTCCACCAATCAACCTAGCTAGAAACATAGTGCAGACGTGGAGCCATATTCCAAACTTTGGAAATGAGAGAAATGACACCAACATGACTCAACAAAGAAACATTAAGATAGAATTGATTGTTAGGCACCTTGAAAGGGTTCCCACTCCATTAAAGTTTGAAAGATATGGGTTGTGGTCAGATAAAAGGATGCATGGCTAGATTGTGATTGGGGAATGACCATTACCATCTAGATCAAAAGTGTGTTGTTGAGAGATCATGATACAATATAACCTTTTAATGACTCTATCAGTACTTGCTCGAAAGTTGGACCAAGTAAACCAATTTTGAGAAGGGAAATCATTCTACCATCTAAAGAGAGGGTCATAAAGGCCCCAACAGTTTTTAAAATAAAACCAAGCCTCATGTTCCCCTACGCACCACCTCATGGGAAGAGACCCCAATTTATCCTCGAGATGCTCAATCATATTAAATTCTCTACAAACTAACTAATAAGATAAAGGTATCTCCCAACCATCACCACAATGTCATCCTTTTCATGCCATCATTAGAAGCATAAATATTGAGAATGCCAAAAGAACAACCATTAATTTCCAAAATAACCCACGTGACACAATTTTAGGGATCATGCCCTGTGGAAGAAATCATAGCAAAAATATAGGAGAGAGAGAGATAGTAGCATCACCTCTTCCTTCCATATGTGAAGAATAAACATGTTTATAATCAAGAGCAATACACATTAAAGTGGTTTGAAGCATAAAACTAGTAATCTTAACTTCTTGTAAACAAACAACATCAATGTTACCAATATGTTAATAAGATTATTTCACAGAGTATTTTCTTGAGGACTCGTGAGACCTCACACATTCCATGAGAGAAAATTTGTGAAAACTCGACATGGTGAGCTCCCTCAGTCGTCTTGGAAACCTTCATCGGAGTCAAGCAAACCGAAATCTTAGAAAGTGTAAAGAACAAGTCTAAAATTTGTTTCCCAACCTAGATGGAGTGGTTTTTAGCCCCATTTTCACTTCGCACCCCCATGGAATCCTCACAAGATGGACTATGAGAGCAACGCCGAGAAATAAAGGTTGATGCAATAGTCCCAATTGTTGAATTTTTTTGCAATGAAACATATTGAATCTATGTGGGATGAATCGTATGTTATGGGTTGGAAGAAGATGTGGTTGTTATAGAAGAAAATTTAAGCCCAAATGAATTTTTACCACCAACATCAGTTGAACCATCGATTGTAGTATCATATTTAGGTATAGGGGTTATAGGGGATTTGGAGATTTATTTCACACGTGATATAAGACGACAATCACAAATGTGATGGTCGTGGGCTTGACACGAAACATGTGTTATAAAGGTTGAAATAAGAAAAATTTTGGGGAAACGAGTGGACCCAACCTAGATGTCGATATGGTCCCACAAATCCTTGGCAAGGTCAACCTCGACGCATACCCATTTATGCAGGCAAGCATAGAAGAAATGTTTAGGTTCTCGAAAAATAAATTTTCCAATGGGGGCGGACTATTTCTCTCAGAAAAAGACCAAAGCTACATGGGAATACCATGTAGCTCCACCCAGACAAGTATCCTAAGTGATACATGACTAGAAGGGTTAAAGTCGGGGTCCAACACGAAAGCACAAGCAAGGTGTTACCTAGATACTAGCATGCAACGCATGAAAACAAAGTTTCGACCGAGAAGGTTCACAAAAATAAAATAGGTAGAAACCTTTGGTGAGGTTACGGACACTAGTGACCTAGATACCGCTACACTCCCAATGGTTTTCAACCCATCCTTAAAGGAAGGATTACGAGAGGATACAACCAAATAATTAGGCTATTAAACAATTGTTACTATAGTATTTAACCACATGATCAATAAAATCAGTAGTTATAACAACATCAGGAGGGGAATCAGAGTCATTACCTCATTGTAAAATTTTGGGACAAACTTCCTTACACGCTTTGGAGCCATCATCACCACCGCTAGAAAGCAGTGAAGCACTATGGATGGTTGAGAGGCCATTATATAAGCAATCATCATCCGAAAAGGGTGAGTTAACCCAAGGATGTGACCTAAAAACCTCTAGCAAGGATTGGAATGGTGTGAGATGTACTATCAACATGTGAAAACCCCTAATAGATCCAAAGCTTAGAACTTCACTAGGTTTGAAATCAAATGTTGATATATAAATAGCATTAAATTAGATGTTATCTTATTTATTTAAATAAGAATTGACATGTTTATAAGATTAAATGTTGAATGGATTTGACACACTTTATAGGCTATATTTTACAAAAGTAATAAACATATGTACATATTGATTAGGTTCGATTATTATTTCTTTAACCACATAATAGGTTTACTATCGAGTGTGTGATTGCAATGTAGGTAAGGGAGGGTATCATTACAAAGAGATGAATATATTCATTTTCATAGGTGAAGAGAAAGATAATAATTAGCATACATGTTTCCAATTGCACATTGATAGTGAACCTACTTAAGTATCTCAAGTACCCTATAGGAATATGTAGGTAGTTGACCCATGATCTTGTTATAATTAATTTCATGTTCCTACACTTGTTTTAGTAGTGTTTAATATCATAAGTTTTTTCCCTCATTTTATCTTAGTCAAATAGGTAACATTTTATTCTTCTAATAGTTGCGTATGTCGACAAAAGTTAGGAAGGAATTGTTGAATTGAAGTTGATAGGTTAATTCCAACTTGAAAATTATTTATCCGATGAAAAATTATTTAAATAATAATAATAATAATATAATGAGAGAGAATATCATATAAAATATAGGGTTGAATTATTAAGTGCTTAATGGAATTAGTCATTTACTAAGCTCCATCTCTACATAGCCTCCATACTATTTTAGTGTCGACAAACCCATTTAATAGTCCCTAAGCATCGAGATTTGGGAAGGAGAAAAAATAGAGACAAAAGAGCATGCACTCTACATACAATTGATATGGATTGATCTATTTTAATGAATTTCCCCTCTAACATAGTAACATCTCCTTGGGTAGCATTGATATACCATTAAAGACAACAAAACTCAATTCTTTCTTGTATCATCCATCCAACACCATCGATTGAGCATTGAGAGTCAAAATGCATTTAAAAGGGCATTAAATTGGCAATTGAGTGAATAGTTGGAGGATAACAATCTTTACAAACAAGAGGAGCAAATTTATTAATAAAAAAGGATTGCTCTAACTGAAGGAGTAACATGTGTCATGGTTTAGTTTTCATGTAGAGATCTTCCTCACAAAATGGTTGAATTAAGAAAAGGTAGGGAATCGTAAGGGGGATAATAGATAAATGTATCTTACTTTGTGAGCATTTCTTGACAGGAGGAAAGGATTGATCTAAAGGACAATTGCAACAAGAATTTTAAGCATTAATGTTGAATATTAGGTGCTAAACTAAAAATAAATATTAAAACTCATTAAAAATTTAATATTTTTGAATGGAGATTTAGTAAATATGTGATCTGGTCATAGTTAAACCTACCACTAGGGAACTCAAAACATTAAAAAAAAGACACTCATGAACTTGTGAGAGCTTACTATTGGGCTTTGTTTTAGAATGTATGAGAGTGGAAACATTGCTTCATAATTTAAAAACTTAGTTATATTCTACCACACATCTGCATAGTTGTTAAATAATTATTTTTCTTAATAATATGATGTCCTTTGCTTAACTTCAGTAGCTAAGTAACTCGCATCAAATCGTGGGAAAGACATTAGATCACACAGGTAATATGAAAAAATTTATCAAAAATGTTATCTTTCACACACATAAAATATCTTAACCATTTTATGCCCGAAGATTAGTGACGAGAAGTTGTTTTGGGAAGGATAGGTTGAAGAAACCTAGGAGTGGAGATGTGAACTTTAAATATGAGTTCTAGGTGGATGTGGAATCCTTGACTTCATCGACCGATAATCGATTATAGATTCCGAATAAAATGAGATCAGCTCACTAAATCCAATCTTGTAACCATAAACAATATACACCTAGGTAGTAGCTTGTCAAATACTCGGAGGTTTTATATCCCAGCCTTGTATTCAATAGGAATGTGTTTATTACTATGTTGGTTCATTATCATACTTGCATATGTTGCTTAAAGTTAGCTGCGCAGATCCACATGTATACATATTATCTTCTTCCTTCTTGTCGATTCATATCTATATTTCTTACAAAGGGTATGGATACTCGAGTGGAAGAGATGTGTGCATGGGATAGGAAAGGCTTTGTGATTAGAGGTAAATGTAGTGCCCACTTCCCTTTGACACTTTTGATATTGATCATGATACTGCTGACTATATTATGGACATTATTATAGTTTTGATTTAGTATGGTGTTAGATGTCAAATCATGGATTATTGTTGACTCTGATTCATATATGATGCATGATGATTGTTAGAGACATTTTATATAGATGTTGACATGTTGTTGGACATGGTTATATATATATATGGATGTTGTTAGGACATGTGATATTTGGATATATTGAGTAGACCGAGAAAATTGAATTTAAAATTGATGATTATATAGTTGTTGATGAAATTGTAAGTGATATTGTTGATTGTCTGGATGTTGTTGTGATATATATATATATATATATATATATATATATATATATATATATATATATATGATTTTGAAATTATATTATATTCATTTGGATGTTGATATGGCCATGAGGCCGAAGGGTTATTCAGTATTGTGCAGTTAAAAATATCACAACAAACAAAGAGGGATTAGAGACCAACCACATTGGAATTCTAGATGAATTCAACAAGGTCATCATGGCAACTTGTATTGTTCATGTGTGTGTGTGTGTTTGATTGTTAGGGATTCCCATGGTGGGGATCTCTTTAAATGTGACCAAGGGCTATGTGTATTTATTTATTTGGTTCCTTTTTATTGATTTTTGTATGTGTTTATTAAGTGATGTGTTTACCCTTTCATTATTTATTAATTGTGGTAAATTAATGTGAGTAAACATGTTGTTAAAATTAATTAATCAAATTAGGACATAAGAAAGTAATTATTAGAGTTGTTGGCCTAAAATTAAAGTGTTGTAAGAAATGTGTAAGTGATGTGTAAGAGATGTGTAAATTAATTTTGGAGTATGAAACACTCCACCTTCTTTTGAAATTCAAATTTTTCCTTGGAGGCTGATTTTGGAGGCTTGTGGGACAAGTTAAACTTGTCTCATACCTCTTAAATTTGCATGCCAACCTTACCTATGGTTAGAGGGTTTAAATCTAGCCTTCATTATGCATTTTTGTAAGTCAAGTTGTATGCTTTAATTGCACTTTCTTACATGTTATTAATGTGATTCCTTATGAGGTGTGGGCTTGATTTGAGTGTGTAAGTAAAACTATATTTTATTCACCTACTTATTTATTGTGCCTTGGAGATTGAAGTTGACTTATGAGTTGGAGTTGAGGATGTGTGATGTGGCATCCCACATGGATCCACCTCATCCTCTTCTCTTTCCTCTTCTATATATTTGAATTCCTTGGCTTGTTTTGGGGGTTACTTCACCTTGCATTGCTTCATTTTGGGCGACTTATTTTGGTTTTGGGAGCTCTTGAAATTTTGGAGAAAGTTGGAGATTGTTGAATGCTTGTGGATTATTGATCTTGGACTGTTTTACATTGGAAAGCTTGTTGTTTGGAACTTTGGAACAAACTCCATCATGGAGAGGTAAGAGCTTGGCTCTTGGAAATACTCTCCTTTTATTTGTATGCATATGTGAATGGTTGAATGTTTGAATGTGTTGTTTTATTTGTTGGTTGGTTGGGTAGATGGCCTAGGGATGGTGTAGGAGAAGACTATGGGGAATTTTTTGGAGGCATAAGTATTTTGGGGAGGTATAAGTGTGGAGGGAGTTAGGATTTGGGTTCCACCTTACAAAGAAATAGCTTGCATTTCTTTACTCGTTATGGGGTGCCATAAGAGGTTGGGGAGGCATAAAGAAATGTGAGGAATAAGGGGTACTTGGGGGAGGCATAAGGGCATGTCAGGATTTGAAATGATATATATTTTGGTGGTTTGTTCTCAGGTGGTGATACCCATTTCCCCTTTGGGAGGCATAAGCAGCATCCCCCATAGTTTCTTGCTCCTTTGGCTTGCATGATGAAGCCTGAGTGTTGTTTGTTGTTTTATTCTATGGTGGCAAACTGTAGTTTTGTTTTGGACTATGTTTTGAATGAGAAATCTATCTTTGTGTTGTGGAATCCTATTGTTGCCATGAGTTGAAAAAAAAACATTTCTTATTGCAATGTGGTTGGGGCTCGGGGGCCAATGAAGAAGGATGGCTTCTCCCTTTTCATTGGATGTCTTGGTTGGGTGGAGAGCGTTGTCTTTCCCTGTCTATTGTGACCAAATTGGAGAATGATGGAAATTCATACTGTTGTTCTAGAACTGAGAAAGAAGACAGTTTGACAGTCCTTGCTAAGATCATTTCTTAATGTAACATTTTCCCACTTGAAGTGGATGATCTTGTATATTATTTGTGATGAAAGTTGAAAGTTGAATTGAATTGTGAAAGAGATATACTCTGTTTTTCTACTTTTGAAAGAATGTGAAAGAAATCATATTCTGTATATTGTAATTGAGGAATGAAAGAAGAAATTGTAAAGGTATCTCTTTGAATCAATAAATGATTGTATTACTTTACTCAAATGGCATTATTGGGTATTGAAATCTGATTGTTGAATGTATTTTGAAATTCTGTTGGAAGGATGAAAAAGTGAATATGTATGGAGAAATGTCATAATACTTTTTTTTTAATAAATGTTTTAGAAATCAGAATTGTAATTTGGCATTTGAATACTTTGCTTGAGTCAACTTAGTATGTTAGATTGGGTTGGAATGAATTCATAGTTTAAAGTTGGAAAATGAAAATAAATCTATTCAAATTTGAGCTCTGTTAGATAACTTTCATACTGGCAATTATTAATCAAAAATTGAACAGAATGACCCTACAACATCAAAAAGACAAAATGAAATATCAAATTTTATTTGTAAGGTCAAAACGACCCCAAACATACCAAAATACTTATGAAAATTTTATAGAACCTTTCAAATCGGGAAAAGGCAAAATACAGACTTCTTATATAAAATTGATAAATTTTGAATGTAAATCAATCAAGAAAACTTAACCTTGCAATCTATCCTAAAATCTTCCAAGTAAAATCCTCCATGCCTGTTTGGCAAGTGGAAAAAGAATTAACAACAAATTTGAACAAAATTGATAAGTTAAAAATACCAGTTCACTTTCTAAGTGACAGAAAAGATGTTTTCTCAAAATTTACCCTTTAAAATTTATCAAAATCAAATTATTAAGGTTTTGTGAAAAGAGGACGTGAAAGCTTTCCAGAAAGTCCTCGTTTGCAAAAAACTCGAGTTCCCAATCAAAAGTTATGGCCTTCTGAAGTTTTTACTTCATTTCGGGCTCAAAATAATCTAACTGTCAAATTTTAAATGAATAAAATATTCTTGGGCGGACCCGCGGGCTAAAACTTTTTTTTTTTTTGCTTTTTTCCCAAAAGGTGCAAAGTCATGAAGTTTCTCGCCGCTCCGCTAATCCGCAAGCCTTCATTTTGTCTAAAAATGATCTAAGTCCAAAAAATTAATTTGACAATTTTTCCTCCACGGCCCCGCCACCCCGCAGCCAATCATTGATCAACACGTGGCTTCATTGGGCGTCGGCGGAGGCTCGGATTGATTTTAACCTTAAGCACTTTCAAAAATAAATTTGGAAAAATTTGTAAGTTTTCCCCATGACCCCCCACCGCCCGCAGGTAATCAAGTGCTGCCACGTGGCTTCAAGAGGCATCGGCGAGGAGTGGATCTTTTTAAGCCTTAATGCTTCAGAAAAATTTTGGGTAAAATTTCCAAATTATCCATGTCAGCCCGCCAAACGCAAAGCTAATGGTTGGTTGACACGTGGCATCTTCTCGTGTCGACGAGAGGTGCGGGTTCCTTTCGACCTTTTTCCCTTCCTTTTGAATAGTCAAATTTTTCAAATGTTCCTCCCACCCGCCTGACCCACATCAATAAGGAGCGACACGTGGCCTCCCTAGGTGTCATCGGAGGTGTGGGTGTAAAATTCACTTTGTCCCAAAAGGGCAAAAGCACTAAATGCCTTCCCCGCTCCGCCGGCCCGCGTCTGGGAAAAGTTTTCTTCCCCGCTCCGTCGGTCCACTTTTCTCCTCCGGGAAAATTTTCTTTCTAAAGTCCACAGGCCTAAGTTGGGGAAAATTTTCCTCCCAGGCCCACAGGCCCGGTCTTGGGAAAATTTTCATCCTAAGTTCCATCGGTCCATAACTTGAGAAATATGAGGAGTTAGGAGGACTTCTTTATATCACCAGAAAGGTGAGGAAATTCCCTATCTAATGGGAATGTTTTCAGAAATTTTAATTGCGTTAATCATGAGAAAAATCAAATTGAATCTTTAACCGAGTTCTAGGAGTGGGTAAGTAAGAATTTACTCTGATGATTTTAAATATGTATTCTTTTCCCCACGTAATTAAACCTTGCTCTTGTCTTAGATCTTGTGGAATTAAATACCTTGGGTATTTAATTGTTTTGGTCCCTTAACCCTAAAATTTTAATCAAGGAATATTTAGCTAAAATGTCAATGTAATCAGTGATTAAATTAATCCCTAAGGAGATTTGAGCTAGGTGTGGACTTATTACACTTGTTGCTTTATAATGTGGAATTAGTAATTATTATAATGGGAAAAGTTATTAGTTGAATTTAATTGTCCTTGAGACTTTGGTTGTTAACACTTTTAAAAAAAAAAATTCCATAATTTTGTAACTAAACCTAGGTTGTTCATGGGTTTCAAGTGGGAGATTTTAGCGGGCGTTCATTAAAGTCATCTAGGATACTCTCCCTCTCCACATTTCATAGAGTCATTCATGGTTCTAGTAATGATCTCTTATATTCTTTGTGTTCACATTCGGAAACTCACCAATTTCATATATTTTTCACAATGAGGTCTATGTTGTGTCATTCATGGTTCTAGTAATGATCTCTTATATTCTTTTGTGTTCACATTCGGAAACTCACCAATTTCATATATTTTTCACAATTGAGGTACTATGTTGTGATTGCATTTAATTGAAATCACATTTATATGGAGTGTTGAATTAATGAAAATTAGAAGAGTAATTAGTAACAATGTAAATAGGGGAATTACACGGAATGAACATTAGCATGTAGAATTGTATCTTTGAATTGAATAAAGTTAGACCCTATATTTTGAATGATTATTCCCCCTTACTATAAATGAATGGTTTTTCTAACTAATAAAGACTAAATGTTTTGAAACATTGTGAATGTGAACTTGACTTCCTAATGATTTTTTGAGCATTTCTTGGATTAGTGAAATTGCCTAAGACTTTTTACTAGTTGCATTAATTATTGTAAAACATAATGAGATTATGGGTAGTTTAGAAACCTTTAAAGAGACTATTTAAAAATGAATTTTCAAGTGTTTCTCGAAGGAGTTCTTACATTTTTATAATCATTGCAGCCCTAAAATTGGCTTGGTTGAAGTTTATCAACTCTAAATTCCAAATAGAAATTTAAGAATTCATAAATCTTGATTTATGTTAAAAACCTAAACCAAATGAAAAATGAAAAGTATTTTTGGAAAATATTAAAAAGATGAAAAATACTAAATATTTCCATAAATACAAGATTTAAATCTCACGAAAATTAATAGAAAATGGTAACTCGGTGTCAGTGTCATGAAAGCACATACAAAATTTATATTGTTCTCACCCAAGACTTATCTACCAAATCACTCATACGCTCAATATATTGAAAGCTATAACAAATGGAAGGGAAGGAAAACTAGATATAACTCCACAATATAAAGAAAACTCATTTGAATCATAATTCTACAAGAGGAGAAAGGAAAACATTGTAGAAAACCTAAGGTTTCCTTATTTTTTCTATTTCTAAAGGTAACCTTGATTAGTCGGAGGAAAGGTGGAATCCTACCAAGACATGCACACATGTAATTTAGAATGAAGGGATGGAAGTGTGTTTTGAAAGATGTCACGTCAAGTATGTATTTTGGGCTATTTTGTGTATACGAAGTTTTACCTAAATTACCTCTCATTCTTGCGTTTGCTTAGTGACTTATATTGATTGATCAATTTGAAATAAGTAGTATACCATTGATTTAACAAAAATTAAATATTATTAAACCCTAAATGTAGAGTAAGCGATGTAAACTATGATATACATATGCTAAATACAATACGATGCAACGAAATAAGTAAGTATGAAACCCTAAGCAAGAGATGTAGGAAGAATGACTAAGCTTATTTACGCTTGATCCATAAATGCTCTCGATTGGGAAAAGCTGTTGAACATGAGTTGAACATGTTGGGGTGTGGAGCCTATTTTTAGTCTTCTAGAATCAGCATTGAAGTGTTGGAATTTGAACGGTTAATTTTGGAGACTTCGGGGAGCATTCGCAATCATGTGTTGTTTTTCGTGTTGTGTATTTGTTGTAGTGTTCTGCAGTTTTTTTGTTGTCACAATGACGGATTTTTCATCCGTGAGAAGTTGAAAGGTCATGACTTTCAAACTTCTAGGGTTGGCTATAGAACTTCCTATAAGGATTATAATCTTATAAATAGAGGTGTTAGGGGCATCCTAATGCATCTTGAGTGATCAAGAGATCTTGAGTCTTATAACATCAAGAGGTGATCAAGAGTGATCAAGGTTGAGCAATTGGGTGTCAATTGTGTCTTAGATGTGGTTTAACATCTTTGGGAATTCTGTTGTGAGTTCATGAGTGATTGTTGTGTAATTATAATTGAGAGAAGATTGTGAGAGTTGGTTTTACTCTTGTTGATAGTAAAATCTGAGCAATTTCTTGGTGGACGTAGCCCACATTGGGTGAACCACGTTAAATCTTGTCTTGTCTTCTTTTGTGCATTATTTATATATGTTGTTATATTTCTGCAAGTATAATTCTACTAAATAGTTTCCTATTGTTGTGATTTGAGGAATTGTTTCCACATATTTGTTCTCTAATTCCTAACAACTGGTATCAGAGCTTTGGTGGTTTTTTGCTGAAGTGGTGAATCGTAAGGAAATTTTAGCTTGAGTGGGAGTTATGGCAAATGAGGGCAGATCGAGGGTTGAGAAGTTAAATGGGCAAAAATTTGGTTTTGGAAGATGTAGATGGAGGATTACTTGTATCAAAAGGACCTCCATGTTCCTTTGGCTAGAAAAGAAAAGAAAAGGCACTCGAGGAAATTTGGTTATGTCTTGCATCTTTGGTTGTTTTCAACATATCGCAGGAGAAGACCACGGAAGCTCTCATGAATGTGTTGGGAAGTTATATGAAAAAACCTCTTCCTCTAATAAAATATTTTTGATGAAAAAGTTATTTAATATAAAGATGTCTGAGAATGGTTATGTTGCTGATCATTTGAATGAATTTAATATGGTTGTGAGTATGTTAAACTTGGTGAAAATTGAATTTGATGATGAGGTTAGGGCTTTGTTGATTTTATGCTCCATGCCGGATAAGTGATTGTACAACCTTGTTATAGATGTAAGTAATTCGGTCTCTAATAAATCAAAGTTGAAGTTTGAAGATGTGATAGGTGTGATCCTGAGTGAGGAAATGTGAAGGAATAACTCGGGGATTCTTCTACTGGAAATGCTTTGACGATGAAGAGCAAGTGGGAAAAAAATAACAAAGGGAAAGGTAACCATGGGAAGTCGAATGATCGTGGAAGGTCAAAGTCAAGAGAAAGTTGGAATGTTGGCCTTTGTGGGAAGGTTGGTCAAGCTAAGAAATATTTTTGGACTCTTCGGCAATAAGGAGGAAAGTAAGGAGGTAAATTTGGCAACAAGCCATGTTTCTAGGATGCCTTAATTATTTCTTTAGATAATATTGTTGAGTCTTAGGTGTTAGATTCAGGGGCTTCTTTCCATGCCACCCCACATAGAAATTACTTTAATGAGTTTGTTCAAGGTGGTTTTGGACATGTATATCTTGGTGATGATGAACCATGCAACATAGTAGGGAAAGGTTGTGTTCGAGTGAAAATGTAGAATGTGAACAGATTTCTACTTAAGGATGTCGTGCATGTGCCTAAGTTGAAGTGGAACTTGATATCGGCAGGCTAGCTAGGTAGTGATGGTTGTACAATCTATTTTACGGTGGATTCTTGGAAGGTTACCAAGGAGCTCTTGGGTAAGAAAATTAGTAAGTACTTTGTATTTAACTAGTGGTATTGATTATTGTAATTTAGTTGTTACATATGGAGATGCACCTTTATAGCACTGAGAGACTCTTACATATGTGTCAAAAGGGCATGCAGATTCTACAGGACATGTTTCTTGGATTAAAGGAGTTAGATTTGGACTTTGTGAGGATTGTGTTTATGGGAAAGCAGAAGCGGTGAGATTCTTCAAGGTTGGACCTACCAAAACCGAGGGTAAGTTGGAGTTGGTACATACAGATGTATGGGGGCCATATAAGGTAAACTCTATTGGTGGTTCATGTTATTATGTCACTTTCATTGATGATGCAACTAGAAAAGTTTGGGTATATGGCATTAGAAATAAATTTGATGTGTTTGAAACTTTCAAAAGATGGAAAGCCTTGGTTGAGAATGAAATAGGTCTCAAGCTAAAATGTCTCAGGTTGGATAATGGAGGGGAGTATTGCAGCAATGAATTTCTTGATTACTGTTTGGTAAATGGGATCCACAAGAAAAGGATAGTTCGAAGACTCCACAAGAAAATGGAGTGTCAGAGAGAATGAACAGGAAAATCATGGAGCATGTTAGGTGCATGAGGTTACATACAGGATACCACTCATGTTTTGGGTGGAAGTGGTGAGCACAGATTGTTTATCTCATTACCAAAGAACCCTCAATGGCCTTGGATGGAGGTATACCCGAGGAGGATTGTGCGGTACAAAAATTGATTACTCATTTCTTGGAGTATTTGGATGTGAGGTATTTTTCACATTGATAAAGATGATAGGACCAAGTTAGAAGCTAAGTCTAAGAAATGCACCTTTGTTGGATATGGTGAGGATAACTTTAGTTTTTCGTGTTTAGAGTCTTGAGGAAAGAAAATATTTTGTTCAGAGATATATTCTTTAATGAAAAAGTCATGTATAAAGATCGATTGCGGGAATAGAAAGAGGAATCAAAGAAATAATACATAGTGTTAGAGGACATTACATATGACAAGGTGTCCAAGGGTTGGTTCAAAAGTGCGGTATGTTCCAACACACCAAATCAAGAACTACTCATCATGAATCCCAAACTCCTAAGGTGAGAAGGTATGTTAGGGTAAGAAGGAACCGAACATTTTACTCATCTTTGAATTACTTATTACTCGCTAACAATAGAGAGCGAGAATGCTTTGAGGAAGTAGTGCATGTGGATGCTAAGAAGAAGTGGGAGTAGGCCATGGATGAAGAGCATAGATCTCTTATGGAGAACTGGACTTGGGATCTGGTGGAGCTACCCAAGGGCAAGAGAGCATTGTAGAACAAGTGGGTGTACAAAATCAAAGAGGAAGATGGAGGTAGAAAAAGGTACAAGGCCCAGTTGGTGGTCAAGGGATTTGACCTTTGAATAAAGATATAGAATTTGATGAAATTTTTGTCCTATTGTTAAAATGACTTCTATTAGGATTGTTCTTGGTTTAGTATCGAGTAAAAGAGTTGCACTTAGAGAAGTTAGATGTGAATACTTTGCAATACTTCATGGTGAGCTAAAGGAGGAATTGTATATGCGAAGCCACAAGGTTATGAGGTTAAAGGGAAGGAGAGGTTAGTGTGTAAATTTAAGAAGAGCTTGTGCGGAATGAAACAAGCTCCACGGAAGTGGTACAAGAAGTTTGAAAATTTCATGCAAGAGTAAGGTTACTCCAAGTGTCACTCATACCATTACGTGTATATAAAGAAATTTCTTAATAGTAGTTATATTATTTTGTGTCTATATGTTGATGATATGCTTGTTCCAGGGAAGAACATGTAGGAAATAAAGGTACTCAAGAAGTAGTTAGGTGACTCCTTTGCTATGAAGGATTTGGGGGCAACAAAAAAATCCTTGGTATGAGAATAAATCGAAATAGGAAGGAGAGGAAGTTGGTATTATCTCAAGAAGAGTACATAAAGAAGTTCTTGGAGAGGTTTAATATACGCAAGATACTAAACTAGTTGGTACTCCTTTGGCAGGTCATTTTAAATTATCAAACGAGCAAAGTCCCAAGATTGAGGAGGATAGAATCTAGATGCCCAAGGTGATCGAAGAACATTACAGAGGATAGAATTTCCTAAATCTCCCGGGATTGCTACATTGTAAAATATGACTCGAGAGCTTTCACGACTATTTGAATGTCGAAAACAGAGTTCATATACACATTTGGTAGCTAGTCAAAGTTACGGTCAACCCTAGGTGGGACCAAGTCAATTGGTGAGTCACAAAGTAGTGGCAAGTTTGATCTTGTGAAGATGATGTATTTGGGTTTATACCTCGGTATTCATAACTCAACATCGTCTTTATCTTCATATACGATCGATAAAAATATTGCCACGTGGTGGGTCCTCAAGCCACCACATGGCCTACCACCACATCTCCATAGTGGTGAGCTTGGGTTCGCAATGCTTGAGTTGACACCGAGCTACGATTGAGCCATGCAAGGAGAGATCTAGGAGAGCTATTTATCAAGTTGTGATCGACCAGAACCATATGATCAACTCATCGAGCTCATCCAAGGAGGTAGCGCATGATAATGCAACCGACAAAATAGGGTGACTCGGCCCTTGGACACGACAAAGGATCGGCGAGCCATGCATGGAGGGCTCGGCGAGGTGATAGTAGCGTGATAATGGGGGTGGACTCGTGGAAGGCTATGGGTGACTTAAGCAGCGAGAGAGGGCACGTGGACTTGGCGGATAGCTCGGCAGGCAGTAGATAGTGCGGTGGGCTCGGTGAAACATGGCAAAGAGGGCTCGTGACAACGAAAGGGTCGGTGATAAAGAAGGACTCGGCGAGATCGGCGGCTCAGCGACATCGAGATGAGGTCATGGAGAGTGGGGAGGTCTCCACAGCGGAAACTAGGAGCTCGGTCGGGCCGCTCAATGGCCAAAGCAAAATGGACGGCGCGGGAGTCTAACCCATAATCTCCCCTCGTGACTCTAAGCAAGCCTAACCAACTTAGCGGCGAGTTGGTCGAGTAGTGAGATGGCCGATAAGGCCTATAAACAAGAATTTTGGGCCCCTTAGCCAATATAAAAGGGATCCCTCCCCTTTCTTGAAAGAGACCCACACAAAGCTCATTCGAGTTATTTGAAAGCTTGATCGAGGACCATGTAAGGAGCTCATGATGAGCTAGAGGAAGCTCGATAGGAGCCATGAAGACAAGCTCATCGAGGGAGAAGATGAGCTCCTCCCGAGCTATGAATACCTATCTATCTTATAGGTAGAAAAATGTAAGACCTATATTATTTTATAGGCATTACTATTAAATTATAAGCCCTATTATTTTAAATAGGCATATGATTTGAAGCTAAGGCCTATCATAGGTGTAAAATATGTAAGACCGAATATAGGCATTATTGTTATTATTATTTCTTTAATCCTATTTTAATTGGTGAAAGGTTAATATGAAGCTTCACTCTCTCTCTGCAAAGCTATACTTGAGCAGAGATGTGGTAATTAACTTGTGAAGTTCAAACACGAGCACGACGCTTTTTAATGGAGATATATTGGAGAGATAATACCTATATCAAATAGGCAATTTCATCGTTTTCATTGATGACCGATTATTATTATCAAAAATGGAGATAAGGCTTATTAAGCCATAACTTTGGGGTATGGAATGTCCGGAAAAGCGTCAGGGAGCCAAAGGGTGTTGTATTAGCATCGGAAGAATGATCGAGGAGCCACGAGGAATTGTAAGAGCCACGAGGAATTGTACCAAGAAGGAGAATGCTTAGCACCATGTAATAGAGGCATAGAGGTATTCACAAATAAAATACAAGATCGAATCTACCAGGATAGCTACTTGGTATAAGGATTCATGTTCTTATGTATTCAGTATTATCATGCTAGATTGTATTATTTGTTACAGTCATTGAATTTGATAATATATCGGTTCTATTAATGAACTTGGAGATGTAGGCATTCTGTCGAACTCCGTTATCAACCTATTTTGCAGTATGATTATATTCTTACATTGTTTTTAAGTTGATTTTAATGGGGTGATTTTAGAAAAGAATTTAATGTCTATAGGGGTCCGAGATCGAGGTAGATAAAAACCTTGATTATTTTCAGATCAAGTTGGTATCGAGATCAAGTATCGGTGCTTGCAAACTTGTTATTCTCCGAGCGAGGTTGATCGGCGTAGAGGTGAGTTGATAGTGATGGCATCAAGCTTGTACTTATGGAGTCCATATTGGTGGGATAGACTAAGGGATAGGTTTATCATCCTCAGTAATTTTCTCACATTTATATTTGGATTATTCCATTATGACTCATGTGCAGATGATAGATCGTTTGATGATCCACATAACACATTAGTCAAGACCCAATTATGGGTAATGTTTGTACTATGTTATACTTGCATTAGTAAGACCCCTTAGAGGGAAATTATTTTGGTAAATTGCTAATACCAGGAGATGCAGTATGTTTTGGTCCTTGTTGAGTTATTTGTCCAGTAGGAAAGAGACAAATGAGGTCAATCCACAATGCGATGTAGTGGAGAAGACCAAGTACATAAGCCACCGAGTAGGAGAAATTTTCGTGACAAGTTTATCATGTGAAATTATTTTCCTATAAATTTGGTAACTAAGCTTATTGTACAAAGACTCCAAAAATGGAGCATTTTTACAACTAGTTTTACATGATGTATTAGGATATATTTTCCTTACACTTGATTTTTAAAAGTTGTATAAAAGACCCTTTTAAGGGAACACATATCACCTAATCAAATGTTTGAGTGACCATTATAGTTGGATACTCATATCTAGAATCTTGGAGATTAGTCAGCCATTTGTGCAAATAATGGACCTCGTAGGTATCATTTCGAGAACTTCATTTTGTGTAGAGGTATTGTGGCCAGTGCATCAGAATGGTATCGATTCACCGTTGGCATTAATGTTGGGTCAAAACTTTTTTTTACGTGAAGAGGCCATCATGGGCATCTAGTAGAATGGTACCCGATCTTGTTTGTTAGTAGAGGAGCTCTTGAAGGATTGTCTCAGATTGTCATTCGGTGTAAAGGCATGCGACCACACAGCCCGAATGGAAGCTAATCATCGAGACTTAGCATCATGCATTAGAGGCTTGAGGTCTTGAAAGAGACTTAGCATAGTGCATTGGAGGGTTGAGGTCAAGAAGGGGATGTGACATTAGGTCACATCTTCATTATGTTTAAAGTCTCTTATGACCCTAAGCGGGATGATACCTAACAAATCATTGTCAACACCAACATCAGATCAATCATAGCTCGAGTAGCATGGAGCTCCTTGAACGAGTTTGGATTACGTGAAATCAACTCGGAGTGAGGATATGTGTTATAGAGTAAAAGGGGATCCTCGTTTTCGAGATATCAATAAGCTTAGCACCACATAGTGGGAGCGTTAAAGTTTCACTAAGAAACTTAGCACCATAGAACAAAGACGTGGAGGTCTTCTTCGGATATCAAATTGGTGCATCACGAGGTAGTGATCCCGAGTGCCACTTTGGTCCTAAAGTTTGAACCATCACTTTTTGAATGTGGAGTTGGCAGAATACTGTGATGATCTCTTCTCAGAAGGTGATTTGGAGTTCACAAGATTTTTGGGACAAAAAGCATTTCCCATTAGGGAGGTGTGATCCAGAGGACATTACAGAGGACATAAGTTCCCTAAATCTCCTAAGATCACTACATTGCAAAATATGACTCCAAGATCTTTTCGAAGACAATTTAAATGTCAAAAATAGAGTTCATATGCGCATTTGGTGGCTGGTAAAGTTACGGTCAACCCTAGGCCGAACCAAGTCAACTGGTGAGTCATAAAGCAGTGGCAAGTTTAATCATGTGAAGATGATGTATTCATGTTTGTACCTCTAGTCTTCATAACTTGATGTTGTCTTCATCTTCGTATACGATCGATAAAAATACTTCCACGTGGTGGGTCCTCGAGCCACCATACGTGGCTCTGCCACCACATCTCCATAGTGGATCAAGCTCGGATTAACAATGTTGAGTTGAGACCAAGCTATGATCGAGCTATGCAAGGAGATTTCTGCAAGGTATTTATCAAGTTGTGATCGACTTAACCATATGATCAACTCATCAAGATCACCAAGGGCGTAGCATGATAATGCACCGACAAAAAGAGGGTGACTCGGCCCTGGACATGGCAAAGGGCTCGACGAGCCATGCATAGAGGGCTCGGTGAGGTGACAACAACGTGACAAAGAGGGGTGGAATTGTGGAAGGCTACATGTGACTAAGCAATCCGGTAAGGACAAGTGGACTTTGTGGATAGCTTGGCAAGGTGGAAGGTGCAACGGACTCAGTGAGAATGTGGCGAGGAGGGCTTGTGATAACGGAAGGGTCGGAGACAACGAGGACTTAGCGATAGTGAGGTGAGGTTGTGGTGAGTGGGGAGGTCTCCACAGCGGTAGCTAGGAGCTTGGTCGGGCCGCTCAATGGCGAAAGCAAAATGGAAAGTGCGGGAGTCTAACTTGTAATTTTCCCCTCATGACTCGGTGACCCTAACCAACTTAGCAAAGAAGTTGGTTGAGTAGTGAGATGGCCGATAGTGCCTATAAACAAGAATTTTGGGCCGCGCCCACTATAAAAGGGATCCCTTCCCCTTTGTTGAGGGAGACCCACACAAAGCTTATTCGAGCTATTTAGAAGCTCGATCGGGGGCCATGTAAGGAGCTCATGGTGAGCTAATTAGGAAGCTCATGGCAAGCTAGAGGGAAGCTTGATAGGGAGCCATGAAGAAAATCTCATTCGAGCAAGAAGATGAGCTCCTCTCGAGCTATGAAGACCTATATATCTTATAGGTAGAAAAATGTAAGACCTATATTATTTTATATGCATTATTATTAAATTTTAAGCGCTATTATTTTAAATAGGCATATGATTCAGAGGTAAGGCCTATCATAGGCGTAAAATATGTAAGACCTAATATAGGCTTTATTATATTATTATTTCTTTAATCCTATTGTAATAGGTGAAAGGTTAATATGAAGCTCTACTCTCTCTCCGCAAAGTTGTACTCGAGCCTGAGATGTGGCAAACAACTAGTGAAGTTCGAACACGAGCGCGGTGATTTTAATGGAGATATAAGACCTATATCAAATAGGAAATTTCATCATTTTCATTGATGACCGATTATTATTATCAGCAAAATGGAGATAAGGCTTATTAAGCCACAACTTCAGGGTATAGAATGTCTGGAAGACCATCTGGGGAGCCAAAGGGCATTGTATTATCATCTGGAAGACCGATCTGGGAGCCACAGGGGTCTTGTACCATGAAGGAGAATGTTTAACACTGTGCAATGGAGGTGTAGAGGTATTCATAGATAAAATACAAGATCGAATCTACCAGGATAGCTACTTGGTATAAGGATTCATGTTCTTATGTATTTAGTATTATCATGCTAGATTGTATTATTTGTTACAGTCATTGAAGTTGATAATATATCGGTTCTATTAATGAACCGGAGACGTAGGCATTCTCCGTCAAACTCTGTTATCAACCTGTTTTGCAGTATGATTATATTCTTGCATTGCTTTTAAGTTGATTTTAACATGGTGATTTCGGAAAATAATTTAATGCCTATAGGGGTCCAAGATCGAGGTAGATAAAAACCTTGATTATTTTCGAGATCACAGTGGTACTATACTCATCGATGGTTGGTAGCTTGATGTATGTTATGGTATGCACTAGGCCTGATATTGCCCATGTAGTGGGAGTAGTGATCGAGTTTTTGGGAGCAACATTGTGTTTCAATGGATCGAGACACTACATTGTGTGGCTACGTAGATTCGACATGTCGGGATATTTGGACATGAGGAGGAGCACGGACAGTTATGTATTTACGGTTGGTGATATAGTAGTGAGCTAGATTTCACGGATACATAAAGGTTGTGGATTTGTCAACCACGAGGTGAGTATGTTACTACCACATAGGCAAGCGAGGAGATGATTTGGCTACAACAGTTTATTGATGAGTTGGGGCATAAGCATGAAGTTGGGAGACTACAAAGTGATAGTCGAGCGCTATTCATTTGACAAAGAACTCTATTTTCCACTTTAGGATAAAGCACATTCAAAGCTGAAATGTCATTTCATCGGGAAGCTTTGGAAGAAGATAAGTTAACGCTGGAAATGATTCATACGATTCAAAATCTTGTCGATATGATGATGGTCACAATGGAGAAGTTGAATTTGTGTTCAACTTTGGTTGTCCTTCATGGATGATAATGAAGGGTTGAGAACTTTTCTCAGTGGGAACAATTTTCAAGTGGGATATTGTTAGGGTGTGGAGTATAGTTTTTAGTCTTCTGGAATCAACATTGAAGTGTTGGAGTTTGAATGGTTAAGTTTGGAGACTTCAGGAGCATTCTACAGTCATGTGTTGTTTTTGTGTCGCTTATTTGGTGCAAAGCATGTTGTTGTAGTTTTGATGTTGTCACAGTGATGGATTTTTCATCCATGAGTAGTTGAAAGGTCACGACTTTCAAACTTCTAGGGGTCTCATTATAGAACTTCCTAGAAGTATTGTAATCTTATAAATAGAGGTGTTAGGGAGTCCTAATGCATCTTGAGTGATCAAGAGATATTGAGTCTTAGAACATCAAGAGGTGATCAAGAGTGATCAAGGTTGAGCAATTGGGTGTCAATTGTGTCTTAGATGTGGTTTAGCATCTTTGGGAATTTTGTTGTGAGTTCATGAGTGATTGTTGTGCAATTGTAACTGAGAGAAGACTGTGAGAGTTGGTTTTACTCTTGTTGATAATAAAATATGAGCAAGTTCTTGGTGGATGTAGCCCACATTGGGTGAACCACATTAAATATTGTCTTGTCTTCTTTTGTGCATTGTTTATATATGTTGTTATATTTTTGCAAGTATAATTTTGCTAAATATTTTCCTACTGCTGTGATTTGAGGAATTGTTTCCACATATTTGTTCTCTAATTCCTAACATAACAATATCGTAAATACTTAGGATAAATTATGGAGCTCACAAACGATGTTGGACATGCACACCCATAAAAGGATAGGGCGCATGGGTCTTAGAGACTATTACCGGCACCAGTATGTGATCGTGCAAATAACTAGAATCTATTTTTACGAGTGTCGCACAAGTGTCACAAATATTCTCTATTGATTGCATGTGTGTTATTTTTTTTTCTTCTTTGAGGTACATGTAACTTTGCCAAATAAATATCACCTATAAAATCCCACAAACAACATCAGATCCAAAAAGGAAAGATGTAGAATGGGGAGCTAGGCGACGACCTGCGGTCACCCCAAGAGTGAATTTACAATAGAGTGTTGCACTACATCTTAGACTCCATGTTGTACTTGTGAGTGTGTGTAGAAATTGTGCCCAGGATGCTCTTGTGAAAGTTGTACTTGATAATGCATTGTAGCTAAATGTAGTAGAATGAGTGGATGAAATATAATGAACTTCCCCTTCCTATGTTGTATATGTAGAGTTGATGTAACCCTTGTCCCTTGAATGGATGCTAGATGGATGCTTTAGAGTGCTTTAAGTGCCTTTTGGATGCAAGATTAGGTGGTAGTAGTAATGCTTGATGTTTGGTCCTTGATTTTTAACACATAATTATGTATTTATATGATTCCCTTGTTTGAATTTCGTAATTGACAACAAGAAGGCTGACCCATAAGTGAAAAAGGTGCCTAAAATATCAAAGAGACCCAAAAGAAGTGAGTGAGGTGGAAAAAGGTCAAGGGCACACCAGGCACTCCCATCCTAGATGAGCGTTAGTGTCTAAAGCTATAAAACATAAATAAGTAAAATACCGAATAGGCTATAGGGTTTATAAGACTAAATAGAAAATAAGAAACACATGAAAGAAGCCAAGGATAGTCATCAATGACTAGTTTTCTTACTTAGGAATCATATGAATGCTAGTATGTGTTTAAGACCTAGAAATGTATCCAAGTGTGTGATTTTGTGTTTACATTTATCCCCACTTTATGTTGTTGAGTGAATACTCAATAACATAAATTAAATAAGAGATGCATACATGATGAGCATGTAGAGTGTGTGCCGAAATGTGTGTTGAGTGGACAAGTGAAGCGTGGAATGATGCAAAAATGAAACATGAAAACTAGGAAGAGAAAGTGACCCTAGGGGTGAAACGTATGTGTTGTACCATGTTGTACCTATTTATGTTGTATCTTGTGATTACTACTTCTTGCGTAAGGATGGACCTGCAAAAGAAGAGAAAGAATGTAGTCAAAGTCTTTTATATGATAAATCAGAGAAAAGTGTGCATAAGTATGTAAAAGTGTGTAAAAGGAAAGTGTGCACCTGATGTAGAAGAGTGTAAAAGGATAGAAAAGTGTCCTGAAAAATGTTGTGTAGAGAGTGTTTTTGGCGATCTCATGCCAAGAGTGAGTTTTTGGGTGATCTCACGCCAAGAGTGAGTTTTTTGGGCGATCTCACACCAAAGAGAAAGTGTTGGAGATAGAGGTCTAGTGTTAATCTCCTTACATGACTCTTCCGATAAACACCACTATAGATGGTGAGATGGCATGTCCCTGGTTTTGTTTGAAGGTCAATTAAAGCTGAATATAGGAGATAAATTATATTCTATTTCTCTGCAAGATTGTTCTTGATACTATCAAACTACTATAAAGGCTTATGTGAATTGTGGTGGTCTAAGAAACCGATTGTATCTACCCCTAGGAAATTAACACCCGAGGAGGACACACATGCCTAGCAATGGTGTTTATGTTGTCTTGAGGACCCAAGTGGAGTAGATTCTGGGTTGTTACATGAATCGTGTTCCTATTCTAATTTTATATTTCAGCGTGTTGTGTTGTAGCTATGAGTTGTTGTATGGGGTGATTTTTTCACCCAATGTATGCCCCCTCATTTAGGGTGCATACAACATCGGTAGAGAGTGTATGGCCCCGAAAAAAGAGAGGCCCTTGTCTTTGACACTGAACTAATACTTGCACGGGGTAGGGGATGTGCATGGTAGAAACCAAGGCACATGAAAACAAAATGGCTAGAAATATGTGTTAGTGGAAAAATAAGAAAGTGTGTCATAGGAAAATAATGTAACAAACAAATGTGCATACAAGATAGATCACAAAAAGCAGGTTTCAAATATGGGACATTGCTCACAATGTCACAAGACAATTAGGGGGCAAGCGGCCAAAACATACAAGCAATGATCAAACAAGCCATGGCATAGCCCGAAAGCAATGACATACAATAACAATCAATAAAAAAACAACGTGAAGCAAAGTGTCGAGATAACCATGGTGGCAAATAGTCCTGCAAGGAAAATGTTACACATGAAGCACCCGTTAGCATGTTAGAAAGATAAAGATTATGTCAAAGCATGTGTGTATCAATGGAATAAGTAATTAGCTATAAATAATATGAAGTAGTATTTGAGGAAATGATAGCACCTGTAATGTGTGAGAAAGTAGATGCCCCAGGAGCCTCGGTGGGAGCATGTAAAGACACTGTAAGAGATTTGTATTCACTCCAAAATAAAAAGTGACCATGCATGTGTGTATGGAAAATATATTGACATACTAAATATATGTCTAGAATGGAAAACAAAGTGTACATGTGAGTAGAATAAACAAGCAAGATTAAGTGCAACCAAGATATGCAATATGCAGTGAGTGTGAATGTGATGGTATGCAATGTGAATGTGAAGATGGAAGAGGAATTGTGCCCCCGAACGTATGTATATGAGATGAGGTTCATTTATAAAATACCCCTCAACAATCAAGAATGAACCATAGAACAAGAGTGTGTCATCGGAAAATGGTTTGAAAATGTGTGCTAGATAGAATAGAACATGAAGCATAGAGCATGAAGAGTGAATGTGGTGAGGTTCATTTCAGATTTAGACCCTCAGCAGTCAAGTATGAACCATGGAACTTAAGTGCTTCATAGGATAATAATGATACAAATTGTGTATCAAGATGTATAAGAGAGATAAGAATACTAGATGTGAAGTACAGAGCGTGATAGTAGAAGTGATAGTCAACTTATGATATTAGGAGGGGGAGTAAGCGTGATGCCCCCAAGTGTGTGATGAAAAGTAAGCTATCAATGAGAGTGAATGGAAAGGATCCTCCACTCGATGTCCGAGGAGATAAAGGTGTGTGACAATGCTCTAAGATCGGTGGTGTATGAGAAGGATGATATATATGTGAAGGAAGCCTATGTGGTGAAAGAGGTGGTGGAACTATATGAAAGAGACCTATGAGGTGGAGGAGGTGATGAACACCTATGTGAAGAAAACCTATGAGGTGAAGGAGGTGGTGGGCATCTGTGAAGCGGGGATGCTCAAGTAGGGGACTTATGTTGACGAGATGGACTAGTGGACCTATGAGGACGAAAATGTCGTGGAGTAGGATGTGTACGAGTAAGAGAACTAGGTGTAGAATATGCCTTAGATGTGAGAGGTCTAGAGAGATAGAAGATGAATTTGGTGGGAAAATGTCATCAAGAGGAGGTAGAGGCAATGGTGTGCATGGTGGAATGCCTTTAATAGTGATAACTTGTTTATTGTGTATGAACTTGAGACACATATGATTCATGGATGGAATAGCTTGAGTGACACAGAGCCAATGGAGACCTAAGAACATGTCACAACCTTTTATTGAAGATGCCACATCGAATGACACAAGCATGGTAAGAGGCCCAATTGTAATGGGTATGTAGCCAAAATAATTAGGAACTGAATATGAAATAACAGAAATTGGACATTTGATAACCATAAGAAGTGCAATAGAGCACACACTAATAGGAGCCTCTGGATAGATCATGGTATTATTAATAGTGTATGAACCAATAAAAACATTGATGTGTAAAGAGTTAGAAGAGAATGATGTATGATAATTATGATATGAAAATGTAATGGTGGTGGTGATGCATCAACAAAAGCAACAAGAAAATCAAGGGCCCTGATGAAGGAGGGGGAACAACATGATATGTATGATTAGCGAGAAGAAGAATTGGAAGCTTGTGAAATGCTTAGGCTAAGGGTCATTAAAGATTTTTAGATTTTTTTATCATTGACCAGCTTAGAAGAAGGTGTTGTAGGGAGCTCAATTGAATTATTGTTAATGAGATGCCTAAGTTTGAAGCAACGATCGGTGGAAAGTCCAATGCATTGATGATAGTCACATTTAGCATTTTGTCATAGTTGTGGCCACGAGGGCAAGATGGATCAAGATTGAGTGGCGATGGAAGAGTGATCAGATTACTTTCAGAGTTGGGGTAATAAAAATCGAGGTGCATATGATAATTAGTGAAAGTATGCTTTGGAGGTCACACCATGAAGCTTTTCAAGAGGAGAGGCAACATTAATAGTTGCCTTTACTTTAGTGGGCTTAGGAGATGGCTTGAATGTAGGGTTATATTAAAACCTATTAGATGTTGATGAAGAAGAATCATGATACCTGAGTTTGCCCATAGATATAAGTTTGACTTCACGCATTTTAATAATATGTCAAAATTGATCAAACGAAGGAGAGGTCTCAAAGATAACACTCTCCTGTAGTGGTGGTAAGAGGCTTTGAACAAATATATCTTGTAATTCTGAATCAACAAGCACATTGGTCATCTTAGCTAGATTGTTCTTGTAACGTAAAACATAGTTAGATGTTCATTAGATGTCATATTAAAACATAGGTACCAAATCTGAATATGTAATTTAAAACATAGTTAGCTAGATGTTCATTAGATTGTTCTTGTAACGTAAAACATAGGTACCAAATCAATGAATATGTCATATCCTTGATGAATTGTTGGGACCCTAATTTATTGGCTATGTACAAGAAGGCACGTGGGCACAAAGGGCCTTGTTAAAGAAGGGCACACAAGGAGAAATCCCACAAGGCAGGATTCTAAGAGGGTTTAATAGAACAAGTAGTGTGCGCACAAGGTAAAGAAAGATTTCGGGACTTAGCCATATTTGGCATAGCAGGTAGGAAACGTGAAAGGCATGACCCGACTACGCATGCGGAGTGGATAAGGTACCAACCTAGTGATAGGTTGGCCTAGGAAGGAATATGCCCTGCGATGGAAGCTTCTAGAAGACCATCATGGCAAGGAATGGAGAGCTCAGGCCTGGAGGAGCATGCTCCCATGGAGGACCACATTTGGACACTTGGATAACGAATATGAAGCCTCGTAAAGGTGGGTTGGCAGTTCAAGAGGCCTATAAATACAAGCACCCATGAGAGGAATTGAGATATAGATCAATAGAGAGCGGAGCTCTGTAGAAATGTTGTGAGAAACTCTATTGGGTTGGGTAGATGACTTACAGGGGAAGGATGTATCAAGGGTTTGGGTATGAAATTTTCCTTTCATGTTTAGGAGGACTCTAATCCAGTTATGATGTATGACTTCGGTCTGCCATACTATGATATTCTGTAATGGATCTAATGCATGTGATGAGGTTGTCGGGTATGATGGAATATAAATATAATAGACTCTAGTTTATACATATATTTGTGTAGTTCTATTTCATGTGTTATATGAATGAATATAAACTCCTATACATTTCCTTTTCAGTTCAGTTCTATAAAATTGTTAAGTATCCTTTTATCTGAAATGACTGCATTGATCTAGAAGTCATTCTGAGATCTATGATGAATGTAAGTCTCATATCCACTCACTCTTTTTAAGTTCCTATCATAGATGATGCTTTCCCACTTAACTCACATAAAAGAGAGACTCGGCACCCGCGCATGCCTCGGGTGAGCGCCCAACGCCCGCTAGGTGATGGGGCTGACGCGCATGGGATTCCTTTGTTCTTTGGTGGGTGTAAAAATGACTACATGAATTTTAGATGAACCCAGGCAACAAGTAGGCTGACTTGGAGAGCCAAGTATGAGGGTGAGTGCACCAAGTTGGGGGGCCAAAAGGGGGTCTTAAGTGGACATTTTTTTCTGAAAAAAAACTTCAACTTGTACGAGTTTTTCGAAATAGTTACACTCAAAATTAGAAGATGTTGTAGAAATATGAATCGTAGAATTTTGAATCTAGTTTCTAAGCTACTAAATTTTATTGAAAACAGATAAGTTTAAGTGGGTCAAACAACTAAAATACCAACAGATGCTCCTATTTTTGTTAAAAAACATAATAAAGTGACTTTTGTGCCCCCCACCATTTAGTATTTTTGAAAACCCTTTGGTAGAAAGATAGCTAGGAGCATCTAGTTTGGGCTCCATTTTTTTAGATTTTTTTAGTGAATATTTTTTTATTTATGATTTTTTTAGTACAAAAATTTTATGTTTTGAAAAATAATGAGCTCCGACCGTGCCCCCCCTAACTACCTCAAAAATATCGAAAATTAGAATTTTTTTAATATGTATAGAATTATGCCTAGTTTGGGCTAATATATATATATTTTAATTTCAATCACCCAAAAAAAGATACACCATGAAAGATAGACATATTTATACTTTAAAAAATAGCTATAAAAAGGCATAGTTAGAAAATAAATAATATGGAAACCTTATATTAGTCAGAAAATTTAGAAAATTATATTTTTAGAAAGAAGAGACTCTGCTCTACGTCGTGGTATAATTTTTTAAAAATGGATCGATTGTTTTATTTTGATTTATCATAAAGGAAGTGGCATTTTTACATTTTCTTGTAAAACTCGTTGTTTGTTGTGTTTGTGCAAGTCCATGCCTCGGGCTTGGGGATCAAACCGGATCCCAAGCCTTGAGGCATGGCTTGGGAAAAGAGAAAACGCAAAACGCGTACACGTTACATAACACGTACACATTTTTCTTTGTTTTATATATTGTGGCCCCCAACATCCCTTTCATCTCTTTCACGGGAATTCTACAAACATTATATTTTGTCTATAATATTCTCTACATTCCTGCATGATTTTTTAGTATTTCATTTTGTCCCCTACCCCGCTAGTTGATTTTTTCTAATCATGGGTGATAAACGTTGAGCTAAGGACAAGAGGAAATTCAAGAATAAGACACCGGAGCAATTGAAAGAGAAGAGAATACAAAAACTTCGAGCAGGGCAAGGTACATCCGCTATATCAAATGTAGCTAATGTATTAGAAAATTGGGATGAAATACATAATGAAAATGTAGAGAATAATGATTTTGCAATGAATAATGATATTGAATTGAATGATAATGTTGGTATGGATGAAGAAATTGATATGAATCCAATTATTGAACCCTTACTTGAGAATCCAAATGTTAACCCTGAAATTTGTATGAAAACACTGAATAAAGAAAGTAACCTTGTAAACGAATCTTCACCTCTAAGAACACCTCCTTCCATTTCGCAAAGAAAACCAATTCACTTAATTGAAATTGATGAAAACATTATAAAACCAATGCCTAACAAAATGTCAGAAAGAAATGCAAGAAGAAAAGCTAGTGGAATTTGGGATAATTACTTTGAAAATTTAAATGACACACAAAGATGTCAATTATTTGTTTCATTGATGAAATTAATTAAGATGAGACCTATAATGAAGATTTGGGGTTAAGAACATCTAATGTTGTTGATCAAAATGCGTCAATTATTGAAAACATACATAAAGCATACTAAACTATAGGTGGAAAAAGACAAACCAAAGATAGTAATGCTACACGATGTGCACTAACTAATTGTATAGTAAGTGATAAAATAGTTAATAAACACTTGATTAGAAAAACAAAGCAAGTGCTTTGAAGCTAAACAGAAAAACACTAATGAAAGCAATAGAGAGACGTAAACGTCTTGAGTTAGTCAATAACACTGACTATTGGGATTTCTCTAGCAGACTTCCACGAAAAGACAAGAATACATCTGATATTCTAAAAGAATAAATTTTAAAATTTTGGAATGAGAACACAACGGTGTCACCGAATAAAAGAGATACAGTAAAAATAAGAATAGGTTCTCGTAATCGTGAATTGTGTGCAAAACATTTCTTAGATATGACTCAAATAGAATTGTTCTCTAAGTTTAAAAATGAAAATCCACAAATTAACATTATCCAAAGATTCTTTGAAATGAGCAAACCCTTTTATGTGAAAATCAATCACTCACGTACCACTTGTTGTTGCAGGCATCATGTTGAATTTTCAATGCATTATGATATTTTTGTCAAATACGTAGTGTTTTGCATACTGACATCATGTTGCAGGAGTGTGGAATAAATGTCCCACAAAAATCTTCAAGGGAATTTATTCCAACAATATTTTGTGAAAAATCAACGAGATAATTTTTTTATAACAAAGCATGTTTGGATGGAATGTGCAATGTATGCGGTGGCTTGCCAAATCTAAAAATTTGTACCCATGAGAAGAGTACATATTCAATAGGAAAAGAATTGGTTGATTTCACCAAATATAAATTGGTGGCATATCAATTAAAATATGGAAAAGAATTTAAGAGGTGTGAACTTGTTCAAAACAATTACATGTATTAGAATATATGGTCAAATTCAGAGAGGAAATTTTTTATGAGTATGCAAGGCACACACATACAGCTCGATGGTTGGATGAACAATTCAAGTTAAGAAAGGACACATTCCCACTTGGTGCTATTGTTTCATTAGTTGACTTCACAGAGAATTACACATTGTAGCCACAAATGGAGGTTCAGTCTCAATATTATAACTCAGTGCAAGTTTCTATTTTCGTGCATATAACATTCATGCACTCTTGAAAGCACTGAGCAAGATCAAAAAATATTAAGAGAGTATCATTTCTAAATCAGTGATGATCAGACACATTCTCTCTGAGAATATGTACGACGGTGTTTCAGGTGTTTTATGCGAACTTGAATGAGAGGAACATTAGTTTCGATCAACATTACATTTGGTCGGACAACTGCACATCACAATTCAAGAATGCACAGATGTTTTATTGGCTAAGCAAGATGCACAAAGAAACAAATGTACAACATATCTGGAGTTTTACTGAGGTAGGGCATGGAAAAGGAGAGCATGATGGTGCAGGAGCATGTGTGAAAAGAGCACTTGCAAGAGAAGAGTTAAAGTTCAAGGATGGTGCTAAATTTATAGATGCAAAAAGTATTGTTGATTGGTGTGTCAAGAATATGGGCCATGAATCTCAAGAGAGATCAACGGTTCATATATATTTTTAGTTGATAGAGGAACAACATCTGACAAACTTTGAAGATTGTATGATAGTTGCAGGATCAAGTGATATGCACTCATTCCGTAGTTCAGATGCAAATGTTTGGACTATTTATACTAGGTGCATGACATGTTTTTATATATCATGCATTGATTTTGCGTGGAATGAATGTGAGTCACAATAGTGGGTGGATGAATGGACTTGTAGACCTCTAATTCCACTCGACACACAACAAGTTCCATGAACATTACAACTTGCAGGGTCTTCAGATCAAATGACAACATCACTTGACTTTGACCAAGTCTTTAATTTAGTGCAACAAGGTACATACATATATGTACATGCCATGTTTTAGATTTATAAATTATTAAATGGTCAACTCTTAATGTATTTATAAATTGACTAAATAGTTTTACTTTGTGATACATAGGGCACATTTTTGTAGTTATTGCGACGGAATTTAACGAAGAGGGAACATACTACTTCTTATCTCATTGTGTAGAGGGAAAAAATTGACTTCCACAATCATTGATGGTGAAGACCTTGAGTATCCCACTGGATCAGTGGTAGTCACTAGAACTTGGCTTTGACGATATCCTATCAAAAAATCAAACATTTGGTTGTTTGAAGACTATGAAGTACATCGGAAGATACTTCACTATTCACATTTGGTCCTTGCAACAAATATTAAATTGATCAAATATCGAGGTCAGCCATCAAACAAAAATCTATGGAAGGTTTGTGAATCAGATCATGAAGTAATTCTTGCTACTGTCAAGAATAGAGTTGATCATTGCGGTTCATTGGATTTAATTTGCAAAGGTATGTTCTTCATGAATTTAATTTGAATATTTACTTAAATGATTTTGTTTAAATTTTGTATGATTTAAAATTCTATTTAATTGCTTACTAACATGTTTATGTAGGTTAGTGGTGCCAAAAAAGCTTCCACCTTCATGTGGTTGACACTATCAGTAGAAAATTTATTATTCTTGAAGCTAAGTGAAGCTAAGAAAAATTAAATATTAGAAAGGAACAACAAACGAAAATTCTCATTTCACCACCTATATTGTAAAAACATCTTATTAAAATTCTCATTTCACCACCTATATTGTATGAACCACCTATAGTATTCACGTGATTGGCAATGGACAACCTTACATTGACTCAATCTGAATGGAGATGGAGAAAACCACGAGAGACTTTTGTAGAGGGCCTCGACGTGGAGCTCTCGGATCTGACGTGACATCTCTAGGTGCCACTGAGTCCAAGAAATCACCCGTCAAAGATATGGCGTGATTGGGCCTATGGGCTCTTAAACGACTATGCCGGAGGCGGGGTAGCTGAAAGCACAAGGAGAGTAGGGAACCAAAAGCGAAGCCTCAGTAGCATTCACCAGACACCCCGACGTGTAGGAATAGTTGGTTTGGTCATATGAGAATTCTTTTGCAAACTCTGACCTCTAAAGAAATGACCCTCGACTCGACTCAAACTGCACTATTTCTCGTGTTTGCAAACAATAGCACAATGAGAGAACCAAATAGAGACAGAGAAAACTGTGAGAGGCTTTCGTAGAGGGCCTCAATGTGGAGCTCTCGAATCTAACGAGATGTCTCTAGGTGCCACGGAGTTCGAGAAATCACCCGTCGAAGATATGGCGTGTTTGAGCCTCAGGGCTCTTAAGGGACTATGCCCGGACAGGGTAGCCTGAAAGCACGGGGAGCATAGGGAGCCAAAAAGAAGACTCCACTAGCATTCACTAGGCCACCTCGACGTGTTGGCATAGTTGGTTCGGTCCCACGAGCTTCCATTTGCAAACTACTGACCTCTATGACCCTCTACACTGACTCGGACTGCACTATTTTTCACGTTTGCAAACAATAGCACAACCGAGAGAACCAGATGGAGACGGAGAAAACTGCGAGAGGATTTCGTAGAGGGCTTTGACATGGAGGTCTTGGATCTAATGAGACATCTCTAGGTGCCACGGAGTCCGAGAAAACACCCGTCCAAAATATGGCGGGTTAAGGCCTCAGGGCTCTTAAGGGACTACGCTCGGATGGGGTAGCCCGAAAGCACGGGGAGCGTAGGGAACCAAAACAAAGCCTTTAATAGCATTTAGTAGGCCATTTGGAGGTGTTGGCATAGTTGGTTCGGTCCCACGAGCTTCCATTTGCAAACTACAACGTCTGGCAGCGACCCTCTACACTCGACTCATTGCACTATTTCACGTGTTTACAAACAATAGGACAACGAGAGAACCAAATGGAGGTGGAAAAACCATGAGATGATTTCGTAGAGGGCTTCAATGTAAAGCTCTCAAATCGATGAGACATCTCTAGGTGCCACGGACTTCGAGAAATCGGCCGTCGAAGATATGGTGTGTTTGGGCCTCGAGGCTCTTGAGGGACTACGCCCATACGAGGTATCCCAAAAGCACGGAAAGCATAGGGAACAAAAAAAAATCCTCCACTAGTGTTCACCAGGTCATACGACGTGTTGGCCTGAGATGGTTCGGTCCTACAAGCTCACTTTTTGTTTGTAAAATACATCATCTAAAGCGGACCTTACATCGACTCAAACTACACTATTTCACGCGTTTACAAACAATAGGACATCGAGAGAACCGGATGGAGACAAGAGAAAACCGCAATAGGACTTTAACATGGAGGTTTCATATCCAACGAGACATCTCTAGGTGCCACGGAGTCAGAAATCACATGTCGAAGATATAAGGTGTTTTGGTCTCAGGGCTCTTAAGAGACTACGCCCGAACGAGGTAGCCCGAAAGCACGGAGGCGTAGTGAAAAAAAAAACCTACAGTAGCGTTCACGAGGACATTTGGACATGTTCACGTAGTTGGTTCGGTCCCACACACTATCGTTTGCAAAATACAACATCTAGTGACCTTCTTTTTGACTTAGACTACACTATTTCACGTGTTTGCAAACAATATGACAACGAGAGAACCGAATGGAGATGGAGAAAACCACTAGAGGCTTTTGTAGAGTGCTCTTATGTGGAGCTCTCGGATCTAACAAGATGTCTCTAGGTGTCACAGAGTTTGAGAAATCACCCGTCAAAGATATGGCGTGATTGGGCCTCAGGGCTCTTAAGCGACTACGCCTGGACGGGGTAGCCCAAAAGCATGATGAGCATAGGGAACCAAAAATAATGCTCCATTAGCATTCACCTAGCCACCCCGACGTGTAGACATAGTTGGTTCGGTCCCACAAACTTCCATTTGCAAACTACTGACCTCGCGCAACCCTACACGGACTGACTCAATTGCACTATTTTGTGCGTTTTGCAAACAATAAAGACAACGAGAGAACCGGATGGAGACAAAGAAAACCGTGAGAGGATTTCATAGAGGGATTTAACATGGATCTCTTGGATCTGAAAAAGTCATTGAACATTGGTGGTTTCCTCCACCTATGCTTTCCAGCTACCAGTTCGGGCGTAGTCGCTTAAGAGCCTTGAGGCCCAATCACGCCATATCTTCGACGGGTGATTTATTAGACTCCGTGGCACCTAGAGACATCTCGTCAGATCGAGACCTCCAAGTTGGGGCCCTCTACGAAATCCTCTCGTGGTTTTCTCCGTCTCCATCTAGTTCTCTCGATGTGCTATTGTTTGCAAACGCATGAAATAGTGTTGTTTAAGTCAATGTAAGGTTCTTTAGATGTTGTATTTTGCAAGCGATGAGCGTGTGGGACCAAACCAACTATGCCAACATGTTCAAATGGCTAGGTGAATGCTATGGAGGAGGTTTTTTTTGGTTCCCTACGCTCCCGTGCTTTCGGGCTACCTCGTCCGAGCGTAGTCGCTAACGACCCCGAGGCCCAATCACACCATATCTTCGACGGGTGATTTCTCGGACTCCGTGGCACCTAGAGATGTCTCGTTAGATCTGAAACCTCCATGTCGAGGCACTCTATGAAATCCTCTCACGGTTTTTTCCATCTCCATTCGGTTCTCTCGTTGTCCTATTGTTTGTAAACACGTGAAATAGTGCGATGCGAGTTAGTATAGAAATTTGTCGAGCGTATTGTAGTTTGCAAATGGAACTTGTGGAACCAAACCAACTACGCCAACACGTCGGGGTGGCCTGGTGAACGCTATTGGAGTCTTCATTTTGGTTCCCTCCGCTCCTCGTGCTTTCGGGCTACCCCGACGGCGTAGTCCTTAAGAGCCACGAGGCCTTAACATGTCATATCTTCGACGTGTGATTTCTTGGATTCCGTGACACCTAGAGATGTCTCGTTAGATCCAAGACCTCTATGTCGGGGTCCTCTATGAAATCCTCTCATGGTTTTCTCCGTCTCCATCTAGTTTTTCGCTGTCTTTATTGTTTGCAAATGCAAGAAATAGTGCGGTCTAAGTCAATGTATGGGCTTGAGAGGTTGTAGTTTACAAATGGAAGTTCGTGGGACCAAACCAACTATGCCAACACATCGGGGTGGCCTGTGAATGCTATGTGGAGGCTTCTTTTTGGTTCCCTACGCTCCCTGTGCTTTCGGGCTACCTTGTCTAGGCGTAGTCACTTAAGAGCCCTAAGGCCCAATCACGCCATATCTTCGACGGGTGATTTCTCGGACTCCGCGTAGCACCTAGAGATGTCTCGTCAGATCCAAAACCTCCATGTCGGGGCACTCTAAAAAATTCTCTCATGGTTTTTTCCATCTCCATTCGGTTCTCTCACTTTGTCTATTATTTGCAAACGCGCGAAATAGTGTAGTCTCGAGTCGGTGTAGGGTCGCCAGGACACTATAGTTTTTGCAAACGAAAGCTCATGGGACTGAACCAACTATGCCAACACGTCCAAATGGCCTAGTGAACACTACTCTTTGGAGGCTTCGTTTTGTTTTCCTATGCTCCCCGTGCTTTCAGCTACCCGTCAGGCGTAGTCCCTTAAGAGCCATGAGGCCCAAACATGCCATATCTTTGATGGGTGATTTCTCAGACTCCATGGCACCTAGAGACGTCTCGTCAGATCCAAGACCTCCACATCAAGGCCCTCTATGAAATCCTCTCACGGTTTTCTCCGTCTCCATCCGGTTCTCTTCTTTGTCTTATCATTTACAAACACAAGAAATAGTGTAGTCGAGTTCGTGTAGAAGGCTGCTTAGAGGTTGTAGTTTGCAAACGGAAGCTCGTGGGACCGAACCAACTACGCCAACACATCGGGGTGGTTTGGTGAATGCTATTGGAGCATTATTTTTGGTTCCATGCGCTCCACGTGCTTTTGGGCTACCCCATCCGGGCGTAGTCACTTAAGAGCCCATAGGCCCAATCACGTCATATCTTTGACAGGTGATTTCTTGGATTCCGTGGCACTTAGAGACGTCTCGTTAGATCCAAAACCTCCATGTCGGGGCACTCTATGAAATCCTCTCACGGTTTTTTCCATCTCCATTCGGTTCTCTCGTTGTCTTATTGTTTACAAACGCGCGAAATAGTGCAGTCTGAGTCAGTGTAGGGTTGTCACATACGCTGTAGTTCACAAACGGAAGCTTGTGGGACCAAACCAACTACGCCAACATGTCCAAATGGCCTAGTGAACGCTATTGGAGGCTTCATTTTGGTTCCCTACGCTCCCGTGCTTTTGGGATACCTCATCCGGCGTAGTCGCTTAAGAGCCCTAAGGCCCAAACATGCCATATCTTCGACGGGTGATTTCTCAAACTCTGTGGCACCTAGAGATGTCTCGTTAGATCCGAGACCTCCACGTCGGGGCCCTCTATGAAAAAATCTCATGGTTTTCTCCATCTCCATCTGGTTCTCTCACTGTCCTATTGTTTGCAAACGCGTAAAATAATGCGATCTCGGTCAGTGTAGGGCTACCCGTCCAAGGCGTAGCCGCTTAAGAGCCCCTGAATTACTAGATTGGCTTAAAAATGAATTTGATAGGGTATGTCTAAGAACACACGAGAGTTATCAATAACCTAGTAAATCTTTCTTTTTAGTTCGGATGGGAGTCAACTGGCCTATGACTTAGTGACCTTCCATTCATTGATAATTTATGTTATGATAAACCCATGGATGCTTTCAAAAGTGCCTTAAAAAGGATAGGGGTAGTCATCAAACCTAGTGAAGGGTGTGATGTGATTTTCAAATAACTTGAAATGCCTATAGATTTAAAGGTAGTAACACGAATTGAACAAGATTAGACAATCAATAATCACTGAGTGTGTGAATCAGAATTTTGAGACATTCTCAAGCATTGGAGTAATGTATATGGAGAGACATTCTCAAAATATCAACAGATGAAAGGCATCAAATTATGACAACTGTCGGGTGTTTTAACAGGGGAGAAGACTACGAAGCATAGAAGAATATAGTAAGTGCATGATAAGATAGGAACCAATACAAAGAGACCATGAGCAAGAAGAAGCGCAAGCAAGGTAAATACACATATACACATTGATAAATTGAATGAATAATTACTCAGATTAGGTAACTCTTTATATACATACATTATATAAATATTGATTTCCAAATTTTGATGCATATTATACATTGAAAATGCTAGTACATGTACATCACCAATAAATGAAAAAATAATCCATAATGTCTTAAATATTGTCAAGTGCACATCATATTAGATTCATGCAAAAATAATCTCATAAATGTAAGGTCTCATACAAAATTATCAAGTTCCAAATAGTATTTTAATGTGCATAATAAATAAAAAATGCCCAAATAGGTCATATACCATCAAGTTCAAATGCCATATAGGCTTACATACAATGCCATGCACATAGGCATAATATTTCCTACTCATCAAAATCTATCCCTCTCTTGGCCTTGCTCAAAGAAGGCCCTCCCTTAGACGAAGATGGAGATCCATGAGATGACTTTGGATCATCCGAGCCCATGCTTCAAGTCCTCTTCCACTGAATACTCGCCTGTAGATGAGCCTGTAAATGCAAACAATATTTTTTTGTCAAAACTTAATTTATATATGTTTTCAACATGTATTTAAGACCATGTTAGAATGAATGTATTTACATAAATACACAAAATTACCGCAAGTTGTCGATCACACCGAATTCGCATCTCACGCTCATATGAGTCATCGGGAGCTCTGCAGATCGACGGGGTGCGAAGATGAAGAGATGGAGGAGTCTCGTGCCTTCAAAGTCAAAATGGAGGGGGTTGAAGTTCCCTACATACACATAAGATCGAATATCTAACATCATAATTAACGAAAATAGAGCTAAGTACATGTATCTACATAATGACAATATTTTAACTAATTTTATCAATATAGAACTATTGTCTTTACCCCACCACGCCTGTGAATCAAATGAACAGGGTTGTGCCCTGTCACAGGTAACTCTTGCATACACACAATGAAGGACATTATTAACATAATTTAATAATTCTACAATGAAATACATTACTAACATGTAATTTACCATAATATGAATTACACGAGAAATTTAACAAAATTTACGTGTTGTTTGAATACCTCAGTGAGTTGTTGCGCAGATGAAATCGCAGCGGACACACCTTTATCTATTTGTTGCAGAGATGGTGGGGTGTCTAGTGAAGCCAACATCTTTATCAAACATGTATATCACATGAGTTAGATGGACATGCAAGAACATACATATATTTGACTTCAAAATATATATATATATATATATATATATATATATATATATATATATATATATATATATATATATATACATACATACATACATGCAAATATATATATAAATATACACATGTATGTGAAAATTTTACATAATTAACATTCTAAATTACCTCTACTATGAATGTATATGTGTATGCATGTGCTGCCGCCCGTGGTCGGGATGAAGATGCGCCTCCGCATTTGTAATATCGATGCGTGTACATGCACAAATACAATTATTTCAAAAATTTAACATATATAAGTAAATCAGGTACTCCAAACTTTTTGTAACACACATAACAAAACATAACAAATTTACCTGCGAAGGTGATGCCGATGAATGTAATCCAAATGTCTCACTCAAAAGGACATCTGACATAGTGACATTATCATGTTCACCCCTAGCACCAGGTGCACCAAAATCAGTACACATGAAAGTATCATCCTCCTTGGGCCCCAAACATATGCTACCACATGACGAGAAAAAATGTGGCCTCATGTTAGTACTCCCTGAGGGAATACTCTGTGTACCTCTGCGAGCATCTGGCTCATAAATCTCCCTCGTATGTCGAACAAGGGTTGCAGATAGCCCCTGAAGCACGTGGAGTGTATCAATCTCTATTGTCTCCTTCACTGCTTGAGGGACAATCTCAGGGTGAGGGGGCTTCTGTGCGGGGAATCTACCCTGCTGAATAGGTGCATGTTGTGCACTTGGTCGATCCTGTGCAAATCCTTTTCCTCGGCCTGGAAATCTCGGAAATCAAAATAATTTGGGATCTCGTTGAGGATAAACTCACAATAGAGTTTCCTCAGAAAGTATAGTGGCACCTTGTTGTTATTACAAGGTGGAAAATCAAACACCATCCACCATCGGTCCCAAAAAATATTTTTAATCAAATTATTATTGCACTAATGGATAGGAAATCATTTACATGTCAGTGGAACATGAAAATTAGTGCGGGGGTCCGTGAATAAGGCACATATGAGTTCTTTTGAAATTTCTTTTTCTTTACATCCACATATGACAATTTGTTGGAATAATAAACCCTACAACCCTCTCTGTAAGTTGTCCAACGATCAATTTGCCCCGTTGCCGCATCAATTTGAACAAGTAATGCCTCCAATGTGTTTGCAAGAGAGGCATGGTGGGGGTTTGTAGATTGTGCATCCCTCATTGTTTTGATTAAATCCTCAATTTCAATTTTATTTTCAACTATTTGGGTTCTTAAATCTTCTTGACTACCCGAGGGATGTTGAGCAATTGTGGGAGTGTCGGGAGGGATGTCAGGAATAACAGGGTTTGGTTGTGGTTGATTCCCTCGACCTCTAACTATAACAATAAAAAATATGTACTCAATTCAAATTTTAATCTATAATTATCATATTTCAATGCAATTTTGAGAAAAGAATTGTGCTTACCTCTTCTCTGTGGCACCATCGTCGATTCAGATCTTCCGGTGATCTAGAAACGATCCTTTGAGCTTGAGATCCAGCTGAATGAAAAAATGCGAGGGCATGAAATAGCTTTGAAACTCGCGTTTGAGGGAGGTAAAATGATAGAGGCTTAGGCCTCTTTTTTTGTTTATAGCAGGCATAATGCGTACGCGTTATGCTTTGGTGATTCCCGAGCCAAACAAATTAAAACATGAGCGCATTTTGCTTTTTTCGAGATTCTTGTCCGCTTTTTGGCCCCCCAACTTTGTGCACTTACCCATGACAAGCCCTCAAACACCATAATAATAAACAATGTACACATTTTTGAATCATGTACTGAGTCTTTAAGCGCACATAATGTGGATCTTGGGAAAACCCATTAGAATGGAAAATCTAATCGTTACGGCGTCCACATTTATAAATGGCTATGCATATATCTCAATACTTACATGGAAAGTATAACATGTGATGTTGTTTAAATTTCTACCTTGTGAGAGCTTACTATCTAGGCCTGTTTTTAGAATGTAGGAGAGTGGAAACATTACTTTGTGATTAGCAAAATTAGTTCTATTCTATGAAGCATCTCCATAATTGATGGTAATAATTATTTCTCTTAACAATAGGATGTCATCTACTTAAATTGTTGCTAAATAAGTCTCATCGAAGCATGGGCAAGACAATGATTCACATGCCCGTAGTATGAAACACTCATGAAAAGCGTTATCTTTCACACACATCAAATATCTTAACCATTTTATGCCCCAGAGATTAGTGGTGAGAAGTTGTTATAGGAAGGGTAGGTTGAAGAAACCTAGGAGTGGAGATGTGAACTTAGAACACGAGTTCCGAGTGGATCGGAATCCTTAGATTCATTGACTCATAACAAATTATGAAGTCCGAATGCAATGATAGGGCTTGTTAAATCTAGTCTTATAACCGTAAGCAATGTTCAAGTAGGAAGATTTCATTTTCTAATCTTGTGTACAATAGGAACATGTTTATTCCTATTTTGGTTCATTGTCATACATGCTTATTCCGCATGGAGTTAGTTGTGGTGTTGACATGTGTACACATTGTCTTCTTCCTTATCATCGATTCATATACATCTTTCTCATGAACGCAGTAGAGCCACTCTCGGTGGATGGGAAGTGTGAGGGGATCGAAAGGCTCTTTGGTTCGAGGTAAAGTCGTTTATGATACTCTCCCTCTTTGTTTTTCATACAATTAGACCTAGTTCTATTAATGATCTCCCATATTCTCAATATTTGCATTAGGAAACTCACCAATTTCACATGAGACTTATTTCAATTGAGATAGTGTATTGTGATTGTATTTAATTTGAAATCAAATTTCATATATGGAGTGCTGAAATGATGTAAATTTGAGGAGTGGTTAGTAACAATGTAACTCGAGGAATTGTATGAAATGAACATTAATGTAGAATTGTATGTCTAAATTAACCCTATATTATGAATGATTATTCACCCTATTATATTGAATGGTTTTTCTAATCAAGAAACAATAAATGTTGCGACATGGTGCGAATGTGAACTTGGCAAATGTAACCGTTATAGCCCCCACATTTATAGGCGGCTATGAATAGCTCTTAATTATTTTACATGGAAAGTATAACGTGATGGTTTTTAAATTTCAGACCGGCTTTTAAATATTACAAAATAGTAGAAACCAAGTACCTCAACGAAAAGAAATGTAGACTAGGATAAAACAGCAGACAACTAAGTAAGGCATTTTGCGTCATCAACTGGTAAAGAATGTTTCTCACAAACACACAGATTGACGCAGATCATCACTTCTTTGCAGTCGCTTGGTCACGGGTTCGAGTCCTCCCCAGTCACCCACATTTCCTGACAGCAATCAATAAAATATTATATTATAAAAAGTGTGTCTGACAAGGGGACCACAAACATGGCCAGAAACGAAACAAGATAAGGTCGAAATTTGGTGCAACGCAATTCTCTTCTTTCCTTAAAAACATTTAAAATAATGAGAAGGATTTCAAATCCGAATTACAAACCATTTAATTCTTCTGGGAATTAGGGTTCCGTCGGAGTGGGCGTGCATGGGCCGAAGATAGCGCCAGATTACCGGCATGGCCGTCGACCTCGGTGCACGTGTCGGTTATCCCCGATATTTTAAACGGGCTCGCTGTTTCAAAATCCGGGACCGGCGACAGCCGGTCGTCTGCCGGTTTTGCCGGTCGTTTTTCCCTCGCACGGGCTAGGAGCGCTGCAATTGGGCCGCACCCCTCCCAAAGGGGTCGTGCGTCCACGTGGCTCGGAGTAATTAGTTTCTGTCGCTGTCAGTTCCAGGGGAAGCGCATTTTGCGAGGTGTGTAGTGAATTTTTTCGGTTGCTGCTTTCGAGCTTCAATTTTTGGTTGAAACCCTCGTTCGGGAGGCGGTAATTCGCGTGGATCGGATTGTTTTTCGGGGATTTTGAGCATGTGGGTCGATGTTTCAGGGTCCAAGTTGCAGGAGGAAAGTTTTTCCGTGATTCGCCGTGGCCGCCATTTTTAAAATTCGTGTTTGCTGGTTTTTTAGCAGTTTCTAGCCGGTTGTTTTCTGCATTTTGGTGAATTTAAGCTGGAATTGTTGTCTGGAGTACTGGTAAGTTCTGGATCTGTTGAATTTGCTTCGCGGAAAAGAATTGGTGATCAGCAGGGAAAATTCAACAGAGATGAAGAAAAATTAAGGTGGAGAGTAAAGCTATTTAGCAGCATTTTTCTTCTGTGGAGTTCGAGAAGCACTGGAGGTTGGGATCATGTTGTTTGGTATCATTTTTCTTGCAGATTGAAGAAGCTATATAGGTGGAGACAACATTTAGGCATTTTTGGTTTAGTGTCAAGATGATGTGGAGTTGGAGACAAATTTCAGGCATTATTGGTCCATACCGAAGAAGCTGTGGGCTCGGGGACAGAAATTAAGGTTAAATTTAGTTATATAGCAGCATTTTTCTTCCACGCAGAGGAATCGGAGGAGCTGGAGTCAAAGCTACGGTTGAAATCAAGTTACTTAACCGTATTTACCGTATTTATTAGCTGAGTAGAAAAATATGGCGCAAAGGAAGTTTCTGCAAGAATAGGGAACATGAAAGTTTTGGAGAGGTTTTCTTCTTTTGAGTAAGAAAATGGCGATTATGAAGCTGCTTTTTCGTCGAGGAAAGCGTGCGCAATCTGGCTTTTCGGACGGGTCTTTCGCCCCGCTTAAAGTTGCAGTAGGATTCTCTGAAAAAGTTGTGAGGATCAGGATTTTGCTGGTTAAAAATAGCGGCGAAATTTGGCTTTGTCGAGAATCAGTTTTGTCCGCTTTTAAGAAGTTCGTGGACTTTTTTGTCCGGTTATGAGCGCATGCTAAATCGTGGAATCAAAAGCTGGCCTGAGAAAATAGCGGTTAAATTGCAATAATTTACTTTCAGATCTCCAACGTGTAGGAACTAATTGTTAACATTTGCGAATTTGAAGAGAAATATTGGAAAATTGCCTTCGAGCTGAGATGAAATGCATTCCAGGTGTTTAGAAGTGAAATTGTGAAGAATATAAAGGCCAGAGACAATTTAGAGTGGAAGATCAAGAATTTGGAAGAAAATTTGCTAAAGAGACTAAATTTTAGTGCTGAAACAGCGAAGCTTTCTGGGATTTCTATTTTATAGAGTGAGAGAGATTTCAAATGCTGGAGTCAGTGGGGTGTACGCACAGGCCGCTATCTCCTTGCGGTGAAGAAAGCGGAGATGAAGAGCTTTCTGTGCTTCCAAGGCATACAAAGGTCGTGGTGACTGGAAATAACAGAACAAAGTCTGTTCTTGTTGGGCTTCACGGGGTTGTGAAGAAGGCTGTGGGCCTTGGTGGCTGGCATTGGCTGGTAAGTCTCCAGATCTCTCTATCCGTTATTGCATAAAGATGATTTTTTGTTTGAGGTTTAAATAGCAGCTAAATTCGATAGGATATAGTTTGTAGATAAAATTTTCAGTTAAGTTTGGCTGCATTGCTGTGTTTGCGTGAGATCTGTTCTAATCTCTATCATTCTTGAACTCGAGGACTACTTAGTTGATTGTCTTAGTTGCATTGTGTTAGATTAATTGAAATTTAGAGTGGGTTGAACTTCTTAGTTGGATTTCAAGCTGCATTTTTGTAAGATTTATTGAAATTTAGAGTTAGGTAGAATTTCATAGTTGATGTTCAAGTTACATTTTGTTAGTTTTATTGAAATTTAATGTGGATAGAACTCCTCGGTTGTTTATGAAGCTATATTTTATCAGTTTGGAAGTCAGTGGCAGGGATTTAAGGTGCATTTTGTTATAAATATTGAAATTTAGACATCGCCACAAGTTACAACTCCATCCTGGAGTCTTAAGCTGCATTTGTTAGATTTATTCATCAAGGGTTGAATGATTTGATGCATTTACAGGTTTCTGTAATTTTGTTTGTCTTTTTGTTTTCAGGTTTTGAAGAATGGGGTAGAAGTAAAGCTGCAGCGGAATGCCCTCAGTGTGGTTGAAGCCCCAACTGGGCATGAAGAAGATGATGAAATTGAGTGTGAAAATCCTTTCTGGAGTAGTTCGGATTTGGGTAAGCCTAAATATTTGGGTATATGCTCTCGGTTAAAAAATGTGATATTATCACCGTCTTTTCTCTTATTGATGCTTTTAATCAGCTGTTAATTTATTTAATTGCAGCTTCTGGGCGAGGCTAAATATTTTAGTTTATGTTCTCAGTTAAAAAATGTAATCATCGCTGTCTTTTGTCTTGTTTTAATACCCTGTTAATTTATTTTATTACAGCGTCTGAAGAGTTTCAAAAGCCTTGCAAGCCCAGAGTGCGGCCTCATAAATCTACAACGTCAATATCCAAAGCCGCCAGTAGAAATAATGCCACTGACTTGCATTCCGCAGATTCAAAACCCCCTTCACATGGAATGCCGGTAAAGAATGCCATGACTTTTGAAAAATGAGTGGGTAGTTTGGCGTGTCAGAGTAGCTTTTAGGATTTGACTTTAAAAGTTCAGAACTGTAGTAATTGACAATCATGGTTTTTCCAAGCAGGATATTGACAGTGCAGGTCTGTTATGATTGTAGTTTTAATCAATTTGTATTGCACAAAGAGCCTGTTCCACACAATGTGTCTGCATTTTAATAAGATGCAATCTTTGTGATTGATGGTGCAGAAAGTTAACCTCAGTAAACTGGAAACGGCAGCCTTGTGGAGATATTGGAGGCACTTTAACCTTGTAAGTGTTAATTATACTCTCAGACCTTGTAAGTGATGAATATTTTTACTGGCAAATGTTTCAATTTGTCCATCTACCAGTTACAAGTTTCATAATGACCGATTCCTCCGGGTACTTGTGAAACAGGTTGAAGTAGGTCCCAACTCTTCAAAGGAGCAATTGGTTCATGCCGTGGAGAGGCACTTCATATCACAGGTTCGTATATGTAGCAACTTACTTATAAGTTATAAAAAGGAAAAGTGTCTTGCACGTGTACTTGTTTTTGGTTAGCCTCTATATTTTTGTGTCTGTGTGTTTTAGTCATGGTTTAGTGTAATTATATATGTAAGTGTTTAAGAAATTCTTACATACATGTTTCTTATATGTAGAAAATATACAAACATGCTAGACCGAAAATATGTGAGTGTATGCTTGTGCAAATAATTGTTTGTGCCATTCAGACACAGTTTTTCAGAAGGTACAGGTAGTGGAAGCAGAGCTCCTGGGCATGTCCTTGGGTTTATTTAGCTAATCCTCTGGCCGTGCAGATATGACATTTTTCAATGATAAGTTCAATAATTTTATTATTTTGAAGTTAATATATACATGCTCTAAAAAGAATGCTGTAGGTGGTGTCATGAAAATGATAGTTTGGAAATCCAAAATGTGAAATTTAGTAGGAAGCAATTGGAGTCTATAATTCAAGAGGAGATTTCCAACAAAAATATCAAATGAAATTTGGCAAAAAGAAATTAGAGTCTATATTTCAGGAGTGGTATTTCAAGCAAAAATTGAGATCTTGTAATGAAAAATGGGAGGGCCTATAACTTAGGAAGGAGATTTCTAGCAAAATCTAGTAAAATGAAATTGGAGCGCCTATAATTTAAGAGGATATTTTTTCAGTCGCTGCAAAGGAGTCTAAAATTTTCAGCAACCCCTTCAGAAATTCAGGGCAGATCCTGACTCTCTTACACATACACACGCAACTATCCAAGGACTTGAATAATTATTTAACATGTGGTCCTATCAAGTCTGCTTAATGGCAAACTGTAAAGCCTATATTTTAGGGTAATGATTTTGAGTAGGAGCTGGACAGGTTTGCTTATTGATTTTCAGTAGTTTCCTCGAGATGCAGATTCTTAACATTTTCTCAGTAACAATTCTATATCTATTGTCATTTTTTTGGGAAGAGGAATTTCATTTTGTGGAGACTACTTTTTGAATAAAATTCATAAACCTCCCATCATTTTCTGTTAACATTTTCTATACTTTTACTCCAATTTTTTCAAACTTGTTCTGTGGAAAAGTTCTCTGTTTTTTTATTAGCAAAATTATTTCCACAGAATTGAAGAAATACATGAGATCTGACTCATCTCTTTCGCGCTAAACACTCTAGCATCTATCAGCAGCACCTGGTGAAAAAGGTTTGGAACACAGACCAAGGACTAATTTTTCAAGCAACCAGAGGCCAGGGGCCTTATTTGTCAAGCACTCACAGGAAATATGTTTTCACAAGCACCCAGAGGACCAGTCAGTCATCATGAAAACTTGTAGATGATAGATGGACGAAATGATACTACTTTTTTAGTACAAATCTTTAGCATTGACAAGTTCAGTATTTATACTTACGCTGAAAGCTCTTATGAAGACAGACCGTGGTTCATAGAAATGAATATGAATATGAATATATATATATATATATTAATGTCCAATAGTGACCATAACATGGGATGAAATGCTCTAGGAATATGGAACTCAAGGCAAGGAACCCACAAAATACACAAGCATCTGTAACCAAATGTTCTTATGTAGGGAATAGTACTAAACTGTCTCGGCAGGCACTCCCAAGGATTTTTTTGCACTTTTTGCAGTTAAATAAACCCATCGACTTCAACTTTTTCTGCTGGGCTGCATGAGAGTTACCTAAGCAGATAAAAGAACTCAAATTGCAGCTTATACATCTTGCAGATAGTTTTGAAGACCTAAAAAAAACTGGAAAATCAGCAACCTCATGGGTGCTTTCAGAAGGATGTTTAAGATTATTGAGACTTTTTAATCGGTTTGTTTTGTAGTTTGTCTGGTGTCTGTTATGCTGATGTTTTACTTAGAAACCTGTTTTCGCCCTTTGGGGCTCTGTTCTGTTGGTTTTTGGTGGGTTATCCCCTTTTGAGATTCTGATCGGCTGATACTGTTGTATTCTTTTTTCATTTTGACATTCGCCGATATAAAAATGAAAATATTATATGCCACAAATATATTGCCATTGTTATAAAGTTTCCTTAACATTTATGAACTGTTCCCGCAAACCTCAGCAGCTGAATTCTCCTTCCTATTTTTGAATTTTCAGCTAAAGATTCCAAATTTTGGAGTTGACAAATTTTCATCTTTAAATCTTGGACTAAAGATGAGGAGGTCAAGGAATCAGTAATTTTTGTTTCCCTTCCTTTAGAGCTTAGAAGGAGGCTATTAATTTTGTGTGGAGGCTATTAAAAATCTGTGGTGGTTCTGCAAATATATCATTCCATTGTGTCATTTTACTGAAAAAGTCTCCTAAATTTGCTTAGAAGCACCTGCTGAGAAAGTTTAGAAATACTCTCTTCCTGTGGCAGCAGTGACATATATCCTAAGCTATCAAATTATTAATTGAATCTTTGATCTGTCTTTTTATGAGAATTTCTTTGCTTATCTTTGTGGGTTTACGTAGATTCATGGGCTGTTTGGGATTTTAGTGTAAGTTTTGATCTGGTTAGATTTCTATTTGACCTTTTATTGTTATTATTCTGAATTTGAAAAATTGCTCTACCTTCATCGAGCGTAATCACTTACATGGTCTGCTACTATTATAAAGTGAGTTTTGTTTGTATGATCTGGTAACTCTGTATTTGGCTTGTCTGACTTGTCAAATTTGTTGCTTCACTCTCTGTAAAGCAATTGGATGAGTTGCAGGTGATCGCAGGATTTGTGCAAGCTGCAAAACGACTTAAGACGGTGTGTGGTTAGATCCATACCTAGAAGGAGAATGGGAGAATACTTTTTTGGTAATGCTCCCAAGAAGAATTGTTCTGTACCATATGTACTTCAACTGACTAACTTTGGAATAACCTAATATTAGATCTCACTTCTTGTGCGATGACAGTAGGTGTAGGTGTAGGTGTGATTTAGTGAAGTAGTTTTTACAAATATATATGTTAATCACTTCCTCCCATGCTTCTATAGCTCTGGAGGTATGGAAATGTTTCAGATATTCCATTTAATAGACCTGGAGACCTTGGAACAAGAAAAACATTGTGATATTTTTCGATGGCGGCATGCAGTCATTTTAATACTTGATTGTACAAAGCTTGTGGTTGGATGGTGTATTTCAATATGATTAAACTGATTTTCGATGCCAATGTTTTTTCTTTTTTGGCTAGAATGCGTTCCGCTTTTGCCATTTTTTAGAATTTCAATAGACTGTCTGATGCATTATAAACTTCTGTTCATTAGGCATGTTTGGATTTTGTATTTTCATGTACAGGGGATTGCCAGTTTAAAGAATGGATACATTTGAAAACATTGGGCAGTCTTCATATTCTTTTCATACATGTGGTTGTGTACATTTGCCAGGACACAGATCCCCACGCTATGGGGGATTTGTCTATATTTTATAGTACACAATAAGAAAGGGACTTCTCAGTCTTCAGCTCTATGTTTATATTATTTGCTTTTTAAGCACCTTTTTCTGGTTATAATATGGATAAGACTGATGAGAGTTTCATTTTAATGCCAAAATTTTTCTTTTTGCAAATGAGCGAATATGGCGATTTACTTTGATGTTGGTCTGTTTAATGGCAATTCATTTTGTGGTTAATTCGTCTTTGCACCAGGCATCTGAATGGTACCAGGCTGGAAAATATTAAAATGAATAATTATCATACAAATATCAATTCTATATTCGTGAAAGTTGCAAGATACTCACTCACCGTTCATTGAACTGAAGTGGAATATTTTTGGTTACATCCTACGGGGAAGAACCTGTAGGATCATGGTACAGAAAAAATGTTGAAAATAATATTTGTTCTTGCTGTCTCCTTTTAATATTTTATGTTAGAGCATATTCTAAAGTTGATGTTTGAGCGCACCTCAGTAATAGACTTAAAAAATTCCTTTTAATTTTCCAAGCTTTAATATTTTATGTTATAGCATTGCTAAAGTTGATCTAGGAAGGCGCATCGATAAAGAACTTTAAAAATTCCTTGTAATTTTCCAAACTGTTAATAGAATGCTTTTGAGACCATCTTCAAATCCACTTGTCCCTGTCATTTTTAATATAGCTCAAGTTTTCTTGCTGCTATTATGTCGGCAGATACTTTTGGCTATGTGCCCTTTATTTATGCTCTACAGTCTGCACATTGTGATGTTGACTTGACTTTTAATTATGAATTGAACACTTGTCATTGATAGAACCGTCTGTGTTCAGAATTGACATTGATACGTTTGGTGGCCAATTTTGTCTCCTCTAATCACATTATTTTAATATTTAATAAGCAGCCTTAACAATTAGGCTCTATTAGCGGGAGCCGGCTATTCTTGAATAATTTGTTTTTAAATAAATCATTTTGCAAATGATTCCTAATTTGAATTTACGAACATACTTCTACCAACTCTACTACATGGACGCAGTGTATTTATTTATTTAAAAGTAAATAGCATTTTGACTTTTCTCATTGATACATGGGCATTGCATACATACATGTACGGTTATAGCGTCCAACAGTTTGAAGCAGAGTGGTTTGTGGTTGGTAAAGCATTGCAATTATAAATGAGAGTTTACAAGTTTGATTTGCAATTATTTTGGCCCAAGTTGATAAACTCATTGCACAAATTGATATCATTTAGCTTGGATAGCTGCCTAATCTATATAGGAATGTGCTGCTGTCACATTTGTGTGGATAGATGCCAGATTTCAGAAATGATGATAGTTTTATTATCTACCAGTATTTGAATCTCTATTTTGCTTGTATGTAGAGATATGAACCTCTTATAGCGCGGGCAAATATCTAATTTACCGAGTTTGACATTTGATTCCCTAACTTATTATGAATGCTACATATAATTTGTAGTCGAGTATGAATTTGGCATTTTTAATATTAAAGAAAAAGAGAATAAAGTAGTAGATTCAATCAGAAAGAGGCCAAGATTGTGTTTCATGTTAGTCATGCATGATAAAATAGAGGGTTGCATTCAAGTGTTATGAGACAATGTTTGTCATATCAAAGGAAAAGAGCATAAACTAGTAGATTCCATTATAGAGGTCAAGATTGCGTTCAATATTAGGGCATGGTCCCATGGAGCGGGGGCTCCATAAAAATCTCAGCGGGTGCTGCTGAGAGAAATTAGGAACATTTTAGCAGTTTTTGGGTCTCATGGTTATTTTTTTTCTCAACATTTTCCACTGAAAAATTATAGGAGCCCACTGCAGTTTTTCTGTCCAAATTGGCAAGAAAAAAGTGGCGGGAATGCATGTGTGCTGCCAGATGGACAGAAAAACGCCTAAACTGTAGCAGGAAGTGGTCAGCCCCCCCTCTTCAGCGACCCCTTAAGTTGAACGGGCCAAAAATGCGGAGCTCCTAATTTCCAGGGCGAGATTCTATTGTTTCCTGTAGCTGGTTGAAATATTGTGCATGGGACCACCTGCTTCTGAAAAATAGCTCCTGTAGCGGCTCCATGGGACCATGCCCTTAGTCATGGAGAATAATTGGCGGAGCTGCATTCTAGAGCTACAGAAGGATGATGCTTTCTATGTTGGATGGTACATCAACATTGGATTAATGTGCCTAGAGGCGGCAATATGAGAGATCTAATTACGTATGGCACAAAGAAACCCTATTTTGCTCATTTAGGAGGAAACAAAATTCACGACTTGAACAATATTTATTATATATGCAATGTGACGTAATTGAGTATGTTGTATAATACTTGGAACGGTGGTGAGTGAGGGAAGAGCATGACCACTTAGGCATATTGTGATATCCCCACGACATACTCAAGTGAAAGTGGGACATGCCATCCAAGGATTTCAGTGTAAGCTCCTATGAATTAGTGTATAGATGATTCCGGTTTGGTGGATATTGATAAAGTTATGAAGTAAGCATATTTCTTGTCAACTAAGGACATGTGAGGCAAATACCGTTATAAAATTGTATGTGACGGTGAGATTTCATGGCATTTCACTTGAGATCATTTTGGACGAATTCACTATTCACATCTTATTACTACACCTCTTTCCTAGTAGTTTTGGGTAAAAAATGAATTTTAGCACAACTTATCAACTTGAAACCATTGGATGGATCGAATGTAAATTATGGTCTAAAGGACAAGGGGTGAATGCATGTCACGGACCAAAATACTTATTAGGAGAACCACCCACCCTTGGAATTTTTTTATAATATCAATAATCACAATTCCATCGACATGGAACTTGATAAAACAATCTATGGACATCACTCTAGAACTCCTTTGAGTTGGGATAAACTTGAGTGTCGTGTTTTTATTGCTCAAAGTGTTTATTAGGAGAACCATCTACCCTTGGTAAAATTTGTAGAATATCAATAATCACAGCACCATTGACATGGAACTTGATAAAACAATCTATAGACATCCTTGTAGAACTCCTTTGAGTTGGGATAAACTTGAGTGTTGTGTTTTTATTCCTCAAAGCTGTTCAGATTTGGCAACGCTTTAGGGAGGTGTGAGTGACCGTCACAAGAGTTATGTTGACTATTATAAGATGGATAAAGGATTCACAATAGGGGACAATGTATTTTTGTTGATTAAACCTTGTTGGGGTACAAAATGGCTTAGGCATGGACCCAAGTTGTCAACTTGGTTGAGAATACTACTTGAAATCTTGAAGCGACTAGGCCGATTCACATATAAGCTTGCCTTACTATACTCCATACACGGGAAGTAAGATGTATTCCATGAATGTGTATTAACAAAATGTTTAACTAACCTCACTTACATTTTTTATTTATCTACCTTACCTTACATTTTTATGTATCTAACCTACCTTACATTATTTTAGTGCAATGATTTTGAGTAGGAGGTGAATAAGGTTGCTTATTAATTAAAATTAATAGTTTTCTCAAAATGATTCACATATAAGCTTGCCTTACTATCCTCCATACAGGAAGTAAGATGTATTCCATGAATGTGTATTAACAAAATGTTTAACTAACCTAACTTACATTTTTATTTATCTACCTTACCTTACATTTTTTATGTATCTAACCTACCTTAAATTATTTTAGTGCAATGATTTTGAGTAGGAGGTGAATAAGGTTGCTTATTAATTAAAATTAATAGTTTTCTCAAAATGCAGATTCACATATAAGCTTGCCTTACTATCCTCCATACACAGGAAGTAAGATGTATTCCATGAATGTGTTTTAACAAAATGTTTAACTAACCTAACTTACATTTTTATTTATCTACCTTACCTTACATTTTTATGTATCTAACCTACCTTAAATTATTTTAGTGCAATGATTTTGAGTAGGAGGTGAATAAGGTTGCTTATTAATTAAAATTAATAGTTTTCTCAAAATGCAGATTCTTAACATTTTCTTACCAACATTTCTTTCTATTGTTCCTTGTTATTTCCGTGAGTTTATTATAATTTTCAGCTCATTTAATTGGTATAGTTTTTATAAGCCAATCAAATTCAAAATCTTTTTTTATCAAAATCAAAAAATTTGAAGTATGTGTTTTGTTAAAATGATTTTTGAGTCTACAATATATAGAAAAATTATTTATGTGTCAATTTATTAGTGATTGATAATGATTTGACAACTTTAAGTTCTTATTGCACTACTCACTCATTTTAAAAAAAAATTAACCTTCAAATTCTTAAGAAGACGTGTGCAAGCATTAATGTTAGATGTTACATTCAAAACAAAAATAATGTGAGTCCTAAACATGTCATCATCAAGTGAGTACATCACCAATAAACCTTCTCCACATGACACTCAACCTTTAAAATTATATCTTTGACTGAATCTTCTTTTTCATTTTATTTGATTTTCGTCATAGAGATTATAGTATTTGATTGTCCGAAATACCAACCTACATTTCCAGTGCTAAAAACTGTATGGCTGCCCACATGATGATAGAGACACTTAAAAGCCAGGCTAATATTTCTTGCTATGAAATAGACAAGAACATTCAAATCACATCCTAATATTTTAGTTTTAAGGTGGGAATTTAACTGGTACTGTCATTGTAGTAATTTCTCTATTCACCAACTAAAATGTAATTATCTATAATATAACAATTTTTTTATTTAAAAATTTGTAGAAGCATCTTCATTGCTAACACCTTCATAAAAACAAGTTAAATTCACATAACAACAAATCCAACATCAAACAATACAATGCAAGAATTGGCGTTGGCTCTTGTTTTGGGAAAGATGATTCTAATTTTCTGGAAACTAGTCTTTTTAAGTTAAGACATTTTCTAGACTAATGTTTTCACAAGGATCCAGAGAACCAGTCATCATCATAACTTGTAGATGATAGATGGACAAATTAAAACTACTATTTAGAAGAAATCAATAGCATTTACATATTAATACAAATATATGTGTACACGTATGTAGTAACTATAACATGGAATAAAATCCTCAAGTATGTGGAACTCAAGACAAAGGAACCCACACAATAGTAAATACACAAGCATTGGCCCTATGGAGGAGTAGAAGTAAATTATTTCGGCAGCACTTCTCAGAAAATTTCTGTACTTTTTCACAATTATATAGGCCCTTCAACTTCAACTTTTTTTGCTGAGCTGTAAGAGGAGTTAGCCAAGCAGATGAAAGAACTGCTATTGCAGCGTATACATCTTGCAGATAATTTTGAAGACTTAAAAAAATACAGTAATCGGCAACTTCATGGGTGCTTTTTCAAAGGATGTTTAAGATTATTGAGACTTTTTAATCAGTTTGTTTTGTAGTTCGTCTGGTTTCGGTTGTGCTGATGTTATACTCAGTAGCCTTTTTCGCCCTTTGGGGTCTGTTCTGTTAGTGTTTGGTGGGTTATCACCTTCTGAGACTCTGATCTGCTGATACTGTTGTATTATTTCCTTCATTTTGACATTCTCCAATATCTATATATATATAGATATATATACCACAAATATATTGCCTTTTGTCATAATCTTTTTTAAAATATATGAACCGTTCCTGCAAACTTCTATCCCCCAGAAGCTAAAATCCTCCTTCCTGAGAGGTAGCCCCTCCTATTTTTCAGCTAAAGGTTCCAAATTTTGAAGTTGATCAAATTTTAAGCTTTCATGAGGCCAGATCAGTAGATTAGGACAAGGAGGTTGAGGTTTCAGTATTTTTATTGTTTCTCTTCTTTTAGGTGTAATTTTTTTGATTGAATTTGAAGTTTGCAAGGGTTAAGTGCATATGAGTTTTCAGATTGGATGTCAAGGATTGAGGAGTATTCAGTCTGTCAAATTTTTCTAGAGCAGAATGGTTTTGGGCTTCTGTGTTAAGGATTGAGGAGTATTTAGTCTGTCAAATTCTCTTGGATCTCTTAGAATTTAAATCTTGGTAAATGACTAGACACCACCTTTTATATTATCATACACTATTAAACTATAATCCATTCCATTTTAGAGGTAATTTTGAATAGGAACTCTTAAAAAATTATAGTGGATAGGATAATATATGATTCCATTATTCCATTTTACTTAGATCTTGCTTAGAAGTACCTGCTGAGAAAGTCTAGAAAGACTCTCTTCCCTCCCCGTGGTTCCTGTGGGAGCAGTGCCATATTCCATAAGCTATCAAATTTTTGATTGAATCTTTGATCTTTGTCTTTTTTTTTCCTTCTTATGAGAATTTCTCTGCTAATCGTTGTGGGCTTACGTAGATCCACGGGCTGTAAGTTTTGATCCGGTTAGATTTCTTGGAGGCCTCTTATTGTTATTATTCTGAATTTGAAAAATTGCTATCTTCAACAAACATAATCAATTAGATGGCCTGCAATTATTATAAAGTGAGTTTTGTTTGTTTGATCTGGTAACTCTGTTTTTGGCTTGTCTGACTTTTCAAATTTGTTGCTTTGCCATGTGTAAAGCAATTGGATGAGTTGTAGGCGATTGTAGGATTTGTGCAATCTGCAAAACTACTTAAGATGTTGTGGTTGGATCCATACTTAGAAGGAGAAGATTTTTTGATTGAAAAGTGTACTTTTAATCATATAGAAAATACGATACAACATGAATCTTACAAAAAAATGGGTGGATGACGTCACACCTGAAATGCGTCAATGTGTCAAATTGAGTTGAAAAGGCCTCAAGAAAGACTATCACAACTCATAAGGGCATCAAAATACAAAAAAATAATTATAAAAGGGTATCGGAATGGAAGATTCGGAAAATACATTTCGAAGGCAAAATAGACACTAAAAACTAGACTAAATAGGAGGAGAATGCGTGGAAGAAGTCTTTTAACCTATAAATAATATATTTCCACGCTTGGTTGATCCACATACCCTAATCTCTATTTAAGTTAAGTGAATGCCTAATTATCTCATTGGCTTCCCTCAACTTAGGCTTTTGGCGGTAGTTCTTTCTCTTACAACATGTCCTCTCAATGTTAATGGAGTGCTTGGTATTCCAAGAGTGTAAAGCCAAAGCTGATTCATTATTCTTTTCAAGACGGATGTTGACTTGTTTATTGATCATAGTACGAGATAGATCTCCTGTTTCGTCTATGTAGGGGATTCCATAAGAGCACTCAATTTTGTAGACCTCGCTCTTGAATAAAGGGTTTGTTTTGTCTTCGGAACATAGAGTAAGTTGGACTTTGGAAGTTTTTTTTTGATGAAAAAGATCTTATATTATATTAATGCAATAAGATACAAGATAACTTTCAACAAAAAAGCAAGCGGTATGAGAGCACGCCCCAAAACCACGAACAAACTAGGCCGAGCCTAGAACATCAAAAGTCAAACTAGGCCGAGCCTAGGAAAGTACAACAAAACAAAAAGAATTGCCCCAAGAAAAAACATAGGAAAAATCAAGCAGCAACTGCAAACATGCTCGAGGCAGGCGAATCCTGATTATCTGGCCACCCCGAATCTGGCAGATCTTTTCCAGCGTTCAGAATCTCCCAGCCAGCAATAAGTTCTTCCTCCGAGTCCGCTTCCCGTGCGTAGGAATGGCGAGGTTGAGGCGAGGGAATTTTCCAGATGATGACAGGGGTGGTGGAGGTTGCCAAGTGGCCTGGTGTGAAGTAGTGGCAGAAGGAGAGCCCAGCCCTACTAGTGAGCCAACAAATGTGGCAAAGAACCCCACCCATGCTGCCGAGGTGGCGAGCCGAGGAGTGTGGCGGTGAGCCTTGACCATGATGGCGCACAGGCGAATGACTATGCCGGTGAATCGGTCCTGGAGAGCGGCGGGTGTGACTGAAAGCACGATGTTGGGATCGGCTGCATTGACCTCCATGGGATGAAGGCAAGGAGTGCCTTGTGGGAGACGGAGGCACTCGGGAAACATTGCACGGGGCTTCCCCCGTGTCGCGCAGAGAGTCTGGAGGTGGTCCACCTCCAGTGCCACCTTGTTTTCTTGAACTTGAATTTGCAGAAGTACATTGGAGATCACCATAGATTTATTATAAATCAAGAAAGATTGATCAACTGCAGAATTAACAAAGAAAAAAACATTTCTTTCTTTCATTATCCAAAATAAAATCTCCCCTCTGAAAACATGCCAAATCAAGTGAACATAGGGAGAAGTTTGGGATTGTCTCCTAAGAGGATATGTTGCCAAGTGAAACAGTGGGGCCGTGAGGGAAAGAAAAAAGTATGGATCTAATTTGTGGAATTTGAGCTTTGGGACAGAACCAGAAGACATGCAAAAGCATTTCCAGATGCCCATAGAAGGGGCATTTGGGAGTTGGAATCCCAATTTGAACAAGATAGGCCCCGATAGGAAGGCCTTGGTGTAGAATACACCAAAGAAAATGAGCAATTTTGGGCTCCACACATATAGTCCAAACAGTCTCAAATCGTCTACCCTAGGTGGACAAAGTAGTGTGAATTCCCAATGAGTATTAAGTTTTTCCACCATGGGAAAATGGGGCGAGAGCCATTGATAGCCTTTGTTGGCTTTGTAGTTACAAAAAGGAGTATCAACATACCACTTCCAGTTTGTCCACAAGGGTAGAGGAATGCACAATAATCTTATGCAAGCATGTGATCAGGAACCGAATTGATCACAATATTGAAAGTATCCTGATCTTGGTTGGAAAGCCGAAATAGAGCTTTAAAATCCGACCAAGATAACCAGGATTGCGTGTTCTTGCAGAAGAATTCCTCGATGGTGTGAATTCCGTGCTTGAAGAATTTGAGTGCAGAGATTCCCGGGGATCTCTACTAGGCATTGATCTTGGGATTGAAAAATCGGTGACCACCAGAGAGATTGTTGGTTAAGAGATAACCCATTACGAAAGCCATCCCCTTTCCATAAAAGCCAAGGTTTGACACATTCCCACGCTTTCCAGATACTTTTAAGCACAAAAGTGCCAACAATTTTGACAGGCACAGGAGTGATGAGCAAATTGAAAAACCTAAGCCTTTCCATGCAGGCAGCCGTAAGGAGAGCCTTTCGTAATTTCATGTCGTTTGAGAGATTTCCAAGCTTCTTGGCTAGTGATGCTTCTAATAATCCACTTAGCACAGAGAGCTTTCCCTTGGTACTGAATGTGAATAAGCCCGAGGCCTCCAGAATTGCGAGGCAAACAACATATATCCCATGCTACTCGATGAAAACCTTTTCCAGTAGAAGCATTAGCCCATAGGAAAGCTTTGAGCAGCTTTTCAAGCTTTTGAATGGAGGCCTTGGAAGGAACCCAATAAGACGAGTAGTAGACATGGGTAACAACAAGAACTTTAGAGAAAATTTGGAATTTGCCAGCCAGAGACAAAGACCTAATAAGTGATATTCCATTTTTTTACCACCCATTGAATGACATAATGCCATAGATCAATCGGGAGGCTTGAAAAGCAAAAGGAATACCTAGAAATTTGAAAATCTCACCATGCTGCAGAATTTTCTAGTCAAATGTGGCAAACCAGTCCGGCACATGAAGGAAATATTTCCGGTAACATTGAGTTTTTGCCATTGAATGGATGAGCCAGAAGCTAGGATAAAAGTATCCAAGCATTTCAAATGTTGTTCTCATCCTCGATAAGCGTAAGGAAGGAATCGTCCTGCAAAATGCCCATTGAGGAGTTGAGAATTGGGCTCATTAGGTAGCAAGATTCCACGAACAAGACCTTGCGCTTTGGCATGGGCTAAGAGATAACCAAAGCCTTTGGCCGCCAACACATAAAGTGTAGGGGCAAGAGGACAACCTTGTTTAATAGACTAGAAAATTCCAAAGGGCTTCGAGTTAAGGCCATTGATAGAAATTTGAGCAGATGCATCTGTAAAGAGCATATTGACGGATTGAATAAAAATGGGTCCAAAGCCAAGGGCCTAAAGCATGGCGAGAATGAAAGGCCATTCAATCCGATCATAAGCCTTCTCAAAGTCAATCTTGATAAACATGGCGGCTTGATGAGATCTACGAGCCCATTCCATGCCTTCCCAAACTACGATGATGTTATCCAGGATGAAACGCCCTTATATGAAGCCTGTTTTCTCTGGTTGAATAATAACAGGAAGAAGATTGCGTAATCACAGAGCTAACGCTTTGGCAATGATTTTGTAGGAGACATTTAACAACGTAATTGGCTGCCAACAAGTGATTTTCTCGGGATCTCCTTGCTTAGGGATAAATTTAATGTTTCCCTTATTAATGTGTGGCCCTAGGGATTGGTTTTGAAACCCTTCAAGATAGACCTGAAGAAGGTCTTTCCCGACAGAATCCCAAAGAGCTTTATAGAATTCACAAGGGAAATCATTGCATCCCGATGCTTTATCATTAGCCATTTACATAGTGGCTTCATGGAGGTCGTTAATGGTGAGCATTCTTTCGAGATCACCTTCTGAGCCTTTGAAAGCTTGCGTGGCACAACCCCAAACATTGGTCAAGAGCGGCTCAGCGAGCTGCGGAGGGTGGCTGAGCTTGAAAGATGAGCTTGTAATGGTGCACAAAGGCTTGCAACATAAGATGCAGTCACTAATTCGAGCTCCGTTGTCCATGATAGCTTAGATCTGTTGAGAAGGCTTTCTAGCTTGGAGAGAAAAAAATTCTTTCGAGACCCGATCTTCAATCTTGAAGCAATGCATTTGATCCCGAGATCGAGCACCTCTTCCATTGTAGTTGTCCGCAATTTGGATCGATGTCGAGTGTTGCAACTTGCAGTTGTAGAGTGTCAGAGAAGGGATTACCTTGAAGTGCCACCATCGCCGGTTGAGAGCTAAGGTGTTAGCGGTGTATGAGTGATGCCGAATTTTGCCTGACTAACGGCCATAGATTCTAATAAATCGGTAGTCCAAGTTAGCGCATCTTCCCACCATTGTAACCAATGGTTTGCATAGGTGGATGAAATCGCTAACAATGACTGGGTCATGGAGTTAAATTCCAAATCCGCTTGATATGATTGACAGTGGGGCCATGTTGCATCAAGGCAATATTAAGAAAGAATTGGCCTTTATGACAAAATGGGCACGCATCATGCCAACAGATACAAAATCGTATAGGAGAGTGGTCCGAAAGGAAAAAGTCAGGCATAACCTCCATTAGCATGGAATAAATGCTATCAAACTCAAAAAAGTTTTGAGCTGACAACATGGCCTGTCAAGCCATTTAAGGATGTGATCTGTCCCTCCACGAAGATTGGACCATGTGTACCAAGCTGTAGAGGTGGGAAAGCGAGATGTGTTAGGATCAAAGAATCCAAATTTATTTCACATGAAGTACCACACTTCCCTTTCACCAGGTGTCCACCTCATAGGCAAGTGGCCACATTTATCATTTGGGGATTCAACCATATTAAAATCTCCACTTATTACCCAGTAGGCATCGGGAATGGAGTTGTCTATCCACCGCTACAAATCAGACCTTTGGGCCGCATAATTCAAGGCGTAACTATTAATGAGCCCAAAAGGGTGGCCCTCAATATTAAAGAGGACCCATATGACATGGTTGGTGGGGTTGATTCCATGGTCAATTAATAAGGGCCACCATTTAGGAGCAAAAGTGAAATTAATCCCCCATGCCCTACTTCATGATTGCTATAGAAAGCCAAGTTGTCAAGCCAGATGGATTTGCATACCATTTGTAACTGAAAACCTGTAATTTTTACTTTCCTGCAAAAATAAAATGTCAGATTTGCACATCGTTGTTGAGTTTCACACAACATACTTATGATAGGAGTCTGTGAGACCCCTAACATTCCAAGATAAACAATTCATGGGAAATGTTGGTCAAGAGCCATATCCCCATCCTCTAAGCCATCAAGGGCATCATATTGATTGTGTAAGAAATGAGCAACATTATGCTACAAAAAAATCTTGCAGATCAATTTTTTTGTTCGATGTACTCAATGTTGTATTCCGCTTTGGTGGAATCCACACTGCATGTTGGGCTATGGTCCCGAGAGATGCGAGATGGACTTCGGGGTCATTTGGAAGGCCCTTGTGAGTTGCTTTGCGTGCAACAATAGTGGAACTGAATGCGGGATGGGGACATGAGAAACATAATTTGTTTGGTCCATGAGAACCGATGCCGCAGGGGCGTCTTTGGAATACTTTAGTAGCAGGGTAGCGAAATAACAACATCAGTTGGTTCCTTAGTAGCAAAGCAATTTGGTTCTTTAGCAGTAGTTGTAGGCTCCTTAGCCGGAGTATTGAGAAATTATTCCTTATCATTGGTTCTTGATGGCCATGGGAGCCAGAGGCTTTGGATTGTTGGGATTTGTTCTTGTTTCGTCGCCCCCAACAACTTGCCAACCTTCCTCCTATTGGGGTTTGACTGGCTCGAGAGTTGTTTTGGCCACATGGCGGTTACGGGGGACATAAAGCGAACAATCTTTGATCTTGTGATCAGACGCTTGACAACAAAAGAAAGTGTTGGGTAGATTGATATACATGACCCATTGGGAGTAGTGTTTATCGCCCATTTGAATATCCACAAATTCTTTGAGATCTTGTGAGAGATCAATCTCAACACATACTTGCTTTTGGGACGAGCATGGTAAAACTTATCGGCTTCCATGCATACTACCCACCCAAGCGAAGCGACAATTTGTGGCATAAAATGTACGCATGGAAAAGGAAGACTAGGAAATTCAATCCAAATAGGAACTTTAAGGGCGGTATATTTAGATACCACAAAGTCCTTGTGCTAGGGTGTTAACACAAGCAACGAGTTACAAACATACCAAGTGGCTTGCTTAGCCAAAATATTGGGCGCATTAGCAGGGTTAGAGAAATGAAAAAGAAAGAAACCCTTGGTCATGTTTTGAACGCTATCCAGTGGACCCCATGAGGGGTCCAGACTATGTTAGCCCAAGATTTGAGCATGATTTTAGAGGGGATTCGACCCAAAAATACCTAATGAGGAAATTTTGTTCTAACCATTGACAAACAACATTAAATTCAGGAATGGGCGAACTACATCCGAAGGAGAGATTACCTCATGAAAAACTTTCGGACAAACTTCTTGGGGTGCTTTGCCGGTAGTGCCATTGCTCGCTCCACTATCTCCTGCCGCGGTTGAAACAACCGGGTTTGAAGATGGCGAGGTCATTATATAGGGGATGCCCAGAGGGTGAGAAACCCTAGGAGAGACTATAGCAATAAATTCCCGTAGAGCCTAGAAAGGCCATGGTATGACGGTTAGAAGGGGGAAACCCTAGAAGAGATGACTCAATTTTTCTCCAGAGTTGCAGAGCATTTTTCGTACCTTATAGTCCCGGTATTGAGACTTTGGAAGTTTGACTATACTTTTCATGCAAAATGTAATTGTGCACTAAAACTCGAATAACACTATGTGGTGTTAATCACATTTTGGAACTCGTTGAAAATTTGATGAATTGATTGCAAATTTGTTCTAAAAATCTAAAACCCACATTCACAATAGGAAACAAGATATTTTTGTAACTTAAACCTTGTTTAAGTATAAAAGAGTTTGGGCAAAGACCCAAATTTTCAATCCGATTTATAAGACTATTTGAAATTTTGGAATGACTAGACCAAATCACTTATAAACTTGCCTTACTATATGAGATATGGGATGTATATGTATTTATGAATGTGTATTAACAAAATATTTATGTAACCTACCTTACATTCTTGATTGATCTTCCTTGTGAAACATTTATATATTTTCATATGAAAATTTAGGACATGGTTTTGTGGAGGAGCGGATGCGATTCCACGCAAGAGGGAATGCATTTTGTAGACCCATGTAGGTCACTCTCAAACTATTATGTTGCTATTTTTTTACTTAGTTTGATGCATCTTTTTTTATTTGTAGACCATAATTACGTTGAAGGTGTATATATATATTTGAAGGAGCCTTGCTGGCGAAATTGTCAATAGATTGACGGATCGGAGCATGTTTCCCTACATGCGTTGAAAATAGGAGGGTGTTGAGTAGGTCGTTTCGTGTCATCGCGGGATGTCTTGAATGAAATTTTTAATGACTTCTTTGCTTTGTTATGCATTTCATGTCAGGAGATAATTGAACCCGCTTTAGATAGGATTATGATTATAGATCATGTTAATGACTCATTCTAAGGTACAACAATTCTCAACTTTTTTGGAAATGAGGTGTCTCAACCTTGTTTGGTTTATTCATTTAAGATTTTCCTACACCGTTTCACATTGTCTAGGCTCTAAAAATAGAAATAGGAGTTATCAAAAGATTCCCATATGATAGTATATCATGGAAGGACTATTTTTAGAGATATTATGACAGATTTTATGACATCTGTAAGGGTCAAAAATAGGGGAGAATATTGTGGACGTGGGATCCTAATTTTAGACCGAAATCTTTCTCTTTAATGTTATCCACCTCATGAGAGGTTTGGCACATGGTTTTGTAAACCATAGATGGTTTCTTGTATAACCGGAGGTCTATAAATTGAAGGCTTGGAGAAGCAATTGGTGTAGTGAGTTTTAATCCTCCTAGAATTGTTTCTAGTGATACTCATGTAAGAAACTTGCTCTGCAAGTGTATGTAATCTTGTTATTAGATTTGAAATACATTGAGTGGGCTTTTGGAGTGTGGGGTTTTTTATCCGAAAGGATTTTCCCCACATATATGCAGTGTTTGTGTTTTGTTATGAATATGTTCTTTGATATTTTCATGCTTGTTTTACTATGTTGAAAGTTTTGCATAATATCTCTCCTCAAAGATTAGCGTAGGAAGTTGTTTCGCTACTCTTAATTTCCTATCAAGTGGTATCAGAGCCTGATCACCTTTGGTTTCAGTTGTGGGTTGTTGGGTTTTTTGTGCTAATCCGGGTTTGAGTGGGAGCTTGTGCAGAGAATACTTTGTTATCTGGTTACAGATATTTTTCAAATGGCAAGCACATCTGGGATGATTGACATAGAGAAGTTTTCTGGCACAAACTTTGAAATGTGGAAGCTGAAGATGGAAGATCTGTTGGTTGATTGAGATCTATGGGATTTGGTGGATGAGAAGGTCTATAGGCCTACGGATCCGATTTTGGTACACATGATATGACGTAATGGATAGAAAAGCTAAAGGTCTTATTAGACTATATCTTGTAGATTCTATCACGATAAATGTCCATGAAGAATCCACTTCAGAGAAGCTTTGGAAAAAGTTGGGTGAGATATACCAAGCTAAGTCTCTAGTAAATAAGATCTTCTTGAGGAAGAAGTTGTTTTCCTTGAGAATGGAAGAAGGTGGACAAATATCGAGCATGCTGGAAACATTCAATATGTTGGTGACTTAGTTGAGCTCGGTTGGGGTTAAAATAGATGAAGAAGAAAGGTGCCAAATGTTGTTGGTTTCACTGCTAGACTCATGGGACAGCCTAGTCATGGCCATTGGGAGCACTTGAGTCACTCACGAAGATGAAGGATGTTGTTGGTTCTCTACTCTCGAAGAGATGAGAAGGAAGGTCTCTCACGAATGCTAGAGAGGCTTTGAGTGTTCGAGGAAGAACAAAAGAATGAGGAAAATATGAGAAGAAGCATGGCCATTCCAAGAATAAGGGAGATCAAAAAATCCTGGTAAGTCCAAGGTGATATCTTTGGGCTGTGGAAAATCGAACACTTAGAAGGGAATGCAAAGAAGAAAAGAAAAAGAAAAAGAAGAAGCATGATTTTGATTCTGAGTCCAAAAATAAGATGGAGATGCCTTTATTGCAACTTTGGCCACTCATGCAAGTGATAATGCATGGTTGATAGACTCAGTGCATCTTTCCACATGACTCTTAACAAAAATTGGTTTAGTAAGTATGAAAACTATGATGGTGGTAAGGTGTATTTGGGTGATAATTCTTTCCTTGAAATTATTGGTCGTGGTAGTATTCAGGTGAAATTTTCTGATGGTAGAATTAGAATATTTGATGGTGTCTTGCATATCCCAAGACTAGCAAGAAATTTATTATCATTAGCAAGCTAATAGATGTGGGTGTGCATGTACGGTTTTCAAGCGAGGTGTGAAAATGGTGAGAGGTCTTTATGGTGATAGCAAGAGGAAGTAGATTGGGTACATTGTACCAACTTGATGCATGCACGGTTGAGTGCAATAGCACTTCGGATAAAACTAAGCCAGTAACTACTTCACTAAAAAAGGAGAGGGTTTCCTCCTTTGCGGATGGTCGTGGCTTCTGGGTACCCAAGGGTGCTCTGTCTACCGAATGAAAATTACTTGCAGAGAAGACCATGTTATGGCACCAAAGGCTTGGCCACATTGGAGAGAAGGGTTTAAAAGCCCTGAAAAATAAGAACCTTGTTGAGGGGTTGAATGATTGCAATTTGGAGTTTTATTTCTATGAACATTGTATTTATGGCAAACAGAACTGCGTTTAGTTTTACTCGTCTACTCATAAGTCTTCATGTATCTTGGATCTAATCCATTCAAATGTATTTGGTCATGTTAAGGTTGCTTCTATTGCTAAATCAGTTTAGTATGTTACTTTCATTGATGATTTTAGTAGGAGAACATGGGTATATTTTTTAAAAAGTAAATTTGAAGTTTTTAGTCATTTCAAGGAATTTAAGGCTGTGGTTGAAACTCAAACTGGGAAGAAAATTAAGTGTTTGAGATCTGATAATGGCAGTGAGTACTGTTCTGTAGACTTTGACATATTTTGTATAGATTGTAGGATTAAAAGACAAAATACAACTTCGTATTCTCCGGAGCAGAATGGAGTTGCGAAAGAATGAATGAAATGTTGATGGAGAAGGCTAGGAGCATGCTTATTGGAGCTGGTCTAGAAAAGAGGTTTTGGGCTGAAGCTGTTACCACTGCTTGTTATTTGATAAATAGATCTCCTACATCAATGCTTGTTGATAAAACACCAATGGAGGCGTGGTCGGGGAAAAACCCTTTAATTTGACATCTGAGAGTTTTTGGTTGTGAGGCATATGCACATGTGCCTAAGGAGAAGAGAACAAATTTGGATTCTAAGGTTGTCAAATGTATCTTCATCGGATATGGCTATGGTGTGAAAGGATACAAGCTTTGGGATCTGTTGCACAAAAGGTAATATACTCTAGAAGTGTTATTTTTAGAGAGATTAAATCTTTCCCTGTTAATTTTCAGCCAGAACAACATAAAGAAAATGAACAAAAAAGGATGTGGTTCAACTTCCTTCTACACCTAAGAAAGTTGAATCGAGACCCCAAAATAGACAAGAAGTTGAGGAGATCTCACCAAGCTCTGAATCTTCAGAAGAGGAAGAAGTGGAAGAATCTCCACCTCAGCTTGTTTGAAAGTCTACAAGGCAAAGGCAACCACCTGAAAGGTATGGGTATTCTCCTAATGATTGGAAGTGTATATTTGCTTTGACTACTAACATTGATGAACCGAGATCTGTACAAGAGGCTTTGGGTATGAATGATGCAAAGTCCTGGAAAATAGCCATGGATGAAGAGATGGCAGCCCTTAAAAATAATGATACATGGGACCTTGTACCATTGCCTGAAGGTCGGAAACCTATTGGATGTAAATGGGTGTTTAAGAAAAAGATTGGTTCAGATGGAAATGTTGAAAAGTATAAAGCATGGTTGGTTGTGAAGGGTTACTCTCAAGTTGAGGGTATTGATTATGGTGAGATATTCTCTCCTGTTGCTAAAATGACATCCATTCGGTTTTTATTATCTATTGCAGTAGCTTATGACCTAGAGGTTGAATAAATGGATGTGAAACTTGTTTTCCTTCATGATGATTTGGAGGAAGAAATCTATATGACACAGCCGTAGCACTACATGATGAAAGGTAAAAGCAATATGGTTTGTAAGTTAAAGAAATCCTGTATGGCCTTAAACTAAAAGTCCTAGGATGTGGTACCAGAAGTTTGATTCATATGTGTTGAGTTTGGGGTTTGTGCGGTCTAAATCTGATCACTGTGTATATTTTAAATTTGATGGTGATTGTTTCCTGGTAATTACTTTATATGTTGATGACATGTTGTTTATTGGGAAAGGAAAAGGTTTGATTGTAGAATTGAAATCTTAGCTCTCTGTGAAATTTGAAATGAAAGATCTTGGTGCAGCAAAACACATACTTGGGATGGAGATTAGAAGAGATTGTGAGAACAGAAAGCTATGGCTTGGCCAAAGTAAGTATGTTTGTTCTATTTTGCAAAGGTTCAACATGCAAGATTGTAAACCACTTTGTGTTCCTGTTACTTTGGGAATGAAGCTCTCCATTTCACAATGTCCATCATCCCCATCGGAGATGGAAGAAATGAGCAGAGTGCCTTACCAGAGTGCAGTTGGAAGCTTAATGTATGCTATGGTATGTACAAGACCAGACATTGCCCAAGCAGTGGGAGTTCTTTCTCGTTTTATGTCTAATCCTGGAAGAGTGCATTGGGATGCAGTTAAGAGGGTCTTCAGATATTTACGGGGTACATCAGAGTACTCTATATGTTTTCATGGAAGAGGAGATCAACATTCCTTACGTATTCATGGTTTTGTCGATTCAGATTGGGCTGGTGATGTCGATAGCAGAAGATCCACCAGTGCATATCTGTTTACTCTTAATGGTGGTGTAATTAGTTGGATGAGCAAGTGACATGCTATGGTCACTTTGTCCACTACTGAGGTAGAGTACATGGCAGCTACTCATGCCTGTAAAGAAGCCATTTGGCTAAAGCGTTTGTGTTTAGATATTGGATTAAAATAGGGTGTAGTTAAAATATATTGTGACAGTCAGAGCGCAATCTGCCTTGCGAAGAACCCGAATTTTCATGCTAGGACCAAACACATTGATGTTCAGTATCACTTCATGAGAGATATGGTCGAGGATGGAAGGGTGAAGCTAGAAAAGGTAGAGACAGTTGCGAATGTTGTAGATGCATTAACTAAGCCCGTGAGCACAACGAAATTCAGGTGGTGTTCCGAGTCTATGGGCCTCTCGGCCCCTAGAAGTTGATCCATGATGGTATCTTTCCCTTGGCCCTTGCAAGGTATTCGACAAGTGGAAGATTGTTGGAAATGAGATGTCTCAACCTTGTTTGGTTTATTCATTTAAGATTTTCCTACAACTGTTTCACATTTTCTAGGCTCTAAAAATAGAAATAGGAGTTGTCAAAAGATTCCCATATGATAGTATATCATGGAAGGACTATTTTTAGAGATATTATGACAGATTTTATGACATCTGTAAGGGTCAAAAATAGGGGAGAATATTGTGGACGTGGGAGCCTAATTTTAGACGAAATCTTGCTCTTTAATGCTATCCACCTCATGAGAGGTTTGGCACATGGTTTTGTAAACCATAGATGGTTTCTTGTATAACTAGAGGTCTATAAATTGAAGGCTTGGAGAAGCAATTGGTGTAGTGAGTTTTAATCCTCCTAGAATTGTTTCTGGTGATACTCCTGTAAGAAACTTGCTCTGCAAGTGTATGTAATCTTGTTATTAGATTTGAAATACATTGAGTGGGCTTTTGGAGTGTGGGGTTTTTTATCCGAAAGGATTTTCCCCACGTATATCTGGTGTTTGTGTTTTGTTATGAATATGTTGCTGATATTTCTGTAACTATTTTACTATGTTGAAAGTTTTGCATAATATCTCTCCTCAAAGATTAGCGTAGGAAGTTGTTCCGCTACTCTTAATTTCCTATCAAAATTCACTAACAAATAATTATTTATCACAGTACAAAAAGAGGGAGAAAATGTTATACCTCTTCGGTGATAAACCCAACATCTTTGGTAATGTGAAGCGAGGGCTTTGTGTGCCAAGATGGCTGAATTGCGACGTTGTCTACTTCTGGAGGCATCGACTCCTCCTCTTTCTTTCCTTGTGGTTTCTCTGCAACACCAACACCGAAATTTCCTACGGTTTCTTTATCCTCCGTTAGCTTTGGTAATATTGTTACTATTTCCATAAACAGTGACATAGAAATCTAGGGTGGGAGAAGGGGTTTGAGGGGAGCTTTGCAACCACAATAATGGGATCCATAGTGGAAACCTTGACTTCCTCCTTTCTCAACTCAATCGAGGTTTCTTCTACAATGACGTCTGAATTTTGTTCTTCTATATGACGTGAGGATTTTTCTTCCATTTGAATCGAAGGCGGGACTAGACCATGAATTATTTACGTGCACATGCATGTCTTTGTGTGCACACTTGCATGTATAGATGTCCACGATAAAAAATATTAGCTAACATGCACAAATGTGCCTTTGTAGCCATGTACATAGTAACAATGACTCAAATGTTGAAATGTATTTAAATAATTGGACTTTGTGAGTTAAATTTAGATAAGTGGTGATAGGTTCTAGATTATGAAAATGCGGCCTTCCAGTGCAGGTTATGTCATCAAACTGGACACTTTCAAGAGGCTTGTTTGCTCAATAAGTCTCAAAAAAATGAAAAGTGGCTTCTTTGCGACCTTAAGGCTGGAAACCTTCCACAAAAAATGTAACTGTAGAAAATCCTCCTCTCAGTAGTTCAGAGGCTATGAGAGATGAGAATCCCCTTGCTAGAGGTTGTGTTAAGAGATCTCATGTATTTGAATTTTACGATTCGAGATCAGTAGGATCTCCCTCACTTTGATTCTTCGTTAGCTTTGACTCCCCAACCCGAGAATTGGACAGTTGTCACGAGGTCTAAGGAAAAGAGAGGGCGCCTTGAGCCTCATGTTACTCGGTCTGCTATGGCATCAACTTCTTCGTTTACTTTTGGATTTGTGGCTATTTCTAGGCCTGGCCTTTTTAGCTTTGTTCTTTGTTTGTGGCATGTGTTGTTTTTCCCTTTGGGTCTCGTTTCTTTTAGGGTGATGTCCATTGCTGACTTCCCCCTTACTATGTAACACTTTGTATTATTATTTTTAATATAAAGGCGGTTCCAATAGTAAATTGAGATACTATTTGTGTATATATAAATGGTTTTATCATCCAAGCACATCATATTTTAATGGGTTTGTTGTCTCATCAAATATTAAAATAAATATTAATATAAGTTGAAATCATAATTATCATCATGAATATATGATTACATTGTTGTTCTTAATGATAGCTATTTTTACGAGATCAACAAGTTGTATATGTTGTATCATTTTTGAATATAGTATTTAAATGGCTCGCTAAGATTTTCAAAGATATTTATGGCCAATATACCTAACCATTTCTATTTGGTCACATAATACATTTCAATATAAAAAATTAGTAAATCAGATTTCACTATCATAAATGAATAGTTCATGAATATTTTAGACTCTTATGAAATTAAAAGCTTAGGAACTATTAATAATCTTATACAAAAATTACTTGTTGACGGGAACTAGAGAAACAAAATCCCTTTGTTAATTATTCTGCAGTGAGAGCATCCTTTTCTTACGTAGCCAATGTCTTCATAATGGATAACTTGCTTGTTCATATGACGTGGGTATTTCAAAATTTTATGTGTGCTACGTGAGAAGCTCCCCCATAGAGGCACCGACCTTACTATAGTGATGTCAGACTCGCCTTGATTTTCACTATATTACAAAGCCATTTGAATCACCTTTCTTGGTGACTCGTCCTTCAAATTCTCATCTATCATTTCATTCACCAAATTCTAGAAAAATTCATACTTCCTCATGAAAATTATGTATGTTCGTTTAGGGATATACACAACCTTCTCCAAATAATATAAAGAGGAGGGAAATAATTTCATTCTAATAGGTCATATCATCGCATCAACAAAAGTTCTATGGCAGACTATGAGTCGTCCTCCACATCAACAAACCACAAAGTTAGCGACAACAATACAAAACATGTGGTCGATAACCGAAGAGGATAAGGGAGGGAGGTGATTGATGCACGTCTAAAAATGGCCGGATATAAATCATTTTGTATAATGATACCATTATGATTCCTTTTTGTATGAAGTCATGCACCCCTCTTTCTTTAGAGATAAGACTTTCCATAACAATGATTGTATTTTCAAAATAGTATTTGTTCGAAAAGATGTGGCTCCATCATGCCCATTCTAAGCTCTACCCCCTACCAAAATATGTTGCACTTTCCTATAATTAAAAAAAAGATGACATTACCACCGAGTCCTCTATCCCATCTTACTGCGGGAATCATTCAACGTATTTCTTAGTGAGGTCACCGAGATTGTGGCGACTTAAATCATCCCCAACTTGGAACCACTTGCTAAAAAAAGGGCACCGCCAGGGAATAAAACATTATCTTTAGTTTCTTGGATCTTAGTTTCGATATAAATATGACTCCAACCTCTGCAATAGGCGGGGAGATCAACCCCTTAAAAAAATCCACTCCATAAACAAAAAAATTATTCATTTCACAACATGGAGTTGTTGGCGGAAAAAGATAGAGAGTAGATTGATTTATATGGACATTTTTTGTGAGAATTAAATGTCATATTTCATATCCAGGGTGTCAAGATTTCAAATCTTACTCGTAAGTGGTCTCCACAAATTTTAAAACCGAGAAATAAACACAAACTTGCAAGAATTTGTGAATAAGTATGTAAAACATAAAATCTTTGACTTATCTATGCATTTAACCTCCATTTTAACAATTAAATCTGATCCGAAAATAATCGATTATTACTACGATCTCGGACCCTTATAGGCTTTAATTATTTGCGAAAATTTGCTCCTTTTAAGTAATCAATTTAAAATAATGCAAGATAATAATGACAATCGCATATAGATTGATTATGGAGTTTGCGCAATTGCCTACGTCTCCGAGTTCGTGGTCGAACTGTTCCACTAGTCAAAACTTGTAAGTTCTGATAGTACTTTCACAAGAAAACCTAATGGAATTTTACTTGCCTATCAAGTACACCAGTTCTTCAAAAAACTTTCGATGATCAGTCGAATTTTTCTTCACCTTCCTGATGCACAATCTCCTTCGGCTTCGATCGGCCTTCCCGACGCTATCTATGAGACGCTAGCACTCCGGTCGACAATCCAGGATTTGCAAGTAATTGGTGTGGCTCAATGGGCCTATTGGGTAGTTTATAATTTACTCCCAATCACAAATATTTCATCTACTATTGCCTAAAATAATAGGCCAATAAACAATATTTGTTGACACATCTCACAAAAAAACTTAACAAATAATAAGCTTGTTGGACTAATGTGTGTGTTATAATGCAAATGGGTTCCCTATTTATACAAAATTAGGGCCCTTAAAATATGCATTTGCATATCATCCTTAGGCTAATATTAGCCTAATCCCGTAGCAAAATAAATGGGATCACAATTCCCAATAATGGGCGGCTTAGCATTTTTAATGGAATGAACAATCCCAATTTGGCGCATTTGCATATGAAATGGGATTAACATCCCCATGTTAGCAGATTTTGTTTGAATGAGGGGATTAATTCCCATTTTAGGCACTTAGGGCTAGTGGTTTATATCCCACATTTGGCGCCATTTCATTTGGGTAAGGTTTTAATAACCCTTACCCACTCCATCCTTCACGTGGAAACATCCACGCATGGCTTTAAGCCCCCAACAACCGCTTCACCACCTTCTCTCCTCCACGTGGAAGCATAGTATATTGGCAGCTTATACTAATGTTTGAACATTATATATATATATATATATATATATATATATATATATATATATATATATATATATATATATATATATATGGCATTTGGAAAGTGGACTTACCAAGTAAATATAATTTCGACCCATGTAATGTGGTATGGAAATAATTAACTTTAATCAATAGTATATATTCCACTTGTCGCCTCCCGATAGGAAAATCGAGTGAATTCAACAAGCGATGGCAAGCCACGTGTCACAATGCGATTCGGTCCAATATTGACCAATTGACGAGAATTGACTTTCCGATGTCCGAACTTTGGTGAACATATCTAGAGCTCCCGATGTTCGTTTGTCACGTTCTCATAGTTGTTGGAAAGCTCTTGAGATGATCTTCTCAGATCTTGACACAATTTAGGGATGTTTTAGGAAATTTCAAAAATGATCCCCGATCAAAATCAAAGAAAATATCTCCTCACTATGTATTTCAACCTCTATCTTCACAATAACAAGGTTCAAATTCTCGAGAATTGATCAAATCCTTCAAAATATTATCATTCGAAACATTCACAATCGGATTAAATCAAGAGCTCAAACCTTTCGGGAAAGACTTTTCACTCACAAATTTACCTATAAAAAAATAAACATTGTTGAATTTTCAGACGAGAAATTCCAAAACATTCAATTTGAATTTTATCTGTGCATTAAAACATATATTTTGACAATTAAAACTAGCACAACCAATAAACCTCTACGCATTTAACTTTCATATTCACAACAAAAGTAAGGGAAAATTCACATCTGAAGCACCAATTACACACATGTAAGTAATACAAACGAGATTGAAAGAGTCCATGTGAAATATCTATTGTATAGTTGAGATCATATCCTGGGTATTTCTTGGGGATGAATAATGTCCTTCGTGGAAAAGGTGTGGCCCATATAGGTGATTAATTTCCCCTGTCCAATAAAAATCCACAACAACCCGCACATGTCCCTTTTTTTTGTCGGTGATTGTTGAATAACGATGTCATCACAATTGTTGATGAGGAGAGCTTCACATGACGTCGCCACCTCTGGATGGTAGTTGCACTCCATCTAAATGCTACGAGATATAACTACAAACACATTTTTTCTTTGGCAATATTTTTCTACCACTCCTTACATTCACATATATATCTTTATATTGTTTCCACATTGTCCTAAACAACACCCTGGTCTCCTTCAAAGGATTTCCATATAGGTCATCATGTTGTTTGACGTTTGAGTTTCACATTGGTTCTACTTTTTATTTTCGTTGTCCCCCTGCACTTCTCCACCCTCTAACCCCTTCATCTTCACCCCTCTTCCTCTCCCAATGTTTCTCTCCTTCCAATATGAATCCTTCAAAATATCCCTTTGGCATTTCCATCGTACATTTCACGTACGATTGCTAGTATTTATTACTATGAAGACTATGAGATTAACTACAAAAATTGTATGTGAAATGTATGATAGAAATGTTAAAAGAGATGGATTGAAAAAGTGAAAGCGGAGGGAATAAAAAAGTGGGAGAGGAAAAGGGGTGATGAAGAAAGGGTTTGAGGGAGGATAAGTGCAATGGTGGGGAAAATGCTATGGAGAACTAATATGAAACTCTTCTTTCCTACAAGCATATGCCATTTTGTCAATCGTTTGAAGGAGAAAGGGGTGTAGTGTGCAAGTCATCGAGGCAATGTATTTTGGAGATATCTCTAAACATAAGGAGTGGTCCATCAATACGCCAATGCCAATAATTGTTGTTTTTAATTTCATACCTTTTATTTTTTTGGTATTTAGAAGACACATATATATGTAAGGGGAATTCACTCGGTATCTCATGAGACACTTTAGAGACATAGATATGTGGAGCGGACATCACATCCATAGTAGCAATTTTATGCACAATTGTGATTAGAGTTCCTCTCTAGCTATCGGGGTATCGATTAGGTTTCCCCTCATCAACAGATTATGATGATGGCGTCATCTATCAGCGATCACCGACAAAAATGTGATTTACTATATATATATATATATATTTGCAGTGTCAAGGATTCTAATTAGAAAGTGGAAATTAACTACATGTATACCTCACACCTATTCCACGGTTCAAACTATTCTTTCCCAAATAATATATGCTATATGTGCACCACTTTAGGGTCTTGATCTCGCTCACACTACTCACATGAGTGCAACTCATGCTTAAAGGGTCGTGATGCAGATTCGGTGGCCTATCTTGCGGAGGCCATAAATTTTGATTAGAGAGTCAAAATGACTATTTTTAAGGAAAAGGTCTCTAAAAGTTCAACATTGTGTTAAGAAATGCTAGCCACTAACGATCTGTTTGAAATTTTTCGTAGGCCAAAGTCATCCATCTAGGGCCCAAAACTTGAGTTTGAAGTTCTTTTCATTTTTTTTTAAATTTCAAAATATCATATCTTTGTAACCATGAGTCAACTTGAGTTAAAACTCAAGGAATAAGTTATTTTAGGCACGTGGTTAATGTGCACAAATTTTTAGGATCTAGAAAGCTAAATTTAGAACTTACTAAAAATAACTATTGCTAAAAATAGTAAGTTTTACTAAAGATAACAAGTTTAGTCAAGTTTGGTTTAGAAGTCAAGTTTAATTAGGAGTATTTTGGAATTCAAATAAAAGGACATCTAATGTAATTGAAAGATCAAAGAATAAGGAGGATTATTGGATTTTTTTGAAGAATTTTTGTCTTGCCTAACATAATTTTTTAATTTTTGTTTTCTCCTCATCATTTGGTATTAGAGCATAGGTTTAGGATATGATGGCAAGAGGTTGAGGAGATTATGCACATATGCATAGAACTCTAAAAAATTGTAGAGGTAAGTAGAGGATTTGTCGAAGTTATTATGCATCCAAGGAGAAGCCGTGACGAAGATGATATAGAAGAAGATTCAGATCAAGAAGAAGAAACACATAATGAAGAAGGAGAAGAGAAACCAAAATCCATTGAAGAAAGGTTGATTAAAGCACTTGAAGGGAGGAATGATGGAATTAAGGTAGATGTTTATGACTATGGTGGGAGTTTAAAACACGAGGAATTGATAAAATAGTTAAATAACACGAAGAAGTTATTTGAAAGGAAGCCTATGACAACAAAAAGAAGGTCAAATTTACATGCACAAAGGTGAAGGTTCATGCAATGATATGGTGGGGCCAATGACAAAATGAGAGGAAACTAAAATAAAAAGAGAAGATCAAGAATTGGATCAAGATGGAGAAGGAACCGAATAAAAAGTTTTTTCCTGTGGACTATGCTCAAACCTTATACAGAAGGTTGTAAAATTTGATGTAGAAGGATTATAGGGTCTAATATTATCCGATGAATTTTACAAGTTTTCCATTCATATAGATCATGATGAGACGAAAGAGAAGATGAATACAAGGTATGTAAATGGTTTGAAATTTTCTATTCAAGATGAACTAAACATGCATAAGAAGAATAACATGGAGGAATCTTATCAATTATCCTTAAAGGAAGAAGAAAATCAGACTAGACCTAGTTTTAGAAGATTTGAAGGACAAAGAGAGGAAAATCATCTCCAATAAGAGGACGAGGTGGGTATAATAACACAAGAGGAGAAATGTCTTGTGATTGGAAAGAGGATAACATGGACATATTCATAACCAACAAAGAGGAAGAGGGATTAAGAGAGGTAGATACTATGGGAATAAAAATTATGGTAGTGGAAGAGGATGTGATGGCCCACGCAGGTCTTATGTTTTCTATAGGCATGGTGAAGAAGGGCACATGGATTTCCTCAATTATTAAAGTTTCACCAATTCCTCCATTCTTACTGTTCTTTCATCCTTGCCCTCCAATTCCAATTGACGCGTCAACTCGAAAGAAGGCAACTCTAGAGATAGTGGAAGCTTGGCCTCTTTGCCATATATAAGGATGAAAGGAGATTTTTCAATTCCTCTTTTTATTGGATCATGTCATCCCAAAGAGCATTTTTGATCTTTGTATGTCACTTGTATCTCTAATTCATATCCATTCCTCTTTTCATTATTATGATAAGGTTTTAGCTAGTAGACTCAACTAAGCCATTACCTTGAGGGTAGTAATTAGAAGAAGTCTTCAGGTAGATGTCATGCTTGACAGCCCAATTAGAAATTTTGTAGCCTAAGAAGGCCTTAGCATTATCATAAATGATAGTTTGAGGAATCCCAAACCTTGTTACAATATCTTCCAGGAAATCAAGGATAGCTGATTTAGTTGCTTCCTTGAATGCCACAACCTCTATCCACTTGGTGAAGTAATTGGTCACTATTAGGACCCAATTGTGACCTGTACTTGACACCGGATTGATCATGCCAATAAATTCAAGTCCCCATTGAGAGAAGGGTTCATCCACCTGAATTGGATGAAGTGGGAGGGCTTTTGTTTTCTTCTTACCACTGAAAAGAGAACTCTCCTTACATTTTCTAACCCACCGATGAGTATTTGTGAACAACGTGGGCCAAAAGTATCCTAATTTTAATATTTTCACTATTGTGGCCTTTGCTAAGAAATGTCCACTAGAGAAGCCATTATGGAATTCCGCCAAGACCTTGTTCACTTACTCTCCTTCAACACATCTCAATAACACTCCATATGGGTTCTTTGCAACCTCAAATGTCACCTTTTAGCCTTGCTTAAACCATAAGGGTATTTTCCGGTAGATAATTTCTCCAATTGATGTCACTAGGTGGATCTGCGGTGGATTGTTCTTATTCTTACTCCAAGAGATAGGATTTTTCTTGATCATTTCAAACATCAATAGTTATTTTCTCACACAATGATCTTCCTCTAACCAACTTGGTGGCCTTGATAGTCACATCATATTCCATGATTTTTGTCACCCATCCAACTCTCTTTTCATTGATCTCAGCTCCCATAATGAATTCTCTCACACTGGTATGGGAGACTAATACCTTAATGCAGTTGGTTATAAGCATAAATTTAAATTTATTAAGAGATCTCATGATGGAAAAAACTTGTTTCTCCACATGAATATATTTCAACTCATAATCCTTCAATGTCTGAATGAAGAAGGCCACCGATTATTCTAAAAATTTATCACTCATTACGTTAACACTGCGATAATACTAGCTTCAACCCATAGATGTATATGATGAAGTCCTTTGAATAATCTGGGTTGATGAGAGTGGGAGCTTGAGAAATTACCTATTTGATGTTGGTAAAGCTTTCCTTTCCTTCATTGGTCCATTTAAAAGCCACATCCTTCTTGAACATTAAAGCAATAGGCTTGACAAGTCCTACAAAGTTAGGAATGAATTTCCTAACAAAATTAATATTTCCTAGGAAATATTACAATGTTTTCTTGTGAGATGGTAATGAGAGAGAGAATGGATGAAATCCTTTCTAGGTCAATAACAATACCTTCTTTTGAGATAACATGATCTAGAAGTTTTCCCTGCAAAACTACAAAGATGCACTTCTTTAGCTTGAATGATATCCCAAACTCTCTAAAACTTTCAAACAATTTCTCAAGATGTTTCATGTGATCTTCTCCCACACTTGAGAAAATTGAGATGCCATCCATGTAAATGAGGATGAACTTGTTTATATATCCCTTGAATGTAATATTCATGGCTCTTTGGAAAGTAACACCAACATTGGTTAGACCAAATGACATATTTTCATAGGCATATGTTCCCCATTTGGTTGTAAAAGTTTTCTTATGTTGATCCTCCTTAACTTTGATTTGGTTGAAGCCAAAATAACCATCCAAAAGAGAGAACCTTTCGATCCCGCCACTATTTGTAGAATTTTGTCCATGGAGGGTAAAGGATAATGATCCTTCAAGGAGGCTTTATTCAAATCTATGAAATCCACACAACTTGATTTCTCCATTATTTTTCCTAACAAGGACTAAATTAGCAACCCAAGAGGAATACTTGATGGGGAATATGATTTTAGCCTCTATGAGTTTGGACAATTCTTTTCTCATGAGGGGCTCTATTTTGGGATTAACATGCATTTTCCTTTGTCTAATTGGTTTGACATTGGGGTCAAGATCTATAACATGTTGGGAAATATTTAGATCAAAGACTTTGAAACCTTCATAACTCCAAGAGAAGACAACATTAAATTTCTGACATAAGGAAATAAAATCCTTTCTTTTAGCCTAATTACATACCTTTCCTAAAAATAACTCTTTGTCTTGTGAGATGATGACTAGTTGGTAGTGTTGACAATATTTGCAAAAATGGGAAACTCGAAACTTCGTTACGATGGATAGCATTGATGAAGTATACCTAATCTAGGGGAGTTTCTTTCATAGAATATGGTTACTGTTGAATTAATTCATGATTACATGAAATATGCAGCTATGTGTGCTATTACAAAATGTAACAGATCACATAGTCTGTAATTTCATGACTATCTTCAGCAAAAGAACACAAGGCCCCGAAGGACAGTTGTGTTGTCTTGATGAAGACATTCAATCATAGAATAGGTGAAATGCTAAGTTTTGGAAAAACAGACATAAATGCAAATAACAAAAATCGAGTTCATTCTTGGTTGTTACAGGTTTCTTTAATGTTATTTCCTTTATGATTAAGACATTTAATTATATTACTGAGTGGTTTAGTTCATCATACAATCCATATAGAAAGGTGAAATGCGAAAGAAATACATAACTCATTTTCAGAATTCAATGTTTTATTCATAAGGAATTTTCAAATGTTTCCCACACAAGCCATGGGATGTAACTTAAAAGTAAAGTATAGCTACTGAAATAAGAGGTACACATGCATAAAAGAGAAAATAAAGGAGTATGAGTGAACCCATCATTGCCTTGGGGTTTTTTCTTCTTCATTGAGACATATGCATTTCCAGCTTTATTCCTTCTTCATCTTCGTTGCTGAAATCATTGTACCTGAAAAGAAAGAAAGATAGAACTATCAGTTATGAGCTCAGGATTAATCCATATTCCTATACTATCCTAATTCGTGCATATGAATCTCTTAACAATAGGAGATATAGTTTACTTGAAGATCAAACTGCATACATGCTTTACTCACTCAGAAAGAAGAAAGAGAAAAGAAAAGAAAAACCATGGACACAAGAGAGGCCAAAAAGCCTAAGTATTTTCTAACTATTTTCTTAAGTGTGCAGGTACAGGTTCAGAGCCAAGAAGAAATAGATAAGTCATAAGTACATGCTGGAATGAAGGAAGAATGTAACTCATGTTTTAGTAACTGTCCTACAAATGGAAAAATTTACTGAGCAGATTAAAGACTGCAAATAGAAGTACATGTTTCAGTTCACAACTAAAGAAGAAGAATCAGATTTCAAGAAGTTGAAGTTAACTGGAAAGAAAGGGTTACAACTGAAATAGAATGAAAAATAAGATTCTGGGAAAATTTTGACAGGGCTTCGCCATGTAAAATGGACATTTACGACTTTTCATCATGTTGTTTTTAACTACTACATGCTTTAAAAGAACTATGTAAATCAAGTAAGTGATACAGAAAAGCAGAAAAGCATGCCATGATCAAGATAATAGTTATTATGTTTCAGTTTCCAACTACCAAATCAACTTCAATAGAAAAGTGTTACATTCTATATTCTGAATCAGAAAATACAACTACTACAGCTGAAAAGGGAAGGGAAGAGAGAATTCTGAAATAAATTTGTTAAGGCTTCGCCATGAAAAATCAACATTTCAAATTTTCCAGCATGCTAGAAATACTACTATCAAGGAAATAAAGCATCTAAGTAAAAGAAACAAGATTACAGTATTCCAACAAAGTGACAGAATCATCTTCAGAATCAAAGTATGCAACTGTAGGTTACAAAGGATCATTTCAAAAGGTGAACTGAAGAAATACAAAAGAATGCAAGTTTCAGACTTTTCATTTTACAATTTTTTCAAACTCAGAACTTTGTTTCGTATCTAAAGAAAGCAAGTATTTCAGATTATCAAGGATAAGCAAAGTGAAACATTTATTCTTCATCTATCCTCAAGTAGAGAATCCCATATCAAGTTACATAAAATAACGGAGTTCAAAAACCAAAAGAAGCCAAACATCCACAACCATCCCACACAGAGAAGAGGTAGAGGTCAATAACAGACTCAACACTACTGAAGGAGGCTGCAAGCTAACATTTAAATTCAGATTTTGATATTTTTGAGGGGTTTCAACAATAAAAGAAATACAGAAATTCAAAATTTTATGCTCAAAACATGAAAATCAGAGTTTGTTAACCTTCTGAGTAGTACTATGTTGTACCCAGATGAAGACTCATACAGACTAGAACTTTGAGCTAATAAAATGACAATGAGTTCGTAACGCAGCTTGATCTTTCAGGACACTCCTTAGAAGCGGAGCTTTGAAATCAAAGTAATGATGACATACAATCAAGAAGAAGTGCATGTTGCTAAATCTCCAAACAAATAATCACGGCTACAGTAAGCAAACAAAGAAGTTATAGAGGGCCTAAAGGAAATGTTCATGACGTACTTTCTTATTTTTTATATGCATAAAATCTCAAGAACGCTATAGAACTCAGGTCTCAACAAACAACTATAGTCACCAATTCAAAAAAATAAGAGTAAGAACAAGTACTTACTGGTATTGAAGTTGAGTAAAACCTCAAGAAGTCATCAAGTTCAGAGAGAAAGAAGACCAAGCTCGAATGAGGTTCAACTTGAAAGAACAAGTACTTACTGGTATTGAAGCTGAGTAAACCCTCAAGAAGTCATCAAGTTCAGAGAAAGAAGATCAAGCTCAGAATGAGGTTCAACTTGAAATGACCAAGGCCGAGCCACGAAATCACATAGAAAATGCAAAGAAAGAACGGATCATCAGTATTTCTCGAAGAACAAAGTGGCAACGATGAAGTAATAGTAATATCCAAGGAAGTAAATACTTACCTTTCCTTTGTCAAACAAAGTGTGATAACTACACAGTCGAGCTTCAAGTTCATGACAGTTGTGGCCAAGAAAAAAACACGAAGATCTCGAGAACCAAGAAACTCACATAGCTTTGTAGAAGGTAGAAAATAGAAACCGAGCTAGTATCTTGTACAAAAAGAAGGGGCGAGATCAAACTCAAAAATGGTGACCGCATCGAGTAGTATCAAGAAATGAGCTCACAAAACCTCCAAGAAATACTATAAATAGAGAGATCATGACAATGGAGGTAGAACCCACAACAACCGAGTTCGAAAGCTTCAAACAATGGCGGAATCCTCTAAAGAGCTCGCACATAACTCAAAAATGCAAATATACGAACACTTCCAGAACTCTCAGGCAAGAGCGACCAAGTATCAAACTCACAAAGACCAAGAACGCCACAAAACCGAGTTTCAGAGATCAACAATGGCATCAAGCCAAAAAATTGCTAGGGCTTTGCCACTCTCTGCTGAGCAAGAAAGAAATGACCAAAATGATGGAGCTCGAACATTTTAACTAACCCGATAAACCATAGCTTAGCCTAACTCACCTGGAGTTAGTTATCAAACGGTCCAAATTCAACAGGTACGAAGATCAAAGGCTGAAGATCGAGCTCCACACTCAATGCAAACCATCATGGTCAGTTACCACCGACCAAATTAATTGCAGGGTTTAAAACCCTAACTATAGTTTTCAGATCAACGACACCGAATTCATCAAGGACAGAGATCGACGGTCTGCAACAAATACCTAATTCAACCATAGTTGTAAATGCCACCAACAAGTTGCAAAGGGTCAAATCACCGTGGAGAGGGGGCCAACCCACGTAATCAATCAAAAATCATTACCTTCTGACCTTTCTAAGGTCTTAAACTATATGCTCCAAATAATGCCAAGTGCCGACCAAATCATGCCAACTATGATCACCGAAAAGGTGAATTTTAACCAAATATTATCCAATATGCAAAAGTTGACAAAATATACCATGCAATATAATCAAAGGTGGTTAAGTATTGTAGTATGGCATGTATACTAATCAAAGGTGGTTGACCTTATAAATTGCTAAGTCCACAAAAGGTGGCCAAACCAAATGGAGATCAGTGATCAAGTGCAAAGGTGGTCCCCACGGTCAAGAGAGTTGAAGATGATCTATAGTATGTCACCCATGTGACCACTTAGACAAGGAATGTCAACATCAGAATCTGAGCATGGAGGTGGTCCCCATCAAATGGATGTGTGGATGGTTATTTTTGCAAATATTGCAAGTATTGTAATTATTTTGCTCACAAACAGGAGTTAATTTTTACATGCCTTCACAAGAGGACAGAACATACAAGAAGACAAATTCACATGCACAAGGAAAGAGACGTGTACAACAAACAAGCTTATTATTCACCTTTATTTTCTTAAAAATAGAACAATCAACTTCAGTTTGACTATAATGTAATTAAGGCTATTAATGCCTATTTGTAATTGCATGTTCTATTTTTATTCCTTTATCTATTATTAAATAAAGGATAAAAATAGGATGCATGGGCGAGTACAAGCCTTAGTCTATTTTTAGGAAGGGTGGGGAAAAATATTTTGCTATATATTGTGTGCTTTGGCAAAGCACAAAGGAGGACTTTTAGATATAGGAGTACTGAAGCAATTTTTGCTAGTTTTTCCCTCTGAATGTGAAGTATTTTCTGCCTTTCCAATTATTTGCAGTCTTGTGTATGTTTCCATTAATCTTGTGAATGCAAATTCCTTGGTTAATTATCTTACCCTGTTGTAAATTTAGTAATTTCGCATGATATTAATGTGCATGTTTAGCTTAGCAGTATTGTTGTGATACTTTCCCTCAATACCTCGAAGTGTTTTTCCCTTAACATTCTGTAGAAAACTATTGGTTCGTGCATCAAGAATCCTTTCACATATCAATTGTGCATATACTCAATCAAAGCCCTCATATAAATTTGGTGTATCACCTTATTTTTAATTATTTTACAGTCATCTTTTACCTTTAAACCCCATAAATCAGTTTAGGATACATCAATAAGGAACCGGCCTTGATACCAGAGACTCACCTCAAAATAGGTATACCCACACACCTGAGGTGTTTCCATTGTATCTACGAAAGAGAGAGATCAATTTTGTAGGCTTAGAACACTGCGACCATCTCTCTACAAGGTGCACTTCCAAGAGATAACAGGTAGTATCCCCCTTTAATATTATATTCTTCATTTCCCCTTTGAAATCATCATCAAGGGTGAATATATCCTTATTTGTAACCATTCCTTTAGGAAATTTATTTTTCCTCACCTAGATGATATGCTCACCATAACTTCTTCTTGCAATTTAGGTTGTAAGTCTGATGACAAGTTTGCCTCATTCTAGATGAATTGAACAATTTTCTCATCGTTATAAAAAATTCATTAGTTGATCATTATTTGTGATGGTCTTACTACCATATTAACATGTTGCTTATCACATTATATAAGGTCCTTAGATGGAGATAAGCGTGATCAATAGCTGTCATATGATATACTACGCATTCAAATTCCTTAGCAACACTTGTAAGTTGATGACATCAAATTTTCTATAAGATCCCATACTCTATGTCTATAAGCTTTAAGAATATTATTCTTGGTAGCACATCTTCTTTTAACTTGATGAATAATCAACTTAGTGTCTCCAAACACTTGTAAGGCCTTAATATGTCTTTTCTCTACCAATAACAATCCATGAATCAAGGCCTCATATTCCACTACATTGTTGGAGCATGAAAACTGTAACCTATAGGAAAAGAAGAACTTATTACCCTCTTGAGAAACAAGAACTACACCCGACTCCATTTATGATTCTAGAGCCATCAAAGAACATTTTCCATAAACTAGAAGCATCATCTTCTTTTTTATGTGACATAGGGGCTATGAATTATTCTTCATGGATGCAATAAGTTCCCAAACCAGTCTCTCCGGATGCATCATAATGATCAAGTTCATAATGCTCATAGGTTCATCCTTTTAATAAAAGACCGGGGACTGAACAAGGAGGAGTAAATGGTAGTATTAACTATAATTCATTTGTTTCTTCTTCTTAGATCAAGTAATTAGAGTTAAGGGTAGCAAGGTCATAGAATTCAAAATGATAAGAAAAGATTGGCTCAATTATAATGGTAAATCTTGTACCATATTTGGTTCTCAAGAGCATGTAAGACTAATCAGAAGAAAAATACCTATCCACTTTGGCTTTGAAATCTCTTGATAAGCAAATGAAAAAGAAAGGAGGTAAGTCAATGAATAAGATATCTTGAGTTATGGGTAAGCTTGGAAAAAATGAAGGGATAACTTAAGATATTTATCATTGCTAATATTTTGATACTTGATCCATCAAGCCGTATGTATGACTCCCTTAGAATTTGGGTTGTACTCAATGTCTAAAATGTATGTTATTTTCTAGGGAATTACATAAGCAATAACACCTAAATATATCATACAATAATGCACTAGGTGTTTTCCCACAATTAGAGACATATAGAAGGGTGGAGGCTTCTTAACTTGACTTACTTGTCCATCCTTTAGTTGGCACACGGAGTTAAGTGTGGAATTTGAATTCCACATAACCGCTCATATTGCGGTAGCTACTTTAAGGATTCTTGTAGGAGATCCCTATGATATGGGATGGATAAGGCATCCCAAATTATCACATTCAGATTTATATTCTTAATTTTCTTGAAAATGTTGAGGAGGAATACCTACAAATCTATGCATCAAAGGTATTGAGGTCTCTCTTCTTTCTCGCTCAATCGGTGAAGTAGCACTTTAGATGTCGTAATTTCTTTGTTCCAGCGGGTTCTTAGTGTATCATGGATTTTATTTATTAATGGAAGAGTTGTTGGATGAAGCCACTTGTGTTCTTCTACTTAAGTTTGTGGATTACTTTTTTTGGATGCAAACTGTTCACTATAGGGGATGGAGTGGCCATCTCTATCGCCTCTTATTTGATCTTGTATTATCCGTGACATAAAGATGTGTTTTTTTCAATTTGTCTCGTGACTTGATTAACCACACAAAATTCTTTAGGAGTGCAGAACATGATATGGGATTCCGTAAAGACTTACTTTCGCATTGCTTACTCATTAGAATTCGTGAGTTCCGTGATGGTTCTTACCGATTGAGATAATTTTATAACATGATGGCATGGATAACTTATATACCATTTTGGACAATTGTTCGATTATGTGGTTAACTGCATGGATAACACCATTTAACTTCTTGAATAACATTATTTTGCACTGGGTAAAGAGATTTTCTTGTGCATGTGGTAGGAAGCAGTTATGTATAAGCAATTGTTTGAAGAGGTAAATTTGGGTTATCACCTTAAAATCTATTTTTCTCGGTTATTTTTCCATACCTATGATTTGGATATTAAACTCTTTGTTGTTGATAACCCTGATTAAACATTTTCTTAGAAGATTCCCCTTGGTTGAAGCTTGGGTGATTTCTAGATGTTTTATCATGTTGCTTCTTGAGAGAGATGGCTTCATTAGTCATATTTTTGACCGGGGCTATAATGTCACCAATATTATCTTTCTTTGCAAAGGAATAAGATGTAGAGGTAGATGATGAAGTATTTAGCTTAGGGATAGTAGCAAGAGAAGAATGAATATTCTAAGGTAGTTCAGGAAATATAAGCACATGTAATCTAAGGGCTATTTTTCCGGCTTGAATTCGATAATTTTTTAATCCCTAATGGATATTTGTTTATGCATTACGTAATGTTATAACTCCTTTAGATCGTATCGTTACAATAATATCATAATTATATCTCTTTTGAGGGGTTGGTCTTAGAAGAGCTAGAATTTTGCCCCATGTTTTCTGAAATTTGAAGTCGAAATATTCCATGAGCTCATTGAGGGCACTTTTAATGGTTGTCACCTATTTTAATGAGATAACATTTGTCTATCTTTTCTTTAAATTTTCTCGTAAAGTACATATCCAAGCTCATTCCATGAATGGATTTAAGCAGGTCGTAAAATTCTATACCATTGAAGTCCTTTCCTTTTAGGGAAGAGGCTAAAAATCTAACAACTACATCATGATCAGTTACATAATGGACTAAGCATACATTAACAATGTCTTGACTATGCTCAATGGGGGTAGTAATGTTTTCACCATTAAAAAATGGAATACTTTTTAGAGTGGCTATTGGGATATCATTATGAGCCTTTAGGGCTAAAGGAATACCTCCATTAAAATTTATAAAAGTCAACTTTATTTGATGGGCCATGAAGGGAATAGGTATTAAATTTCTGATGGGGAAAGAGATGGATCTTCCAAGAGGAGGAGTGGAAAGACTTCTATTAGAAGTGAAGGATACCTCTGAACTGGCATCTCTTCTTTTGGGTGAGAGTTGCACGTATTCAAAAGATTTACCTCTTGCTACGCTTTGTCTTGTTTGTATCATTCTCATGAAACAAGGTACTAGGCTACTTGAAAATAATAGATCTGAATTTGGGATTCTCCAAATGTGTAGAAAGATGCCTCAAAAATATGGAGTCCATTAATATACACACTAATATCAGGGAAAGAATATCAAAAGTGAGCTATAAACGAGTCAAACTGTCCCAACGAGGTGTGCAAAAACTATTTTCACCCGATATTTCACCCTTTGCTAAGACAAGGCTTAACACCTTAGTGAAACAATAAAAGACCTCCAATGTGTGGGACAATGACATCTTTTGAGGTCAATCACATAGAAGGTTGGATCCTTCTACCCTAGCTCACTATGAATAACTAACCAACACTAAAATACTAATATTTAATCCTATCCTAAGAATTCCAAGGACCAACATTAAAAGAGAGAAATGCTGAAATAAAGAGAGGTGATGCACCAAACTAGAATAAGGATCGATTTAGGATCTAGGGACACAAACACAACCATACATGAAAAGATCCAAGACAATGCACAAATTTTTTTGTAAGAAATAAATATAATAAGACTGAAGGAAAACAAAAGGATCGAAATATTCACATTAAACACTTGATGCATTCAAAGGAAAGAGATCACACTTGCATATAATATCAATAACTTATCCATTTACAATTTAACAAAGTGGAGGTACGTGACATATTCACAGGTGTGTTACAAAGGTCTATGACTAAAATCTTCAAGCTCAAAAGGCGAGCTCTCGAGACTTAACAAAAAAATGAACCTTTTGCATGTGCTTTCGCACTTACATTTATAGGAATTTTAGAGAAAGAGAGAAGGGAGCGATCACATCCAACAATCAATGAATTTAGCCACTCCACCATCACCAAGTACCAATTTATATTTATTTCACCGGCTAGGTATGGGTGTTTAGTATTATATGCCATTGATTTCAAAGGATAAGTATGGGTGCCTAATATTGTATGCCATTGATTTCACAGGCTAGGTATGGGTTCCATTCATCATTGAATTTTAGTTGTTGGAATAGTTGAGTGCCTGATTTGAACTATGTGTGACTTTATTGTGCTTCACGGACTTTTTATATTTCGCCACCTTGATTCTGTCTTCTACATATTTTTATCCTGTTTGGAAAACTTTTGGTGACTTGTGGCTCCATTTCGACTTTTCCTTGATCTTCAAACAACCACTAACTCTGTATTTTTTTCATCACCCGTGGCAGATTGTTCTTGTCCCCGCATAATATATTGCATTCTGCAGAGTCTTCTAAGTTTCACAAAATATTATTTGTTTCACAAATTTGTATTTTCCTTGTTTCACGGGTTCTTTTTAATATGCATATTTTCTTTGTTGTACAACTTTCTAAACCTTGCATGGCTTGTACCCACACTTAAATTTTATCACCTCCGAGCTCTACTCACTCTCTATAATGCAACATAGCCTTTTTCCTTTGTTCCTCTACATATTTCCGCACAACTTTGTTCATTTTTTCTGCAACTTTTAACGTGTTCCACGCTTTAAATTTCTTTCTCCTACTTCGTGGTGCCACAAAATCCCTTTTTCATGTTTCACAACTATTTTCTCTCTGTCGATTTTACTTTTGTTGTGTGGATTTTGCAAACTCTGCAAAACATAAATATTTTCCAAGTCCGTGGAACACTATGTTATTTCTAACTCCACGAAATACGAGAGTTTTTCACTTTTGTGGAACACTAACTTATCCATGTAATGCCACAAAGTAATTATCCTTTGTTCCCGACTTAGGTAAACCCGTGGAGCACTAAGTTTTTGATTTCCATGGAACACTAAGTTCCTTTGTTACAGTGTTTTTCTTGAATCTACGTGATTCTATGAATCAAATGAATTTGTCCAAATAACAAGGGTGCTATTTTGGAAAATGAGAAGGTTTATAGCAAGAGGACAACACATGGATCTTAGAATGAGAGCTAAAGAAACTTGACATACAAAAGCTACAACAATTCAATCATAGGAACTCATAGGAGCTAAGTTCTTTTCAACTAGGGGAGAATGATGGGGATTCACCGGCCTATATTACAGAGGCCATAACATTTTATTTGGGATTCAAAATGAATCTATTGTTTTGTACCAAAAATCTTGAAAATTTCAGCATGGTGTTAAACAACGTCGAAAGCTTACAATCCATTCGCAACAATTTTGAGAGGCCAAAATCATCCATTTAAGGCCCAAAATTGGGTTTGAAGTTTTTTCTTCGTTTTTTTAAATTTCAAAATATCATATTTTTGTAATTGTGAGTCAAATTGAGTTGTAAATCAATGAAAAAGTTATTTTAGGTGTGTGGTTAATGTGCAAAAATTTGTTGGATCTAAAACTCTAAATTTAGGACTTACTAAAAATAATTATTGTTAAAAATAGTATTTTTTTACTAAAGATAATAAGTTTAGTCAAATTTATTTTAGAACTCAAGTTTAATTAGGAGTCTTTTGAAATTTGAATAAAAGGACACCTAATGTAATTGAAAATAAGAGAATAATGAAGATTATTGGAGTTTATCGAAGAATTTTTGTGTTGTCTAATATAATTTTTTTATTGCTGTTTTCTCGACCTCATAAGGTTGAAAATAAAAAATGGGGGAATTCTAATAGGTTCTAGATTTGAAATGCAACCAAAATGCTTACTTCTTGTAGTACTTGGTAGCCCCCTTTTGATTGTAATCTCAAGTAATTACATGAAACAATTGACGCACAAACAATCATCAATAATTGAGCCCCTACATCAATTGGTCATATTAGTGATAAGTAGATTTTATATGTCGATTGAGATTTATGACATTAATGTTTTCGATTGGAAAACATTTACTTTGTTAAATAAGATGAATATATTGATGTAAAGTTAGAAATAAATAGGTGCGAGGTACATACTCACATGATTTGGCATAATAAAAGAAATCAATAACATAAATAACTTTGAATCGAAAATTGAAACCCATATGTTCATTACCAATGTCTTAAAAGAGATAATGGTCAAGATATATGAAAGATTCGATGGTCAAGATTTGATAAAGATCCAATGATCAATATTGAAGATAAGTTATTGATATGTGTCAGATTAAATAAACCAATAAGGAAACATATCGGGTTATGTCCTAAATCTGACTTTGTTAGCTTTGATGAGAAGGATGGAGTACAAAGTGATAAGAAATACAAGAAGGAGGTTGGCTAGCTATGGTGGTTGGAGAAAAAACATGTGAATAAATATTGTAGGTTGTGAGGCATATCTGCTTAATAAGTTTCACTAGAAGATTATGTGTTTACTAAAGTGTTCATGTAATGTTTAGGTATGAAAGAGATCCAAACAAGACGAGATCTAAAAGTAAGTGTGGTGTTACATATTTAACACAATTGACAAGAACACACGAGGATCTCAAGACTTACCACTAAGCTTCTAAGCATCCCGACTAGAGGGACACTATGATAAAAGAGTTTATTTCTTTGAAAAGAACAACACTTGGGATTTGGTTCTACTTCTAAAAGGAAGACAAATAATGAAGGTGCGCGTGGATGTACCAAATTAAATATGTAGCCAATGGGCCCATTGATAGTTATAAAGCTTGACTTGTAGCAAAAAAAATCAACATGTTGAAGGTGTTGATTATCATGATTTCTTTTTGATAATTGCCAAAATTAACTTTAATCGGCTAGTACTCTTATTGCCTATGACATAGGGATGGGAAGTCCACCAGATGGATGTTAAAATTTCCTTCTTGCATGGTGATTTGCAAGAAGAAATTTACATGTCCCAACCTCTAGGGTTTTTGTTGCTAGCACTTGAGAAATGTAACTATGTGTGTAGATTGATGTCCTTGTACATCTTGAAATAGGATCCTTGAGCTTGGTATGAAAGGATTGACATATTTTGCATCAATTTTGGTTTTACACGGTGTTCCTAAAACCCTATAGTATCACTATAGTATACACTAAGAAAGTAAACAAAAATATCCTCATTTGAGTCCTCTGTGTTGATGACTTAATCACCATAGGAACTTCTAAACATCCTATTCATGATTTGAAAACATGTTTGAAAAAGTCTTTTGGGATGATTGATTTTGGTTTTCACTTCTTCTTGGGTCTTTATATTTCACAATTTGAGAAAGGTATTTTCACCCATCAGTTCAAATATGCTCAAGACATTCTCCATCACTTCAACATGGAAAATTGCAGGTTCACATTGTTTCCTTTTGATTAGGGGCTAAGTTTTCTACCAAATGTTCTAATTTTGTGTTGATGGGACACTCTACAAGAAATTGGTTGGAAGTCTACTCTACTTGACTCATACACATCTTGATATTTATTTTGCTATGAATCTTGCACCATAGTCGGGACCCCATAAACTCCATTCGTAAGTTGTAAAGCACATTCTTTAGTATCTTCACTGAGTACTACTAATTATATGATTGAATACACGTTAGGCGCACTGAGCTCCATTTCTATAGGCATGGACATAGGTGTGATTTATTGAAGTTATTTTTATAATTTTATATGTAAATCAATTCCTCCCATGCTTCGTAGCCCCGTAGGTATGTAAATTTTTAGACATTCCATCTAATAGTAATCTTTGGAGACTTGAAACAAGAAAAAATATTGTGATATTTTTTGATATCGCATGCAGTAAGTCGTTTTAATACTTGATTGTACAAAGCTTTTAAGTGGATGGGTATATGGGTAAGTGCACCAAGTTAGGGGGCCAAAAGGGGGTCTTAAGTGGACACATTTTTTGAAAAATAAAAATCTTCAACTTCTATGAGTTATTTGAAATAGTTACACTCAAAATTGGAAGATGTTATAAGAACATGAATTGTAACATTTTGAGTCTAGTTTTTAAGCTACTATTTTTTTTTGAAAATGGTTAAGTTTAAGTGGGTTAAAGAAATAAAATACCAACAGGTGCTCCTATTTTTGTTAAAAATATAGTAGACAGTCGGTCATTCCCCCCACCATTTTTAGCACTATTTAGTATTTTTGAAAACCCTTTGGTAGAAAGATAAATAAGAGCATCTAGTTTGGGCTAGATTTTTTTAGATTTTTTTAGCGAGTATTTTTTTAATGATTTTTCTAGTATAGAAATTTTAAATTTTGAAAAATAACAGAGCTCCGACCGTGCCCCCTAATTACCTCAAAAAATATCGAAAATAAGCTTTTTTAAAAAAATGTATATAATTAGTCCTAGTTTGGGACTAAATTTTTTATTCAATTTTGATGAGTCGAAAAAAAGATACACAATGAAAGATAGATGTGTATAAACTCTAAAAAAAAAAGCTACAAAAGGCATAGTTATAAAATAATTAGTATGGAAACCTTATATTAGTTAGAAAATTTGAAAAATCATATTTTTAGAAAGAAGAAAGTTTGCTTGACCTTGTAGTCATATTTTTATTAAATTGGTTGATCATTTTAATTTGATTTATTATGGCGAATATGTATTTTACCATTTTTCTGCAAAAACACGCGATTTGTTGTGTTTTGCGGTCGATGCCTCGAGCTTGGGGATCTAAACCAGATCCAAGTCTAGAGGCATGCCTTGGAAAAAGGAAAAACACAAAACATGTACGTGTTTTGCATAGTATAGACATTATATGTGTTTTTGGCATGCTTCTATTTACAAAAATAAATGTTAAGTATAAGAAATAATAAAATATATTTATATTTTATAATTTCTTTTACTTTAAATTTTCTCGCACCTTATGGAACTTGTTTCACAGGTCCATGAGTCACGGTTTAGGATATAGTTTTTAATAATCTAATTTGGTCAGTACATAGGTAATTTTCAGGATTTCAGCATTTAGCCTAAAGCTTTTAGCATTTAAGTTCTACGATCGATGTCTATTTTGGAAATGAATCTAGTCATTGTTTAGGTTTTGAGGCCTTTTATATTTTTTACTGACATTTGTAGGAGTGTTAGATGTGTCAAAATTAGATTTTACAAACCTCACAAATCTCAAAGGAAACAACAGTGCTCAAATATATGCACTCATGAAATTCCTTATAATACATAACAAATCAAAACACATGTGTTGGACATAGTGTTATTGGTGTTGTCATTGATGGAAAAGTGTGTCTAGGTGGCATAGGAGTCAACATGAATTGTCATTCATCAAGAATCGTGAAGGTTGATTAGTAATGCCCTATTTTGGTGTCATGAAGTGTTGGTTTGGAACCAAAAAGAGTAGCTTCACTATTTTGAAATTCTTCATGAAACCTTCAAGCCTTAGAGAAAAATTGATGTCTCCAACATGTAGAGGATTTATGTATCTTTCCAATGCCTATTTTTTTTCCTTCTAAATCCTTACATAGCTCCTAAAATCTTCCAGAGAAGTTAGGTTTCACCATTAGAGTGTTTGTTCCCTACACCTAGAAAACCCGATGTTGAGCAAATAGTCCTTGAATGATCAAACCTTTCCTAAATCTTCCTAAATTACCTTCAACACTTCCAAGATTCTCTGACATCACCTATGGATGCTTAAGATATTTCCTAAACTCTCCCAAAGGGTGTTTTAATAGCTCTAGAATGGAAAAAATAACTAGCACAAAAATTGAAAATTTTGAAGCATGACAACTAAGCCCTTAATTGAAAATAAGGCTTCTCAGTCACTATGCATCCTTCCTCTGGTGATGTAAGAACATCTTGTTAATAATCAATTTTGGATTTCTTAGGTGACTAGGGGTATCTTGGGTCCACTTGAGATGGTCATATCTTATAATAGTCCATTTGGACTCCATAGGAAAGAATAGGGAGTTTCCCTCCAAATATATAATTTGAATATTTGAACTACTTGTAAGTATGTTATAGGCTTAGGTGTTAAGTGAAACAGTCCTTTCAGATTGAGATATCAGATTTGGAGGTTAGAGACTATTTTGTAAAGTATTTTCACGAGTAAATATCTTGTTTTGGATTGTCTTCTTATCTATAATGGTGTTCAAGGCTTCATGGAACCCTCATAGTGTCTAGGGAATGGAAAATAGATAGCAAGACTTACTTAGACCAGACTATACCTTGTTTTAAAAATTTAGTAGTTAGTAACTGTTGATGCAAAATCACAGCACCCCTGGATGTAGATCAGGCTTCTAGGTTGATCACTCAGGCATCCAGTGTGATTGCACAACATTGAATCCTTTCTCCAAGTGTGGGACCTGTAAAATGAGAAAGGAATCTCCAGAGAAGGCTGGTTCCTGCTCCTAAACTACCTGCCACAAGCTATTCCAGTGCACGCAAGCTAATCTAATCCTAATCTAACCATGCCAAGGAGACAGAGAGAGAGAGAGAGAGAAGGGAAAAACAACAAAAGCCTACACTAAAACGGTGATACACCAGAGAAGGAGAATGTTGAACCTCTATCAAAACTGCCATGGGACAAAGAGAGGTGAGCAATGGGAAGGATGGACAGATGCATCACAGGCCCAAGGATAGATTTCACACAGAAAATGTCCCAAAACTCCATGAACACAGCTCCAGACCTGCAATGAACATTCAAACATGCACAAATACCTGCAATGAAGAGAGGCAAGAGGAAAACAAGCGAAGAACGAGCAAGGATGGACAGATGCATCACAAAACACGTTTTTTGTTGCTCCAGAAGTTTGCACAGAACATCATTTCATTAGTAAAAGGCAAAAACACCATTACAGAGAAGGGAGGAGGTTCGAGCTCCATTTTCAACCCTAGAGAAGAAAAGAAGGGAGGGCAGAGCAGAAAAGATGAACAACTTGTTATGTCCCCCTTTTGAAAGAAGCCCCTCTGTACAATATATAGGAAGAAAGAGAGAGGGAAGAGAGGAAATTCGAAACTACCACAACCACTTCTAGGTCACATTTTAAATCATCTCATTATGGTAGAAGCGGCGGATCCTGGCAAAACGGCGGGTTGTCTGCTGCATTAAAGTTGGTTGTTGAAGCGTCACTTCTGGCATTACCATGCGTCAGAGCCGTTTCTTAACTTTCTCTCTCAGACTACACCAAAATGGAAGATTGATCCCTAGAATCATGTAGAGAATTTCAACAGCTTTCCGTTGATATAAAGAACGTGCAAATCCGAGCTCTGGATCAAAAGATATGACGATCTGAAGATTTAGGGCACGGAACAGACCAAAACGGATTTTGAAATATTTTCCCGCGCTTCGCCACCTGGACGACACGTGGCAGGCTCTGATTCGCTGAATAATTCTCTCTCCTCCACCTTTCCGCGGGCTTTCCTTTGAAATTTCCTTGTGGGCCCTAGCTGGGACACGTGGCACTATCCCATTGGTTCGGGCTGACCCTTCAAAACTCGCCCTTTGACTTTTTGACCTTTTCCCTTGTGACACGTGTCATGATTTGATTGGTCCGCGGGCCTGCCGGCTCTTTCGCGCCCTTCGCGTCTTTTTGTCCCGGATGTCCCAGTGCTGTTTGGGACAGAAACCTCCGATCCGCCCGAAATGGGCTTCCTTGTCCCTTATCTGCCGATGACACGTGGCGCAATCTGATTGGCTCTCAACTTTTTTGGCTATCCGCGTCCCTCGCGGCCCAGATGTCCCAGTGCGAAAGTTTCCCGTTCCGGCCGAACCGGCCGGTTCGCATCTTTCGCGTCCATTTGTCCCAGATGTCCCTTTGCTGCTTGGGACAAATTCTTCCGAACCGCCCGAAATGGGCTTCCCTTGCTTCACCGCTTCGCCTTTTCGCGCCCTTCGCGCCCTCGCGGCCCGATTGTTCCTTTGCGAAAATTCTCTGTTTCGGGCGAACCGGCCGATTCGCGCCCTTCGCGTCCCTCTGTTCCAATTGTCCCAAAGGCGACCTTGAGCAGGACTTAGCCAATTTTCACGATTTTTCCTGGATCAATCTACATGCTTGGAACTGCAAAACTCTGATACATGTTATCGAAATTTACCCTGGGGGGGTGAAATTTTGACAACAGTTTTGACGACTCAGCGGGGTCACCTGCCTGCTAGGTGAATGATCAGTAGCCTGAAGCAATCCATTGGGCATGGAGTCATAAGCAAGCCTGAAAACTGATCTGAACTTTGAAAACTTCCCTCTGAGCCACTTGAATCCCACCGGACATGGAGTTGTTCTCACCAAAATGCCACTGAAACGAACTGTGCAAGAGCAGAACCGGCAACACCAAAACTATGTACAGAACTAAAAATCATACATGCTCCAAATGGAACATGCAGAGTGTGCACAAGCACTTCTTCTACTGAAAGCAAACCTAGCTACTCTACTCTAACTGGAAGCAAAGGCAAGCTAAACAAACCCTGCAACTGGTTGTGAGAAATAGCTTCCTTTCTTCAAAATTGGCAGCCATGCAATTGATTTGGAGCTGATCATGGTTGTTAGGATGAGTGGAAAATCAACAAAAAGCTGGTATTCCACACAAATCATCAAGGTATCAGCTGAAGGCAAATTCAATACCTCTTTTAGTTGCTCTGCATTTGGGTTGAAGAGGTATGACAGCTGATCCTTGATACTTTGTAGCTCACCCTCATGCTCAGAAGCAAGCATGACTGGTTGTGACTTCTCCTTTGGCTCCAATGAAGCCAAATACCTGATTGGGCAAGGTCTGATCAGTTTGATATGCCCATAGCTCTGATTTTCAACTCCAAGAATGGAGTCTTCTTGTAGACCTTGAATGGATGGTGTGGAAGCAATGGTAGAACCCTTCTGCCCTTTCTCTTCCTCCAATGAAGAACATGAAAGATTAAAATCTTCCAATCTTGATTCCGAAGAGCTGTTATAAGATGCAGGCTGCTGCAAATGAATGTTCTCCTTCAGGACAACAGACTCTTGTGTTTGGAATGTGGATGATGAAAGAGAGAATGGTGGAAACTCAACCGGCTCTTCTCCATCAAAACAGTCCTCCAAATCTGACAGATAAACTGCCTCATGGCTGTCCTGCTGCAAATGTTCAACTTCCTCCATGGTGTCCTCTTGATCTGTAACTTGACCACCATGGTTTCTTTCTCCCTCCAACATTGATTTTGAGAGGTCAAACTCCTCTTCAGCACTGGAACTTGAGAGAGGTGAAGTAGAAAAAGAAGAACTGAAGGTTCTCCTATAGCCTGCTTTGTGCTCAGAGCTCTTGGATCTGCAACTTTCTCCTCCACAGCTAGAATGTGCTCCTCTGCTGCTGGATCTGGAGCAGCTTCTCCTTCATCCAATGTTCGAAGACAATCTTGCTCTTGAATGAGCTCCTCCTCCAGCATGAAGTTTGTCAAGTCAAACTCTTCAATCTGCTGCTCTAGAGGACAAGTTGGGACTGCAAGATCTTCTTCTTCTGCTGCAACAGAATCAGTCCTGACCACCATTTGTTCTCCAACCTTAGCCTCTTCTGTAGGCTTAACCATCAAGGGGATCTTTGTCATACCAAACTTGGCAGCCAAACTTACTAAGCTCTTAATCATTTCTTCTTTTCTTGGCTCTTCCTCTTGCTGTCCTTGATGACTGATTTTTTCAATTTCTTCTTCCCCACATGGAATTGGGAATGCAAGAGGAGGGGTGGGTTGCAACTCAATTGATTTGGCAATTTTTTGTGGTGGTAAAGGAGATGAAATATCTTGTTTCTTTAGAGGAGGGGGGATTTCTTTTAGCTCTTGTGGAGAGGATGACTGTTTGGAAGGAAAAAGGAAAGAAGAATTGAGGTGTGGTGGAAGACTGAGAGGTGGAGACATGGGATCAACATTTGGGACAGCAGATGGAGAGTTTAAAATTTGCAAGTCCAAATGAGATGATGCTGCTTGAGTAATGGGAAGAGAAAAACCAGATGATGGTGTAGAACTTACCCATTGACAAGGTTGTTCAACACCGAATGTATAGGCCTCTATTCTGCTTGTCCATTGTGCAAGTTGGGGCAACATCTTTATCATGAAGTCCAGCTTCTCTTGAGGGCTGAAGTGTCTTGGAAAAGGGCCTCCCCATGGACAAGGAGTCCTGCAACCAATTCTGAAAGCTCTCATCTGAGCTGTTGCTCTGGACTGCACCATCTTTGCCTCCATCTTTTGGATTTTCTCCAACAGACCAGCATCTTGGATCTGATGGTCTTCATTGTATGCATACTCTTGCTCTTGGAAGGCTCCATAGCCAAACTGACTTTGGCACTGCTGCTCATATGGGTATGCATACTGATCTTGAATCTGCTCAAAATGTTGATTTGGAGGATTTGTAAAACATGTTGGAGGTGGAATATACTGTTGTTGTTGATGTGAATTCCATGATGGAAATGAAGTCATGATTGCACAACCTCATGGAATGGGAAAGAATGAAAGAGATGGAAAGAAGGATGAACGGGAATGGATGGAAAACGGGTCTGCAACTTCAGAAATGGGTTGCTGATCAGATGGAGTCGCCAGATGTGTTTGCAAGTGCCTCCAAAGGCTGAAATCTTCACAGGAACACACCAACCTGCAAAAGATGAAGTGGAAGACCTCTAAGGTCCCACCGGGCATGCCAAAACTGTTGATGCAAAATCACAGCACCCCTGGATGTAGATCAGGCTTCTAGGTTGATCACTCAGGCATCCAGTGTGATTGCACAACATTGAATCCTTTCTCCAGGTGTGGGACTGTAGAAATGAGAAAGGAATCTCCAGAGAAGGTGGTTCTCGCTCCTAAACTACCCGCCACAAGCTATTCCAAAGTGCGGTTAAGCTAATCTAATCCTAATCTAACCATGCCAAGGAGAGAGAGAGAGAGAGAGAAAGGAAAACAACAAAAGCCTACACTAAAACGGTGATACACCAGAGAAGGAGAATGTTGAACCTCTATCAAAACTGCCATGGGACAAAGAGAGGTGAGCAATGGGAAGGATGGACAGATGCATCACAGGCCCAAGGATAGATTTCACACAGAAAATGTCCCAAAACTCCATGAACACAGCTCCAGACCTGCAATGAACATTCAAACATGCACAAATACCTGCAATGAAGAGAGGCAAGAGGAAAACAAGCGAAGAACGAGCAAGGATGGACAGATGCATCACAAAACACGTTTTTTGTTGCTCCAGAAGTTTGCACAGAACATCATTTCATTAGTAAAAGGCAAAAACACCATTACAGAGCAGGGAGGAGGTTCGAGCTCCATTTTCAACCCTAGAGAAGAAAAGAAGGGAGGGCAGAGCAGAAAAGATGAACAACTTGTTATGTCCCCCTTTTGAAAGAAGCCCCTCTGTACAATATATAGGAAGAAAGAGAGAGGGAAGAGAGGAAATTCGAAACTACCACAACCACTTCTAGGTCACATTTTAAATCATCTCATTATGGTAGAAGCGGCGGATCCTGGCAAAACGGCGGGCTGTCTGCTGCATTAAAGCTGGTTGTTGAAGCGTCACTTCTGGCATTACCATGCGTCAGAGCCGTTTCTTAACTTTCTCTCTCCAGACTACACCAAAATGGAAGATTGATCCCAGAATCATGTAGAGAATTTCAACAGACTTTCCGTTGATATAAAGAACGTGCAAATCCGAGCTCTGGATCAAAAGATATGACGATCGAAGATTTAGGGCACGGAACAGACCAAAACGGATTTTGAAATATTTTCCGCACTTCGCCACCTGGACGACACGTGGCAGGCTCTGATTCGCTGAATAATTCTCTCTCCTCCACCTTTCCGTGGGCTTTCCTTTGAAATTTCCTTGTGGGCCCTAGCTGGGACACGTGGCACTATCCCATTGGTTCGGGCTGACCCTTCAAAACTCGCCCTTTGACTTTTTGACCTTTTCCCTTGTGACACGTGTCATGATTTGATTGGTCCGCGGCCTGGCGGCTCTTTCGCGCCCTTCACGTCTTTTTGTCCCGGATGTCCCAGTGTTGTTTGGGACAGAAACCTCCGATCCGCCCGAAATGGGCTTCCTTGTCCCTTATCTGCCGATGACACGTGGCGCAATCTGATTGGCTCTCGGCTTTTTCGGCTATCCGCGTCCCTCGCGTCCCTGCGGCCCAGATGTCCCAGTGCGAAAGTTTCCCGTTCCGGCCGAACCGGCCGGTTCGCGTCTTTCGCGTCCATTTGTCCCAGATGTCCCTTTGCTGCTTGGGACAAATTCTTCCGAACCGCCCGAAATGGGCTTCCCTTGCTTCACCGCTTCGCCTTTTCGCGCCCTTCGTGCCCTCGCGGCCCGATTGTTCCTTTGCGAAAATTCTCTGTTTCGGGCGAACCGGCCGATTCGCGCCCTTCACGTCCCTCTGTTCCAATTGTCCCAAAGGCGACCTTGAGCAGGACTTAGCCAATTTTCACGATTTTTCTTGGATCAATCTACATGCTTGGAACTGCAAAACTCTGATACATGTTATCGAAATTTACCCTTGGGGGGGTGAAATTTTGACAACAATAACATGAACATAATGATTCAATGGAGTCCTTGAGTTTATTTCATGGAATTGATCACAAGGACTAGGTGTTGCAAAAGTCAAGAAAAGGTAATAAGCCATCTAAAGGAGGATTTCTTAAATTAAATTTGCGTTCACAATCCTAACTGTGTGCACCTCAGTCTTAAGGGCCTAGAGTAGAACATTCATTATAAAAGTTAATACTTATGCCTGGTAGAGTCCTTGATAAGTGTGGAGGAAGGTAATAAGAAGACCAAGAGTTTCAAAATCCCTAGTACAAGTTGGAATAAGAATAAAAGCAAAGGAATGTGAAAATACAGATCTAGTAGTGTTAATGCCCAATTTGAGGGCTAGGAAATATGTACTTTTAGAAAAATAGTCTTTATTCCATGTGTTTGAAGTTCATGGATCCTCTGAAAATCTAGAGGAAGACCTAAGGTCATTAAGGACTCATAAAATCAGGGCATAAGGACAGAGTATTGAGTGGTTAGTAGGTAAAGGAAGCAATGTACAATCATGTTTATTTCTTGTGACTGTCAAGACCAACCTTGAGAAATAGTTATCTTAGGAAAGAAATTCATAAGGAAGTTGTATCTATCATTGCGGGAGTGGTGTTAGAATGTTTTGAATCCTTGAGGAATAGGGGAAAATCCTTATACAAATTTAATTAAGAAGACCTATTGATTGTCTTGCACAGTTCCATAAAGAAGCCTAGAGAGAGTAAGGGTTTGTATGAAAAGCCTTAAGTGAAAGAGGAAGAGTTGAGTGATTTGCATTAGTGATTAGGAGAGGGGTAAGCATAGTGAGATGAGTGAAAATAAGATTGAGTAAAATTCAAGGTGAAGGTGAAAAACAAAGTTGAGAAGATTGTTTAGAGTTTGAGCAAACAAGGAGTCTTAAAAAGCCAAAAGTTGAAAATCTAGCAAGATGATGGATAAATGAGTAATGGAGCATTGAGGTGTGCTTGAGTAAGGTGTATGGGTGTGTTGAAAGGTGGATGTAAGGATGAAACAAGTGGTAATCCATTAAACCCTTAATTTTTCTTTCAAACCCTAACTAGACCTACTTGAAACAAGGGAAAAGGAGAAAGTTGAATTGGGGAAGTTGTATTTTGAGTTGAAGTTATATAAAGAGGATTGCAGGGTACTCTGTATCATCTGGACAGCCTGTCATCAGTTCAAAATTTACCCTAGCTCAAAGGAAAGTCCTAATAAGATCATTCAGTGTGTTTCATTGTGTAGGGAATAGTGTCTAAGGTGATTGATCAACTCATTTAGTTTTGATGAGAGACTACTTCCTCGAAGGCCTAAAAAGGCCATTTTTGGCCATTCTGTAGCTAATTGAACACCCTTCGGAAGTTTTTAGAGAAAATATAAAGCATTTGAGGGTGATTTCAGAGAGAATTGAAGATGTCTAAGTAAATTTAGGAAAGTTTAGGAAATAAAATCTCATTCAGGAGCAATTTGTTTAAGATCAAGTTTTCAAGTGCAGGGAATGAAAGCTAAAATGATGAAAGATGACTTCTTTGGATGATTCCAAGAGTTATGGAAAGAGTTAGGATGAAAAAATAGGAATTGGAATTCTATTATAATACTCTACAAGGTGGAATAATCAACATTGATTCAAGGCTTAAATATTTCTTTAGGTACTGTAAAACTCTTCAGTTGCCCCTCCTAGTTCAAAATGAAATAGGACCTAAATTTTGAGTTGCATGAAGAATTAGATTTTTAGAATAGTTTCATTGATTGTAAAATGTGATTTTTAGTGTTTTAGTGAAGTATGGAGGTCAAGAACATGTAACTCATCCTCAAATTCCATTCAAGGATTCATCCTCTCGGAGGAGGAAACCCATTTCCATGAGGAACAACTTGAGAAAAAAGGTGTCCATGTACCATAAGCATGCTTACACCTAGGTTTCATCTTGGTCAATAAATTGAATTTTGAAGGAGTCATCATGTTCAAAGGTGAAATGTGGAGCTCAAGGAGTGACTTGATGATCATCATATCTTGACTTTGTCATTGTACCCAAATCTCTCCAAAGAACAAGCTAAAATGAGCTAGTCATGCCACCGAGGTATCCAGACCATCATGTGTGAAGTATTAAGGCATCATCTATCTCCATGAGAGACATATGAGAAAAGAAACGTATGAGAATCATGAATTTGATTCCATGAAAGGATGATTTTAGAGCCAAGAAAGGTGAGGGGATGATCTTTATATGGAGCACCTTGTTTCTAAGAATGAGCAATCATCTGAGTTCACTTGATGTAATTCACTTGGTACTATTCATAAAAAATCATTCAACACCTAGTAGTGTGATCACACCTTAAGGAGGATGCACATTACAATCACCTCATTTTTTTCATATGATAGGAATCCTATTCAGGGAGCAATCCTCTATTTACAAAGTGACGATTTTATTTTAGTAAGAAGAGACAAACATCATATAGCTGATTCGTGGTCACTAAAGTGAATAATGGACCCAATTTCAAAATTGGTACTTGATTCAAGCAATGGTAGGACCTGTTAGTGTAGGTTATTATTCATCCTTTTATTTATTTATTAGGATAATTCTTACACTTGTGTTAGCCCTACACTTATTGGGTTGACTTGCTTAGGTGTACTAGTTGTGTGGAGTTAGCTTACTAGTTATATTGAGTTAGCTTCTTAGTTATATGGAGTTAACTTACTAGTCTTATGGAGTTAACTTACTACTACCAAAGATCGGTTAGTGGGAGTTCTTCACCACTAATTTAGGTAGTAATTGCACTTCCCTCCTCCTATATGTACATCTTTTTTATTGAATAATTCAAGTTATTGTATTGTAATGTATTGAGCATTATGGATTATGATGGATTTCCATATATGGTATTTTAGCTCTTCTGTTTTACAAATCTAATGTGGTGTGTTATTATCATCTGAGATCATGGTTTGGAACAATCTTCTTATCATTCCTTTCATGGTATCAGAGCAATAGATGATGTAGAAATCTATCTGTAAGTTTTTCTTTGCAAGCAAGGGTTTATTATTTTCATGTATTTGAAATTTGTCGAAATTTTATGCAGCGTGTATTTTTATGCAAAACGGAGTGCGAAGTAGATTTGGAAGTTGTAAAAACCCTAGAATCAATTGTAAACTCGACCATGTTTTGAGACAATCAAATTTGGATGCGAGATATGTACCCTCGGGTGCATTCTTTTATCCATTGGATATAAAGCGTATACCTTTCGGATGTATTCTTTTACCCTCTGGATATTTCAATTTTGGATGCGATTTTTATCCACCTTTGGGTGTAGATCGTACCCTCGTGTGTATTCTTTTATCCATTAGATATAAGTGTGTACCTTCCGTATGCATTCTTTTATCCTCTGGATATTTCAGTATTAGATGCGAGTCTTTTATCCATTAGATGCGAGATATGTACCCTCTGAGTGCATTCTTTTATCCATTGGATATAAGTGTGTACCTTCCAGATGCATTCTTGTACCTTCTTGATATTTCGGTTTTGGATGCAGTCTTTTATCCACTGGACGCATATCTATACCCTTTGGGTGCATTCTTTTATCCATTGGATATAAGCATGTACCTTCTAGATGCATTATTTTACCCTCTGGATATTTCAGTTTTGGATGCAATCTTTTATCCACTGGACGCAGATCTGTACCCTCTGGGTGCATTCTTTTATCCATTAGATATTGACATGTACCCTCTGGATGCAATGATTTACCCTCTAGACATTTTAGGTTTTGGGCGCAGGATTTTATCCTTTGGTCACAAGCTTGTATCATGTGGATGCACTCTTTTATCCTTTAGACATTTGGGTGTCATGTGTACCTTTTAAAAAAAGATTAGCATTAAAATATTATTTTAATAACAAAACCTTCTAGAGCTCATAATTTTTGATTTGTAGCTTGGATCAAGGTGATTTTTTTTTTAAATTGTGTATTTTTGGAGATCTACGCATTGGTGACATTTTAAAACACATTTCATATGTAAAATGTACTTTTACTCATTGTAATATTTACATGCACTCAATTATGAAGTTTCAAATTTGGGAGGGTGTTGTAATCACTTGTGGATGTAATTTTGGTTGAGGCCAGACATCCTTAAATTTTGGGTATTGCATTCTTGTATCTATGGGTGTATACATTTATATCTCTCTTATTTGTTGAGATATTTTGGATCTATATTTTGACACTTTTTTGGCATGTTGACAGTCTCTCTTGTGGGGGAGCTATTCTAGTGAAGCCCAGTGTTAGTTTGTCAGTGTTCGAGTAGTTGATTTTGGCAACTCATATAGATCTGTGGTGTCACTCTACCCATTCAACAGTATGGGAGGGTGTGGTATTGATACTGATTCTTTGGGTTTTGTGTTCTTGCCTTGTTACATGTTGATATTGTTTATTCGGGTTTTGTGTCCTTGCCTTGTTACCTTGGATTTTCTTGGATCATGGCACTCCTATTTATTTGGATCTTGTGTCCTTACCTTGTTGCCTTGGTTGTTCTTAGATCGTGGCACACCTATTTGTAGTAGTTGATCGAATTATGTTTGGTGTTTTTTTTACACTTTCGACATCACTCCATTAACAATATCCTTACATGGAGCTATTCTAGTGAAGCCCAGTGTCAGATTGTTTTTGAGTTCTATGATCGAGAAGTGGATTTATACCACAATGCGCACCACACTTCTTCAGCATTGTACAAGTTTTTGGAGCTGAGCTTCTTAGGATATCTTGCAGCGGGATTTTGCTCTCTCTACTTTGTTATTACTGGTTTTGGGTACCTTGCGGTGTCCAATTTTTCCAATTATTGTATGTGGGTACCTCATCAAGTCTTGTTGTCGGGACCTACCTTCTTTTCGCCCACCTAAGCTATGCTTATGGGAGAGTGTTAGTGTAGGTTATTATTTATCCTTTTATTTATTTATTAGGATAATTCTTACATTTGTGTTAGCCCTACACTTGTTGGGTTAGCTTGCTTAGGTGTACTAGTTGTGTGGAGTTAGCTTACTAGTTATGTTGAGTTAGCTTCTCAGTTATGTGGAATTAGCTTACTATTCTTATGGAGTTAACTTAACTACCAGTATTAGTTAGTGGGAGTTCTTCACCATTGATTTAGGTAGTAGTTGCACTTCCCTCCTCCTATATGTACATATTTCTTATTGAATAATTCAAGTCATTGTATTGTAATGTATTGAGAATTATGGATTATGATGGATTTCCATATATGGTATTTTAGCTCTTCTGTTTTGCAAATCTAATGTAGTGTGCTATTATCATCTGAGATCACGGCTTGGAACAATCTTCTTATTGTTCCTTTTATGGTATCAGAGAAATATATGATGTAGACATCCATCTGTAAGTTTTCTTTGCAAGCAAGGGTTTATTATTTTCATGTATTTGAAATTTGTCGGCAATTTTATGTAGCATACATTTTTATGCAAAATGGAGTGCGGATCGTTCCTTTCAGGGCCAAAATTCAATCGAGAAGGTAAAAAAACCTACAAAACGACTATATGTTTTCCCAAAACAAAGACCGACTACAATATATATGCCCTGAAAGTTTTAGGTCATTGCTAAAATGCTGAAAATGAGTAAGTACTGACCATATTAGATTTTGAAAAACTATCTTCTAGATTATAACCATCTGAGCTATGGGACCACTTCCACTAGGTGCAGAGTGACCCTAGTTTCTTATATTTACTAAAATAAATTTAATATTATTTCTTTATACTTTTATTATTTCTTATACTCAACATTTATTTTAGTAAATATGGTTCCTTCGGGCCCTTCCAAATTTCATACAACTCAAAACACGTATGCATTTTTAGTATTAAAAATGTGTACTTGTTTTTACACTTATGGGTTTTAGCTTCAGAGATTTCCAAACCAAACCAAACAAAACGCGTACGTGTTTTGTTTATTTTCAGATTTGTGTCCACTTTTTGGCCCCTCCAGAGTGGTGCACTTACCCATATTTCAATATAATTAAATTTATTTCAAAGTGCCCATGTTTTTTTGTTGTTTTAGCTAGAGTACTTATTGTTTTGTCATTTTTAAAAATTTCAATAGATGTCCGATACATTATAAACTTATGTTTCATTAGGCATGTTTGGATTTTGTATTTTCATATACAAGGGATTGCCATTTTAAAGGATGGATAGATTTGAAAACATTGTGTAGGCATCATATTCTTTCATAGACATGGTTTTGTACATGGCCATGACATAGTATGGGTGATTTGTCTATGTTTTTTTATACTACACAATAAGAAAGGAGCTTCTCGGTCTTCCAACTCTACGTTTATATTATTTGCTTTTTAGGCACCTTTTTCTAGGAGCTCCATTTTTATGTCATTTTTTTGATCTTTTGCAAATGAGTGAATATGGGGATTTACTTTAAAGTTAATTCTTCCTTATGCATTTGAATGGTACAAGTCGTAAGTCGTTAAAATAAATAAATATTATACAAATATCATTCTTGTTTTTTTTTGAAGTTGCACAATATTCACTTAATTTTTTTAGTAATATAATTTTTATGGGTAAAAAATGTCACATTCTTTTGGCTCAACTTTTTGGGTCACTTTTTGTGAACCACCACCAAGAAAAGAAATAGTAATAAGAGAAGCAACAGACTCAAGTTTAAATAATAAAAAACAGGAGTAACGATCAAGGGTCTAAAGAGTTGATTTTTTTAGATAAAATTATAATTAAAATGAATAAAATTAAAATTAAAATTAATTAAATCAAATTTAAATTTAAATTAGAATAATTAAATCTAAATTTTAATTTTAATATTTTACTATTAAAATTGTAAGAGAATGTAGTAGATCTTAATTTAATTCAAATAAAAATAAAAAAATGAAGGGCACTAAGAAATTTAATTTTTTTAATGAAAATTTAAGATGAGTTGAGATTAAAAATACTTTTTTGAAAAATAATTAAGTGATTGCTAAAGAAAGTGAACACCCGAACACAAAAAAAGAGACTAAAAACTAGATCGAATAGGAGGAGAATGCATGGAAGAAGCCCTTAACCTATAAATGATATGTTTTCATGATTGGTTGATCTACATACACTCATCTCTATTTAGGTTGAGTGAACGCCTACTTATCTCAATGGCTTTCCTCAACTTACGCTTGTGGGAGTGGTTCTCCACCGCTAGAACCTCTCGCCTTTTCAATGTTAATGGAGTGCCTCATTTTACAAGAGTGTTAAGCTAAAGTTGATTTGTCATTCTTTTCAAGACGGATGTAGTATGTTCTTTGATCCTAGTACAAATAGATCTCCAAATTTCTCTTATGCGAGGGATCTTATAGAAGCACTCAATTTTGTAAATCTCACTCTTCAATAAGGGGTCTACTTTGTCTTTAAGTGGATTCAATAAGTTTTTAGCGTGTTCTTGGGAACAAAGGTGGATTTGATATTATGGCGTCTCAAGATTTTAACAATTTTGTTAGAAACACCTTCAATGTTTGGGTAAGAATCTTTGCATGTTTAGGCCTATCATGACAATCTTTAGCTTGATTCAAGGCCCTAGTAATTTACAATCTATCATTATAGTCTAGGTCTTTTGGTCCCCTCTAAAGATAAAGAATAATATAGAGTTTTTATATCCATTTCTTTTTCCTCTTAAAGACCTTCAAATGTCTAATCTCTTGATCTAAGTTTTTCTTATCACGGATCCTATCGTTCTAATAGCCATATTTTTAACACCCTCGACTTTTGTATTGGGTGATGATGGGATGAAGCATGTAGATAAAGGTGGATAAAGGTCGGTGTGGGTGGATTTCTTGTAAACTTTTCAAGCTACGTAGCCCTCATCTTTACAAGAAATAAGGACATCTAAGAATGGTAAACTCCCCCCATCTTCAACCTCCATGGTGAAATTTATTCTAGGGACTAAATGGTTGATGTGGTTGAGAAAATCTTGCACACTATTTGCCCATATTGCCAACACATGTTAGTGTTGTCAACATCTCTTCCAACATTTTAGTTTGACATGAAAGAAGTAAAGAGCTCTCTCTTCAAATTTCTTCATATAGAAGTTAGCAACTACTGGAAATAGAGGGAAGACATGGACACTCCTATCAGAAGAGGAAAACATTGACTTCAAACAAAGAGCAACTAACCTAGAAGATTCCTCATTAAAATAAAGTCTAACAACTTCAATAACTTCTCGAGAGAAACCTTGGTGAAAAAGTAGACGACATCAAAACTAACCAATAACTCATGTGAATCAAGGAAGATGTTCTCCCAACCAATGGTTTTATTTATTTTTAGCTAAGAAAGCTACAAGGGAAGATTTTGTAGGATCATGGTACAGAAAAATGTGAAAATAATATTAGTTCTCGCTGTCCCCTTTTAATATTTTATGTGAAATCATATGCTAAAATTGATGTGTGAGGGCACATGAATAATTAACTTAAAAATTCCTTGATACTCATGCGGCCTTATTTATGCTCTGCCCATTGTGATGTCGACTTGAGTTAATAAAAAAAAGTGCTATCGTGGCGTGGGAGATGGGTTAAAGCTAATATGAATTGAACACTTGTCATTGATGGAATCGTCAACTCTCCAAAATCAATCGAATGACATTGATCTTTTTGGCACACATGGACATTTATGCAGACGTGGACATATGTGCATTTTGTATGGACAAAAATTTCTAACTCAAATAAATATGATGCGTGACACACACAATAATTTCTATATGATACTATGTAATATAGTTAGTAAATAATAATAATAATAAATGATAGGTTGTGAGTATGAATCGTGATCTAAATTTGGAGTGTATAAATTGTGGTACCCAAAAAAATTCAAAAACATAAATTTGAGATGTGTGTTTACCAATTTTTTTTTTTGAAGTTATAAATTTAACAAGTGAATGATGATATATCAAGGAGATGTTACATATGTATAATTTGATATAAAAAGATGCACCTTAGTATTAAAATAGTTAGCGTTTTGGGAGTACTATTTATTTTGTTGTTGAGAAACTCTAGAATGTGAATTTTTTTGTTAATTTATAGAAATATGATATTTTATTCAGCAGAGAGCAGTTCCTTAGTTTTAGAGTGTGTAATAGTTTTAGGAAACCAAAAGCTTTTATCTTGAGTGGGATTCCCAAACTATTTGCTTATGTGGGTACTATGACACTTTTTTGACCGAACGATACATAGGAATTTGACCGGTTTATTCGAGAAGATAAAGTTTGATTCAAAATTTATATCTTGATTAAGTTGGTAGTTTTGTATGATTGTGATGAAACTATCTCCTTTATGTGTTTTGGTGAAGAGAAGGGTATATTTAGGTAGTTTATGGGGTTGTTTTCCCTTCCCTTCATTTAAAACATGTACATGGAACCATATTACAATCGCAACCATTACTATAATGTCCAACATTCTTATTTCAACTAGCCATTTCTCCCTATCAAACTTAGTTGCAATGAGAACAAATGATTTAGTGTTGACAATAATAGTGCAAGCCTTGCAAAGATTAGTTGATCTATCCTCAATTTGAGCAAAGATCTAATTCACCGAGTTCGGCATCTTATTCACCCAACCTACTTTGAATGCCATGTAGAATTTTCAGTTGAGTATGAATTTGACATTTTTTTATATCAAAGGAAAAGAGAATAAAGTATCATATTCCATTAGAAAGAGGCCAAACTTAAATTTCATGTTAGTTGTGCAAGATAACATGCAAAGTTGCATTCAATCTAGTTATAAGACGATGTTTGCCATATCAAAGGAAAAAAACATAAACAAGTAGATTCCATTAGAAAGATGCCAAGTTTCCGTTCCATATTAGTCATGCATGATAACCTACAAAGTTACATTCAAGATCTATAGAAGGATGATGCTTGCTATGTTGGGTAGTGAAATAATCACAAAACACTACACTCAATTCCAAACCCAATTACAAGATTTATACCTTTGGTGATGATGGAACCTTACTATATCAACACTATATTAATATGCTTAGAGGGGGTGGCATGAGATATCTAAATATGTATAAGACGCAAGGAACCCTATTTTGTTCATTTGGGAAGAAAACAAATCTTGACTCAAAGAATTTTTATTATATCCTCAATGAATTGTGATGTAATTGAGTATGTTGTCAGACGATACTTAGAATGTTAGTGAGTGAAGGAAGAGCAAGAACACCTAGTCATATTGTGATATCCCCATGATATACTCAAGTGGAAGTGGGATATGTTATCCATGAATTTCATTGTAAGGTTCCTATGAATTAGCGTAGGGGTGATTCCATTTTTGTAGATATTGATAGAATTACCAAAGAAACATATTTCTTGTCAATCAAGGACACATGAGGCAAACAACATTATAAAATTGCATGTGGATCGAGACGGTGAGATTGCATGGCATTTAACTTCGATCATTTTAGATAGGAATTCGTTATTCACATCTCACTTCAATTTTGGGTAAAAATTGAATTTTAGCATAACTTATTTACTTGAGACCAATGGATAGATCGAGAGTCAATTAGGGTCCAAAGGACATGTTGTGAATGCATGTCATGGACCTAAAACTTATTGGGAGAAGCATCCGCCCTTGATAAATTTATATATAATATCAACGAACACAAATCCATTGATATGGAACCTAATAAAGCATTATATGGACATCCTTGTAGAGCACCTTTGAGTTGGGATAAACTTGAGCATTATGTTTTTATTGCTCCATGAGATGGAAGAAAAAGTTGTTGATTCGACAACACTTTAGGGATGGGTGTGTGACCATTACAAGAGTTATGTTAACTTTTATAAGATGGATAAACAATTTGCAATAGGGGACAAGGTAATTTTGCTAGTTAAACCTTGTTGGGGTACAAAATGCCTTGGGCATGGACCTAAGTTGTCAATTTGGTTCATAAGAATGCTTGAAATTTTGGAATGACTAGGCCAATTCACATATAACCTTGCCTTATTATTCAACATGCTTATATCAATAAACCTTCACATGATACCCAACCTTTACATCAATAAACCTTCACATGATACCCAACCTTTAAGATTATATTTTTGACTGAATTTCCTTTTTCACTTTGTTTGATTTCCATCATAAAGATTATAGTATTTGATTGGACAGGATACCAACCTACATTTCTAGTGCAACTAAAACATATGTAATATGGGTTTTTCTTCCACGATACATGATTTTTTAATTTTTCTAATCTAAAATAATTCAAAGCTAAAATTAGCTTAAATAAAGTCTAGAAACTACATGGCTACCTAAAATTTTAGTGGTGTAGAGTCTAGACATTGTGATGTTGATTGAGTGGACTTCATATAATTATAAGGTGGCGTGCAACACGGGAAGATGGATTTAAACTAATAATTTGGTACACACTTTTGTTTCCTCAATAATCAATTCACACCTTTTAAAATTAAATTTAATAACCAGCATTGATACTTATCTCTAAGGTTGTATTTATGGGAGCCGTCTATTAAAAAATAATGTGTTTTAAAACAAATCATTTTGCAATTCTTGGGGCATATTTTTACCAACTTTGTTACACGGACAGCGATACATGTTATTGTAGCGTACTGTATTTATTTGAAAGTAAATAGTATTTTGAAGATTTTTTGGAGTTGGGTGTATATAATTTTTAGGGATTGAGGGGTTTCTTGTTAAATTTATTTGGGGTATTCCAAAAAATTGGTAGATGGTTAAGCAATATTTTTATACTATAAAACATAAAATTAGGCTACAATTTATTTGATTATTTTAATTATTTTCACAAATACATATAGTCATTTATATTGCTGCAATAGATACATACACAAACATAAATACATTCTTAGGCCATGACTATTCAATCTACAAGATAACATTTCCATATTACAACATTATATATGTGTTATATAAAACCATCATGTATACCATATAATTTGTTGGGTCCTACATATAAATGTCAATTCTCATATATCAATGATTTTTTTGTATGGTATGCACAACTACATTACATATTTAGTATGTTGGAGGGGCCCCATGATTTATTTCAGAGTGGTTGGTAAAATATTGCAATCATAAACGAAAGATCCCTAATTTGAATCACAAAAATATGTGCTGAGTTGATAAACACACTGAACATTAATATCCTGTACGCTGGATAGTCATCACCCATTCTTCTACTTGTTCAGAAGATACTACACAGATGCATCATTTATATCTTTTCATATGAAACTTTAGGGACATCATTTCCTAAAGGGGAGTATGCACTTGCGCGCAAGAGGGAATGCATTTTAGAGACCCATTTCAGAGGTCACTTTCCTTGCACCGTAGGTGGTACCGTGACTTATTATGCTCTGAAAAATTTGAGCATGTATATTTTAACAAACATGATCATGGAGTTACATGGATTTTTTAGATTATACCTTTTTTGAATGCTATTAATGTGCCACTGATTAGATGTATGCATTATAATGATTCGAATGATGTATTGCTATCATTTAATGTCATGATTTAGTGTACTACCATCATCATATTATATAGATAATCATCTCCTTTATGTTTATACCATGAGATTAACAACCACAAAGTTTTTATGAGTGGTGAAAATTCAAAAACTATGAGATTGGTGAATTGAAAAAACATGCCACTTGAGAGGGAAAATGCTCTATAATTCTGGCGTAAAAATGGAGTCGGATTTTCTAGGGTTTATCTTTTCTAACCGCCATACCGCAACCTTTTCGGGCTATGCAGGAATTTTTCGCTATAGTCTCTCCTAGGGTTTCTTGCCCTCTGGGCATCCCCTATATAATGTCCTCGCCATCTTCAAAGTCGGTTGTTTCAACCATGGCAGGAGATAGTGGAGCGAACAATGGCACCGCCGACGAAACGACCTAGGAAATTCATCCCGAAGGTCTTGCATAATATAATATTTCTCCTCCTGATTGTAGTTCGCCTATTCCTAAATTTAATGTTGTTTGTCAATGGTTAGAGCAGTTTTTCCTCATTGGGTATTTTGTGGGTGAATCCCCTCTGAAAGCATGCTTAAATCCTGTGTTAACATAGTCTGGGCTCCTTATGGAGTCTTCTGGATAGCATTCAAAACATGACCAAGGGTTTCTTTCTTTTCGCTTTTTTGACCCTGCTAATGCGCCCAATATTTTGGCTAAGCAAGCCACTTGGTATGTCTGCAACTCACTGCTTGTCTTAACACCTTGACACAAGGACTTTGTGGTATCTGAATATACCGACCTCAAAGTGCCTATTTTGGTTGAATTTCCTGGTCTTCTCTGCCACGCGTGCCTTTTTGCTACAAGTTTCCGCCTTGCTTGGGCGGGTAGTTTGCAGGAAGCTAATAAGTTTTACCATGCTCGTCCACAGAAGCGAGTATGCGTTGAGATTGATCTCTCGTAGGATCTCAAAGAATTTATGGATATTCAAATGGGCAATAAACATTATTCCCAGTGGGTCATGTATATCAATCTACCTAACACTTGCTTCATTGCGACGTCTGATCACAAGATCAAGGATTGTCCACTTTATGTACCCCATAACCACCCTGTGGCCAAAACAACTCCCAAGCCAGTCAAACCCCAATAGGAGGAAGGTTGGAAAGTTAGGGGCCCAATGAAACAAGAACAAAGCCCAACAATCCAAAGCCTTTGGCTCCCATGGCCCACTGGGAACCAATTTACATAAGAACAATCTCTTAATATCCCGGTAAGGAGTCTCACAACTCCGCTAAAGAACCAACTATCACGCTGCCATCTCGACTACTCCATTACCAAAGTATTCCAAAGACACCCTGCTGCGTTGGTTCTCATGGACAAGACCAATTCTATTTCTCACGTTCCCATCTCACATTCGGTTCCATTATCACGCTGAAAGAACTCACAAGGGCCCGCCCAAACGACCCCGAAGTCCTTCCCGCATCTCTTGGGACCATATCCCAAAGCACGCAACGTGGATTCCACTGAAGCGGAATACAACATTGAGTACACTGACCGGAAAAAAGTTGATCTGCAGGATTTTTTGCAGCACAATGCTGCTCGTTTCTTGCATAATCAATATGATGCCCTTGATGGCTTGGAGGATGGGGATATGGCTCTAGACCAACGTTTCCCATGAATTTTTTATCTTGGAATGTTAGGGGTCTTACAGACTCTTGTCGTAAGTATGTTGTGCATGAAACTCGACAACGATGTGCAAATCTAGACGTTTTGTTTTTATAGGAAGTAAAAATTATAGGTTTTCAGTTATAGATGGTTTGCAAATCCATCTGGCCTGACAACTTGGCTTTCTGTAGCAACTATGAAGTAGGGCGTGGGGATTAATTTCAATTTTTGCTCCCAAATGGTGGCCTTTATTAATTGACCATGGTGTCAACCCCACCAATTGTTTCATATGGGTCCTTTTTAATATTGATGGCCGCCCTTTTCGGCTCTTAAATATTTACGCCTCAAATGATGAGGCCAAAAGGGCCGATCTGTGGCGGTGGATAACCAAATCCATTCCCGATGCTTACTGGGTTATAAGTGGAGATTTTAATATGGTTGAATCACCTAATGATGAATATGGCCACCTGTCCATGAGGTGGACACCTGGTGAAAAGGAAGAGTGGTACTTCATGCATTATAAATTCAGATTTTTGATCCTAACGCTTTTGCTTTCCCACCTCTAAAGGTTGGTATACTTGGACCAATCTATGTGGGGACAAATTTATACAATCAAAGAAAACAAGATTTATATAGGGACGATTCATCCTGGACAACATCATCGCGGTGTGGGAAGGCATGGAATGGGCCTGCAGGTCTAATCAGGCAACCATGTTTATCAAGATTGATTTTGAGAAGGCTTACAATTAGATTGAATGGCCATTCATTCTTGCCATGCTTCAAGCCCTTGGATTTGGACCCATTTTTATTCAATCCGTCAATATGATTTTTGCAGATGCCTCTGCTCAAATTTCTATTAATGGCCTCATCTTGGAACCTTTTGGGATTTTTCGGTCTATTGGTGAGGTTGTCCTCTTACCCCGCACTATATGCGATAGCAGCTGAAGGCTTTGGTTATCTCTTAGTTCATGCCAATGCGCATGGTCTTATTCATGGAATCTCGCTTCCTGCTTGAACCCAACTCACAACTTCTTAATGGGAATTTTGAGATGATTCCTTTCTTACGCTTATTGAAGATGAAACCAACATTTGCAATGCTATGCAATGTTTGGATACTTTCTACCTAGCTTCTGGCTCATCCATTCAATGGTGAAAAACCCAGTGTTATCGATAATATTTCCTTCTCACACCTAACTGGCTTGCCACTTTTGATTGGAAAATCCTGACACATGGTGAGATTTTTAAATTTTTGGGTATTCCTTTTGCTTTTCAAGCCTCCCCAACTGAATTATGACATTATGTCATTCAACGGGTGGCCAAAAAGTTGGAATATTGGATCACTAGGCCTTTATCCCTGGCTGGCAAGTTCCAAATCTGCTCTAAAGTTCTTGCAGCCACACATGTTTACTACTCATCGTGTTGGGTTCCTTCTAAAGCCTCTATTCAAAAGTTGGAGAAACTGCTCAAATATTTCTTATGGGCTAATGCTTCTACAGGAAAAGGTTTTCATCGAGTAGCCTGGGATATATGTTGTTTGCCTCAAAACTTTGGAGGCCTTGGGCTTATTCACATTCAACGCCAAGGACAAGCTCTTTTGCTAAATGGATTATTAGAAGCATTACTTGGCCAAGAAGCTTGGAAAGTTCTCATATGACACGGTATTGCAGAAGGTTCTCCTTATGACCACCCTGAGTGGAAAGGCTTAGGGGTTGTCGGTTCACTCATCACCCCAAAGTGCTCGTAAATTTTTGGCACCTTTGTGCTTAAGAGTATTTGGAAAACGTGGGAATGTGTCAAACCCTGGCTTATGTGGAAAGGGGATGTCTTTCGTAATGGGCTTTCTGTCAACTAGCAATCTCTTTGGCGGTCACTGATTTTTCAAACCCAAGATAAATGCTTAGTAGAGGTCCTAGGAATCTTCATGCTCAAATTATTTAAGTGCAAAACTCGCACCATAGAGGACTTCTTCTGTAAAAACACTCAATCCTGGTCCTCTTGGCTGGATTTTAAAGCTCTGTTTTGGCTTTCCAACCAGGATCAAGATACTTTTACTATTGTGATCAATTTGGTTCCTGACCATATGTTGCATAATATTTTTGTGCATTCCTCTCACCCATGGTGGATAGACTAGAAGTGGTATGCCGATACCCCATTATGTAATTACAAATCCAACAAAGGCTATCATTGGCTCTCACCCCATTTTCCCATGGTGGGAAAACTTAATACACGTTGGGGAATTCATTCCACTGCTACTTGGGTAGGCGCTTTGAAACTATTTGGACTATATGTGTGGAGCCCAAGATTGCTCATTTCCTTTGGTGTATTCTACACCAAGGTCTTCCTATCGGGCTCATCTTGTTCAAATTGGGATCCCAACTCCCAATTGCCCTTTTTTTGGGCATCTGGAAATGATCTTGCATATCTATTGGTTCTGTCCCAAAGCTTAACCTTCCTGGAACTAGATCCATTTTTTTCTTTCCTTCATGGCCTCACCTCTTCACTTGGAAACATATCCTTTTGGGAGATAATCCCAAACTTTTGCCTATGTTCACCTAGATTTGGCATGTTTTCAGAGGGGAGATTTTGTTTTGGATATGGAAAGAAAGAAATGTTTTTTTCTTTGCTAATTCTGTAGTTGATCAATCTTTCTCAATTTATAATAAATCTATGGTGATCTCCAATGTGCTTATGCAGATTCAAGTTCAGGGCAAAAAGAGGGCGCTTGAGGTGGATCACCTCTAGACCTCTTTGTGCCACCGGGGAAACCCCATGTAATTTTTCCAGAGTGCCTCTGTCTCCCACTAGGAATTTCTTTCCCTCTACCCATGGTGACAGTGCATCCGGTCTCAACGTAGTGCTTTTAGTCGCGCTCACCGCTCCCCCAGGCTTCATCATCGGTGCGGTTTCTCACCTACTCGCCGCCTTGGCTAGGGTTCTTTTCACAATCATCGACTCATTAGCAGGATGGGGTTTGTCACCTCACTAATATGGGTGGGGCTCTCCCCCGCCGCTGCTTCACACTGGATGCTTGGAACCCACTACTACCTCTCGCCACCATCAGAAAAATTCCCTCACCTCAACCTTGTCATTCCTATTCGCAGGAAGTGAACTTGGAGGAAAAAAATTGCACTTGGTTGGGAGCTTCGAGATCCGACAAGGAATTTCTGGTTCGGGGTGGCGGATGATCAGATTCACTCCCCTGGGCAAGTTTGATGTTGCCACTTGATTGTGTTTTTTGTCTATTTTTAGGCGATGCCTTCTTTTTGTACTCTCCTAGGCTCGACCTAGTTTGACTCTCGTTGCTCTAGGCTCGACCTAGATTTGTTTGTGGTTTTGGGGCGTGCTCTCATACCGCCCGCTTTTTTGTTGAAAGTCATCTTGTATCGTATTGAATTAATATAATATAAGATCATTTTCATTAAAAAAACTACAAGATTAACTATCAAACACAAGATATTAACTATCAAACACATGATATAATGTTGTTGGAACTAGTGCACGCCTTGCATATATGGAGAAATTATCTAATCACTCATTGATCCAAGCTTTGAAATAATTTATCACCCAAATTTGACACACCTATTCATCCAACCTACTAATTAAGATGAGCCATTGATGTTGTTTTTGACTAATTAGGACTTTAATATTTACTTATATCAAAGGAAAACAAATAAGCAACATATGCCCAAGTAGTTGGAGGCTATGATTGTTTTCTATGTAATTCATTAAATAAACTATGAAGCTTAATTATTGAGCTACAAAAGTAGGAATCTTGGTAAAGTTGACATAATAGAATCATTAGAGAAAATTCAGTTTTGTACCCAACCCAAGTATGAAGATTATATCTTTACTAATGATGGACCCATAATGTACTAGTGCTATATGTATGTTTCTAGTATCTAAGTGATATGAGAAATCTAATTGTGTATGAGACACAACACATGTTATATTATTCATTTCAAAGGAAAGAAAATTCTTTCCGACTTGAAAGTTTTGTAATATTAGTTTGCAATGAAGCATGAAGTAACAAGTATGTCACATAATTCTTAGAATTTCAGTTATCGAAGTTACAATATGGAGACATACCTAGATTGTTATCTCCACACAACATTCGTGAGATGAAGTGGGAGGTGGTTTCCATAAATTTCATTGTTGGGTTGCCCATAACTTAACAAAGTCATGATTCCATCTTGGTGATTGTTAATAAATTAACTAAGGTAGCACAATTTTTACCAACCAAAAAAACTAATGCAATCAAATAAATTTCATAGGTGTATGTGGATATTATGATATACATAAAAATGATGAGTAATGTCATAGGTGGATATTTTGATTTAATTAAATTCCAACATTAATTGCACAAATCAGAATAACGATTTTCAAAGTGACTATTGATCTAGATACTATCAAAACAAAAGGGAAAGAGGAAATTAGTTGATTTCGTGTGGATCTCGGAAGAGTATGGGTGGTCTAAGTGTGGGAATAGGCAGAGATGAAACTAGAAATTCCTCATTGATGAAACTGTAACCTAAAGCTAAGCCTAGTCAAAATTGTATAACTCGTTTTGTAGCATTCATATGGTCTTGAAATTTTTATATGGTCTTGGACCTACTTGGAATTTGGATCTGCAACTTCTTGAGTGATTCACCTTCCTAGAAATGTATGTCATTATGTGTTGGTCTTCTTCACTCACCTTTAGAATGGATCTGTAAACTCTACTCAAACCCTCAAACCCTTGTAGTGCAAGGAAGAGTTCCTACAAAAATGTTAGGTGGGTTGTGGGAAACTCGTGCATCACTAATGTCACCACTATTCTGAAGAGGGCTCTAACCACATGTCACTCTCTCTAGTAAGTGATATCTATCGTAGTGCAATCAGACTTGGCAATCATGCTTTGAAAATACTTTGCTTGAGTTTCAAACTTGCTCAAATACTTGGGAAATGCCACTTTTCTTGCTTGTAAGATGAAGATGAAGAGTCCTAGACTTGGGAGGAGACTTCGGACCAGTAGAGTGTGTTTTCCTATTGAATGTGCACGAGTTTTTTCATTGTTGGGAGCTTTGAGTGTATTTAATGTTTGCTTTTGTATGAGGAGTTCATAAAGTGTCAGTCACTAAATGAGGCATGATTTAATTGCTTATACATATTTCCAAAGGTTTTTATGTCATGAAATGCCAACGAGAGAGGTGTGTAAAAATAAATAGAATGTACATATTGATATCATACCTTCAAGGACTTAAGGAATAAGAAAAAATAGGTAATAAGCGATTTGTAAACTATCTGTTTTGAACATTTAACGATCCTATTTAGTGATAAATGAATGGAAATGGACTAAGTTACTTTTAACCAATATAATTTGCATGAAACAATCAAAACTATACTACAAGTCGAGAAATAGAATGCAAAGAAGACACAAGAATTTACCTTGGAGAAACAAAAAGTGGGAAAAAATCTAGTGGGTAAGCAAATTGCTTCTCTCTCACTATGCAAATATCCTAAAATACAAAGTACTACCGACAATTGGCCTTCGAGAAGGATTCACACTCCTAATTGTATTTACTTTCTCAAAACTTCTCAACAATGAAATACTTGCTCACAACTTCTCAACAATGAAAAAATCACTCTTAATGAACAAACAAGAAAGGAATCCAACTCCTCCTCTTTACTCACACTTAAATTCACTCAAAATAATTTGTCTAGAATGATCAAATACATGAATATTTATAGTTTCTCTACCCCAAGATGAATGGAAAGATGAACCAAAATATTTGGAAGCCCAAACATTTGTAGTGTTGGGTTTCCCAAGTTTTAGCGTCATCGAGGACATGATTTGCCAGTGTCCATAGATTTGGTGGTTGTGTAACCTTCACATAGAAAATATCCCGAACAAAAAAATAGTGGCCTTTGATGTCATTCGAAGGTGTTCATATTTCCCTCAACCTCGACTATACCATCTCTAGAATAAAGAATTTACCGAGAATCTTTATTGCAAGTATCAAATATGGAAAATACATTGAATTGGGTATTTTTCAGATCCATTTTTGGATCATACTTCCCTAATTTGAGGATTTTAAGTCCTTACAAGATTCAAGGATTGATGAGGTGAGGAAATTTCTTCTCCACATCTTCTCTAGAATACCACTTGGCCTTGGTAGGCAACTGGCCTTTCAACCCAATCAACCACTTGTTCTTCATTCCTCTTTTTGTTTTCCTTTCTTTCTACTGCAATATCACAGCTACCTCCAATTCCAGTTGAATTTTTAGAGCAATATCATGAATAGACATTAGTAACACTCCTTATTCATCCAATATGGAGGGCTTAAAGACATGTAATTTTTCAAAATTCACAACTGAGTAGATTCTCATATAAAGAGGAAAATCCAAGCGAAATGCATTCTTACACACTTGTTCTAGAATCTCAAATGGGTCATATCGAAGAGGCTTGAGTTTCTTAGCTTTTCGTTGTATCTTTTCTCTACTCATGTACAACCATACCTTGTCTCCAACAAGGAAAGAATACTCCATCTCATGCTGATCATGCCATGCTTTGTACTTGGTTTGTAAACTATTAACCTCTCATGTACACGGAGGTGTATCTCGCTAAATTTTCTCAACTTGTGGAATTCCGGTTCCACTTTTCCATTTCTCTACATGGTAATCTCAAGACAACATCAAAATAACTCTTAGGAAAATCAACACAACATGTTTCAAAAGGAGTCTTATTAGTTGAAACATGAAGCCGCCTTGTTAGTAAAATGTTGGATACCAAGTTATAATCCCAAGTCCTCAGATGTTTCCTATTGTACCCTCTCAAGAGTTGGACCTAGGAACAATTTACCACTTCTATTTTCGCATCTATTTATGGATGAAAAGTGGTATACCTCTTCGGATTCGTATCCATCTTCTCCCATAAAATAGACCAAAAATTTCCTATGAACCGTGAGTCCCTATTTGACACAATATAATTAGGTAAACCAAAATGAACCCACACATTAGCAAAAATAACTCATCGCATCACTATCCTTGATGGTCTTCTTGCAAGGAATTAGAATACACATTTTGCTAAATCGGTCTACTACCACAAAAATGTAATCATGACCTTTCTTGGAAGTAGGAAAATCGCCACAAAATCCATGGAGATGTTTTCCCATGGTCGGGAAGGAACTGAAAATGACATATATAAACCCAAATTCTGTTATTAGGATTGCTTGTCATCGCAAAAAAACACAACCACTAATGAATTTAGGAGCTTCTACTTGTATGTTTGTCCAATAAACATACATATGTAAGTGTGTTGTAGTCTTTGTCACACCAAAGTGACCAACTACCTTAGAAGTATGTACTTACCTCATCAACTGAACTATTTCCCCCTTAGGCACACAAGGTTTCTTGTTCTTGTAGAGAAACCCACCATGGCGAGTAATTATTTAACAAAAATAGAATTTTGTAAAACCCTAATTGTAGAGTCACAACGTAATAGATAATTAATGAAGCATAGATTTGAGCTAAGCAATAAGCTAGGTTAACATTAAATCTTAGGTGTAAGAGAGGGAATATAAGACTTAGCTGATTTCACAATAATCCTAAAGTATGTTGAGCTAGAAAACTAGTGATCGGGAGGAGAATTTCATCACAAATGGGCATAGAAAATTATAGAACTGTCGGGAATAGGTGGACTCGAGCACCTGGACTAGGTCAAGGGCACCTAGGCACTAGATATTTCTTCGGGGTTCCGTGACTATGAAAATACTCGAGAAAGTTATTTTTGATGTGTCACACAAGTGTTGCTAGCCTTTCTTTGGTGGTTGCATGTATGTCACACTAGGTCCGTAGAATTCACTTGTAACCTACAAAACAAATGATCTCTGGTAAAACCCTAAAACACATCAAATCATAAAAAGAAAAATATGTAAATGGGGAGGCAACCGACCACTTCGGTCACCCGAAAGTGTGAAATTAAGATCTGGGTGCTGCATTACATCTCAGACTCCATGTAGTTCTATGTGCGTGTGTGTAGAATCGTGCCCTATCTGACTCTTGTGCAAGATGCACTTGATAGAGAGAAATAACTAGATGTCGAAATGTAAGTAGCTATGTGGATGTCAAAATGAACTTCCCTTCATATGAAGCGTTTCTAGAAAAATGCAGTCCCTTGTTCCTTGAATGAAGCTAGATGGATGCCTTGATGCTCTTAGAATGCCTTTGGATGCAACCTTAGGTGGTGATAGTAGATGCTTAGAGCTTGGTGTTTTATTATGGTCACATAACTTTGTATTTATATGATTCGCTTGGTTGAATTTCGTAATTAGAAACTAAAAGGAAGACCACCAAGAAAACAAGATGCCCAAAAGATAAAAGAGGCCAAAAAGGGGCAAGAAAGATACAAAGAGATTGGGGGCACCCAGAGGGGACGAGGGTGCCTAGGTACTAACATCCTGGTTGGGCGCTAGTGTCGAGTTAAGAAATATAAACATGTAAAATACCTATTTAGTTGTATGATGTGAAATACCGAAAGAAGACAAGAAACCAAGAAAAAAGGCCAAAGATAGATGTTAATTACTAGTTTTCTTGCTTAGAAATCATATGAATAGTGGTATGTGATTAGGACCTAGAAATGTACCAAAGTGCGTGATTTAGAGTCTACAAGAATTATTATCCCCTAGGTGTAAATCCCTCACTCAGAGGTTTTTGTTGAAAGAACTCGTAAATTTGGATCTTTCTTATAGCCTTCCTAATATGCTTCACACAAAAAAGGTTCAAGAAGAGTAAATGTGCCCATAGCTGAAAGCAAAGGAGGCCAATATAACATATCAACTAAATTGTTAGTGAAACCTTTCTTATATTTGATAATCAAATGAAATTTCTATAAAAACCCCATCCATTTATAGTGTCTAGCATGCTGAAGTTTGTTATGAGATTGTAGATATTGCAAAGTTTGATGATCCATGTGAATGATAGTTTCTTTACCCGACATATAATGTTTCCATTTCTTGACCGCTTACATAAGAGCATACAATTCCTTATCATATGTACAATAATTGAATTGCACCATGAAATAATTTAGAGTGATAACATATGGGCCTACCTCCCTGAAGTAGGAAAACCCCCATAACATAGTCATTGGCATCAATTTCCACTTTGAAAGGTAGTTGTAAGTTAGGTAATGCCAAAATTGGAGCATGACTAATATTATATTTAAATGACTTAAAAACAATCTACTTTATCTTACCCAATCAAAATACCTACCACCTATTGTAATTGAATGTAGTGGTGTTGTTATGGATGAGAAGTTATTGATGAAATTCCTCTAATAATTAATTACACCCACATAGCTCCTAGTCTTGGTCAAAATTGATGGTGTAGGAAAATTCAGAATGGCCTCTATCTTATCCGGATCAATCCTTAACTCTCCATCTCCAACCACATGTCCCAAAAATACAAGTGAATGTTGAGAAAAATCACACTTCTTCTCATTCAACACTAGTCGGTTCTCCTTAAGAACTTGCAAAACTTGGTGCAAATGATCAATATGTTCCTCAAAAGTTCTGCTAAAAACCAGAATGTCATCCAAGTACACAATAATAAAGGAATCAATAAATGACCTCATTACCTCATTCATCAACCTCATGAAGATAGTTGGTGCATTGCATAGCCCGAATGGTAATACCAACCGTTCACATAACCCATTCTTGGTCTTTAATGTTGTTTTCTAGATGTCATCTTCTTTGACCCGCACTTGGTGGTTCCCATATTTCAAATCAAGTTTAGTAAAATATTTAACATGTTGTACTTGATCTAATAAATCATCAATTCGAGGAAGAGGGTACCAATTCTTGATGGTTATTTTATTCAAAGATATATAATCAGCACACATTCTCCATGAACCATCTTTATTAGGTAATAAAACAATAGGATAACAACATGGAGAAGTAATAGGATGGATTATACCTTGTTTAATCAAAGAATGCAACTATTGTTTTACCTAGAACTTCTTCTTGCATTCTTTGATTAAAACTACATGTATAATCCGAAGTTTGGAAGCAGACTATCGGGTAGCAGGTGCATCTCATGCTCAATTGGCCTAAAGCGGGGCATCCTCACAGGCTCTTGGAAAACTTCTCTCGAACTTTTGAATCTGAATCATTTATCTGTGTTTTCTCTTTGTTAGAAAACATGCTACAAGTGGTTTTTAGATCTCCAACAATCTCATCTTGTAGACACCAAAATTTGGTATTTCTACCCTTGTTGCCCATCTTAACTTATATCACTACGGTCTTATCTAGACCCCCTTTATTTTAATTTATATTCATATCTTTCCTATCTATTAACTTATCAACTTTAAATTTTAATTAATCTTCATTTAATCATTTTCTAATCCTCATCTCATTAGTTAATTATCTCTAATTAACTTTCTTTTCTCCTCCCTAGGTTGTTTATTATCCCTAACTACCTAGTCCCACATCCCTATGTTTTTTCTATCTTTTATTTAACCCATCTTTATCTCCCACCTACCCATATCATTTCTCTAGAAAACCCTAATCCTCCTATATGCTTTAAAGCACTCACCATAATTTGTAAAATCCCCATATCTCAAATAAATCATAAATCTTCCACTTAAAGGGATGGTTCCCTGTAGTTAGCGGTGACCCTCCGGGTCGTCATCGACCCTATAAAGCTAGTTTCACCCCCTCCAAAATGAGGCATAATCAGATTTTTCTTGTGTTGTGAACTTATCTTCGAGCTTGAGCATCCTTGCAGCTGTTTCGACCTTCTTGGAGTCCATTTGAGCTTGTCTTGCATCACTTGTGGAGACTTTGGGAGGTTTAATTTGATTTTGTGTTGATTTATGCTATCATATGCTATCATTGTTATTATCTTTTAGGTACTAATGTTTTGCAGGTTCAACTACCATCAGAGCTTCATCGTCAACTTTCCCTTTTAGTCATTTTGTTTGTAGGTTCTCCATCCAACTCATCTACCTCGGATTTTTCTTGCACTACCCAGATCGCCATTACTCCACAAAGGTTCTTTGCTGTCGACCCAACCCTATGTTGTCATTCATTCTATTTCTAGACCTTCATCGATGTGTTTCTTTACTCATATCGTACCTAGTTTGTAGATCTACCATTCTACTTTTCTTTTACTCTAAACCTATTCTGCGCCTCGCCTCACCGCCAACTTAGCCAAGTCATCGTCTACCCGAGTCACTTTTCCATCCAATCCATTCCAATCTGTTTTCTTTCATCATGTCTATTTCGTGTTTGAGACCTTCCTCTGTAGGTTCTTTGTCGGTGTTCTCGGGCCTATGTGATTACATTATTTGCATTTCCAACTTGTTGTCCATTCATCTCGCTTAGGTCACCATCGAACCGCCCTCTACATCCTAGGTCACCATCGAACCAACTAGGTATACTTTATTTTACATTAATCTAGATCAGATTTGTATGTGCCTTACATTTTTGCATTTTTAGTTTCTGTGTGCCTCAAATTTTACATATTATCTTATTGTTATTATTTCTTTTACCATATTTTATCAAACACGGGGGTTGACATCCACATAAGGAAGTTAACACTTCTTAGAACCAAATTTATCGGGCAATCCCCTCGTCTACCATCTAATCCATTTTATTTTTAATCATCCTTTTTGTGCAGGTTCATCAAGTTTGCAATGAGGTCATCCAATTTGTGCATGTCCATTTTCATTCAAAGCATACATCAAGGTACCTAAAACCCTTGCATTTTGGAGTTGTTTAATTTTCTTTAATATTTGTTTCATTAATCGAATAGAACGAGAAATTTTGATCAACATTTTGGTACGTCCGGAGGGACCACCCTTTTAGGTGATTCTTTTAATTTTTTTGTCATTTTCTATATTTCTTCCATCTTCCACTAACATTGCAGGTAGAGGATTTTGATTTTTCTTAGTCGTCTTTGGGATTTTGGATTGTTTGGATTACTTTTCAATTGCTTTGAAGATCGGATAAAAGGAAAAGCATTCTACATGTATTATTCCTTTCGTATTATTTTCTCCTTTTTGCATTGTATTTTCCCTTTCTTGTGTGTTTGTCCTCATCAAACTTTCACATTTGGATTTGGCTTAAAATGAACCTTTTGCATCCTTGTTTGTTCATCTAGTTAAGTAGGGGTTTAATCGGTTGCATTTCACATTTTATCACACAAAAACAGACTAACAAATCCATTCACACATCTAGAAATTTCCTACCAGGTGGAACTGATTGGGATTTCATCGGTGAATAGGAAAACTACCCGGTGTTTTGGTGCTTTAAAAATCATGCCAGATTCAGGCCTCACGTACATTCGGGTATATCAAGGAATACCCATCCAAAACTACTTGGAACTAACCTTAGATTCCCATTTCTTTGGTACCTTCATTATCCATTTCCCCTTTTCTTTTTCACATCTTTTAATTAATCAAAAACAAAAAAATCTGCTTGCTTGTCTTATTTTCCTAAATTAGTGAAGTTGTCGTTTTGTTTCGTGCTCATTATCACACGATCCTTAGCTAAAAAAATGGAAGAAAATATTATAGAGAACAATCCCATCATGTCATTCCATCCAACTTCCATTGTGGCCATTGTCTAATCGATGCCTATATGGTTACTCCTTCCATGGTCACTCAATCTTTGTTCCTCAATGTCCTTCGTCAAAGATTTTTTTTTCAAACTACTACCATAGTTGAGACCAATCCTTTCTTATATCATCATACCATCCCATCTATGCCACCTACACCTCCATATCTCACTCCTTTGGGGACTCTTGGGCCTCCTTCTAGCCCCATGTATGACTTCATATTTTGTAGATCTCCCACAATCGCTTAATCCTACCCATCCACTCAATTGGTGGATCCTATTCCACCCCATCACCTCATATCAACGCTATCCCCATTTTATCCAATATTATCACTATAATGCCTATACAACCATCCCAACCTATGTTTCATGTGCCCCAACAATCAAATATTCCTAGCCAATCCCAACCATCTTATTACATTCCTAATTTCCAACATCACACATTCCCCAACCAATGCAATCTCCACCCTTAACATCTTCAAACAACCCTTTCCTAATCCACCCATTGAAAAATCAATCTCCACCTTCCACATATTACAAATTTAATCCTTATACAATCAATACTATACATCAAATATCTTCATCTTCACCTATCTCATCCACTTCATCATCTACTTCTACCTTAGACATTGTGCCTATGAATTCTTCAATATCTACCCCCACACCTACATCAATCATATCCACAACTACCACACCTATCACATTAACCTCTACCACTTTTTTACATTGATTCCTACCTTTACCACATCTACATCGAATACATCTATCATAACCCAACCTATCATATCTAACCACTTATCCATATCAAACACACCAATCATTACATCACCCATATCCCTAAACATCCCAATTGTACTCACCTCCCTACCAATCCCAACTACCCCTATATCTACCACATCAAAAAATTCACTCACGACTACCTTGACATCTTCATCACATATTCCTACATCTTTTCCCATGACCACATCACCTATTTTACCCCAATCTTCTACACTTAATCCTCCAACATCAACTATTTCCACATCTATACCCACTACCACACCAATCACATCTTCTCGATTTTCAAACATATCAATGGTACCCCTTGAAACATTCATGAAACAAACACCCCCATCTAAGACAAACAAAAATAAAATTCATGCCTCCTCAACAAAACCACCCATTCCTACACCTATACCACCCCATCTCACATAGACCTCTTTAATCGCATCATTCAAACACCTATTTCTTAATCGATATCCACATATACACTTACCATTGATTATACACCTATATTTCTTCATCATTTATCACATAAATTTCTTGATTTGATCACACCTACTACATCACCCACATCTATCCCACCCTTACCTATCATACCATCCTTAGATTCAATCCTAGTTCCTCTTTACATGCTTTTTCCTGCACCTAACACATTAACTATTGTGACCACATCTACACCACATTCTCCTTCCACATCACTCTCATCATTTGAAGAATTTTGGAAAGCACTACAACTTACAATAACTTCAAGTGATCCTCCCATCTCATTTACACAATCAGACATCCCCACATCAAACCAATATTCACCTTCCTTAGATTCCATCAAACAAAAATTAATTCCTCCACTAATACTAACCACACAACCTTTAGACCCTCTAATAGAGATCGTTGTCATCCCTCCCAAGGGTACTTATTCACAAGTAAAATCCAAAACCCTTGACATGTTTCCTCAAAGGTATCTTTCACGTCCTCACAAAAAAATTGACATTCCCCACCTAAGATCAAGCAATCCGATGCCTCATCATCTATCTTAGGACCACATCCATCTCTTCTAGGACCAACCCCTTCATAAAAACATTTCAACCAACAAATCAACCCAAGCCAAAACCATCCAACACTTCTTCTTCTAGAACATCAACCATCATCAAAAATGAATCCAAGGCATCAAAACCTCGAAATACTCAAACTCCACCCTCGACATCCAAATCATCCACATCTCACACATCCACTTTTAAGACCAAGACATATCACAAAGACAAGGCACCTCCTAATACTTTGGTTGAATCATATGCAGAGGTCCTTCAACACTTACTTCAAATTTCCACCATCACACTTCCTCCTATCAAGGCCTTCGATCCAAATAGTAAAAATCCATCGTGGTTTGAATCTAATCATATTTGCACTTATCGTCATACCTCAGGTCATGACACTGAGCATTATAAGGCCCTTCAAACCATATTCCACTATTTTATTGAGAGATACAACCTTCTCGAGGATTTTCCTTCTCCACCCACCATTTTGTCCATAACCAATCCAATACCAATTTCTACATCTCCATCCTTCAAAATTTCTAAGTCTCCTCCTTCATCCAAATCACCCCTTATCATTTCTCCTTCGCATATCATCCCTCTTAAGGAGGGTCCTCCTTTATTCATCAATATCGTTTGCCTTGCTAAATCACCCATATGATACCTAATCATCTAGCCAATCCAAACCCAAAAATATCATCGATATTCCTTCTAATGATCCCATCCCATTTCATTTGACATCCACTAGCTCATCTACATCTAAGTTACCCAATGTAATATAATCTATTTTGCTAGGAGAGTATCCTCCCCTTGTTATTGATCCTTTTGCATCCTCTTCCTCATCCGGACATTCTATCCACACCAATTCATCCCCTATATATCAAATGGATCCCTTTACGTTGGGGGAATTCATTCTAGACTGGTCCTGCATGCGGATTAATTCCTTTTCATCCTTGACATTGTCTTAACCAACCCATCTCATCCAGTTTAATGTAGCCAACCAATCCATCTACCATCTTATCTAATCCCAAGTCCATCTTTATGGCCATATATGTACTTCCCACGGGGCACCATGGTTTCATCTAAATTCCACCTTTGTGGCCATTTTTTTGCCTCTCTTAGGGGCACCATATCCTCATCCTAAGTACACTTTTATCATTAACTAAAATTGACTAACTATGTAGTATGGGGATAGCTAATCTAAGCTACGAACAACTGTAATAAAGTAAATAAATGAAATAAATAATTATGTAAGTAAGCTAAACAACTTATGAAAAGAAAATGCTAACCCTAATGAGCAAGAAGGAAGAGGAAAGAACTCAGTTGAATAAAAAATGCTCATAGGACAATGTCGCAATGATGACTAGAAAATACATAAGTAGGAGAGACTATACAAGAATCCCAAATAGAATGGATCTGGAGGATCTAGTTAGACTAGAACACTTAGAGAGGGATGGGGTTTTACGGGTGATTTGTTATGTAATCTAAGCACCTCGGTATGTGTGAAAGATTTGAAAATGATCTTTGCGGATCTGGAAGGTAACTGGAAACTTCTTTATGTGTCGTATTAGATTCACCGTGCTCCTTCAGATGTCACCAATAATCCAAGATGAAAGAAAGACTTGCAAGATCCCAAAACAAACATCAAACCCTAAAAAGAATAATGCATACGATGGGATCAAACTAACCTCAACTACCATAATGGTGGATTTACTAACTGAGTGCTATACTACATCTTAGGCCTGATGTAGTTCTATATGCAAGTGTGTGTGAACATGCCCTAGGTTTCTCTTGTCCCAGTCACACTTTGTGAAGTAGCGAGAAATAACTATGTAGAAAATGTAATAGAATGTGTGCATGAAATAGAATAGAATCCCCCCCTATGAAGTGTGATGCATATATCCTAGCCTTGTGCCTTGATGATGGAGCTATGTGGATGCAAGTGATATCAATGCAATAGATGGATGCAACTCTAGATGAGTGATAATAGTAAGTGATGCTAGGTCCCTCATTATGGTCTCATAACTTTATATTTATAGGGTTCTCTTGATCTAATTTCGTAATTAACCCCAAAATGGCCGACCACCAAAAAGATAAAAATGTAAAATGACTAGAAAGAGCCCAAAAGTGGTGGGAAAGTGAAAAAGGGACTGGGGCACCTCTGGTAGGACCAGGGCGCCCATGGGGCGCCCCAATAATAATCTGGGTGCCCTAGTAGAGACTAAAATAACACATGATAATAGAAAATGACTAGGAATATGGGTGTAAGAGGTCGGTAATGATGAAATAAAATAAAAAAGATGGCCAAAAGATGGGGGTTAATTAGTACTTTCTTCACTCAAGAACCTTCTAAATAGTAGTATGAGACCGAGATAAATAAATGTCTAAAGTGCATGATTTTATGACTACATTTTTCCCCACTTTATGTTGGTGAGCGGAAAGCTTGGTAACATAAAGTAGATAGAGATGCGTACTTGATGTCCATGAAGAGTGTAGTAGAAATGTTTGAAGGACTAAATAAAAGCATGGAATGACAAAAATATGGAGGAGTGTGGAAACTAAAGATGAAAAATGTGCAAAGAAAAGTGATGAGAGTGAACCTAGACAAAATGCATGTGTAGTTGTTGCGGTGTGTAATGTACCTGCATGGTTAGTAAAGCATGTGCTATCACGAAGTGTTGTTGTTGTTGTTGTTGTTGTTGCCCCCATTTGATTGCTTGTTTCTCATACGGTTGGACCTGCAAGGAGAAAATGATCAAGTAGTCAAATATGTATGTATGTATGTGTAAAAATGCAATGTAAAAGACACATGTATATGTAAAAAGCATGTAAATGTAAAATAAAAAATGTAAATGGAACATGTGCACCTGATCCATGTTGAGAAAGAGAGTGTAGAAGGATATCCTATACTGCGATTTTTTGGGTGATCTCACACCATGGCCGAAGAAGTGTAGGGAGAAAGCTGCATTATTCTCCTTCCTCTAACTACTTCCCTAAACTATGTGTGAAGAGATCTTTGTATATGTCCTAGGTTTTTGGGTGATCTAACGCCACTGGCCGAAGTAGTGTAGAGAGGCACACCCACTGTAACCTCCAAGCTGTAATTGCTTCCTAGAAATGTTAAGGATGCCATGTCCTATAAAATTCACTATGTATGGGGTTTGTATACTAGTCTGAACCCACTTGTTGTATATATAACTGAAGGGTAGAAAGTGCAGTGTAGAATCTCTGTGTTAGTATGTAAAAACCCCAAATGATGCCCCCTCTTTGGGGGTGCATGCGATGTCGCTGATAGGAGAATGTGGCCCCAAAAGAGGACCAACCGCATGAAATCTGTAGCTATTCCTTACGGGAAGGGAATGTGCTTGGTAGAAACCAAGGCATGCACACAAACAAGGATGGCTAGCCAAAAAAGTGTTAGTAAAAACACATGCATGTAATAAGACAATGTGTAATCTATGCAAACAATGTAAAAGCTACCAAACACAATAATGTAAACATGCAAGAAGAAAATTAAGCCACACAAAGTGGGTCACAAACATGGGACATCACTCACGATGTCGCAAGACACACAAGGCCATCATGGCTACAAACAAAAAATAAGTGTGCACACCAAACATAGGGCAAAGCCCACATACAAGAAGCAAATGAAGGTAGACAATGTGACAAACAAGTAAACAAGTAGTCATGGAAACATGTAATCCTGTACAAAAAAAGTGTTACACATGGAACACCCATTATCATGTTAGATAAATAACCAATATGTCAAAGCATGAATAACCAAGTAATGTAAAGTTTTAAGTACAAAATGAAACAATAGCACTGAAGAGAACGAATGTGGATGCCCCCAATGACTAGTGTAGGAAGGGTAGAAGCGAGCATCCATGCCATGTGTAAAGATCTATATATATGTGATCACAACTAAAAAAAGACGTGAACACACATGTGTGGATGATATAGATAATGACATATAATAAATAAATCTAACATGTGTAGTAAAGTGATCATGTAAAACACTAGTAAACAAGAGTAAATGCCCCCAGACAATGCAATATGTTGTGGATGGATGGAATGGAATGCAAGATGGAATGATAGGAGTTACATGCCCCAAGTGAATGGAAGTGTATGTAATGAGGTTCATTTTTTCCCCCTCAATAGTCAAGAATGAACCTGTAAATGAGAGTGCGTCATTGGGAAATGGTCAAGTAGTGTGTGTTGTGTCTAATGCGTGTTGTGATGAATGTGTAGGTGTAGTGATGAGATGTGACCTAGAAATGATGTGTGCATGAACCCTATAGCTGAAGTGTATATCACATTATATGAACATATGAGTGATGATTTAGCCTAAGCGTATATCACTATAAGATGAATGATGAGTGATGATTTAGCCTAAGTGTATATCACTACAATATGAAAGGAATGAGTGGTGATGTAACCTAAGGTGTATACCACTACAAAATGATAAAATAGGTGATGATTTAGCCTAAAGCGTATATCACTAGTATAGAAATTTAGCCAATGATGCAAAGGTAAATTAAATGTGATGAGTGTAAGGTCCATTTGATTTGTAAACCCCTCGATCGTTAAGTATGGATTGAGGAACTAAAATGCGTCATAGGGTAGTGAATGCAACATGTAGAAGATAAAGATAATGCAATATGCGTGATTATAGATGACCATGATGACCAGTAGAATAATCAAATGTAGAAATACATGATGAATGTAAAATGTAATAGAATGTATAAAAAGATGCAGTATGTATAAAGTGACATGTAATGTTATGTAGATAGACTAGTAGTAGATGTAATATGTAAAATGATCTAATGCTAGACTCATATGTGATGAAGACTAGTATAATATGTATGAATATGTGTATAATATGTGCAGTGTGAGAATAAATGTAAAATATACCAAATGATATAAGACATGTATGATGATGATGTGTGTGCACTATGTGTGTATAGTGTGTGTGGGGTTCAGGTTTGTGTATGCCCTCAATAGTCTTAAAGTGTGAACCGAAGCACAAGAGTGTGTCATTGGGTAATGATCACATTGTGGTAATCTAAGTGTAGTATTTCTTAAGATGCATTATGTTGAGTGGATTTTTAAGTGGTTTACCTAAAAGGGTGGTGAGGTGATATATCCACCACCAAGTTTATATTGTGATAATGTATGGACCAAGCTAGTTGGGCTTAAATTTTCCTTGAGAGGTGCCTCAACATTTTATTATTTTGATTCTCTTTCAAGGATGAGGTCATCAATGTTGAACTCTCGAGAGTGAGTTTTTTGATTGTAGGTATGAGCAATGTGAGATTGATATGTGGAGATGTTGAGTTCTTGAACATGACACGAGTCAACATTTCTAGTTCATGTAATCGGTTTTCATGATATTCATTGTCTTTGAGGATTCCTTTGAGAGAGATCCGTAAGGATGGTATCTCGAGTTCAAGTGGGATAACAACCTCAACACCATAAACTAATGAAAAGGGGTAGCGTTAGTAGGTGTACGAACGCTAGTATATGATAAGCCCATAGTGTGTAGAATAGTTGGTTATGCCAATCGGTACCACTAGAGTCAACGGTCTTACGTAAAATTTTGACAATAGTTTTGTTAGTGGCCTCAACTTGACCATTGCCTTGTGGATAATAAGGTGTAGAGAAGGATTGTTTGATTTTGAATTTAGCACAAAACTTCTTAACATATTTATTTTTGAATGAAGTTCCATTATCAGCTATTATAGTAGAAGGCACACCAAAACATGTGATAATATGCATGGTGAGAAAGTTACAAATGTGTTCTAGTGGTCGTTCGGAGGGAAGCTCTCTTAAACCCACTTGGTAAAGTATTCGATAGCCATAATGATGAATTTGTGTCAGTCAACTGATTAGGATTGATCATACTAATTAGGTCAAGCCCCCAAAGGGAGAAAGGCTAAGTTAGTGCAATGGGTTGAAGGTCATATGTAGGTGCATGATGGAGATTGCCATGTTTTTGGAATTTTCACAATGAGTAGCATATTAAAGGAAATCTTGTTCCATTGTGGGCCAATAATACCCTTGGTGTAATTTTTTTGACATAGCTTTACCCAAGAAGTGACCACCACATATGTTATCATGAATTTTGAGATGGTAGTGGGAATATCTACGAGTGAAAGGAAATGAAGAAGATGACCTTTGATAACACATTTGAATAATTTGGTCCCAACGATAACATAATGAGTAGCCTCACAACGTAACTGGTGAGCTTTATGAGGCTATAGGGTATAGGGATAGTTTTCTTATATAAGTAATTATAAATAGGCATGAACCATTCACATGGTGTCTTGATTGTGCATGATGGTGCAAGATGCAAGAGGTAATGTAGAGATAGAGGGATGTCGTAAGTGCGTAATGATGAAAGTGGCTTGTTCATCGGTGATGTCTTGTGGGATAAGTGATGCACGACACTAGCCATAGCATCTGCATGATGATTATCTTGCGAGGAATAGTAGTAATGGAATAGGACTCAAAGGTAGCTAAAAGATCCTTTACAAGGGTATTATATGGAATGAGATGCTCCTCCTTTGTATTATATGTATCATTAACTTGATTGATGACTAATTGAGAGTTGCCATGTATGCATAAGTTGTGAATGAGAATATTTTGAGTGGTAAGCAAGCCTAAAATGAGAGCCTCATATTCAACAATATTGTTTGTGCAAGAAAACCTAATCGATATGTGAAGGGGAGTGGGTCACCATGTGGGGTAATAAAGACTATCCTAGCCCCAGCGCTAGATTGACAACGAGAGCCATCAAAGTACATTGTCCATGTATGTGGCTCAATGGTATAGGTAGTGAAATCATCACAAAAGGAATTAGAAATGGGTGATGTATTCGAGAGGGTATTGTGGGCTGGCTAATTGATAGTGATAACTTGTCCTTTGATTTTTTTGTGGTATAAACTTAAAATCAAATTTTGTGAGGAGCATGACCCAATGTGCCAAACATCCTGAGAGATGTGTGTGGGATAGGAGGTAACATAAGGGGTCGACTTTGGTGATAATATGTACCTCATTGTTAAGGAGATAATGGTGTAATTTTTCTACAACAAAGACAAGATTGAGGCACAATTTTTCAATGTAGCTATAGTTACATTCATAAGAGAGTAGAGTATGATGATATAATATATGGCTCTTTTCATTGAGAATCATCATGTTGTGCCAATAAAGTGCCTAAGGCATGAAATGTAGTAGAGATATATAACAAAAAGGTCGATCAACTCTAGGAGGGACTAAAATGGTGGATTTAACAAGTAGGCTTTGATATGATCAAATGTTTGTTGACATTGCTCATCCCAAAAAAACTTAGTATATTTCTTCATGAGTCATGTGTGAATGGTTGAGTCTTATTAGTAAGTTGTGCAATGAAATGTCGAGATAGCTTGAATTTTACCTTGTAAGGAATTAGTTGATGGAGGTTCTTGGGAGGCATGTCGATAATGGCTTTAATTTTGTTAGGTCAATCTTGATGCCACGTTGGGAGATAATATATCAAGAATTTTACCTATCGTGACCCCAAAAACACATTTTTTTGGATTTAAACACACATGATATTGTCGCATAATCATTCAAATAATATGTGTAGATCCTTCACATGGGAAGAACATCACCTAGATTTTTCCAAGATGTCATCTACATAATCCTTGATAATCTTGTGAATGTAGTCATGGAATATATGTGTCATTTCTCTGTTGATAAGTAGCCCCTGCATTTTTAAGGCCAAAGGAATAACTATATAGAAAAATGTACCCCATGGCGTGGTGAAGGAGGTTTTTCTTGGTCAGCTAGATTGATCTTGATTTGATTGTAACCCACAAAGCCATCCATAAAAGAAAGGATGTCATATCTAGTTGTGGAATCAACAATAAGTGTCGATATGTGGTAAAGGAAAACTATCCTTAGGGAAATATTTGTTTAAATCATGAAAGTTAGTGCAACAATGAACCCGACCATCTAGTTTCATTATGGGGACAATATTAGACACCCATTCAGGATATTCGATAGCGTGAATAAAACCTGCATCTAATTTTTTTTTGAATTTCTTCTTTGACTAAGAGGCTACTTTAGGATGCATCTTATGATTTTCTATTGGACGGGTTTAACACCTAGGTTAAGGAAAATATTATGCATTGCCATAGATGTATCAATACCTAACATATCACTATAATCCCATGTGAAAATATTTGAGAATTCATGAAGGAATTTCTTGATATCATTTTGTTCAACAGGGGTAAGAGAGGTGGCTAGCAAAACTATGCATGGATTTTAGATGTGCCCAAGTTGTATTGTATTGTTTCTTCATTGAGAAGGGTAGAACAATCTTCAATATATGGATCAAGTTGGAATAGTATTGGGGGATCGGTGTCATGTTATGGGTGATATCAGACTCTCCGAGGTAAACTATATTAGTGAGCAAGGAAGGATGATGCCTCTTATGGTGGAAAGAGGGAAGATGATCATAAGCACCCATATAATCAAGTAATGCATTATCGGTAGAAAAAGTATCGAGGTTATCCCAAAGAGTAGATGCATCATCACTAATGAGTTTGGATGTAACAAGGAAGTGAAGTAACATGAAAAGTGGTATAAGTATCCATGAAGGATGTGTAGAAGAAGGTTGATACCCTAGCCCAAACTTGTGTGACCGTGTGGGGAGGTCCCAAAGCTTTGTGATTTTATGCTCTTGTTGATCTACTTGTGTATTAGAGAAGCCAAAATGGTGGAAATATTCATACCCTAACCCATACCTAGAAAAGTTACTAATATCAGAGGAAGTAAGGATATCAATAGTTTGTTCAATAGAGTTACAATACTCAAAAGGTGATGGATCAGCCGACACATCGTAAACAATGCCTTGATGACAAAATTTAAGTCATGCATGTAGTGTAGAAGGGATCGTGTCATAACATGGATCCAAGGTATCTCGAGAAGAATATTGTAATTAAGGTCATTGGGCATGACATGAAACAAAATATTAATTGTACATGGACCGATAGTGACCGAAAAATAAATAGTTCCTACGACACGCTTGGGGATATTATCAAAGCCATGAATAAAGATAGAAGAAGGGGTCTAGAGATGCTTCCGAAATTCCTATATGTTGAAGGAAAGTGATGTTATAGATGTTAATGCCAAATCCATTGTTAACTAAAGCATGTTTGACACCTACTTTTTTAATACAAACTCATATATACAAGGGAGTGTCATGCTCTAATACTGCTGGAGAAGGTAGGTCATCGGTTGTGAAAGTGATTCGATCCTCATTAAGGGATGGATTGAAATGAACTTATGATATACATAGCTATGTGACATATGTGGAGGAATGTAATTGGTGGCCAAATAATTCTTAAGCTTATTGATGCAATCCGGGTGATTTTGTAGATAAGTGTGAATAGAAATGTTCATGATGAGGAGACTCTAGGATAATGAATGAAAGAAAGATAAAAGAAACCCTAGCATGAGAAAAAATGCATGAAATACCTAAAAAGTGTGAAAAATGTAGGGATGAAGAAGGAAAAAATCCATGATAAATATACTCATGATGTACGAATGAAAATGTAATCCCTAGAAAGTACCATGAAGAAAGATTGGGTTCACCAAAATGATTAACTAAAATTGACTATGTATACGAGGGACAATTAATCTAAGTTATGAACAACTATAATAAAGTAAATAAATGTGATAAAGAAGTATACACATAAGCTAAAAACTTATGAAAAATAAAATTCTAACCCTAATGAGCAAGAAGGAAGGAGGAAATAACTCATCTAAACATGAGATGCTCACATGATAGTGTCACAAAGAATGACTAGAAAATATAGAAGTAGGAAAAACGGTGCAAGAATCTTGAAAAGGATGGATCTCGGAGGATCACTGGAGGACTCGGCTGGGGCACCTACAGGCACTCTAGTCAATAATATAGGTGCCCTGGTCTCTGAAAAATCTCTGAAACCAATCTCTATAGGGATAGAAGGTGATCTGGAAACTTTGCTATGTGTTGTATCAGATTTGTCATGATCCTTCAGATGTTACCAATAATCCAAGGTGAAAGAAAGACCCGCAAGACCCCAAAATAAGCATTAAACCCTAAAAATAATAATGCATATGAAGGAGTGAAAATGACCTCGGCTACCACAATTGTGGACTTAGTAGCGATCACTGCACTACATCTCAGACTTGATGTAGTTCTATGTGCAAGTGTGTGTGAACATGCACTAGGTTTCTCTTGTGTCAGTCACACTTCGTGAAGTAGTGAGCAATAACTACATGTAGAAAATGTAATATAATGTGTGTATGAAATATAATAGAATACCCCCATATGAAGTGTGATGCAGATTTCCTATCCTTGTGCCTTGATGATGGAGCTATGTGGATGCAAGTAATCTCTAATGTTAAAGATGGATGCAACTCTAGATGTGCGATACTAGTAAGTGATGCTAGGTCCCTCATTATGGTCTCATAACTTTATATTTATAGGGTTCTCTTGGTCTAATTTCATAATTAACCTTGAAATGGCTGACCACCAAAAAGATAAAGATGTAAAACAACTATAAAGAGCCCAAAAAGTAGAAGGAAAGTGCAAAATGGTGGAGCATCCTTGTGGGACCAGGGGGAGCCCATGTACTAACTGGGTGCCCAGTCGAGGCTAAAAACATGGGATGACAGAAGCTAATCGGGTATATGGGTACAAGAGGTTGGTAATGATGAAATAAAATAAAAAAGATGGCCAAAAGATGGGGGTTAGTTAGTAATTTATTCACTAAAGAACCTTCTAAATAGTAGTATGAAATTGGGATAAATAATGTCTAAAGTGCATGATTTTGTGACCATTATTTTTCGTCTCCTAAAATACATGTTTCTCTCTTTGGAGGTGTTGCACATATTTTGTTATCTTTATTTGACTCATCTCATCCAACCTTAGTTAAATTTATCTCGAAACACCATATTCTAAAGCTTACTTTAGTGGCCATCTCTTCGTCTCGTTAGGGACGCATATTTTTTTTGCTTCCTCAAAGGTAGTGCATAGCTTTTATTTTCATTGTCAGTCTATCCTATCACGATTTTAATATTGGAAACCTTGTTCTTAAATAAAATCAGAGTGTTACTACTCTAGAAAGGAGCCAACATGGAAAGTTTTCCCCAATTGGATTGGACCATACATTATCACACATAAGTATGGGTCGAGAGCCTATCATTTGCCTCCCTTGATGGTAAACCAGAAGTGGAACCACTTAACACATTGCACTTGCAACCATTCTATTGTTAGCATGTCTACCAGTGAGAACTTAGTCATATCCTTAGATCATCCCTCCATCATTAGCCTCTTCCATCTATCATTATAATGATTTGGAATTATGTGGTTTCTTTGTCACTTTCCTAGATATGACCTTAAATATGGGCACCAAAGATTTGCTCATGGAATATTTCTTATGGATAGGCTATCCCTCTAAGTGATAATTCCACGATCATTACATCCATCACCCTCTTATTTTCCTATTGTAACCACACAAAGGGTCCATGGGTGTCTCTTGTACATTCATTGTCCCCTTCTAAGTGGTCTACCTAGCTATTCCCAACTCTTCCCCATGTAAAATTCAAAATTCATGGATGCTCTTATCAAAATTCAAAGCTATCAAAAACAAAATTCTCCCTCGAAGGACAATTTCTCATGTAAAAAAGAGAATAAAATCAATGAAATGAATAGGACTGATTCCTCGAAGGACGTCTATCATATATATATTCTTGCCATCTATATCATATATGTATAAAGTAGACCATACCCTCAAAGGATGGATACTCTTTTGTATCATGGCATTAAAGGCTTCCCGCATTGATCAACATTCCATTTTATCAGCATCCATCAAAGGCTTCCCACATTGATCAACCTTTTGTTTTATCAAAGCATCCTACGATAGCTTCTGCCTTGATCAACTTTCTCTTCCCCTTCCTAGAGCTAGGGCATAGATTTAGGGAACACCACTTATGGAGAACCCTCTTCCCATATACAAGTTACATCACAAACCCCTTTGTCATGTTGACATTAGATCACCCTTGTTCTCTTCATGATCTTTTATATAACTAACTATTGTTGGTTATTTTCTTGCATCTATTTTGGTCGCATGTGCCTTGCGCTACTTGGATCCCCTTCTTTTTACCTCCAATGTTATTGGAGGCACATTTTCTCACGTGCTCCTTGATATGATGCAACATTGTTCATATCCATAGGTCACCATCATTAAGTTGCATTTCATTCTAAACCTTTCCACATCTATCTTTTATCTCTTCTTTATTTTATTACAAGCTCATCTTTTTATATAAATCAACTATATGCTATCCATATATGATATCACATCTATTTACCTTTTCTTACCTATCATTATCTATATTCATCATTCATCACATCTATTTTTAAATTACTTTTTCTTAATATCACATATTATCCATGCATATACATCATTATCAAATCCAAAGTAAACATGTAATCATTATCATCATCATATACATCATATTATCATCATTAATATAAAACATTCATCACATCACCATATCAAAAATCATCATCAAATTTCAAATAAAACATATCATACGTTGCACATCCAACCATGAGTATATATTCATCATCATCATCATCAAATGTAAATTAAAACCAACATACAATCATCATCATCACATATCATCAATATAAATCAAATCATCACATCATATAAACACATGCTAATCCACGCTAAAATGATATAACATATATATCAAAATAAATGTCTCGATACATCATAGTCAGCCTCTAAGGGCCCTCTCTCAAAGTAGAGATGTCATCAAAATCAGTAAATTGTACATCTGATATCCTCAAATATTTCCCTCCTAAGGAAACTCCTTTAGTCTGTCTCATGGCCTCATCACCACCACCCTCATGGCCTCCCTCCTCTTGAGTACGGTGGGACACACTAGATGTGCTCCAAGATGGACTAGCTCCAACTACCACTCTCTTCTATAGATGTTCCCACTACCAAAGTGTCTTGAAGCTTGTTGATCAAGATAACCCTATAATACTTAGCCTCTGTGGCTAAGGTTCCATAGCAATCCATCAAAATCATCTTTGGGATGTGCCACTGCCCAGTCCATGTGACATCACTTGCGTTCCAATCATTGAATTTATGGCGAGTATAATAGTAACATCTCCAAAACGTGCCTGTAAGCCTTCCTCTAAATGTGGTATGGGTCCCTCTCCTAGATAACTTGGTCTCGCTCTGCATCACTACATCTCATTATTGTAGTGATGCTTATCTCTTCATATTCAATTGCTCTAGCTCTAAATGTAATCATGCCATCTCTTGAGAAATTCCTCTATCTCCATCTTCGCCACCTCCCGGAGCTACCCCTACCCCTACCTCAACCTTTATCTCCTTCTCCTCCTCCTCTCCTCTCTCTCCATCCTCCCGAGTTGCCCAAGTTGCGGGAATCCAATCAACAAACCCTACTCCAACTCCCACATCATCATCCTCATCCCAAGGCACTTGCTTCCTCCTCTATAGGATTGGCCATCTCGGGTATGGGAAGCTCCCTATCAATCTCCTCTCTCTTATAAGAGATATGATCTATGGGTACCATCTGTACAACACCGAACTATCGATGTACCCTCTAAAAATGTATGACCTCGATCATCTCTAGTCATCTACCTTGCACCCACCTCATCCTCCTCATACCCACTAACTCTGCATCCACCCCAGGCCATGCAAGGAAGTCTCTATAGGTATGCCATATAATCTACTCATCCTCGATCTCTCTACGTAAAATTTTCCCCATACCAATCTACATCTCTCACTCCTCTATTTTCAAAGGCATGATCAGCCCACCATCTCAATAATCCCACTTGTAAGCCCTATGTGGTCCCCCTGTGACCCACGATATCACGGTGGCTGGATAAACACAATATGCTTGTAGTCCCAATAGTGTAACAAGAAGCCTACATCCAATCATGATCTCCTCCTTGATCTATACATGACTAGCTCATGATATACTTGTGCTAGTAAAGCAAAGTGTCAAATTAAAAAATTGGTGATGCTCAAAAATATATTCTACGACACATGCTAGTGTCCATGGGAACCTAACTCCCCATGTCGGGAAATATGTAACAAGAAATCGCCATCATGATCAAGCATATCAACCAGCTCCGTGGTACCCAAGCCTCATACCTCATCTCATATGCAAAATCCCTAAAGAGAGTCTCGATGGGGTGCATGGGCTCCAAATAATTTGTGTCAATAGTGCAAGTATATTGTCATATGTAATGTGGACTATCTGCTCCACCTAAATAGGCAATCTCAGGATGTGGTACACATCCTCTACGATGATCGTCATCTCACCCATCCTAAACCAGAAGGTGTATGTGTGCATATCGCATCTCTCCATTAATGCAATCATCAGCCCCACATCCCGTGGGATCCTATGATAATAATGGAATGTTCCAATCCCCAAAATTGCTAAGTGGTCCCATTCGGTGTAAACCACATCCCCTCTAATCTAATAAAATAGTGTTGGGACTTGGTCTCTCAGATATAAGGTCTCTCGGGCCTGCAATCACAAATCAAACAATTCAATATCAGATCCCTTCATCATTAAACAACATCTAAAATCAAAATCATTAATATTTTTAACACATCAAGTCAATCGACACCGACCCATGTTGGGTCGACACGTCTAGGGGCTGATTGACACCTTTTAGGGTTGGGTCAATGGAGACCCTTCTTCTGGTAGTGACCACCCCTGGCGTCATCCAGTTTTCTAAAAAAATGCAAAATAAATAAATAAAACGTAAAATGAATTAAAAACAAGTGTGGGCTTCATTACTCACTATCCTGCGCACTCTCGACATTTCTTGGTTGCTCCTTCGGCCTCCATCTCTCAATCTCCTTTTATAGATCTCTGCTCTCAATCGTCAAATGCAAGTGTCAAAGTGAGCATCATCAACTTCTTGTTAGGCTTATATAGCCGCTAACCCATGTCGTCGTTGACCCCCTTGGGTCGCCGTCGATTGGCCTTGGTTTTCATTGACTCACCTTGGCATCCTTCATTTCAGCTTGCCCTTCTCTTTTTTTTTTTCTATCCTTTGTTAGGGCATAATCTATTTATCCTTGTTTTGTCTTAACTTGCATTTATCCTCCCTAGGTTGTTTATTATCCCTAACCACCTAGTCCCATATCCCTATACTTTTTCTAGCTTTTATTTAACCCATCTTTATCTCCCACATACCCATATCATTTCTTTAGAAGACCCTAATCCACATATATGCTTTAAAAAACTCATCATAATCCATAAAAGCCCCATATCTTGAATAAATCATCAATCTATCCCTTAAAGAGACGGTTCCCGCAGATTGGCTTGAACCCTATATAGCTAGTTTCACCCCCTCCAAAACAAGGCATAATAACAATTTTCTTGCTCTGTGCAAACTTATCTTCAATCTTGAGCATCATTGTATCTTTTTTGACTTTATTGGAGTCCATTTGAGCTTATCTTGCATCACTTGTGGAGACTTTGGGAGGTTTACTTTGATTTTGTGTTGATTCATGCTATCATTGTTATTATCTTTTAGGTACTAACATTTTACGAGTTTAGTTACCATCGAGCTTCATCTTCAACTTTCTATTTTAGTCATTTTGTTTGCAAGTTATCCATCCAACTCATCTACCTCCAGCTTTGTCATCCACTTTGCCAGTGTCGTCGTCGCTCTACCCATGTAGTCGTTGACCCAACCCGTGTTGTCATTTGTTCTATTTCCAAACCTTGATCAATATGTTTCTTTATTATGTTACTACACATAGTTCTTAGATATGTCATTCTCCTTCTCTTTTATTCCAATTCTATTTTTACGCCTCCGGTTTGTCGCCAACTCAGCCAAGTCACTGTCAACCCAAGTCCTTTTTCTGTCTAATCCATCCCAATATTTGTTTTCTTACATCCTTTTTGTTTTTTTTTATTTCAGATATTCCTATGTAGGTTACTATCACTATTCTTAGGCCACCGTGATCACCTTATTTACATTCGATCCTTTCGGATCTACATTTCCAACTTGATGTCCAAATTCATCCGCTCAGTCCTTTGTTAACTTTTGCCCTCTGCAACTTGGGTCGCCATCGACCCAACTAGGTATACTTTATTTTATATTAATCTAGATCAGATTTATATGTGCCTTACATTTCTACATTTTTAGTTTTTGTGTGCCTCAGATTCTTCATATTATCTTGTTCTTATGATCTCTTTTACCATATTTTATCAAACACAAGTGTTGACATCCGTATAAGGAAGTTAACCCTTCTTGGAACTGACTTTTCTGCAACCCCCTCATCTACCATCTAATCCATTTTCTTTTTATTCATCCTTTTTGTGTAGGTTCATCAAGTTTACAGGAGGTCATCCACTTTGCGCCCATCCATTTGCATCCATCATACACCAAGGTACCTTAAACCCTTGCATTTTGGAGTTGTTTAATTTTCTTTAGTATCTATTTCACTAATCTGAACAGAATGAGAAATTTCAATCAACACATCTTTTGGCATATCCCTCAAAATAAGTAATGCAAATTTATCACTGGAATTAATAAGATTTCAAGCTTCGGTTACACTTACCAAAGAGATCTTTGAGTCTCTTGAAAAGGATAAAATGATGTAGCTCTTAGCATCCTTCACTAAATGGCACTAGTTGGCTCTCCTCATGAAGATATCATCCCTAATATATAAATACAAGTAGAAAAACACTACACCACACACATAAAGGGGAATAAAATCTACAATAAATTCATTAATAAATGTCTTATCAATGCGAAAAGTAATTTTACATTATTTGGTAACCTTGATTTCTACTACTTTCTTTACCCAACCCAATGAATATGGACTTGGGTGATTATAATTTTCCAAATTTATCTTGTCCATTAACTCTTTACTAATACAATTAGCTTGAGAAAATGTATCAAAAAGATCATCCACCTTAGTTTTCTTCACTTGAATTTTTATATGAAAAATCTTAGTTAGTTCCTTTTCTTGAACAACATTGTTACTACCCAAACATACCTTCTCTGAGACGGAGATACAACACATAGTCTCATCTACATATTCACTGAAAAACACTTCCTCTCCCATGAGGGCAGCCATGGCCTTTTTATTTTTCTTATTCTTGAAGGGATGTAATTCGGGTGGAGCTTCCAACATTTTCCCTCGGAATGAGTCTCAACATCACAATACCCAAAATGAACTTTAGTATCCTTCTTAGAAATAGAAGTAATATTTTCATACCTTTCTTTTTCTTGGTGTCACCTTATTTTCTTGAAGCATGTTGAGAGGTAGATGAACTTTTCTTCTTATCCATCTCTAAATAGTGGGCTTGAGAACAAGCCTCATCTACATCCACCAGCTTGGCCAAGAGAACTGGTCTCCTCAAGTGGCTATGGAGTCCACCAATGTACTTCATCAGAAGGTCTCGATATGTTACATCTTTTCCCATCTAGAAAACTTTCTTCTAGAACTCACTAGTGTACTCTTGCACGTTTTGGCCTTGTTTTTACATGAGATATTGCCAATACATGAACCTCTCTTCCTCATAACAAATATGATATAACTAATTTTTGATTATCCTTTTAAATTCATCCCACTTAGTAATAGGAGGAATATTCTTAACAACTAATGAATGAACATAAATTTCAAACCAAGTTAAAGCATGATTGGTCAATTTTAACCTTGCAAAGGAAATCTACTAACTCTCATTGATTTGATGCAAACTGAAATATACCTCAAGTTGAGATAGCCAATGGTCTATCTTCTTAGCATTCATATCTCCATCATAAGGTTGAATATCTATCTTTTCATCTTATTTGAATGGAGGAGGTGTAGGGATGGCATGGGGCTACTCTTATTCATACTCATGAGTATCTTCTTTATGGGATCCTAGCGCCTCGTTTGGAACACCAAGTTTCTCCATGAGAAATCCCATGATGGACTCCAATTTCCCTATGGACAAGGAAATATTGCCCACATCCTTAGATAGACTTGCCACATTTACCTCCAACTTATAGAAACACTCTTCTCTAGTCTCATCCACATCTTCTCTACGAGCCATGTCTCAAATTCCTTGTTTCCACTTCTTGGTGGAAATATTTGCTTCAAAAGGAATGAGGATACCTTCACCACTTTCTTTTCCCTTTCGGGTAAGGGAATCTAACTAAAACTTTAACACAAGTTAACCACGCAATTTTTTTATCTAATCTTCTTTGATACCAATTTGATCCATAAACTTCCTATTTTCAAAAATTAATCGATCTGTGTAGTGATAGTTGAATTAAAATTGACTAAGTTCCTTTTAATGAATATAATGTACATGAAATAATCACAACTATAATGTAAATAAAGAAATAAAATGCAAAGGAGACACAAGAATTTATCCGGAGAAATATGTTATCTAATTTCCTCCACCACCCACTGAAATTAGATAACAAGAAAATTACTGTTGTGATTAATCAAGAATCCTCTAAGTTAGCTTAGCTATGCAGGGATGAGCTCATAAGATTGATTAATTGTTTGAGGTTAATAATAGGAAGATGGATAGCCCCACCAACATGAAAATTGGTGGATTTGAAAAATGTAGAGATAGCTCGAGGATCTCGGACTAATGTGAGAGGAGTCAAGCCTTCAACATTTTTGTAAGGACTTGGCCAAATCACGATGAAAAAACCAAGCTAGGGATGAGTCGAAAATAAAACATAAAAGAATCCATGGAAGGTGCCATGTCAGCTCAGTGCACTTTCAAAAGATGCAAGAAAAGTGGAGACCCTAGAGATGCACTTGGCCACCACGTGGAGCTCGACACAGATGGACTTCAAAACTAAAAATGTGAAAGATTGGTGGTAGGTAAATACAACTCAAGATTAATCATGAAGCCATCAAGAGCTTTAAATGCTCAGATCTTTTAAAAGATATGGAGAGGCGGTTGGAAAGTGGTTGAGGATGCATTAAATGAGTATGGCCTTCATTTTCTCCAACTACAAGTCATGGGGCAGTGTGAGGGAGATTTTACAAATCTATCTTTGTCATTTCACCTCATTTATTACAACTGGCAAGTGGTTGGAGAAGTATTTCCAGATTGTTCTCTTCTCTTCTTCTCATTCTATATATTGTAATCTAGGGCTCATTAAAAAATAGATATCGAGAGTTAGTCATTTTCTTTTCTACCCCTCTTTCTTCTCTGCTAGGGTAGGAGCATGGAGCTCAAGCCTTCTTCCTAAAGCTTTGTAATGGCATTTTTCTTGCCTCTTACTTGCTGATTTTTGTACTTGTGCATAATTTTGGAGCAATATAATATGTCATGTGATGCATTTTTTCCATCCTTTGCATGTTTTTATTATCTCTAATAACCTTTATTCATTGTTGGTATACTATGCATATCTCTAATGTTCACTACGGGTTTTGGAAGTTGTGCTTAATGAGTTTGAAGTGGTGTTCTATGTGGATCTATCTTTAGAATGTGGTGTATTTTGTCCACCCTTTTCATTGCTCACCTTTTCCCATTTTAGGTAGTCGGATTCTTGATTAACTTCTTTTTCAGCGCATCGCTTTCGTTAAGTTTTGTGTGTTGGTTGGATATTTTGTCAACCCAAAATATGAGGTTCAACCACAGTATATGGGATTAAATCCCTCCTCAAAGACAGGTGAGGCTGCCTGTTTGCTACTAATCTAAAACATAGCGAAAACAATATATACAGTATTCACACTAATCTAACCATTGGGGGTTGGGATAGAATCCGAAATCCACATTCACACGATTCAAAGGTATTGCTTTCGTAAATGAACTAGGGTTAGAAACTATTACAATGAAAGAAGCACAATGGAAAGGAAATGAGAGAAACGTATTTTCTTTCGAGTAAACGCAGAGCACGAAATAATCATACGAGCTTTAGATCATAAATATAATGTCTGAGATGATTAGAAACAATAAGATGCTATGCAAAGAATAGCTTAAGATCATGAACGTAAGAACAATGTCTTAAGAAAGATATATCCCACAACACAAAGTTTGCGAAATAATATCAACTTCTATTCTTTGAAATGATTGAACGAAAACACAAAGTTTTTCTTCTTTCCAATAGCTCCGAATATTACAAAAATCTTGACCTTTTGGAATGCATAAGCATCCCTTATTTATAATAAAAGGGAACGAGAGAAAATAGGATAAATCCTAGAAAATAGTGTTCTTTAAAAAGAGTTCTATTTTGCTTGACTCTCACGCAGGAGACCAAGTCAAAATTTGCTTCCTATATGATGAAACAGAAATGAAAAAGACATGTCGATTTCAAGATTGAAATGACATGAAACATCAAGAATTAATCTGAATCATCATCTTTCGCTCCTTCATCTTTCTCTTCCTCCAGCTGCACCTGTTTGTTCGAAATTCTTGGAACCTTCGAATTATGCCTTGCATTTCGTTTTCATCAGGTGCAGTAGAATGATCATTCCAAATTTCGCAGGTTTCATGGATATCACTAGCACCACCGGGAAGCTTTTTCAATATTTTGCTGAGCTTTCTCAAGGCCTCAAAAGAATGTTCAATTCTTACAAATCGATCAATGATCTCAATACCAAATCCGTGCGTTGGTTCATGCTGAACAGACTCTTGGACTTGTTTGAAAAGATCATCTGCTGATAGGACACCTGAGTTTCCAACTGACACCTTTGGACAAATCTTCAGCAACTCTTCTTCCAAATCACTTTTTCCATCAATCAATTTATCCCTTGATTCTCTCAACTTCTCAACTTACCACAGGCTTCGTTGAGAATCCTCACCCTGAACCTGATGGCTTTAGTCAGCTGAAAATGCTTATCCGTATGTGGGATAACGCCTTCTTCTACCAAGAGATGTGATGGTATTTGCTTTAATACTTGGAGAGCTTCATAAGTCAAATCAAGATGTCCAATTTCTTGAGAAAACTCATCATCCATCTTCTCTCCATCCTTCTGAATGTCCCCCACAGATTGATGAACTTTCACAACGTCTTGTATCACTTCCTTCCCCTGTTGGAGCAACCTTTGGATCCATTCATCGACCACCCTTCCTTTTTTAGCAATCTTCTCAATTGTAGGTACTGATGAGAAATCGAATCCAAAAGGGACAGAAGAAGATGGTATGGATTCAAGGGGTTTTGAGAGTTTAAGAAAAACCTCTGTCAACTGCTCCACTTTTCCTTTAAGCTCATCTCTGTTGTCTTTTGTTTCTTTCAACTCTGGCACAGACGTTTGTGGCATCCCGCGCATCTTGTTACGCCCCTCTCTGTCACTCTTCCTAGAGCCACCCTGGTTATCTGATAATCAGAGGCTGTTATGTCCTCTTTAGTTTTGTCAGTCGCGGGAGTGGTGATCTCTGTGAACTTATCTCCTGAAGTGTCCACCAAAACCCTTGAAACTATTTTGGGTTTCTTGGCTGATTTAGCAGTAGGAGCCTTGAGTGAGCTGAAATCAAAGGCTGGTAGGGGCACAATCACCTTCCTCTTCCTCAGAGTTTTCTCGAGTAGCCATTGCGGCGTATCAGAGGGAGTTGCCATGGTTGTAGAAGCTGGTATCATACTCTCAAGGGGAGAAGATTCTACTAGTGGAGGGGGAATAGTTACCAATGTGGTAGTAGATCCAATAAAAAGAGGCACAGGAGGGGGCGTGTTGGTGATCACTTGGGTCCCAGCAGAGAGGGGTGAAAGTCCAGAGAAAATACTGGCCATTACTGAAGAAGTTGATGGAGAATAAGGAGGTAGGAGTGGTTGTGAGGAAAGAGGCACAGATTCAGACTCCAAAGCCTTGGATGCAAGAGATAAGGTCTCTTCAGTTGAGCAATCAGCAAATGGTGAAACCAGAGGCTGGCTTCCTTCTCCTTCCAAAGTAATTTCTCCTATTTCTGGTGGTGTTGGTGATTCTGGCACATTCACCGTTTCAACTGGAGAAATAATTGAAGAGATTTCTCTTTCTTTCCTCTTTTTGACAATCTTGACCTTTATAGGCCCCCTAGAAGATTTTTGTCCTTTTCCTTTTTGGAGGGCCCCACCTCTGAAGTAGCCAACTCTGAAAACTTATCATCTTTAAAACTCATTCCCCAAGAGGAGAGCCATGCTTTGGTGCGTGCAAGAATCTGAGCCGACCTATCTGTGATGGAGGCTTTTTCACTGATTGACCAATCAATAGGTGGGAAAACATATTGATCTTCATTTAGTCCATCATAGGAAAGATCCAAAACACTTTCATTGTCACTAGTACCTTCTGGTAAATCAGCAAGCTCAAGTGTTTGAATCTCAGCAATTGTCAATCTGCTATGATCCTTCCTGCGAACAACAACCTCATCACGCAGATCAATCCAAATGTCCTCTATGCTTGGCCTGTGTAGGTGCAGGGTTCCATACGCCCTGAGGACTCCTCGAATGTCAAACCCGTCTCGGGGCTTCATATGCTTCCTCAACTTGTCCTGAAGCTCATGGATAACATTTTTAGCTTTCACCACTGTCGAACAAGTGTATCTTCCAATAGAAATTGGGAAGGATACAACAGCCTTATGTTTACTTTGTTGGAATTTATGGAAATCCAACAGTTGCCTAACCAATTCCATCAATATCAGTTTATCCCCTGGATATCGAGGTAGACGGAAAGGATCCCCGAGTACATGACTACCCGAAGATATGTGAACTTCTTGAATTGTAAGAAGACACATCCCCATTTGGAAACTTCAGCCCAGGCCTCATCTGAGACTCTTGTCTTTCTCAACTCAGGGTTTAGCCTGCAGATGTTTTCATAAAAGAAGGCGTCATTCACCCTTCTGAATTGGTCTTGGGATCCCTTCCTTGTCAGTTGAGGGAAGTATTGATACACATGGTTCCCCGTCCTGCTTCCCTTGGTATCCAATCCGGGATAGTTCCTCATCCCGGCCGCTGCATATGTGACATATGAAGACATATAAAATTTCCCTGTGGACAAGACTGTTGTCAGTTGGGAATCTATCTCATTACTAATGAGAGTGCCCCAGTCAATCCCTTGTTGATTCTTCTTGATGGTGATCATGAATTGATACATCCACCCTTGGAACACATTTGATTCGGGTAAACCGAAAACCCGACTCAACAAAGTGATGATGTCATTGATCTCCTGGATGAAATCACTCCTGGGGATAAGTCTTGGGAATCTGGAGATAGCCGGTTTGGCCTTGATCAGGAACTTCTTATTTACATGCTTGATACAATCTTCCTGATCGTTATCCCAGGCTTTCTGAGCTAACTTGACATCCAACTCTCCATATTCTTCAAAATTTGGCAGTTTGAGGAGGTCATCAAAGTAACCTCCGTCCAATTTGATCACTACTTCTCCTGCCTGATTTCTCACAGAACGAGAAACAGAGTCATAACTGGAAGCGCAGGATAAGATGAATTCAGGGCACTGAGTGGACATGGGAAAACCCGCTGCAAGAGGTAAGCCACTATCGGCTATCGCTTTCATCCACGGAGTTTGGGAGGAACTCCTTACCCTACTCCAGAAATCTTCAATATCTATATTCCCGAGCTCTGTATCTCGGATGTCATAATTGCAATCGATATATGACGGAGACTCCACCTTTCTGAACTTGTATTTCATTCTTCCTGACTTCTCAGTCTTTTCTTGCGATGGACCAGGATCCGACATGAAGGATGTTGAAGGAAGAGAGTTTGGAGATCAGGAGATGTTGCACACTGTGGAAATCTCGACCTACTGGAGATGCCGGAAGAACGGAAGAGTCCGACACACTGAGGAGTATGTCGGGGAATCCAGAAAACCCGATGCGCTGAGGATGTCGGAAACTTTTGAAAGCCCGGCACTTTTTAAAGATGTCGGAAACTTGAGAAAGCCCGACACTTTTGCAGATGTCGGAATCTTGAGAAAACCCGACACTTTGAATCTTCTGATATACTTCGGGTCTTTAATACTGCACAACACCCTTCAAAACCCGAGAAGAGGAACATGGTTTTTGTTGAATTTAAAACATGTAAATTCTTTTTACCATTCATATACCAAACATATCTTAATTCCAACAACAAAATTCTGGGGAAAAATCACAAAGTGGTGATTCCAAAGAAATAAACCCTAAAACATAAACCCTGTTTGGAAAACAACCCCAAAAGGAAAAAGAATAAAAACCCCACAAACCTGGTAAGGGAATGGGAAGAAGTCCATCCATAATCAATCCATAAAAACCAAGAACAAAGAATGGAGAGAGAAATACCTTCAACCAGAGTGAGAAAAGATCGAAAACGGGCGATTCAATCGGGCACAGGTGAGTTTCGGGTTTCGAGGTTGGAGAAGCATGCGCGAAAATCCATGAGTTAAAAATACGTCGGTAAAAATGACGTGGAAATCCACATATTTATAAGAAAATTTGCAATTAATACACTTCGGCTTGGCACGTGCCAACTCACCCGACAACTCGGCATTAACGCCATGTCAGCATGCTCGGGAGGTCCGAAAACCCGCCACAAAGGTGTGTAAAGCAATTCGGGTTTCGGGTCGCGGGAAACAATCGACACAAAGCATGAGATGTTTAGATGCTTCAAAGTTCAAAAACGACACAAAGGACTAAATCAGACTTCGGGTATCGGAAGACAGAGATGACACAAAACATGTTTCGGATAAGGCATGTTCCGATGCGCCGAAGGCCCGAAAACCCGACTCGACTTACTTGAAGCGGGTTTCGGGTTTCGGGGAACATAAGACATAAAACATTCAAAACACATGTTGACCTGTCGGTGAAACCCGAAAACCCGATTTTCTCTCATAAGGGCAATTTTGCAAAACCACTTTAAAAATTTCGTAGGGGTTATCTGATAGTTTTGGCGTAAACTCAAAACTGAGATAACAGCTGGCTCCAGCTGGGGACTTTCTTTGTAATACCAAAGGAAGAGAACTCAGAATCTCTGGTCTTATCCATTGGGCTACGGAGTCAGAAAAGAAGAAAACCAAAACAAAACAAAATGAAGAAAGAAAGAAAACCAAAAGCAAACACACAACAAAAAGTAAAGTATGTACAATGCAAGAGAACATCTTGCATTAGTGATGGAACAACTTTAGATGTTGTCCGCTAAAAGGTAAAGGGAGTAACCCTCCATCCAGATATGATAGAAGGAAACTATTTTCACCATTCAGCTCATGGATCTTGAAAGGCCCTTTCCACAAAGAATCGAACTTCCCGTGCATTCCTTTTTGTTCCCTCCTCTTATCCCAAAGCAACACCAGGTCTCCAATATGGAAATTACTTTGCTTTGATTTTTGTCAAAAATTGTCTTCACTCTGCTCTGATGATCTGCGATGCGATCAACCACCTTGCTTCATTCCTCTTCTAGCCTGGCTAGGTACATAACCCTCTTTTCAATAGAATTTTGAAAGGCCGTATCTTCAACTGCTTTTGCCAACTGTAAGGCTGGTAATTCTACTGAAATAGGGATCTCAGCATCAATCTCGTACAGTACTTGGAAAGGGGACATTCCTATAGCTCACTTTGGGGTAATCCGATCAGCCCACAACGCATCATATAATGCTTTGTGCCATGTCCTCTGGTTTTCATCTACTAGTTTTCTAATTATGGTAACCAGGTTCTTGTTGCTGGATTCAGCTTGCCCATTGCCTTGGGGATAATAATCAGATGAGTGAGCCAGGGTGATGCCGAATCCATAGCAAAATTCTGTCAACTCATGTGACGAGAAATTAGAGGCATTATCAGCTACAATCTTATGAGGCACACCGAATCTGACAATTATATTTTCTTTAAGGAACTTGCAAACAACTTCAGAGGTTGCTTGCTTGATTGGTGCGGCTTCCACCCACTTGGTAAAATAGTCCAGTAGATCCAACACGTAATTATGTCCAGCACTAGAGGCAGGATTCAATGTTCCAATGAAATCAATTCCCCACTGGCGAAAAGGTTCTTCGATCACTACGGGCTTCAGGGGAAGAGCTGCTAACTTGGGACGACCAACGAAATGTTGACAAGCTTCACACTTGGACACCCACTCTGCTGAATCTCGAAAGAGAGTAGGCCAATAGTACCTAGCCCATAGGATCTTATAAGCTGTTACAGAAGATGAAAAATGTCCTCCGCATGCTAGGCTATGGAAGGACTCTAACAACTTTACCTGTTGTGATTTATCAACACAACGCAGGAAAACACCATCAATACCTTTCTTGTATATTCCGTTATCCCACAAAAGGTATTTTACAGATCTCAACTTGACTGTCCTCTTCTCCTTATGGCTTAAATGTGGGGGCATTCACCATAAGTTAGAAAGAAAGCAATATCCATGTACCATTCATCAGTTGTACTCACGAAAAGCACCATGGGTAGCTCGGAAGAAGTATCTTGAGTCTTTTCACATTCTGCTTCAACATGATTTTCTGCAATCAATTGGCACAGGCCCCTTCCTCGTACCAACTTGGTAGGTCTGATGTCCAAGTCATACTCCTGAACTTTAGCTATCCAGGTACCTCGTTGACTCCCCAGCTCTTGTTGAGTCAAAATGGATTTAACGGCAGTGTCGGGAACGAGAACGAGAGTATGGGAATTCAGCACATAGTACCTGAAATGTTTCACCGCTCGCACCACCGCATAAGCATGCTTTTTAATTTGAGACATCTTTAATTCATGTTCCTTCAATGGGCAGCTCATAAATGCGATGGGAGCTTCAATGCCTTCCCGTTCTCCTGCATCAGGATGGCTGACACTGTGTGAGCAGAGGCGTAGCTGTACATGATGAAATCTTTCTTGAAGTCTGGACATACTAGGATAGGAGCGCAAGCAACTGCCCTTTTGATTTCTTTGAATGCAAGCTTCCCTTCTGTACTCCATCGAAATGGAACTTTGCCTTTCATCATCCCAAGGATATCCTTGGTTTTGTCAGTGAAATCAGGTACAAACCTTCTTAGGAAATTAACCTTTCCGAAGAAAGAATGAACTCCAGTTTTACTTGTGGGTAGGGTAAGGCTCTGAATGGCCTTTACCCTTTCTGGGTCAATTTTGGTTCCTTCTCTAGTCACGATATGACCCAGCAATTTTCCTTCGGTCACCCCAAACATGGACTTCTTGGGATTCAATGAAATCCCATGATGCCTGCATCTCAAAAGTACTTGCTCTAAATGATCATAATGATCACTCTATTTTTAGAGAAAACGGTCAAGTCATCTAAATACACAACTATGACCTTGCCCATCAGGTCTCTGAATGCCAAGTCCATAGCTCTCTGAAAGGTAGCTCCGGCATTGATCAAGCCGAAAGGCATCCTCCTGTAAGCAAAGGTACCCCATGGGGTTGTGAAGGCCGTCTTGTGTTGATCCTCCGTAGTTACCTCAACTTGATTATATCCTGAAAATCCATTGAGCATGGATAGCATTTCTGACCCAGTAACAGTTTGTAGTACCTGATCCATGATAGGCAAGGGATAGTTATCCTTCAACGAAGACTGATTCAGGTTCCGGAAGTCAACACAGATTCGGATTTCGCCATTCTTTTTCTGACAGGGATGATGTTAGCCACCCAAGTGGAGTGATGGATTGGAAAAATAATCCTGGCATCCAACATCTTCTGAATTTCTGCAAGGATAGTCCCTGAGATCTTGGGATTGTAATGTCTTTGCTTTTGCCTATACGGCTTCACATCAGGTTTCAAAGGAATACTGTGCTGTACATCTTTGGGCTTGAAGGATTTTAAATCTGCATAAGACCAGGCCAACACATCCATGTATCTCTTCAGAAGTGAAGTGAATCTTGCTTTTTCTTCAGGGGAACAACATTTCCCAATATTCACCATCCGAGGTTGATCAGACGAACCTAGATTGATTTGATCTACTTCAGAGGAAGAAGCTCCTTCAACTTGCCTTTTGTTTTGAATAAAACGATCATGCTTGTCAAACAAACCCTCCAAAGAAACCAAACCTTTTGGTATCTTGTTGCCTTTAAGCTGAATAAACTCACCATCAACCTCTTGATATGGATCTGAGATAGTTTCACGGAAGGCTGATTCGAACCTTCAAAGTATAACTCACTGAAATTGTCAGCCTTTTCTAGAAAAGCTAACACCTGTTGATCATCATTGAACACTTGCCAGTGAGTTGCATTATCTGGGATACTGGGATGGTACACAATCTTGATGGAGTATGTATCTTGTTTGAAATGAGGATGAGGAAGAAGGAGGGATGCAGACACGGCTAAAGAATCAGCCTTGTCATTATAATCTCTCAAAACTGCCTTAATAGAAAATGCATCAAAGCATTCTATACTATCCCAAACTTTGTTCCTGTAATGTCTCAAGCGATCATTTTCACTGATAGATTCCCGAACCTGATTGACAATCAGCTCTGCATCCCCTTGGACTTTGAGATTTCGGATTCCCTTCTGTCTGGCCATTTCTAATCCTAATAACAGGGCTTCATATTCAGCCGTGTTGTTAGTATTATCAAATTGCAACTTGTAAGCTGATGGGAAAATTTCTGAATTAGGAGATATGAGAACAACACCAGCGCCTGATCCGGTGGTTGAGTAGCTACCATCGAATTCGAGGGTCCAAATAGCATTAGGATCTTCTTCCTCGACATCTACAGTGGGTATCTCTGAAGTCATGAAATAATTTCCAAAGCTAGCATCTTCGAAAAGAATTTGAGCTTTAGGATCATCTGATTTAGTTACCAAATACCTCGCCTGTGGTTCAGGATGGAGAACCTGATGAACCCCATTGACTGGGATCTTGGCTTTGGTCCAATCCATGTTAATCTCTCCTCGATGTCTTTACAAAAACCCCTACCCAAGAGGATACCGTAAGCTGCAGGGATGTCAGCAACTAGAATGGTCATTTTCACTCTCTTTTCTGGGAAAGCAACAAATGCGAACTGTGCATCTTTGATTTGACCAATCAAAGGAACTTGTTTGGTTTCCATAGAGTAACACCATCCATATGACTTAGTTAAAGTAAGCCCAAGAGCATGGGCTACTTTTGCGGGCATAACATTGTCGGAGGCCCCTGAGTCGATGATGCAATTGCTGAGTTTAAACCCATTTATAAGTAAAGACAAATAAAATGGTTCAATCTTTCCCGAAGAAGAAGCAGAGGTCAGATTGTTCTGAGATGGGGATTGAGTAGGATTTGGAAGGAGACCTTTTGAAGGTGACGGAACAGCCGCTTTACTTCTGATGAATTTGGCAAGTTTTTTGAACTGTTCAGGATTTGACTGAAGGTATTCTGCTTCCGACATTTGGATTTTGGTTCTCTTTGCATGATCAACAATGTCAAAAGCGTATAAGAAGGGGTGATGGTAGGCTCAGTTCTAATCACATGAGCTTGTGCTGAGGCACTGATCTTAGGAGAAGGAGAATAAGGAGCAGTTGTCTTTTTGGTGACCTCTCTTTCAGTTTGTGCTGAAATAGGAGTACCTCTTTTAACTATGGCTATGGGAGGTTCCTTATTCTTCTCCTTAGTGTTTTCAAGAGGTTTTCTGGGATTCTGAGATTGGGATCGAGTGAAGACAACAAATGACTGACCATCTGGTGCACATTCATCTTCATCGTATTCCAAATACCCAATGCTGGAGTCGCCAGCCGAATCATCATAAGACTCATCGGCATATCCTGAAGCTTCAAAAGCTTCCACAGAATCTTGTTCTTCTGGTTCTTCGTCTTCTTCAACTATTTCTACTGCTGCATTGATGGGAGGAGCTTCAATTGCTAGCCTCGGTTGAGCAGGAGTTAATCGCGGCCTATCCCTTGCAAGCGCACCATTATTGTTATTGAAATTCCGTCGAGGGATATCTCGATACGGAACATTGTTCACCTGCTGAGACATTTTCTTTTTTAAAGTGATCAAATCATTAGCCATTTTCTGAAACATAGGATCAGTATTACCTTGAGAAGAACCTTGATTTTTGGGTTTGGGTATGTCCTTCTTGATCCTTCCGGCCAAAATGAGATCATCCTCTATTTCAATAGTTGTTGACTGAGCAACATCCAAATTTGGGATAACCGACCTTCTTAATAAAAAGCTCACATCAGGAGGCTGAGCATTAATGAAGAAGCATTTCTGATTTTCCGGAGTTGGAACAGCTATCTCGGAATCTTCGAATCAGTTTATTAAACTTTGCCACGAAGTCCCGCATGGGTTCATGAGATTCCTTCTTCATATGAGTAAGTTGAGCTAACAAGGCATGAGAATCTTGGCTGGTTTGAAACGTGCTTCGAACTTGGTCCGCATGGTAACCCAGTTTGTGATGCATGCATTCGGAAGATGATAAAACCATTCAGCTGCTGCACCGTGCAACGTTTCAACAAAAAGTCGAATAGAAACATCTTCGTGAGCTACTCCAAGGACACCGCACGCTACAAAGAAAGATGCAACGTGTTCATCAGGATGCTGCTTCCCATCCCCATTGAATTTGGGAATGTTTTTACGTGATCCATGTGGTAACTCATGCAATGGTGGAGTTAAAGAAAGAGGACCAATAACTGCACCCCAAGGCACAGGTTGCACTGCCATCCTTCTGAAAAGAGTGCGTATAGGGATCTGAGTATCAGACAAGAGTAGTGCACGACAAGTTGCAGATGCTTCCCATTCCACGGGGATCCGGTTTCTCCGAATAGGCGAAGAACTTCTGGTTCGGTTAGAAACAATGCTGTTGGGAGATAGGCTGAAATTGTGCTGTTGTAGCAACTCAAAGAGTGGGTCAATTTCACCTTGGGCTCGGCGGGACCGAGTGAAGATCTTCCTGGCCAGCTTGAACTGGGAAAGAGATCTTGAAAAATAAGGAAAATACGGAGTCGCCAGACACCAAGAGGATAAGATTTTTACTATTAATCCGTATTCCCCAGTGGAGTCACCAAAAACTGTTGGTTGGATATTTTGTCAACCCAAAATATGAGGTTCAACCACAGTATATGGGATTAAATCCCTCCTCAAAGACAGGTGAGGCTTCCTGTTTGCTACTAATCTAAAACACAGTAAAAACAATATATACAGTATTCACACTAATCTAACCATTGGGGGTTGGGATAGAATCCCGAAATCCGCATTCACACGATTCAAAGGTATTTCTTTCGTAAATGAACGGGGTTAGAAACTATTACAATGAAAGAAGCACAATGGAAAGGAAATGAGAGAAACGTATTTTCTTTCGAGTAAACGCAGAGCACGAAATAATCATACGAGCTTTAGATCATAAATATAATGTCTGAGATGATTAGAAACAATAAGATGCTATGCAAAGAATAGCTTAAGATCATGAATGTAAGAACAATGTCTTAAGAAAGATATATCCCACAACACAAAGTTTGCGAAATAATATCAACTTCTATTCTTTGAAATGATTGAACGAAAACACAAAGTTTTCTTCTTTCAATAGCTCCGAATATTACAAAAATCTCGACCCTTTGGAATGCATAAGCATCCCTTATTTATAATAAAAGGGAACGAGAGAAAATAGGATAAATCCTAGAAAATAGTGTTCTTTAAAAAGAGTTCTATTTTGCTTGACTCTCACGCAGGAGACCAAGTCAAAATTTTCTTCCTATATGATGAAACAGAAATGAAAAAGACATGTCGATTTCAAGATTGAAATGACATGAAACATCAAGAATTAATCTGAATCATCATCTTTCGCTCCTTCATCTTTCTCTTCCTCCAGCTGCACCTGTTTGTTCCGAAATTCTTGGAACCTTTGAATTATGCCTTGCATTTCGTTTTCGTCAGGTGCAGTAGAATGATCATTCCAAATTTCATAGGTTTCATGGATATCACTAGCACCGCTGGGAAGCTTTTTCAATCTTTTGCTGAGCTTTCTCAAGGCCTCAAAAGAATGTTCAATTCTTACAAATCGATCAATGATCTCAATACCAAATCCGTGTGTTGGTTCATGCTGAACAGACTCTTGGACTTGTTTGAAAAGATCATCTGCTGATAGGACACCTGAGTTTCCAACTGACACCTTTGGAAAAATCTTCAGCAACTCTTCTTCCAAATCACTTTTTCCATCAATCAATTTATCCCTTGATTCTCTCAACTTACCGCAGGCTTCGTTGAGAATCCTCACCCTGAACCTGATGGCTTTAGTCAGCTGAAAATGCTTATCCATATGTGGGATAATGCCTTCTTCTACCAAGAGATGTGATGGTATTTGCTTTAATACTTGGAGAGCTTCATAAGTCAAATCAAGATGTCCAATTTCTTGAGAAAACTCATCATCCATCTTCTCTCCATCCTTCTGAATGTCCCCCATAGATTGATGAACTTTCACAACGTCTTGTATCACTTCCTTCCCCTGTTGGAGCAACCTTTGGATCCATTCATCGACTACCCTTCCTTTTTTAGAAATCTTCTCAATTGTAGTGCGATGAGAAATCGAATCGCGAGGGACGAGAAGAAGATGGTATGGATTGAGGGTTTTGAGAGTTTAAACAAAACCTCGATCAGTCAGCTGCTCCACTTTTCCTTTAAGCTCATCTCTGCTTTGTCTTTTGTTTCTTTCAACCACGGCAAAGCACGTTTGTGGCATCCCGCGCATCTTGTTGTGTCCCCCTGCTTTGTCACTCTTCCTAGAGCCACCTGGTTATCGATAATCGAGAGGTTGTTATGTCCTCTTTAGTTTTGTCAGTCGCGGGAGTGGCGATCTCTGCGAACTTATCTCTGAAGCGTCCACCAAAACCCTTGAAACTGTTTTGGGTTTCTTGGTGATTTAGCAGTAGGAGCCTTGAGTGAGCTGAAATCAAAGGCTGGTAGGGGCACAATCACCTTCCTCTTCCTCGGAGTTTTCTCGAGTAGCCATTGCGGCGTATCAGAGGGAGTTGCCACGGTTGTAGAAGAAGCTTTGGTATCATACTCTCGGGAGAAGATTCTACTAGTGGAGGAATAGTTACCAATGTGGTAGTAGATCCAATAAAAAGAGGCACGGGAGGGTCGTGTTGGTGATCACTTGGGTCCCAAAGAGAGAGGGGTGAAAGTCGGAGAAAATCGGCCATTCTTGAAGAAGTTGATGGAGAATAAGGAGGTAGGAGTGGTTGTGAGGAAAGAGGCACAGATTCAGACTCCAAAGCCTTGGATGCAAGAGATAAGGTCTCTTCAGTTGAGCAATCAGCAAATGGTGAAACCAGAGGCTGGCTTCCTTCTCCTTCCAAAGTAATTTCTCCTATTTCTAGTGGTGTTGGTGATTCTGGCACATTCACCGTTTCAACTGGAGAAACAATTGAAGAGATTTCTCTTTCTTTCCTCTTTTTGACAATCTTGACCTTTATAGGCCCCCTAGAAGATTTTTTGTCCTTTTCCTTTTTGGAGGGCCCCGCCTCTGAAGCAGCCAACTTTGAAAACTTATCATCTTTAAAACTCATTCCCCAAGAGGAGAGCCATGCTTTGGTGCATGCAAGAATCAGAGCCGACCTATCTGTGATGGAGGCTTTTTCATTGATTGACCAATCAATAGGTGGGAAAACATATTGATCTTCATTTAGTCCATCATAGGAAAGATCCAAAACACTTTCATTGTCACTAGTACCTTCTGGTAAATCAGCAAGCTCAAGTGTTTGAATCTCAGCAATTGTCAATCTGCTATGATCCTTCCTGCGAACAACAACCTCATCACGCAGATCAATCCAAATGTCCTCTATGCTTGGCCTATGTAGGTGCAGGGTTCCATACGCCCTGAGGACTCCTCGAATGTCAAACCCATCTCGGGGCTTCATATGCTTCCTCAACTTGTCCTGAAGCTCATGGATAACATTTTTAGCTTTCACCACTGTCGAACAAGTGTATCTTCCAATAGAAATTGGGAAGGATACAACAGCCTTATGTTTACTTTGTTGGAATTTATGGAAATCCAACAGTTGCCTAACCAGTTCCATCAATATCAGTTTATCCCCTGGATATCGAGGCAGACGGAAAGGATCCCCCGAGTACATGACTACCGAAGATATGTGAACTTCTTGAATTGTAAGAAGACACATCCCCATTTGGAAACTTCAGCCCAGGCCTCATCTGAGACTCTTGTCTTTCTCAACTCAGGGTTTAGCTGCCAGATGTTTTCATAAAAGAAGGCGTCATTCACCCTTCTGAATTGGTCTTGGGATCCCTTCCTTGTCAGTTGAGGGAAGTATTGATACACATGGTTCCCCATCCTACTTCCCTTGGTATCCAATCCGGGATAGTTCCTCATCCCGGCCGCTGCATATGTGACATATGAAGACATATAAAATTTCCTTGTGGACAAGATGCATTGTCGGTTGGGAATCTATCTCATTACTAATGAGAGTGCCCCGATCAATCCCTTATTGATTCTTCTTGATGGTGATCATGAATTGATACATCCACCCTTGGAACACATTTGATTCGGGTAAAGCGAAAACCCGACTCAACAAAGTGATGATGTCATTGATCTCCTGGATGAAATCACTCCTGGGGATAAGTCTTGGGAATACGGAGGCGGCCGGTTTGGCCTTGATCAGAACTTCTTATTTACATGCTTGATCAATCTTCACGATCGTTATCCCGAGATTTACGAGCTAACTTGACATCCAACTCTCCATATTCTTCAAAATTTGGCGGTTTGAGGAGGTCATCAAAGTAACCTCCGTCCGATTTGATCACTACTTCTCTGCATGATTTCTCACGTAAGCGAGAAAGCAGAGTCATAAGCCAGAGCGCGAGGATAAGATGAATTGGGAGCACCGAGCGGACATGGGAAAACCCGCTGCAAGAGGTAAGCCACTATTGGCTATCGCTTTCATCCACGGAGTTTGGGAGGAACTCCTTACCCTACTCCAAAAATCTTCAATATCTATATTCCCGAGCTCTGTATCTCGGATGTCATAATTGCAATCGATATATGACGGAGACTCCACCTTTCTGAACTTGTATTTCATTCTTCCGACTTCTCAGTCTTTTCTTGCGATGGACCAGGATCCGACATGAAGGATGTTGAAGGAAGAGAGTTTGGAGATCGGGAGATGTTTGCCTTTGTGGAAATCTCGACCTACTGGAGATGTCGGAAGAACGGAAGAGTCCGACACACTGAGGAGTATGTCGGGAATCCGAGAAAACCCGATGCGCTGAGGATGTCGGAAACTTTTGAAAGCCCGACACTTTTTAAAGATGTCGGAAACTTGAGAAAGCTCGACACTTTTGCAGATGTCAGAATCTTGAGAAAACCGACACTTTGAATCTTCTGATATACTTCGGGTCTCTAATACTGCACAGCACCCTTCAAAACCCGAGAAGAGGAGAGCAGGGGTTTTTGTTGAATTTAAAACATGTAAATTCTTTTTACCATTCATATACCAAACATATCTTAATTCCAACAACAAAATTCTGGGGAAAAATCACAAAGTGGTGATTCCAAAGAAATAAACCCTAAAACATAAACCCTGTTTGGAAAACAACCCCAAAAGGAAAAAGAATAAAAACCCCACAAACCTGGTAAGGGAATGGGAAGAAGTCCATCCATAATCAATCCATAAAAACCAAGAACAAAGAATGGAGAGAGAAATACCTTCAACCAGAGCGAGAAAAGATCGAAAATGGGTGATTCAATCGGGCACAGGTGAGTTTCGGGTTTCGAGGTTGGAGAAGCATGCGCGAAAATCCACGAGTTAAAAATACGTCGGTAAAAATGACGTGGAAATCCACATATTTATAAGAAAATTTGCAATTAATACACTTCGGCTTGGCACGTGCCAACTCACCCGACAACTCGGCATTAACGCCATGTCAGCATGCTCGGGAGGTCGAAAACCCGCCACAAAGGTGTGTAAAGCAATTTGGGTTTCGGGTCGCGGAAACAATCGACACAAAGCATGAGATGTTTAGATGCTTCAAAGTTCTGAAAACCCGACACAAAGGACTAAATCGGACTTCGGGTATCGGAAGACAGACGACACAAAACATGTTTCGGATAAGGCATGTTCCGATGCGCCGAAGGCCCAAAAACCCGACTCGACTTACTTGAAGTGGGTTTCGGGTTTCGGGGAACATAAGACATAAAACATTCAAAACACATGTTGACCTGTCGGCGAAACCCGAAAACCTGATTTTCTCTCATAAGGGCAATTTTGCAAAACCAGCTTTAAAAATTTCGTAGGGGTTATCTGATAGTTTTGGCGTAAACTCAAAACTGAGATAACATTTTGTTATGTTTATTTTTTTCTTTGACCATCATCTCACACCATAGAGAAGATCCATCTTCTTTAAAATATAGAGGTTACCTTAGGGAACACGTCCCACTAACCTAAGGTATCCCATGACTCGACGGTCCATCCACAGAGATAATCATCATGATTTTCTGGCACATCGGTGGGATAGTTTGAAACATCTTACCACTTCATTTCATCAAGTTGGTGTGTTCTTGGTAAGATTAACCTTTGGAGGCACATGCAAAGCACACCTAGTGACTCCGTCTAGTCCAAATGACTCATTCTCAAAAAATTACAGACCCCTTTTTCCATCCATTTCCATTCACCTTTCTTTTCATATCTCTCATTTCCTTTCATTCTATGAAGTTGTGCAATCATGACTTCATTCCCACAGTGGAATTCACACTTTCAACAGTACCATCAACCTCTAATGAGCTTCACAAATTCTCCAAGTTAGCATTATAACTAGATTCAAAGCCACTATGCTTACCCATATGAGCAATGCCAAAACTAGTTTGGCTACAGAACCTATCAAGGACACGAGTATGCATATGATGACTACAATCAAATAGAAGATGTTTGTTTACTAGAGAAAATCCAAATAATGAAGGCGTTGTTCAATCTCAAACTCTGATGTAAATGGCATTTAGAATAGATTGCAAGGCCCTTGTCCATGGGAAGGCCCTTTTCCTAGACACTATAGCCCATGGGAAAAGCTTGATTTCTTAGAGGAAATTATGCCACCACTTATGTAGTGGATTGAGGGTATTGAAACATATGAGAAAAGTGTGAGATAACTTTGTCAATGGGTAAGTCAATCACCAAATAATTTTTCGTCTTGCCCCCTTCCGAAGCTTTATCATGTCATACCGCTCCAAATGCTGAGTTCCCTTCTCCATATCCTAGCCTTTCATCCCACCTCATTTCTTCTACCCCTTTTCCTTCCAAACAGTCATTCCCTCTATGCGAACTAAAAAAAATATAAATCCAAAAGAAGAGCAACACATAGGGATGAATAAAATAAATTTAGAGGAATCAAATCATGAGTCAGGTACACAAGATATTACAGATCTCTCTCCCATTCATCCTCTCTAGAAACTAGAGTTTTTGGAAGAGTTTGAGCTCACAAGCTTCATGTTTGAAGATGAAGCTACACATGATGAAAAATTTTCAGACTCAAAGACCATCATGTAAGAGGAGAGACCTTAGCACAACAAGATGATGATAAGCTTATTTTTATCTGACTTGGAGGAATGTTTTAATGAAGAAGAGCCCACAAAAATCAAAAACTTTGTGGATACATCATTAATTCCCCAATAAGAATAGCTTGCTACTCATAACAGTTCCCCTAAATCAAATTCAGAAGCTCTTGATGAAGATATAATCATTGAAGGCTTTTTTCTTTCAATCAAAGAGTCTAGATTTTCGACAAAGTTGCCATGAAAGAGGAGGAAAAAGAAGAAAATAATGAAACCACTTCTATACCAGTCATCAAAATAGAGGATCAACTTTTTGCAGAGGCAAAAGGAAGTCAAAATCAGCATACAAACGTCTCCCTTCAAAAAATTCTGCAAGAAAGCCTCATCTCGGAGGTTGAAATTCAGAGCAATGGGAAAGTGCAGTGGATCAAACCCTGCCCCATCAAGAGTTTGGATTCATCGAGCTAAGGGAGAAGCCAACACCAGTCATGCTTAATTTAGAGAATGGGGATAATCTTTAAATCCCCAAGGTTCACCTAAAACACCTTATGTTGAATGATAAACATCTTGAGGAGGTGTTCATTTTGTTTGTTGATACCATGGGTGGAATAGTGAAAGATAATTTTTCACTCTTATTGCAGAGCCATATCCATTTCCAAATATATCACATGGCCACACTTTATAAGGAAGGGAAGCTATTTCTCCCTTCTTGTTTCAGGATTTGTTTAGCTTTTCTTTGGTTTGGTTAGTGTAGGAGTAGGAGTAGATTTGCTTTCAACAAAATAAGTGCATTTGCACACTCTGCATGTCTTACTTGAGACATGTATGATTTAAATTTTTAGATATAGACCTTTCTGTATTGCTCCGGGTGGTGCAACCGTACCATGCCCTTGGTATTTAAAGTAGGAGATTAACATTTTCCTATAACATTTGCAAACTTCAATTTAAGAAAATGCAGAGCAACTAAAATCAGTTAAGGAGGTAATCTTGTTGACTCTCTCGAATGAATTACAACAAGCCTCTACACCTCAGTAAGATCATCGGAATCCAATTCAAAATCCGATCTATCTTTCAGCCTCAAAATTGCAATGAGTAAGATTCAATGTCAAAAACAATTTTCTACTCTCACAAAAACAAATTTTAGAGTTTCCTTATGAGAGTTGAAAAGCACAAAGGATCAACTAGCAGATATAAAAGCAAGAAGTGGCACTTAGAATACTTCATAATCAAAGTTCAGATAAGCTTATGATGATGATGCGGATTTCATGTCCAATGGATAGATATAGACATTTGGTTCATTCCATTTAACAAGCTAAATGGCCCATTGAATTGCCAAACTATTATCTAATTTCCTCCACCACATGCTAAAATTAGATAACAAGTAGATTACTGTTGTGATTAATCAAGAAGCCCCTAAGTTAGCTTAGCTATGTAGGAATGAGCTCATAAGCTCGATTGATGGTTTACAGATAATAGGGGAGATGGATAGCCCCACCAACATGACAATTGGTGGATTTGAGAAAACGTGGAGATAGCTCGAGGATCTTAGACTAATGCGAGATGAGTCAAGCCTCGGCATTTTTGTAAGGACTTGGCCAAATCATGGTGAAAAACTGAGCCAAGGATGAGTTGACAAGAAAAAGTGAAATAATATGCGGAAGGTGTCATGTGCCACTTGGCACACTTTCAAAAGATGTAAGAAAAGTGGAGACCCTAGAGATACACTTGGCCGCCACGTGGAGCTCGGCACGCAGATGGAATCCGAAACAAAAATGTGAAAGATTGGCGGCGGAGTCAATACAATGCGGGATTAATCATGAAGCCATCAGGAGATTTAAATTATTAGATCTTTTTAAAGATATGGAGAGGTGGTTGGAAAGTGGTTGAGAATGCATTAAATGTGTATGTCCTTCATTTTCTCCAATAGCAAGTCATGGGGCAGTGTGAGGGAGATTTTACAAATCTATTTTTGTCATTTCACCTCATTTATTACAACTAGCAAGTGGTTGGAGAAGTAGTTTTAGGATTTTTCTCTTCTTCTCATTCTATATATTGTAATCTGGGGCTCATTAAAAAATAGATATCGAGAGTTAGTCATTTTTCTTTCTGCCCCTCTTTCTTCTCTACTAGGGTAGGAGCATGGAGCTCAAGCCTTCTTCTTGAAGCTTTGTAATGGAATTTTCTTGCCTCTTACCTGTTGATTGTTGTACTATGCACAATTTTGGAGCAATATAATATGTCATGTGATGCATTTTGTCCATCCTTTGCATGTTTTTATTGTCTCTAATAGCCTTTATTCACTTGTTGGTATATTGTGCATATCTCTAATGTTCACTATAGGTTTTGGAAGTTGTGCTTAATGAGTTTGAAGTGGTGTTCGTGTGGATCTATCTACGGGTGTGGTGAATTTTATCCACCCTTTTCATTGCTCACCTTTTCCCATTTCAGGAAGTTAGATTCTTGATTAACTTCTTCTTTTTTAGCGCATCGCTTTTGTTAAGTTTTGTGTTATGTTTCATTTTTCTTTAACCCTCATCTCACACCATAGAGAAGAGCCAACTTCTTTAAAATATGGAGGTTACCTTAGGGCGCATGTCCCACTAACCTAAGGTATCCAACGAATCTGACGGTTCATCTGCAAATATAATCGTCAAAAAAATCCAAGCTGGGAAAAATCCAGTGGGTAAGAAAATTGCTTCCCTTTCACTATGTAAATCTCCAAAAATACAAAACATTGCTAATAATTGGCATTCAAGAAGGATTCACACTCCTTATAATTATATATATTTGATCACAACCGATTAAGTAAAATATGGGTAATATGTGCTTAATCTAATTACTATTGTAGTAGTAAATAAATAAATAATCAAGTACAAAAATTAACTCAAGAAAACTAAGAAATAACATGTGAATCCCTAGTTTTAAGGAGGGAGAAAGAGGGAATTCGGTGATTTACGGTGAAAATTGGATTGTGCCAAAGTACTAACCAGGGTGAACAAAAAGGTAGGAGTATCACATAGAGACCCATACAAATGCATATTTGGAGGAATAGGCTAGACAAAGACACTTAGGAAGGGGAAGGGGTGCCCACAAGTGCTAAAAACTAGAAAGAAGCACCCGTGATTGTGAAAATTCTCAAAAATCATCTTTCAGTCACAAGTTGTTCAACGTTGTTCTACGCTTATGGTCACTTTATGAGTTTACACAAATGATTGCGAGCTCGGCTTGAAACCTCAATGAAGTATTGACCTACAAAACCCTCAAATATACATCAAATCCTAAAAATAAAGATGTAAAATGAGGGTTCAAACTATTATCGATTGTTATAATGGTGATCTTATGACTGGTGATTGTTGCACTACATCTCATACCCAATGTAGTTACGTGTGTGTGTGGAATCACTCCCTAGGTGGATATTTCGTGTGTCGCACTTGGATAGTGAACAAAAACTATATGTAAATAAATATAATAAATGTGTGCATGGAATAGAATAGACTCCACTCCTATGAAGTGTATGTAGAATAATGCAATCCCTTACCCTTGAATGGATGCTTTGATGCTCTTGAATAGCCTTTTGATGCAACCTTAGGTGGTGATAGCTAATTTTTAGTGCTTGGTACTTTATTATGATAACATAACTTTATATTTATATGATTCCCTTCCTTGAATTTTGTATTTAACCCCAAAAAAGCCGACTACCAAAAAGATAAGATATTCAAATGGTTAGAAATGATCCAAAATATGTGAACAAAGTACAAAGAGTTCAAAGGTGCCCGAGGGGATGGGAGTGCCTAGCAGCGATGTACGAGATGAGAAATGTCGAGGTATGAAAATACAAACTAAGGAGTGAAAGACCAAGAGTAACAACAAAGAGAAGACAAGATGGCCAAATACATGGGTTAATTCGTACTTTTCTTACTTAGGAATCATATGAATAGTAATATGTGATTAGGACTATATAATTACCCAAAGTGCATGATTTTGTGTCTATATTTACCCCACTTTATGTTGTTTAGTGAAATATTGATAACATAAAGTAGATAGAGATGTGTACCTAATAACCATGTAGATCAATGACGAGAAGTGTGTCGAGAGACAAGGAAAAGCATGGAGTGATAAAAAGATGGAGCGTGGAGACTAAAGATGAGAAAGTGCAAAACATGATGAAATGATGACCCTAGGGATGAAATACATGTTGTAGATGTCGCCAATGTGCCTATTGTTGATGTTGATGTTGATGTGTGTGGTGTTGTTAATGTAGGATGATGTTGAATGATGTTGAATACCGCTTCCCATATAGATAGACCCATAAAAGAGAAAAATGAACAAGTATTCAAATACACATGTATATGTGTAAAAACTATACAATGGAATATGTAAAAAATTGTTGACAATGTGAAAAAGGAACATGTGCACCTGATCCCTGATGAGGAAAAAGTGTAGAAAGGATCCTTTTGATGTTGTTAAGGATCAAGTTTTTTGGGTGATCTCATGAAAGTTATTTAATTGCAAGTTTTTGGGTGATCTCATGTCAATGAACTGGAATAAGTGTAGGGAGAAAAGTATGGTGCCATCCTCCAACCTTTAACTTCTTTTCCATGAATTTAGAACACCGGTGTAGATGGCATGTAAAAATATGATCCGGTTTGACCATTTCTGACCTAATGCCCCAAAAAAGAATGTTGAATGTGTGGTAGGTGCTAAGGACTATTTTCCCTGTAAAATCCGTCGTGTGAAGTGTTGTAGATTGTGATATCTTGAAGAATTCTATTTATCTACCCCTAGTCACAAATGTCCTGGAAGGGTCAAGGGCACCTAGGTGCTATTGTCTAGTTATGGGCACCGTGTGTATGCGTCTTTATGTCAAGGACCTAATTCGGGATCTCGAGCCCATGCCGATGAATGTGTTGTACTGGTAATGTGTTGTGATGAACTATAACTATAGACTATTTTATGGGGTGATGATGCCCCCTCATTTAGGGTCCATGCAATGTCGCTAAAGGAGTATGTGGCCCAAAGGAGGACTAACCACTATGCCAAAACTATGCCCTATAGGGGTAGTGTGCTTAGTAGAAACCAAGGCACATGAAAACAAGTGGCTAGGAGACAAGTGTTAGTAAAAGAAAACATGCATGTAAAATTTAAGCTAACGAGACAAGAAGATAATGTGTAATCTAATACGCAAAGAGAAAACATGCAAGAATTCAAAGTAGATTGTAAAAAGTGGGTTGTAAACATGGGACACCACTCACGATGTCGTAAGATAATCAAGGATGACTAGGCCAAAATCATACAAGTGTGCACACAAGACAAAGGGAAAATCCCGCAAATAGTGGCAAACAATGACAAGTAATTACAAGCAATGTAACAGACAACCATGGAAGAAATTAGGCCTCCAAAAAAAATGTTACACATAAAGAACTCATTATCATGTTAGAGATATAAAAAGTATGTGAAGACATGTATAATCCGAAATAGTAGTGTTCCATGAAATGAAACAATAACACATGTAGTGTAAGAAAGTGGATGCCCCATGAACCACTACGAGACTGGTAAGAGGTATTGTGCTAAGCATCCGAGATGCATGTATAGATATGTAGAATCCACAATCATAACTAGAAGGAAAGTGAACATGTATGTGTGTATGGAAAAAGATAATGACATACAAGATATCTATCTAGCATGTGTAATAAGATGTGCATGTAACAAGTAAATGTAATCAAGACTAAAAATGAACAAGATATGCAACTTGTTGTGGAGTGTAAATGGGATGGAATGACATGTAGAGTGAGTGTGATAGCCCCCGAGTGAATAGAATTATAACGGTGAGGTTCATTTATTTATGCCCCCTCAACAGTCAAGAATGAACGAAGTAAATGAGGGTGCGTCATTGAGAAATGATTTGAATTTTTGTATAGTAAAAACATGTGATCATCAAAACACATAGTAGAGAGTGTAAACACATGAGTGAATGAGTGAGTTGATTGAACGTGTGAGTGTGGTGAGGTCCATTCAAGATATATAACCTCAACAAATCGAATATGGACCGTGGAAATAGAGTGAGTCATAGGGTAATTATTAATTCTGGATCAGACTTGCATAGGTAAAACACACAGAATAATATATTAATTGTCTATATTCTTGCTATCTCAATTACACAATGAATTAGGCTAATTTATAGCCATTACAATAGACAAACCTCTTCCTATAAAATAGGAACAACTTACCCGTTTATAAACATACGGGTACAACAAAACTCCATGAATAATATATTGTTGAAACAATATATTCTTTCAAACCTAATATTTATAATGTAAACATTAATAATTATTTTCCTAACATTCCCCCCCTTAATGTTTACATGGTACAACATATCTCGTTCACTGATTGTAGCCTGCCACCTCTGTGTGCTCATGATCAACTCCGCAAATGTGCAGCATTGGGCTTGCACAAAACTCGAACATGTGCCAACGCACATTTCTTCCACTGATGGTTTTCTCCGGCTTCTACCAACAACCTTACCAATTGGTTTTGCAGGTGTACCAATAACCTTTCACACTTGGTTTTGCAGGATTACCAAAAACCTTACACAATTGGTTTTTACAGGTTTACCAATAACCTTTCACACTTGGTTTTTACAGGTTTACCAAAAACCTTACATCATGATTGCTACAATACTTTTGATCAATATTATACAATGTCACTACAAAAGGGAATCATGTAGGAAATACTGCTTTCAAAACTGAACAACATAATGGAAATGGAACAATGAAGACCATGTTCCCCCCCTCATTGTGAACATTTCACTTATTCAATCCAAAATAGGAACTCTGAAATCATACTGCACACAACAAACTGCAATTCAGAAATGAAAGAAAACTCACACTGCACACACACACTGTCACCACAACTTCATGCGGCCCCATCGTTGGCACTGACGAGAGGTCGCTGAATGACCTCCATCCTCCTGTGCCTCCGTCCTCCAGTTTCATGCTGCTAACTCAGCCGGATTTGGATATGAAGCTCAACTGTTTCCACATTGTTTATTGTATCTTCCCTCCCGCAATGTGAAACACTTTATTTTCATGGACGTCGGGTAACACCGAAACTGCGTCCGTAAGGCAATTTTTTTATTTTTTTATTTTTCGGACTTTTTACAATTATACGACATTTGATGACAACTCACAGATTTGACAAAGACTATTTTGAATCGGACAAGAAGACTCGACTAACTTTTAAAAAGTAATAAAATGAGATTACTTTTTAAATGAAAATGAGAATTAAAAAAACCTAAAATCACCTATATGGAATTATTTTTACGACACTTAGCTCTAAATGAAACCTAAATGAAATAAGGACCCGACAATACTTATACACAATGTATCTTATGGTTTAGACACCAAAAGTATTAAACAACCTATTTAAAAAAGTAATAGAAAATTACTTTTTAATGCCTTATAACTATTGACTGAATAATAAACAAACACTAGACTTAATTTATAGGATTTGAAATTGACACACACATCAATTATACGGGGCAGACCTCAACATTTTATGAGTCCAAACTAAAAAAACTCAACATAAAGCATGACTTACACGACTTGGAAAAAAAGACCAAATGCATGCATTAAGTCTGATGGCTTGATAGTCCGATGCAAATTCCAAATTCTGCACAGCTTGGAGACGGAGTCACCTTTGTGGAAATATAGACGAGGAAGAGTAGACACATAGATCAATATGTAGAAAATCTGTTGGAGATCTCTGAGGCAGTAATTCTGTCACAATAGTCGATTTACCATACACCAAACTGATGAGCAGATCTAATGCACATTTTATATTTGAGTGTACGAGCCGCGGCAAAGACTTCTAGATAAAACGACCAAATCCTTGCTAGTGTATCAGCTTCAGCTCCACGTAGGATGCAATTTTTTCCAAATGCAATCAAAATGCATCTAAGAATGACATGGGTCTACAGATCTGTTCAGAACTTATAATACGACCTTGGAAAATTTACGACCTTGGAAAATGCATATGCAGAATTGTACAGGAAGGGACACGAATCGGAGATGAAGTCGACCCACCAAAACAATTGGATATGTAGAAATTGTAGCCGATTGACAGGGATCAGGGCATGAATTATCTCCACCTTTGTTGGCAATCGGTGTTGATCTGTCGAATATTTCTCATAGATCATAAGCTGAGTAGATACAGTTTGAATGAACAGAATACACCACTCACTCCGATTTTCAATACAATATTTTCTATATGTCTTGCAAGATTAATTGACAACGGGTAAAATGCAGATCAGTAAAGTGCACAACCACTGATGTAGACTTACATGTGCACTAAAAATATCAATCTACAATTCTTAAAACCCACGATGGAAGAGATCACAACAAACAGAAATCAATAAATGACGTTGAGTTAATGATTCTATCCCTACATAATCTCAGAGAATAATATTTTCTCATATTGAGAGGTGAAGCACAAAGCTACGACCCCTATACCTGCTCTCACGTAATCTCATGACTCGGGGCAAGCAATGCAGAATTGCCCCTTCACAGATTTAGCAGAGCATCAAGTCGCTCTGATACCAAATATTAATTCTGGATCAGACTTGCACAGGTAAAACACACAGAATAATATATTAATTGTCTATATTCTTGCTATCTCAATTACACAATGAATTAGGCTAATTTATAGCCATTACAATAGACAAACCTCTTCCTATAAAATAGGAACAACTTACCCGTTTATAAACATACGGGTACAACAAAACTCCATGAATAATATATTGTTGAAACAATATATTCTTCCAAACCTAATATTTATAATGTAAACATTAATAATTATTTTCCTAACAGTAATGACCGTAGCGTGTGAAAGTGGATGTCAAAAATATATGTCGTGAATGTGTAGAGTAGATCTTTGCATAGGAGGAGATGAGTATGCAAGATGTGAAATGTGTAGTATGATGTGTAATGTGTAATGTGTGAGGTTCATGTGTATAGGTTTCCCTCAAAATTCAAGTGTGAACCAAAACATGAGAGTGCGTCATCGGGTAATGATGATACTAGAGTGTATCAATATGGATATGGTGTATGCAATAGACTAGAAGTAAAATGAGGAGAAAATAAGAAACTTTTTGATGCTGGGGGAAATAAGTGTGATGCCCCTAAGTGTGATAATTATGGAGATTTATGCGGCGACATGAGAGGTACCATGCTATTGTGGGAGAGAATTTTTTGTATCATGATAAGATTGAGGGTCAACACAATGGTAGTCTAAAGTAACAATAGGACCATCCGATGGTGGTGGAATTTGAAATGTGTTTTGGCTATCGGTGGGAGTAGTTGCTTTGAAAAACGTTATTGGTTGGAACTTATGTGGGATTGATGATGTTATAGAAGACTTGATAGGAGAAGGTGGACTGATTTTGAGAGGTGGTTGCATAATTTGAATTGGTAATGTTATGGATGACTTGAGAGGAGGAGGTGTTGAACTGATTTTTAAAGGAGGTTTCTTAGGTTGAATTGATAGTTCCATAGATGCCTTGAGAGGAGGGGGTGAGACTAATTTTGAGAGGTGGTTTCTTGACTTGAGTAGATTGCATAGGTGGCACTTGAGTGATGGAAGAAGAAACATTAGAAGTGATGACTGGATGCTCATTAGACATAAATGAATCAAATTTAGGAACCCATTGAGATGTAACAAGTGGAGAGGACCATGTAATAGAACGTTGTGCAATGAATGAGATAAAACCTTGATGCTCAAGATGCTTGATTCTTCGTTGTAAAGAATAAAAATCATTGTCATTATGTCCATTTATTTAATGATAATTGCAATATGGAATACCTTGATATTTTGCAAGCTGATAAGGAGGATAATAATGAGTAGATGGAAAGTTGATTAATTGATGAGTTATGAGTTTCAGAATAATATCTTGTTGCTTAACATTGATTTCAAACTTGAGAGGTGTGGGGAGTGGAAATATTTGAGGTTCACTAATATGAGCACATGTAGAAGACATAGAATGAAGATGAGATGTAGAAGGAGAAAAAACATGAGCCTGAGAAGCGTCCTTAAGATGTTGGATTTCATATTTTAGAGATATAATCATGGATTCCATAGCCTGAAATTTATCTTGAAATAAAGAATGTAAATCCTTAATAGACTTACAAATTGATTGATTGACATAAGAACTAATAGAGTCATCGGAGAGATGATCGAAGATATCACTAACTTGTGAAGGCAACATGTTGATAGGAGATACATAGTCATTAGGGTTTTGTGAAGAGCATCTCTACAAGATGGGTGCATTTGAATCAATTGAAGCAAAGAGACTTGAGAGACCTTATGAGCCATGATATAAGAAAGATAAGGATCTAAGCATATTCGAATGAGACCGTTTCACTAAAATGATTAAGCAAAATATGGGCAATATGTGTTTAACCTAATTGCTATTCAGAGCGGTAAATAAATAAACAATTAAGTACAGAAAATAAACTCAAGAAAACTAAGTAATAACATATGAAACCTATTTACAAGGAGGAGAAAGAGGGACTTAGATGATTTGCAGTGAAAAGCTGGACCATGCCAAAGTGCTAACCAGGTGAACATGAAGGCGGGAGCATCACACGAGACCCATGTTTCCTTTGTAAGTTTTGGGAATTATTGTGCTTATTTTGGAGTGAAGTATCATATGTAACTGGATTTGTGATGTATTTTCATCCTTCCCATGTTCATCCTTCTTCATTGGAAATCCATAATTTTGTCTAGTAAACCCCTTTCTTGATGTATCACCACTTCTAGTATAGGTTTTTTTTCTTTCAAATCTCTCCCTAATCCCCTGGAAATGTTAGTATAAGTCTAGTTAGCTATTTTTCTTGCATTAAGATTAGTGTAGTGCTTAGTTTAGGAAGAGGAAGTCAGCCTTCTCTAGAGGTTCACCTCAAGCCTATAAATCCCACAACTTGAGAGGTGATCCCATGTTACCCAATCACACCGAATGTCTCATTCACATTAAGGCCACTTGGGGGTGTGGTGATTTGGTGATAAAAATTTTTGGCATGCCCAGTGGGACCACAAGAGTCATATATTTCACAGTGTGTGTATTTGTGTTCACTTTATTTCATTAATTTGTTGTGCTCTTAGTGAAATTCCAACCTTAGGAGGTATACCCAAGCACAACTAGTGACTCCATTGGTCTAAGTAACCCACTCTTTGAGTTGCAGACTTTCATTTTTTACCCATTTCCATCCAGTTTTCTTCCACATCTTTCCATTTTTTCTCCCATTCATGAAGTTGTGCAATCATGGCTTCATTCCCATGATGGAATTCTCACTTGCAACAACAACAATGCTTTCCATCTTCAAGATATTATAATCCACCTCCAAACCAATTTTATGATGAATATTAGTTTGAGCATGCATGTCCACATGAGCAAGATGCAAATCAATTTGGTCATCCACCAAAATTTGAGGTTGTTGAAGAACAATGGTATGCAGATTTTGGAGGCTATCCTACACCTGAAGAAGACAACTTGTAGAGAAAGGTTTGAGAGTTGGAGTATAACATGGTGCAAATAAGGATTAAAGAAATGAAAAAGGCAGCCTAGATTGGTTTCAGAATTCCATACCCCCTGGATGGCCCTATATCAGGTGAGTTTAATCCTCAACAAAAGCTTCAATTCATAATCAAAACGATGACTCAAGTTGGAGAATGGATCAAGAAGAGAGAAGCTTATGAATGTAATATTAGTCAATCATGTCAATGGGAGGTCCTTGCATTACCACCTTACAACCCTCTTCCCATGTCTCCATCCATGTAATTTCAACTTGAGCCCCATAATCCTAACCTTCTAATGCTACCCCTATGGTGGAATTCACTTCTTCATCTCCTATTCTTCCATCCCATCATGAATCTTCTATTCCTCGTTCTTCTAAAATTCCTTCTTTTCTACAAAGGCCATCAAGACAAGAAGTTGTACCTCTTCCACCACCTCAAACAATGAAGGAAGTTGTTGAATCCCAACTCAACCCTCCTCTTGCATTCCGAACCCATTTTGGGAGGACCAAACTTATAATATTAGTGAAGAGGAGGAGAATATGGTTAATGAGACTAGCAAAGAAAAGCTTGCAGAGAATCTGTAGGAGTGGGCTATAAGACTGAACATTGAGAAAATACCTCTCTTAATTAAGCCTTTGGCTAAGGTTGAAGCTTAAGAGAAAGTAATGAAGAATGAATGTACATAAGAGCAAGCACAAGTAAATGATGACCAAGAGTATACATGTTCAAAATGCAACATCTATATTGGTTCCATATCATCAGAGGAGGTTGAATAACCACAAGTGGAAAAACCAAGTTGCAGAAGAGAAAAATTTAGCTTCAAATATGCCGGGGAAGAGCATGTGCAAGTAAATGAAGAAAATATCTCAAGTGTGCAAGGTGATTCGAATGATTGCAATGATCCTAATCATCATGCATGTTGAGTACTTGCAGAAATTTTGGAGAGTTACATTATTCCACCAAGGTCATCACCACATACTGTATCTAGTCACGAAGAGCTTCAGATTGTGAACAAATACCATGCAGGTTCAAAGGTCTCTTATATAAGTTCGAAGTTTAAAACCCTTCCCCTTCTTCATTATTACAAAACTCTGATCTCTTAGATGGATTTGATCTTTCTAATTTCATTTTTGAGAATGAGGACGATCAAGGTGAAAAATTTCCAATCCAGAGAGCACCATGGTAAAGGAAGTTGAAACCTTGCAATAACCAGGCATTGGGGAAGCAAACTATTTTTAGATTTGGAGGAATATTTGGATGGACAGGAGCTTATGGAAATTGTCGTTTCTTCTATTTCATCATCTATCCTTTTACACAAAGTGCCTTTCACCTTGGAAAGAAGCATTCAAGAAGTACCTAGAGTCTCAAGTTACCCTCGTGAGACAAGATTGGAGGAATAAGCTTCCACGATTGATTGAAGCGAAGAGAAAAAGGAGCACAAGGGAGAAATTGAGTCGATTCATAAATCTTTTGTAGAGATGATATCATTGAGAGTTTCTTTCTCTCAATTGGGAATCTAATTTAGTTGATGAACCAGTGATGAAGGAAGGTTTTATGTTGAATGAGGAGATTAATAATGCAGGCCAATCAAAGGAGGAGGAATTCTTAGATGAGCAAACACATTTTAAACATTTGTAGTGGTTCAACATTGGAGACTGCAAACAATCCAAAAGAGTTACATGTTACGGAAGAACTCCTTGTTGTCAAGGAAGAAAAAGGAAATGAAGGGAACATCACTTCAGTACCATTCATCCATGTGGAAGATGAGTTATTTTTAAATGGGAAACACGAGAAATATTATCTTATGGAAAACCACATTTTCCAGGAATGTCTGCAGGTAGATTTTCTTGTTAAAATTGAGACTTAGAGTAATGGGCATATTCAAAGGGTTAGATCATGTCCCATTAGATACTTGGCTTCATTGGAGCCAAGGGAGGAGCCACAACCAATCATATTCACTTCGAATGTGAGGATGAGTTTCACATCCCCAAGGATCAATTGCAGTGCCTCTCCAAAAAAATGCAGAGCAACTAAAAGAGGCATTCTTTCTCTTTTTAGTTGATGCCTTGGTGAACAAGGTGGAGAATTGGGCTTGTTTTATTTTTTCACTCTTAGTCTCAGTCATGTCCATTATCAAACCATCTGCATGGCTACCCATCATGAGGAAAGGTATCTATTTTGCACAACCAGTTGCAGGGTTTGTTTAGCTTACATATTCCTCCAGTTGGCATATAGTAGGGACAAGTTTGTTTTCAGCAGAATAAGTTCCTAGCACACTTTGCATGTTTCATTTAAAGCATGTATGGTTTTCAGTTGTTGTGTGTGTGCGTGTGTGTTGTGTTTTCATCATTTCTCTTCCACAATGTGTCGAAGGTGAAGTGTTTAGAAGAAGGGAAAAATCAGGATTTAATAGAGTTTCATGATGTCCTAAACTCATCAAATGTTTACTCAAAATTATGCAATGTTTTGTGTATATCAAGAAATCATGGGTTTCTGGGGCTTCATACTTGTGCAAATTTCAGGTTTCAAGATAGGTTCATGTATTATCCTTCATTATGTAGTGGTCTTCCCAAGTTCGGGATGTTGGATGCAACTGTGTTTGGGTAGCTTAGGGACATGAATTTCATGTTTCAGGATCAGGTTTCAGATCTTCAATGATGAATCTATGACCAATGAATACACAAGGCTATTGGAATCGTGCTTAGTAGGAAAGCATCCCCGAGAGGTCGCTAAAATGTTATCCATTTTTGCCCCTTTGAAAAAAAAAAATGGACAATAATGGTAAATTACACCTTAGGACCCACAAAAGTCCTTCATGAAGCAATTCATGAATTTGTTTCACCAAATGAGAATGCAATATTGGAGTACATAAAGAATAATTAAGAATGCTCATCTGAATCAGAGTGGTGCTTGATTAAAATACACTTTGTGAACATGGTTTTTGGTCTACTTTAGTAGACAAAGCTATTAAAGAACTTGGGAACTGAGAATGATGCTGAAATTTTTAAATCCATCTTGACCTATGAGTTACTGAATAAATAAAGTTCACACAATGAGTAATTATTCACATCATCAAATGATGTAGAGAGTGAGGTGACATATAAAGATGATGAATATTTTGCACAATTTGATGAGGAAACCAATATAAGAGACTGCTTATTGAAAATGGGGTATACTGTAGAGGAAGTGTCCTCAGCCTTTGAAAGATATGGTGTAGATGTTCCAATTGATATATTGATCGATTCAATAGAAATTGTTCGGCACATTTAGGCTACAAGTGACAGAGATTTGGAAGATCCATGTAATGGTCATACATTAAAAAAATGAGGGGATTTTAAGCTCAAGATAGCTTGCCGAGCATCTCGGCAAGCTAACGTTCATAGGGGCTCAAAATATTGAGTTTGAGTCGAGTTTTTCTTGTGCTAAACATAGTTCATTGAGCTATGGGAGTCTTGAGTGCCGAGAATGAGTTGGAAGGAATCGGTTAATTGTTTACTTGGTGAGCCGATTCACTTTGGGTGCCTCGAGTTCCAAATGGTGGAGACATAAGGTAAAGATTAACTTGGTGTTTTAGGTGCTCAAACTAAGATCTTGAAGGAGATGTGTAAGGCATGAGTTAGAATGTCTACAAATAGTTCAAGTCAAGCTTAGCTTTGGCAAGCTCATGGTCAAATCATGTCGAACTGGTGAATTTCTCATAAGAAAGAAAGGAAGAGACTCAATAGGGACGAGTTCGCACTCAATTTAACGACGTTGTTGGATATGAAACAACGCGCGGCGACTAAGTCATTGTAAGGACAATGATGGAGATCAACATTAGATATGTAGGCGTGCAACGCGATAGGGCGAGGTTTTGAACCAACTTAGGAGCCGAGTTAAAAGCGAGCCATTTGTTGCTTTGGAAAGTTTGAATGATAAAAGAGCTCGGCGTCGGATTAACTTGATAGCTTAGGGCTGAGTTACACTCAGAGAAATCGAGTAAGACTCACTAAGATGTTGATACGACAAAGAAGGAGACATTGATAAGGATTTGAGGTGTTTAGATGGAGATCAAAGCAAAATGAGTTGAGTCGACCCTAAATTAGCCAAGCCATGGTGGCAGATATCTTGAGGTGTGAGCTAAGTCGTGAATGGATTTCAGTGATAGCACATGTTGAGTTAAACACAATCTGACACATAGTGGAATCAAGGTGGAACTATGAACGAATTGCTCAACTATTGAAGCCAAGTTAACATAGAGGAAACGGTATTGAGGTGGTCAACGAAAGCTCAGGTTTCACAAGGTGTTCATGATGAGATTATGTGTAATCGGTGAGAGTCAAACTCATTTCGATGGGATTACGGTTGAAATTGGTGGGTCGAGCCATGTTAAGTGGGACGTGGTCGAGTGTGGAGTTTCAGTGGAGGTATCTCAGTACATGGTGGAAGTATTTGGCGAGGTGCTCATTTTGGGCGAAGTCGCAACAAAAATAGATAACAACTCGGCATTCAGGAAATAGCTCCGTTAATCGATAAGTGATCCAAATAGTTTAATTGAGTTCGTGGAGATTCAGTAACTCACATGCATAGCTCGAATAGTGAACAACTCGGTAGCTCAGGACAAGCTGAGTCAACTGTGCATCAATGAATTTAACGTCAACATGGAGCCGAGTGGAGAATATAACAAGGCATGTCACCGCAGGAAGAAGGAAAATGGATTGGCATTGGAATGAAGGGCACGTTGATGCGAGTTGGCATGGGGCCGAGAAAAAGAGTGCATGTAGCTCAATGCACTGAGTTAGGGTGAGTTCATGAATGGCTCAGCGAGCCATCAGATAGAGCTCAGTCAGGTTCGTTTAGAGGTCTAAATATTAAGTTGGCAGGGCATTAAAATCCACAGTAGGAAGCTGGAGTCATTGGGGGTAGGAGTAATACGAAGTGGTGGTTGTTCAAGTAAAGACACGCAGAGACCACTAAGTCGGTTGATAGGTGAAATTAAACAAGGAGCCATGTAGAATTCAAATCGATCACTGAGTTGACAAACAGGAAGTCAATGGGGTGTATGTGGCAAGAGATCATGATCTGGCCAATGCGAACATAACTCAGGGCGGTTAGAGTTTGGAGCCTAAGCTGAGTTGTTCGGTGTGTGGCAAGCGACCAGGCCAATGGAATGTGGAGTGTGCCACAAAGAAAAATACAAAGCATTGGCGGTGGGGAATATAAATCACCCAGTGAGCCATGTGGGCTCATTCAATGAAGAAAAAAGCAGTCGGTGTATAATACAAAGAGCCCACTAAGCAATGTAAATGAGTAGCTCGCCAGCCAACTCGGCAAGATGGATGACGAGCCATTTACCAAGACAAACACTAAAATGCTTGAATGTAGTTTTCCACCCAGGGGCTCACCAGGGGGTTAAATGACGAGTTCCAAAAATTATTAAAATATTATTTTCAAATTAAAGGGAGATAAATTCAAAATTTTGAATTTATGGAGGTATGGTGGAGGAGAATTTTTTTGGGGATATAATAAATGATGTAATTAGGCATGGAGGCCATTATTTGCTATAATTTGGCCTACTTTTTGGGATTTCTTCCTCCTTTCTCTCACCAGCTCAAGCAATGTAATAAAATGTAAAGGGAATGCACTATTTCGAAGTTGGACCATTTTTCCAATTTCCCCCTCTCTTCACAAGTTGAGCTATTGTGAATTTGGAGGCTTTCAAGCCTTTCTTCCAAACATTATAATGGAAATATCTGCCTCTCCATACTGTAATGATGTACTGTGCAAGTGCTTGAAATAATCAAATTATGTTTTGTGGCTAATTATTTTTCCTTGCATTAGTTTGTTTGCTTTCATTTTGCCTTTCTCATGTTTGTAGGTACATTGTGCAACCCATGTTTCCTTTGCAAGTTTTGGGAGTTATTGTGCTCATTTTGGAGTGAAGTATCGTATGTACCAGCATTTTTGATGTATGTTCATCCTTCTTCATTGGAAATCAAAATTTTTGTCTAGAAAACCCCTTTCTTGCTGCATTACCACTTATAGTATATGTTTTATTTTTTACAAATCTCTCTCCCTAATCCCTGGAAATGTTAGTATAAGTCTAGTTAGCTATTTTTCTTCCATTAGTAGTGTAGTGCTAAGTTTAGGAAGAGGAATCTAGCCTTCTCTCGGAGGTTCACCTCAAGCCCGCAAGTCCCACAACTTGAGAGGTACTTCTTGATGAATAGTTCTTGTTGAAGATTTTGTAATGAAATTGGAAAATATGTTGTTTAAGCAGTAATATGTTATGTCTACAAATTATGTGACTGATTTTCTAGATATATAAGGGATGTTGTGACCTTTATGATTTAGCATTTGAAATGATATTGATACAAATTTTAAAATGATTTGAAATATATTAATGCCACAAAATGATAGGTTTAGTTTTTCTATTTATCCTGAAATCGTCGAGACGATGATTATTCTAAGGGGTGGAGTATGTAACATCCCAAATTTCTTGTAAGTTAAATTAACTACGGTTAAGTCTAAACAGGATTAGATGAGATCATCATTAGGTATAAAATTCATTTGACTCGTCATATCATGACCCATCAGCTTCTGCTGCGGGGCATGGCATTGCAGAAAAAATAACCCCACAGGGCGCACCCACCTTGATGATCCTTCCTAAAACATGATTAGGCCTTAATCATAGGTAAAACGATTCATTAATGATAGTGAATCTTTCGGTTATTTATTCCGGTTATTTTATTTTAATCGGTTTGGTCATCTTATGTTTTGTTCGACTTTTGCAAAGTGTCCGTGATGAATATTGCCTCTGTTTATTTGACAATGCTATATCAAACCAGCTTTACGAAAATATTCGAATTATTATTATTTACGGACTTGGTGATTTTTCATTTGTTTGAATATTTTATATGGAACATGGGAATTCGAATAATTATTACGATAACATATTGTTGGCAATATGTGGACTTATATTATGATGATTAATTTTACCATTAAAATTAAGTATCAATTAAATAAAAAATAAAAAAATGCATTATTAATTTGTGAAATTATATATTTAAATCCTAAAAGGATTTGGCATGTAAATCAAAAGTTAAAAAGTATAATAATAATAATATTTTAATATTTAAAATATGAGAGTTTTAAAAAGGGACACGCCTTCATCTGACACCAAGTATGTGGCATCACGGCATGCATTGACGCATGAAGCAACACTTGGAAGCCCGAAAATTCTCCATTATAGTATAGTTTCTTCATTATATTTTCTTTTTTTTCTCCTTTGTTTGTTTTCATTTTTCTCTTCTGGAATACCTGCGTGAGTTTTGGAGGAAAGAAGGATTCAACTTGTTGGAGCGGAAAGAGTAAGAGGTTGCTGATTTTGGGTTTACTTAGGCATGAATATCTTCTCCCTTCTCTATAGCATTATTTGTAAATAATGAGGAAATACACATTCTGTTTTAAATGGCAATTAAATGAATTTGAGGACAACTTCTGATTTAATTGCTTGGAAATGAAATTTAAAAGGAAATTGATGGATTCTATATTCTCTTAAGTTTCCTTTGTGTGGTTTTAGCTAAACCTAGAAAAAACGCAAATGGGTGTTCCTAATCAATTTTTATTTTATTTTATTTTCTATTTTTGATTTCTGGAAACCCCAAATTGATTTCTATCTCTAGGTTTTATTATAGTCAAACAATAATTTATTTGTATGAGCAAAGCGATTTCTGGGTAGTGTGAAAAATGTTTTTACCAAGTATTTCATCATTTTGCCTAATATATTTGCTTCGGATTCTAATAATTTCTAAATAGAAAAGAAATTAATGCTGGAATGAACTGATTTGGATATGTATAATTTGATTTGCCTGTAGGTATAATTTTATTACCTGATTGAAAAATAAATTAGTGTTAACAGTCTATGTAAGATGACTTAGTTTTTCTCAAAGGATTTTGTTATTGGAAGTGTTAGAAACTTATGGTTGTTATTCTATGCAAATAGACTTCAAAATTATTATCATGTGGTATGTGGGTCAAATTTTTTTGTTGATCTATCGGTTGTACCTGAAAGAACATATTAAAATGATTAATAGAGGTGTTTTTACACTGTTTAGTTGGATTGTTCCTATATATATATATATATATATATATATATATATATATATATATATATATATGATTATATTATATATATATATATATAATATATATATATATATATATATATATATATATATGTATGTATTTTGATTGTTTGAATAAATTTATTATGCGTTTTATACAACTACTCATTATCTAGAGGAATATGTCTAATTGGTATTTGGAAATGATGATTTAAATTGTTTTGTTAAGTTGTTTGTTGATTGGAAGGTAAGAAAAATAATAGTTGAATCTGTACCATGTGAAGCATGAATTGCTTGTGGTTTAATCAGAATTCGGATGTTGAATGATTATGGTTTGATTATGTCTTAATTCTTGTGATTAGAGTGAAACATGATTGCTGAAATAGAAATTGGTTGTTCTATTGGTGTACATTCATAGTTGTATCTTGATGTAGAACAGGTAATAATACATTCTCCATTGTATTACCATGTGTTTGTTGATAAAATAACTTGTATATCATTTCATATTTTATTAAATAATTGCATCAGAAATTGGAGTTAATATTCATGCCAGTTCATTTTGAACTGACAACATATCACTACTCCAGTCTTGCAGGACAATTAGCCGTCACGTTCGGATGTGCGAGAAACTTATGTCTTGTGAAGTTTAATCATAGCATGGATCTAAATGAGATACTTGGATTTCAATTTGTAGAGGGATGATATCCCAGAATTTTGACTAAATTTATTGGGATCTTGGACCCATTGTTAATATTCAAACCTCACTATGTGAGAGTTACCATAATAGTTATATATTTTTCCTTAACGACATATGTAATTTATGATTTTAATAAAGAGATGATTACCTTGTATGTAATAATATCTCCATATGAGCAAATGCTAAATATTAGAAGTGAGAAATCTTACTTATCATAAATTGATATATTTATTTATTTGATATTTGTCAATGTATGAAGCCGATAGTTGGGAAATTATTGTAACAATCAATTGTCTTTAATTTCTATATTAAATAAGCTATTTCGTGGCGTAGCTAATCGAAGGAATAATTAAATATACATGTTTAAGATATATTTAATTCAACCTTTCGGTAAACTTGGTATTAATATGATAAGATTGTAAATCTGTTGTATAGAGAATGGAAGAGTATCGTTGTAAAAGGTAATTTAAGGTTAAAAAACAAGCATCAGGAAAAGAGAGACTAAATGGGATGGTAAATAGATGAAAAGATCCATTAGACTTATCTCATGATCCTAGTTGGCCTTTGGCATTTATCTCGATATAAACTCTTGCAAGATAGGTTAAATTGGAAATAAAGTAAATACAAACTATAAGATCTAGATAACTCTGAAAGGTATAGTTTTAAGGTAGCGGAAGACTTAAACTCATAAGACTAGTGTGATGTATTGAGTTTAGCTGTAACCTGCATGGAAAAAAACTTTGGCCAAAGTAATGCATTGATGGTTGTGCATTGTCTGATCACCTAGTCCTCCAATTAAATTAAAATTGCCAGTAACCTGATCATGGGAAGTTGAACACTGAACATGAGGTAGGCAATGGTCAAATACCGAAATACAAAGTTGGAAAACTAGCTTCGTGGTAGACCTAAGGACTTTCACATAGTTCCCATGACCTTTAAAAAATGTTGAGCTGAAATGCTAGTAAGCATTGTCACTCGAAGTAGTGGTGAAGGGAGATCGTGGAGATCTGGATACACCCTTCTCAGCTACACATGGCTTACATGGATGTTATCAGATAGATCAAAAGAACAAATTTGATTTAAAGAATTTGATTAAATAAATCTGTATGAATGCAGCTACGTAATCTATTTTTATGTATGTTTAAAAAAAAATATCCCCATTTTCCAGTTCTACTATTTTTCGTTACATTTTGGTATCAGAGCCAGAGGCTCAGACACTTGGACATTAATGGGACACATGTTCTAATAAAAAGTATCCTCTTTTATAAAAACAAGAAACTTTGGCTAGGCCGGAAACAAGAGCTAATATGGCGAGTGACAGTGGGGTAAATATTGGTGACGTGCCGGATAATACAACTACTAAGTTAGAAGAAATCCTCAACCTTTTGAATGACACCCGAAACCGAGTTGTTGCCTTAGAACAACAAGGTCGGGATGGTGATGAGAAATATGATGATCAACTTGAGCACCTGAATGAAAGGGCAAATAAGAAAGCAAGGCTAGCTGTTGAGTTAGCAAGGGACATTAAAAGAATAACTCCACCTAAATTTGATGGTACAACTCTTGGAGATGGCGCTGAAAATTGGCTATCTGAAATGGAAAAGTATTTTGAGATTAGGGACTTTTCAGAGGAGACAAAAGCAGTATGGGGAGCCTACCAATTGTCCCGTGAAGCATCTTCCTGGTGGGATAACCGAAAAATGGAACTAGGAATTAATTCTTGTATGATCATGTGGGAGCAGTTCAAGGCCTACTTCCGTCAAAGATGGCTACCTCAGCTATACTTTGACCAAAAGATGGTAGAATTCCAAAATCGACTCAAGGAAAGTACTCAGTTACAAAATATTGGGAATGTTTCACTCGATTGTTGAAATATGTTCCTATGTATCAAAGGGATGAGAAGTTTAGAGTGAGAAAATTTATAATGGGATTGAATCCTAGCATTGGTGGTGAGGTAGATGTTCATGGACCTACTTTGATGGAAACAGTGTTTGAAAAAGCTATCAAGCAAGAACAAAAGTTGCGAAGTATTTATGCCTCTAAAGAGGAAAATAAAAGGAAAAATAATACAGTTTTCAAACACCAACCACAAGTAAAATCGCATGGAAAAAGGGAAACAACAAGTTCAGGCCTATCAATAAAAGAGGAATAGCGGGTAGAACTGTTGTGAATAATAAAAATAATGGGCAACAAGGAACAAGTTTCAGCCAGAATAAGATTGAGAGAAAAGGACCTCTGGGTGGATGTTTTAAGTGTGGTGGCAATCATTTCGCTAACAACTGTCCTGCAAAGAGGACAATGGAATAACCAGTAGAAGGGATCTACTGCAGTAAATAAAGAGGGGCAACAACATAAGATTTATGCTACAGTCCATAATAAGCAAGCAGAAAAGCAAGCGACTCCCATTGAAACCTCAGGTAAGATTTTTGGAGAACCTATTTCTATTTTATTTGATTCCGGTTCAACAGAATGTTTTGTTTCATCTAAAATAGCTGATAAACTCAAAATAAGAGCTAGGTACATGGAACACACTTGGACTGTATAGTATGGAAATAATGTTGTACATAGAGTGAAGCAGTGTTTGTTTGAGGCACCACTAGAATTACCTAAGTTCACAACAAGATTAAACTTGTATGTGGAACCTCTTGGATCCTATGATGTTGTCATAGGTATAAATTGGTTAAGTCAACATAATGCAACCTTGGATTGCTTAGGAAAATTGCAAACTTCTTTGCGATGATCAACATAAAACAACGAGTGTTCAAGGTGTTAAAAGAGAGTTTGTCACTAGGCAGATTTTTGCCATGCAGTTGAAAAAGGAAAAGCGAAAGGGTTGCCATCTATATGCTGTAAAAATATCAAATTTGGGACAGGAAATTGAGCCTAAAATTGAAGCATTTCCCATTCTAAGGGAATTTAGAGATGTGTTTCCAAATGAGTTGCTCGGACTTCCACCTAAGCGTGAATTTGACTTCACAATAGAGGTCAAACCAGCAACGGAACCAATTTCCAAGGCACCGTATAGAATGACAACAACCGAATTAGTTGAATTGAAAGCTCAATTATATGAGTTGTTGTCTTTGGGTCTAATTAGACCAAGTATATCACCATGGGGTGCACCAATTATCTTCATAAAAAAGAAGGATGGGACCCTCAGACTTTGTATTGATTATTGAATGCTCAACAAGGTAACAGTGAAGAATTGGTACCCGCTGCCTCGAATTGATGATCTATTTGATCAAATGGGGCACGCAAAAGTGTTTTCCAAGATAGATCTCAGATCTAGCTATCATCAACTGCGAATCAAGGATTAAGATATCCAAGAAACCGCTTTTAGAACAAGTTATGGGCATTACGAGTTTACAGTTTTACCCTTTGGACTAACAAATGCACCTGCCGCTTTCATGAACTTGATGAACAACGTGTTTAGGGAATACTTAGACCAATTTGTACTTATCTTTCCCAATGATATATTAACATACTCTAAGAATGACGAAGAACATGATGAACATTTAAGGATTGTGCTAGGAATTCTCGAGAAAACATAAATTATATAGAAAATTATCTAAGTGTGCTTTCTATCAATATGAAATACAATACTTAGGCCACATAATAAATAAAGAGGGAATCTCCGTGGACCCTTCAAAGATCAGTGCCATCATGGAATGGCCAGCACCGAAGGATGTGCATGAAGTGAAAAGTTTTATGGGTCTAACTAATGTGCTACTATTAGAAGTTCGTAAAGGACTTTTCTAAGTTAGCGGGACCTATCACTTCTTTACAAAAGAAGGGTAAGAATTTTTTTTGGGAAAATAAGTGTGAAGAATCCTTTAAGGAGTTAAAAGGTAGACTCACAAGTGCTCGGTGTTGAAGATTCCAGATCCAAACGGGAATTTCTTAGTGGTAACCGATGCTTCAGGGGAAGGTTTGGGCAGAGTACTACTACAAGATGGGCATGTGGTAGCTTTTGAAAGTAGGAAGTTGAGGGTGCATGAAGTAAATTATGCACCACATGATCTTGAGCTTGCTACGATTGTTCATGCGCTACAGGTATGGAGGCACTATTTGCTTGGGAAACCTTTTGAACTCAAAACAGATCATCTTGGGCTCAAATACATCTTTACATAGCCAAATCTAAATGCAAGGCAACGAAGATGGCTGGAGTTCCTAGAAAATTATGACTTTGATATAAATTACATTAAAGGAAAAGAGAATAGGGTGGTTGATGCCTTAAGTCACAGAAAGTATATTGTTGCTATAATTACATTAAGAACCCAGTTCAAAGATGAAGTTAAAAATGAGTTAACAAATGACCCCTACTACAATCATGTTAAAACAACTTTAGAAAAAGATCCGAGGGACAAAAGGTATGATGGTTTCAAGATGGAAATAGATGGGATTCTGTGTTATAATAGCAAAATATATGTACCAGAGGGTAAAGAAATCAGAAGTAAAGTCATGAGAGAATTTCATGATGTTCCCTACTTGGGACATCCAGGACTAATAGAAATGCTAGCGGACATCAAAAAACAATACTTCTGGAAAAAGATGAAAAGTGATGTGATTCTTTATGTCTCACAATGCCTGGAATGTCAACAAGTAAAGGCTGAACATTCACATCCAGCAGGATTATTATATCCTCACAACATGCCAGAATATAAGTGGCAAGTTATAAGTATGGATTTTGTCCAAGGTCTACCTATGTCCCAAAATAAACATGATGCTATACTTATAGTTGTAAACAAGTTAACTAAAGTGGCACATTTTATAATAAGTAATTTAAAGGATAATTCACCTATCTTTTGGAAAAAGGTTTGTGCAAGAAGTTTTTCGATTACATGGAGTTCCAGAAATAATAATTTCAGACAGGGACTCAAGGATGACTTCAGTTTTGGCTAGACTTTGTATGTTGCCTTAGGGACAAAACTAAACATAAGTTCTTCCTACCATCCTAAAACTGATGGTCAAACCGAAAGAGTAAATCAAGTGCTAGAAGATTTACTAAGAATGTATTGCATGGATCAGCAATACAAATGGGAAGAGTATCTTCCCTTGGTTGAATTTGCCTATAATAACACCTACCATTCTTCCATTCAGATTGCTCCTTTTGAGGCCTTATATGGTTGTAGGTGTAGAACACCAATAATTTGGGATAATCCTGAAGATAGAGTACTAATTGGACTGAAATGCATTGTCGAAATGGAAAAATAGGTTAAATTAATCCAAGAAAGATTGAAAGAGACCACAAATAGACAGAAAAGTTATGCATATTTAAAAAGAATTGACATAAAATTTAACATGGGAGATAAAGTTTTTCTTAGGGTCAAACCTAAAAAGAGTTCCATTTCGTTTGGCAGTCAGCCAAACTATCTCCTAGGTTTGTAGGACCATTTGAAGTCCTAGAGGTCGTTGGACCAGTAGCCTATAAGCTAGCATTGCCTCCCGCTCTATCCAGGATGCACAATGTATTTCATGTATCCTTGCTTAAGAAATATGTACCTAATTTAACACATGTACTTAATTGGGATTCATTGCAGGTTCTGGATCCAGGGTAATCACGGTTGAGCCTATAAGGATACTAGAAACCCGCAAGTTGCACTTGAAAAACCGAGGTTTCACAATGTAAGGTCAGTGGGACCAATATTCGAAGAAAGTGCCACTTGGGAGAACTCGGAAGATATCCGGACTATTTTTCCGCATCTGTTTGATGATTTCTAAGAATATATTTTTGTTATAGTGCTAAATTCATTTTTTCGTAAAGAAGTAGATAAGAAAATCTTGTAGATAAGCTTATAGTTGAATATTGGAACTAAGGTACTTTTTGATGAATAGTTTCTTGTCGAAGATTTTGTAATGAACTTGGAAAATATGTCATTTAAGCAAAGTAATATGTTATGTCTATAGATTATGTGACTGATTTTCTAGATATATAAGGGATGTTGTGACCTTTATGATTCATCTGAAATGATATTGATACAAATTTTAATCTGATTTGAAATATATTAATGCCACAAATGAATGATGGGTTTAGTTTTTCTATTTATCCTGAAATCATCGAGACGATGATTATTCTAAGGGGTGGAGTATGTAACATCCCAAATTTCTTGTAAATTAAATTAACTACGGTTAAGTCTAGTGAATCCTTAATGATCCTTCCTAAAACATGATTAGACCTTAATCATAGGTAAAACGATTCATTAATGATAGTGAATCTTTCGGTTATTTATTCCGGTTATTTTATTTTAATCGGTTTGATCGTCTTATGTTTTGTTTGACTTTTGCAGTGTTTGTGATGAATACTACCTCTGCTTTATCTCACAATGCTATATCAAACTAGCTTTACAAAAATATTGAATTATTATTATTTACGGACTTGGTGATTTTTCATTTGTTTGAATATTTTATATGGAACATGGGAATTCGAATAATTATTACAATAACATATTGTTGGCAATATGTGGACTTATATTATGATGATTAATTTTACCATTAAAATTAAGTATCAATTAAAATAAAAATTAATTAAAAATGCATTATTAATTTGTGAAATTATATATTTAAATCCTAAAAGGATTTGGCATGTAAATCAAAAGTTAAAAAGTATAATAATAATAATAATATTTTAATATTTAAAATATTAGATTTTTAAAAAGGGACACACCTTCATCTGACACCTAGTATGTAGCACCACGACATGCATTGACGCATGAAGCAACATTTGGAAGCCCGAAAATTCTCCATTATAGTGTAGTTTCTTCATTATATTTTCTTTTGTTTCTCCTTTGTCTGTTTTCATTTCTTCTCTTAGGAATACTGCGCGATTTTTGGAGGAAAGAAGGATTCAAATTGTTAGAGCGGAAAGAGTAAGAGGTTGCTGATTCTGGTTATACTTCAGGCATGAATATCTTCTCCCTTCTCTGTAGCATTATTTGTAAATAATGAGGAAATACACATTCTGTTTTAAATGGAAATTAAATGAATTTGAGGACACCTTCTGATTTAATTGCTTGAAAATGAAATTTAAAAGGAAATTGATGGATTATGTATTCTCTTAAGTTTCCTTTGTGTGGTTTTAGCTAAACCTATAAAAATGCAAATCGGTGTTCGAATCAATTTTTATTTTATTTTATTTTCTATTTTTATTTCGGAAACCAAAATCGATTTACGCCTTTGGGTTTTATTACAATCAAACAATAATTTATTTGTATAAGTAGTGTGAAAAATGTTTTTACCGGGTATTTCATCATTTTTCCTAATATATTTGCTTCAGGATTCTAATAATTTCTAAACAAAAAAGAAATTAATGCTAGAATGCACTGCGATTTGAATATGTATAATTTGATTTCCCTGTAGGTATAATTTTATTACACGATCAAAAAATAAATTAGTGTTAATAAATCTATGTAAGATGACTTAGTTTTTCTCAAAGGATTTTGTTCTTTGGAAGTGTTAGAAACTTATGGTTGTTATTCTATGCAAATAAACTTCAAAATTATCATACTGTGGTATGTGGGTCAATTTTTTTTGTTTATCTGTTGGTTACTGAAAGAGCATGTTAAAATGATTCAATTTTGGTGTTTTTACATTGTTTAGTTGGATTGTTCCTATATATATGTATGTATTTTGATTGTTTGGAACAAATTTATTATGTGTTTTATACGGTTGCTCATTAGCTAGAGGGTATATGTCTATTTGGTATTTGGAAATGATGATTCAGATTGTTTTGTTCAAATTTGTTTGTTGATTGGAAGGTGAGAAAAATAATAGTTGAATGTACCATGTGAAACATGAATTGCTTGTGGTTTATTCAGAATTTGGATTTTGTATGATTATGGTTTGATTATGTCTTAATTCTTGTGATTAGAGTGAAACATGATTGCTGAAATAGAAATTGGTTGTCCTATTGGTGTACATTCATAGTCAGTATCTTGAAGTAGAAGCAGGGAATAATACATTCTCTGTTGTATTACCATGCGTTTTTTTTTATTATTGGCAAATAGTTTTTTGAAAGGGACTATACCCTTGAATACAAAAGAAGGCCTGAGAGCCGAAATAAGAGTGAGAAACAAAGAGAATGGATCAAGATCCAAGTGTTACAATGAAGCTCAAAGTAGCTCAGAAACAGCTACACAAACGAGACATAACAGCAAAACAACAGCAAAAAAACAGCAAACCAACCGCAGAGAAACAGCAAACAGAAGCTCTGCGACTGTTACCCTTACCCAGGCGAAGCGTTACCCTTCAGAGTGGTAGATTTTTTCTTTTTGCTGACCGTTACCCACCCTGATGGAGCCTTCGCGGTTGGAGAAGAAGACAAAGGAGGAGTATTACCATGCGTTTGTTGATAAAATAACTTGTATATCGTTTCATATTTTATTAAATAATTACATCAGAAATTGGAGTTAATATTCATGCCAGTTCATTTTGAACTGACAACATATCACTACTCCAGTCTTGCAGACAATTAGCCATCACGTTCGGATGTGTGGAAACTTATGTCTTGTGAAGTTTAATCGTAGCATGGATCTAAATGAGATACTTGGATTTCAATTTGTAGAGAGATGATATCCCAAAATTTTGACTAAATTTATTGGGATCTTGGACCCATTGTTAATATTCAAACCTCACTATGTGAGAGTTACCATAATAGTTATATATTTCGCCTTAATGGCATATGTAATTTATGACGGAGCGGTTGCCCAACCTGTCATTCCTCGTGGCTTGTGGTTGCGTAAGCACCGCTCTGTAAAAAGCAACAATGCTACGTAACCCTCGGGGTAGTTGCGTAACCGTCACAACAAAAATATCTTGAACAAAATAACACCGACCTTTGATTTCATTCGAAGGTGTCCAAATCACCCTCGGCTTGACTAGACCATCTCCGAGAATAAACAATCTGTTTAAAATCTATATTGTAAGTATCAAATATAAAGAATACATAGAATTGGGTATTTTCAAATCTATTTTGGAGCGATAACCTTCAAGAACTTAAAGAGTCATCATTTTTAAAAATAAAATAAAATTGAAATCAATTAGAATAAATTTAAAATTAATTAAATCAAATTTAAATTAGAACTAGAATAATTAATTCTAAAATTTAATTTTAATATTTTTGATTCAATTGTAAGAGAATGTAGTAAATCTTAATTTAATTCAAATTAAAAAAAAAGAACTAAGGGTACTAAGAAATTTGAAATATTATATGAACTGAATTTTTTTAATTTAAGATGAGTTGAGATTAAAAATAATCTTTTGAAAAAATATCAAGTCATTGCTAAAAAAATTAAGCGGACATCTGAAGGTAAAAGAGAGACTAAAAATACACCGAATAGGAGATAAATTTATGCACCATTTATCTCAGATTTTTGAATATAGGATTAGGTCATCCTTTACCCACAGTCTCCATACTAAGTACACAAGACTTCATATAGAAAGCGATATATGGATAAAGATTCAATATAAGAAGCACAATGTCAACTTTACTCAACTAGGTAAGGTGTTGTCATTGAGATAGAACATAGATGGGCTTTGTTGTATAAACTAACTCAACCTTATAGACCACCCATTATACCCTTAAATCTCAGCTTGCTCATTGATTTATTCTTACTCCCATACATTCATCCTTACCTTGTTTAATTCTAAAGTCCTCAATTGTCAAGATGCCTTACCCTCTGGTTCCTATGGAGATATATTTTTCCTTTCTTGAATAGGGGTATTGAGAGTCTTGTCATTTCATCTGATGCACCACTGCCCTTGCTTATCTTGTCAACTATAGTTATATATGCATATCCGAATATTATTCTTCCAAGTATGGGTTATGTGTGTCAACTAGAATAGGCTGTAGAGCTCTATATTATTCTCCCAATGTTTCAACCATGTTAATGAAAAATAAGCCAACACACTTCTTGTATTCCAGATTACATTCGCATACAATTATGAGTCATCATTTGGTACCATACAACTTCATTAATGTCTTGTGTAGACCATGAATTCATATATAACCTCCTTAAGAACTTAGCTCCTTATCCATTCAGTATATTAAGGCATTAGGATCATATTTAAGCTATCATTAGATGGAACTTCAACATCATAGGAGTGCTTATAACAATGACTTATTACCATTTCAGTCTTATCATTGAGGTTTCATACTTCAAATCAATACATGCATTTTAGGTCTTTGCTCTCACATTTGACCCACCAATATAGAAATTAGATCATTCATACCTATTTAGTCATGGTCGAGACATTATTTGAGAAGGATCAACCCACTTTGATTTGAGCTTGCATGTATTCTTCCTCTTCTTATATCTTGATACCCTGTCATGCCCTCTTTATAATTCTTCTAACTACAAATCAAGTACCAAGATGCAAATAAAGGATTATCAAACACTAATACTATGGTTTTAGGATATCATTTATCAAGAATAAGGTATTCTCAAGCTTTCATGATCTAGATCCATCTACTTTATCCCCAGCTTACTACTCTTTACAAGATTCCTGGTGCTTCTAATCAAGCTTCCTCTAATGCACAATCACCCTTTCCAAATACAATTTCTATGTCTCTTTCATGAATCCACCTAATACTTGTTAAACACCTTCCATATGCCTTGTTACATCATTCTCATCATTCATAAATTGTAACACATGAGAAATTATCATAATTAAATTACTCACCTTTCAATTCTGCTAACTGTCAAACTCCCACGACCCCTGAAATTTCTGTCATGGAATTCTTTGTGTTCACTCAATGATATGCTCTAAAACTTCGTGGTCATGCTCTCTTGGCTTGGGAAGAGATTTGTTGCAAATTTTAGAGGATTCCATCGGTCCAAATAAAAGAAAATAGATTCCCTAGGTACGACCCGCGAGCACAAAAATTCATGTAACTTATTCAAAAATCTATGTTAAGCTCTCAAATAAATTACACTTCGTTTTTGATCGATTTCTCTCTCTTATCCAATTGGCAGTCAATAGATTTGATGCAGTTTTGGTATATGGAGGTTTTCATTGACATTGTCGTGCCATAGTCACTATCACAGTCCTTTGTAAAATATGTAAAACATAAGCAAGAGAGCTTCTAGATGATATACATCATATATTATTACAATAGAACTCATTAAAACACATGAAAATGAAGGAGATCTCAGGTCATTCAAACTCAGAGGGCATAAAATCAGTCTTATTTGTGTTTAAGGATAGTCTTACAACATCATTTTCTTGCAATTCTTGCTACAACTCAAAACATCAACTCTTCCACACCATCATTCTACTTCTCAAACTTTGTCTCTCTTATTGGAATTCGACCCTTCTATCCATTATTAACTGCAAACTTCCTTGATCCTATTTTATATGATAAGATATTTCTCATTTTGGTTGAGATATCATCTCAACTTACCTCAAGAATAGGTAGTTCTTGTTTGAAGAGAGATAGGAGAGTTTATTCAACTTAGAGGAAATCCTAACAAGATCATTTTGGCCTCCTAGAATCAAGGAAAACTCCTATTCACGTAGCACACTCACAAGAAATTTGACTTTCTCCTCTAAAACACCTAATTCATACTTTTTCACTAATGACCTTTTACATTACAATTCAAGAATTCAAACTACAAGAAATGGAGGGAAACTTGTCAACATGATGCTCATGCCTTGAAATGGTTTATTGTGGACTGATTTAGTTTCTTGTAGCATCATAGGATGCTCCTACATCACGAATGCATGCAAAAAAACCCTTAACCTATAAATGATAGTTTTCCATGTTTAGTTGATTTGCATACAATCATCTCTATTCATATAGAGTGAATGCCTACTTATCTCAATGGCTTCCCTCAACTTACGAATATGGGAGTAGCTCCCCACTGCTATAACCTTTGCCTTCTCAATATTGATGGGGTGCCTTGTGTTATAAGGGTGTTAAGCCAGTACGACTTGTCATTATTTTCAAGATGGATCTAACATGTTATTTGATCCTTGTATAGATAGATCTCCTATTTTTGCCTATGTAGGGGATCCCATAGGAGCACTCAATTTTGTAAATTTCACTCTTCAATAAGGGGTCCACTTTATCTTTATCTAGATTCAATAATTTTTTCATCTTGTTCTTGGGAACAAAGGTGGATTTGATATTATGACGTCTTAAGATTCTAGCAATCTTGTTAGAAACACCTTCAATGTAGGGTAAGAATGCCATATGTTTAGGAGAAGGGGAGCACCTCTATTATTGCCTATCATGACAATCTTTAGCTCGATTCTAGGACCAAACAGTCTACAATTTCTCATTATAATCGTTCCTCTTAAAGAATTTCAAATGTCTAATCTCTTGATCTTAGTTGTCATCGTCATAGATTTTATGCACTCTAATAGCTAGAGTTTTTAACACCCCACCTTTTGACCGGGAGATGATGGGATGAAGCATAGAGATAAAGTTCATTGTGGGTATATTTCGTAAAAAATTTAAACTAGGTAATCAATCCTCTTTACAAGAAAGGAGGACATCCAAGAATGGTAAACTTCCCTCATCTTCAACCTCTATGGTGAAATTTTGTTGGGACCAAATTGTTGATGTGGTTGAGAAACTCTTGCACACTTTTTGCGCATGTTACCAAACACACATTATTGTTGTCAACATATCTCTTACACCATTTTGGTTTGATGTGAAAAGAGTGGAGAACTCTCTCTTCTCATTTCTCCATGCAGAGGTTGGGATAGAGGGGAAGCCATCATCATCCCTTATGTTTGCTCATAGAACACCCTCTTGAAAAAATAGTTGACTTCAAAACAAAGAGCAACTAACTTAAAAATTTTGTCATTAGAACAAAGTCTCGCAACTTCAATAACTTCCTCGAGAATAACTTTGGTGAAAAGGAGACAATGTCAAAACTAACCAATCTGAATTTTGAACGAAGGAAGATGTTCTCCCAACCAAAATTTTTAATTTTTTAAGCTAAGAAAGCTATGAGGAAGACCTTGTAAGATAATCGTACAAAAGATGTGAAAATAAAATTAATTCTTGTTGCCCCCTTTTAATATTTTATGTTATAACATATGCTAAAGTTGATGTTGAAGGGAACATGAATAAATTGAAATAACTTTGGATTCTTTCATTTTTACCTTGACAATAAACTATTTCTTGTAGATAGTTCAATTGTGTATTACAAAATATAAGTTTCTTTGAAATTTTCATGTCTATGTTAGTTTAAAAGGTTGATTCTATATTTCTCAATATTGTCTTCTTTTAAAATATGTTTTCTTCATCCAAACATATATTTAACACAAACTCAATTCATTTGGCTCAATTTATTATTGTAGAGATGTTACAATATATAGAAATTTGATCTCCTACAAAGGAGTCAACTCACATCATGAATCCCCTTATCTCTCCATGATCCACATATCACTCAATTTCTATCCCATATATCTCTCACAATATCCCATAATATCTCTACTAGTTCCCTAAAATCTCACGTACAATAATAAAATACAACTCCATATGAGATTGTATTAATTTATTCTAAACTACTATATTATTATTAAATGAGTTATTTTATGTTAGCTCATTTTAATAATAATTCTACACAATATAATGCTTACAAATGTGAACACTAAAGCAAATATTCCTAACATAGAATTGATACAAAATATTTTCAAAAAGTAAAAAATAGTAAAAAAATCAAATACAATAGGGGTATAATCAAATTAACAAGACTAAGTACCCTTAGTCCTTACAAACTAAGCATAAGAATTCTATACAACTAACCCCTACAAACTTCAAATTCAATAAAAAGGGCCAAAAATAGTTGTCTTCAATTCAAATAAATAATGAAATACGGTTTAAACTAATCATATTATCTAAATTTTCATTAACAAAATTAACAAAACACCGCATTTTGTGGATTTAATATTATATAACAAAACAACCTTATTTTTCAATACTACAAATAAAAAGGTACCATTGAAGACATGATATAATTTCATACTATCTTACCATGAAAATTGAAAAAAAAAAAAACATATAAATGAACTAAAATTAAAACATTTATGGAGATAATGGATAGCATATATTTATTTAGGGTAAACCATACATTTAATTTTGTTCCTTTGTTTGTGTACGCACCTCTCTTTAAACTACCAATTGAATTGGATTTTTCAATATCATTTTACATATTTCCCATCTTCACGCCACAACTTCTAACTAAATATTTCATTTTTAATTTTTCTTACCAATTCCATTGCAAGAATTAACTATGGTTAAAAATTACTAAGAAACAATCACCAATATCCTCCTTAACACCACAACTTCTAACTAAATATTTCATTTTTAATTTTTCTTACGATTCCGCCAATTCCATCGCAAGAATTAATTATGGTTAAAAATTACTAAGAAACAATCGCCAATATCCTTCTTGACACCACAACTTCTAACTAAATATTTCATTTTTAATTTTTCTTACCAATTCCACCAATTCCATCGCAAGAATTAATTATGGTTAAAAAATTACTAAGAAACAATCCCCAATATCCTCCTTAACACCACAACTTCTAACTAAATATTTCATTTTTAATTTTTCTTACCAATTAAGCAATTCCATCACAAGAATTAATTATGGTTAAACAATTACTAAGAAACAATCGCCAATATCCTCCTTAATCTCCTTGAAACGACATTGATTGCAATTGTTAGCATAATGTTCTCTCCAATGCCAACAAAATTCATAACAATAATGGGCATGGCGCATCTCCCTCTATTAAATTTACTGCACAAACACAAATGGATGAGTAACTCTATTATTTTTACGATAATAAACTAATTCACATTTTAATAGAAATGTAAACATGTTATGTGGCCAATAATGCAAGAATAATAAGTACATGATTCACGCTAAATATATTTCGTCCTTTCTTATGATCATGCAATTTGGTAATTGTCAAAGGTTGAAAGGAGTTTATATGAAGACTTATATTGCCAACACCATACAAAAATCACCATACAAGCTTATCTAACCAATTTTATTTTAATTTTATTGAAGAAGCAAATGTAATGCATTTTTCCCCTTCCTATGGCATGCCCTCCACAACAATATGAATTGTGTTAGAATTTTATTTTACTAGCGATTGTACATGAGGAGTGCAATGCAAACGCTAAAAGGGATGCAATTGAGGAGTGATATGTAGAAAGGGGGAAGGTAAGCGAGAAGCATAATTATGTTGGTTAAGGTATTTGATTTATCGGTTATATGAAAGAAGTGAGAGTGGAACAAAAATAAAAAGCAAAAAAATTAGGTGGCGGAATTTTGTGTGGCTATGTTGAAGAGGAGTAACCTTTTCAGTAGTAGTGATTTTGTGACACAAAATAGTTTTCCATGTCAACATTTAACTGTTGATATCAAATTTCCATTTCAAAAAATGTATACATAGAGCACTAGTTTTTGGTTGTTTGGTAAGTAATTGCTCACATGATCTTAGGGATATTTTTGGTACATGTAATCCTTTCAATTTAATTAGCCTTTTCCTTGGAATCATATGACACTGAGTTGTCATTATGCTAAACAATTTATACAGACTAATAGCTCCATCTTATTCTCTAGTTATAATGAAGGAAGCATTATGGCATATACAGTAAAGTTATTGTTGCTCTCCTTGATGATGGGTTCAGTAGAGGACCTGGAATTTTGGAATAAAAATCATAGTCATGTAAAAAAAAATTTTCCATGATGATTTCTCTGTGTCTAGATACTGTTGTTGCTAGCTCAAAATCTTACAAAATTGGGCCGACTGCACACGCCCTAGAATTTGTTAAAGAGAACGATCCTTTGGAAAATGACCTTGGCAAAGTGCCAACAATCTAGAACTTTTCATGAGGAGGAAATGGAGGTAGAGGAGGAAGCCACAAGTTAGGATCATGGCCTTCCATATTAATCTGAGAATAATTCATAGAAAGAGCAAGGGCCAATGTGCTTTTGCTAGAATGATATGCCTTCTTGGATATTCTGCAAGCCACAAGTTAGGATCATGGCCTTCCATATTAATATGAGAATTATTCATAGAAAGAGCAAGGGCCAATGTGCTTTTGTTAGAATGATATGCCTTCTTGGATATTCCTGCACCAATGTTTCGAGGAGGGAAAAAACGTTGTCTTTCCAAGTTATTTCCAGAGGCTAACAGATTCCTCCACTTCTTATTGTAAGGATTCTCTGGTTTGGGGAGATCCTTGATAGTAATTGCATCTGACAAACTTGTGAAGGACTTTGATTTTCCTGAGAAGAACTTTGAAATACCTCGTCTGCGTGCCATTGAATACAACACTACTTTGTCAAAACTTGTCAGCCCGAAGACCAAAGAAAAGAAGGAAAAAAACTCGCAACCAAGCTAGCAAATTACCAATAAACTTATCACACTTTTTTTAGTATTGTTTTGCAAAGATACCCACTGCAATATTGATCACATACATAGATTTTGAAGTCATCACTTTTTTCTAATTTTTTTGCAAACAAAAGCACAAAAATTGATCACAGAAATAATATTTTGCACTCTATCAATGAGGATACCGAGTCCCAATAAAAGATTGTATCATAATTTGTTCATTTATCTCACTTGGATACATGTTCAAATATAAGAACTTCACAAACGAGAAACAAAATTCACATCTTCAATACAAATTTCAAGACTTCAGAAATCCACTTCATCATTATCGGACATACAAACACACATAAGAAAATATGTACTAACAAATGGTTGCTTAAGGATTTCATTCGACACCAATTTATAGAATACAATGGAGAAGAAAACTACAAAAATAAATTTCTAGATGGTCTGTGCATCTAGATGGTATGTGGAATTAAAAGAATATTTTCTATAGATTTGGTCTTTGGTTTGTGGATTTGGAGTGCATGGGTCTTTGGTCTGCAAACCATATTTATTGTTGTCCATATGCCGATAAATTTATTCCAACACTCCCCATAAATTTATTCTTACACAAACTTAAAAACTCCCCCACACTTTATGGGTCCCACCTACCTCTATGGGTCTTATGGTTGATGAGGTACCCATTTACATAATTTCCTTGACCCCTAATTTATCTCTAAATTTTACAAACTTTCTTTCACTCAATGCTTTGGTGAAAATATCTGCAATTTGATCATTAGTGTTGCAGTAGACAAGTTGAATCACATCATTTTGAATCAATTCTCTAATGTAGTGATGATGAATCTCCACGTGTTTAGTTCTTGCATGATAGACATGATTCTTTGCCAACTGAATTGTACTTTTGTTGTCACAATATAGTATTGAAGGTTGATTTTGAGGAAAATGTAAATCACCAAGTATTCTCCTCAACCATACTGCTTCACGAGTAGTTGCACATGCTGAAGCATATTCCGCCTCTGTTGATGATAATGCAATTGTTGGTTGCTTTTTGCTAGACCATGAGATAGCACTAGATCCAATGTTGAACACAAACCTGTAGTAGATTTATGATCATCTATACATCCAGCCCAATCAAAATATGTAAAACTGTCAAAGATATATAACCACCTGCAAAATACTCAATTCCAAAATTTTGAGTTCCTTTGACATATCTCAAAATTATTTTAGTTTCTTTCCAATGAGGAATTTTGGGAGATGACATAAACCTTGAAACTAGACTAACTGCATAAGCAATGTCAGGCCTAGTTATTGTCAGATAAATAAGACTTCCCACTAATTGTTTGAATAGTGTGCCATCTACATATTCTGAGTCATCATTTGTTGATAATTTCATCCCCACTTCAACTGGAGTAGTAGCAGCTTTACAATTTTCCATTTTAAATTTGACCAACAAATCATGTGCATATTTGGATTGAGAGAGTAGTATCCTATCATCTTTCTGCCATACTTGTATGCCAAGACAATAATGAAGCAATCCTAAATCAGTCATCTCAAACTTTTCCCTTAATATTTTCTTTGTTCCATCAATTAACATGTCAAGATTACTTGTAATTATTATGTCATCCACATAAATAACCACAATTACTATTCCAACATCACTCTTTTTCACATAAAGATTAGGGTCAAAGGGAATTTTTACAAAACCTTCATGTTTGAAGTACTCATCAATCTTTGCATACCATACCCTTGGTGCTTTCTTTAAGCCATATAAATATTTCTTCAACTTGTAAACAAGATGCTCTTGTCCCTTTGTCAAAAATCTCCGTGGATCCATTTGATGAACCTACCATTTAAAGTTAGCAGCCAAATCAAGAACAAGCCTTATTGTATTCATTTTTTCCACTGGAGAAAATGTCTCACTAAAATCAACCCCTTCTTTTTAGAAAATCCTTTTGTAACAAGACGTGCTTTGAATTTTTCAATGCATCCATTAGATCTAAACTTAGTCTTATAGACCCATTTAGTACCAACAATATTTTTACCTTCAAGAAGTTTTGTCAATTCCCATGTATTATTTTTCATTAAAGAGTCATACTCTTCTTGCATTGCATGTTCCCACTCTTTCTTTCCTTTTACTTCTTCATAAGATTGGGGATCATTTACCTTCTCTATTCTAGTCATCAAGGCATAGTTAACATGATGATCTTTTTCTTCAACTTGCTTACTCTTTTGATAAATTTCTTGAAGACTTTTTATTTTCATTGGGGGCTTTGCTCATTATCACTATTTTCTTCCTTTTCTACATCTTCAACTTCAGAAACTATCTCAAAAGTAGATGTAGATTCCTTATGAAGACCTTCATCAAACACAACATCCCTACTGATAATTACCTTTTCAGTTTGAGGATCATATAACCTATAGCCTTTAGACTGTTCACTATAACCAATGAAGATACATTTCATGCTTTTCTTATCAAGTTTCTTCCTTAATTCATCAGGCACATGAGCATATGCATTACATCCAAACACTCTAAAATACTTGACTGATGGCTTACTACCATACCATGCCTCATGAGGTGTCATATTTCTTACTGACCTTTGTGGGAGATCTATTTAATATGTAGGTAGCAATAACTATTGCTTCAGCCCAAAAGGAATATGACAAATCCTTAGTCTTGAGCATGCACCTAGCCATTTCTTCTAAAGTTCTATTTTTATTTCTACAACCCCATTTTGTTGAGGTGTGTATCTAACTGTTAACTGCCTTTTGATACCTACATTATCACAAAATTTTGAAACTCTTTTGTGATATACTCTCTTCCATTATATGTTCTAAGAACTTTAATTTTTCTCCCACTCTCATTTTCTACTAGAGATTTAAATGTCTTAAACTTTTCAAACACCTCACTTTTGTTCTTGATAAAAATTAAAAAAATTCTTAAAAAAACATCAATTAAAGTCAACACATATTTTGATCTTACAAAGGAAGGAGTAGGAAATGGACCAATAACATCACTATGCACTATCTCAAGTTTTTCTCTTGCTCTATATGCCCCATTCTTCTCAAAACTATCTCTATGTTGTTTCCCATACAAACAACCTTCACACACATTTGAATCTGAATGAATTTTTGGAAGACCATACACCATGTCCAATTTCTTCATTAAACCCAAACTTTGATAATTAAGGTGCCCAAATCTTAAATGCCATAACACACTAGTATTATCATGTGATGCAACAAGAGCATGTGTACTGTACTTCTTGCATCAAATTTATATATTCCCCCATCTAGAGTACCTGATGCAATCACTTTGTAACCATGTTTCATATCCTTAATCAAACAATTATCCTTATAAAATTCAACTTTGAAACCTTGCTTTGTGATTTGACTAACTAAAAGAAGATTCTTCTTTAAACCAGGTACATACATCACATTAGTAATACATTTTACTTCACCATTATTCATTTTAATAGGAACATCACCATGACCCTCTATACTATAAGCACTATTGTCACCAAGCAATATCTTTTCTCTTTCACATTCTTCATCTTTTTCAATAGATTTGAAATTTTCTTTCTTAAAATCCATATGCTTACTTGTTCTGAATCTATATACCAAACATCATTTGAAGTATCTTGAGCAGATAAGGATGCAATGAAGATATTACCTTCCCTTTCTACTTGATTTGTCATGTTGTTGGTTTGCTTTCTAGACCAATTGTGCATCTCTAGCTTCCTTTTTGTACATTCCCATTGAAAATGGCCCAATTTACCACAATTGAAGCACTTCACCTTATGCTTTTGCTTCCTTATTTTATCTTCTCCTTGGTTCATCCTTTGCTTAGATTTTATAGCCATCTTGTCTCGAATTTACATCTTGTTACCTCTAAATATGCCTCTTGAAAAGTAGGCTTGCTCAATAGAGTTAGTTTCATCAAACTTCCTTCTAACTCTTTGTTCTTCCTGCAACAAGTATCCACTTAATTCTTCAAATGTTAGAGTATCAATCTTATCAACAACTTCTAAAGATGTGATTAGATATTCATACACTATGGGAGACTATTAAGAGTTATCTCAACTAATGATTTTTCTTCAACATTCTCTCCCATAGCCTCTAACTGATTCTTTATCTCCTTTAATTTTGTAAGATGATCTGTCACATCCTGATCATTTGTCATTCTTAAATTATGTAATTGCCTTTTTAGATGCAAAATCCTAGTCTTTGTAGGATTTTCAAATATTTCCTTAAGTGTTTTCCAAGCATCATTTGCATTATCAATATCTTGAATTTGTGGGATGATTTCATCAGCAACAAACATACCAATAATAGCTAAGGCTTCATTATTCTTTCTTTTAAATTGGGCTAATTCTCTATAATTGTTGGTGTAGGATATTTACCATGCATATATTTTAAGTACATGGGATTCCTCCACATAGGTGATTCACCATGCTTAGGTGTCCTAGGGTGTCATTATGGCCTTACATGCATCATAAAGCGTCATAGGAGTTACATTTGATCGGCTATTCCGGGAATGTAACTCCCACCTCTTGACAAATACATTTGTGGGGGATTTACACACCCCACTACTATATGTACACCCTTTCATCTTGAACAATACAATTGAGTGGAATAGAGTATGGTTTTTGAGCCATTTTTCCCTTGATGCATGTACATTGCTCTCATGGGTGATTTCTTGCTTCGATCTTGAAGATACATCATTTTGCGGTTGAGTGCAACATTTTGATGCTCACAGATTCCCTCAAGATATTCGTCATTCCTCCGACAATAATCAGCGGGGGCTTCTTTCTTTTTTTCTATGAATTCCCACAAATCTTTTGCAAGCAATACATTTTTTATTTTTATTTCCACAAAGAGTAATTCTTTCCATCTAATTTGTAGTCATTTTTCACCAAGATTCAATCTTAGATTTCATTCACCCAAAAATAATTCTTTAATTTAAATAAGAGAAATCCCCAAATAAAACTATTAATAACAAAAAAAAAAGCAGCACTAGATATGTGGCCCTTCTAATTCACAAAACAAAAACAATCTTACACAACCTTTTCTTTATGACATCGACATCAAAGCTGTATTTTTCTTGCCGCATCTTCTTTTTTTCTTCTTCTTCACTCCTTCACAACTAACAACAACTTCTCTCTTTTTTCTTCTTCACTCTTAGCCACTCTTGGCTTTCATATACCCAACCAATTCACAACCAACTCTGATACCATATCAGACATACAAACACACACAAGAAAATATGGACTGAAATGGTTGCCTAAGGCTTTCATTCAACACCAATTTATAGAATACAATGGAGGAGCAAAATACAAAAAGAAATTTCTAGATGGTCTGTGGAATAAAAAATTATTTGTTGCAGATTTGGTCTTTGGTCTGTGGATTTGGGTCTATGGTCTTTGGTCTATGCATACCATATTTATTGTTGTCCATATGCTAGTAAATTTATTCCAATAATCATTCATAATTTGCACAAAATCTTGCACGTATGAAATCTAAAAGGATGTGCTTAAATCAAAAGACTACATTTACCTTTTTCAAACCTACCATTCTATCTTGCATGGACCAACCAAATCACTGCAGATATGCCCCAAGAATGAAAATTCAACACACATAACAAAAACTACTAACAACTAGCAAACATTCCTCCTCCAATAGACATTCATGCTGGTGAAAAATTTCAGAGACAGTGCATTCTCATTTTAAAAAATTGAAGTTTACTCATGTGGTGGAAGATCAATCATCACACAAGCAACTCAAGTAGAAGATAACATCAACATGCAAGTAGGATGTCCTAAGTTTGAGACCTACCTGGTCCGCAAAAATAGCAATATAATCCAATTGAGTTACAAAACAGATAATTTTAGGCATCCCAAAGAAATAAGGTCTTCCAACTCCCTCAAACCATTATAACACAAACTACCAACAATTGCCAAGCATTCCTCAATTCCAAGAGACAAGCAAGCGGGTGAAAAATATCGAGATTTAAGTCTACTTGTGGTGGAAAATCAATCATCACTCAAGTAGCTTCGTAATAGAGAACCTCAGTAGCCAAATATGATGTCCTAAGTTTGAGATCTAGTTGGTCCATGGAAATAACAATATAATCCAATTGAGTTACAAAACAGATAATTCATGCAACCCAAACAAGTAAGGTCTTGCAATATATCATTCTAATTGACACATGAGAACACCTACTTTGTCCTCTGTTCGGAAAAGAAAGAAAATTGAATACCAATAAGTAGAAAAGGAAAAACACCGACATAATCCCTCATCTTGAAAAAAATGAATTTTGAAAAGTTAAAGCGGCCCACGCCATAACCACCAAATGTACAAGCACACACAAAAGAGAATTCCCTTCACTACAAAAGCGATTGCCTAAACAACCTACTCCACCTATCCCACCAATAGATTACCATTTTACAACATATAAGAAACCATTCTTCGATGCATAAAAAACATAGGAAAAAATGGCGAGCGCTTGCAGGAGCCTTCCTCATGTGGACTTCGAAATTTTGTCTTCTTCTTCAGACGGGCCATCCTACTTTCCTCAATTCACACAGATCTGCAATCACCAAAATTATCACGAGATCAAAACAATCCAAACATGATTAGATAAACAAAAGTGCATACATCTCCCACCCCATGCATAAATATCAACACCCCATGCAAAACATCCAACTGTGAGATCACTGCTATGGATAAATTGAAACGTTGAGTTCACTACAATTGTGATTTTGATTAGATTGAGTTCACTACAACTATGACTTTGATTAGATCAATGGTTCGTCCATCGGATATGAACAACATCTTCATATTCACCGTTGATTTCTTTGAAAGCTATAGGTGGCGAGGGGGAGGCAGGGGGCTCTTTCTCATAGATCAAACGCCTTTCGGTGTAATTTTGTGGATGTGCCTTGACCCGCATGTTATATATTCTTTTTAATGACTTTCAAATTTTTTCACGTTATAATACTCCTAAAGCCACCAAATGCTTTTATCGCCTTCATGACGGATTCGACTCATCCATCATTGTTTCTCACAAATACTTGGCCTATTATGAAGTACTTACTTGCCAACCTATCATAAGATGCAAATCATGTATGTTGTTTCCTTACTTCAAAGTAGGGCCTCGATGAAACCAATGTCGATGTCACAAGCATGTTACCCTTAGATTGACCGGTCATAATAAGTAAGAAATAACAATGATTTATTTTTCCTATTAAGAGTCTTGAGGATCTGATCCAAGGATCAAGAGTTGAATCTACAACAACAATATCTTTCTTTTGTTGCAATATGAGTGCAACAAACTCTGTAAATATTGATGCATGGAACATATGATGAAAAATGAAGCCATGGTCAACGAGTCAATAAAGAGATAGAAATCAAGGAAAAAATCAACACCAAGAGCCAAACCCTAACCAAATTTTACTTTTATCTATAATGATCTTATAGAGACCACCAAAACAATATTGACTAGGAAAAAGGTTGATCCCAAAAATTATCTCATAATGACAATGAATATTGTCTCACACATGTAGTTAAGTTTATAAAAATCCTTTTAACGCCACTTTCATCAATTTTAGGCTTCTTTCTTCTACTACAAATTATTTTCTTATGGTCTTTCATGGTTATGATCATCAAAAAGGACTTATATAGGATATTTGGCTGAAAAAATGCACCACATTGATAATTCAAGTTCATCGCTACAAGTATAGAGGAAAACTATTGGCGCAGTTCCCGGATATACCACTCGGGGGTCGACTCCCATTTGCTTGCTTAAATCAGCTTCATTGCATATGGATGATATTTTCTATTCAACATTGCAATTTGATATGTTCTGAAAAATGCCTACTATTGTAGGCTAGACACTTTTATCCCTCTTCTCAAGGTGGCATGGAGAGTGTAATGCAAAGGGGGCTTATCTCAAAAGGAGAGGAGTTTAAAAGTGATTCCTAGTTAAATGCATCAAAATCCTGTTAATGTCATGCATCTTCCTTCTGCATTGAATCAGTCCATCATGGTTGATCAAAAATAGGGTGGTCATAGAGAAAGATATCTAGGCAATAAACGACACCACATTAATGGTGCAGAGGTATTCGTACAAGTACGAAGCAAGCCTACATTGTTAATGTAGTGGAGTTTTCAGACAGATGTCCTACTCTAAGTGACCATGTCTAGTGTTGCTTAACTTGGCTTAATTATATGGAGGATGCATAGATGGATAAAGCTTATAGTAGCAATGCATGCACTTTTATGTTTAACACTCTCAACCTGACGTATTTTGAAAATCATCTCCACTTAAAGGCTGGAAACTTAAAAACATACCCACATTAACCTTGCATCTCTCTGAAGTGTAATAGTCCAGAGAGGGATAAACACCAGAAGGAATCTTGCAATTGAGCTGGGCTTAGAAGCAAATAATAGGATCCCCATAAAAAATATTTACTTTCACATGGATAGATTTTCAAGTGGTGACGATTTTCAAAATATGTCAAGTTGAGAGTGTTTTCAGTAAGAATGCATAGCTGACAATCTTGTTTTTCCTATCTCACCAATAATTTCCCCAACCCCATCCAATTCTTGAAGTGAATAAGGTAATTGGTATCTCTCAAAACTATTTCATACCCCAAGATCCTGAAAATAAATTTAGTGGCAGAATGACAATCAAGACCCGTCTTTCTTAGTTTCACCAATAATCCCCACATGAACACATCCCATCCTTGAAATGATGAAATCGGTTAGTATCTCTCAGAACTATTTCTCGTCCAACAATTTTTGAAATGAACTTCGTTGCAGAATGGAAATCACCACATACACGAAGGTTTTTGATGACTCGGATAGGTGTCCCAGCAGGTGTGCTGACAAGACCAAAAGCAATAGCCAACTTCTCAGTGTCGTAGGGAAGAGCTCGTTCCTTCTGCTTTATCACTTCCTCCAGCTTTGCATATATCTTCCCTGTTTCAGGATGCGATTTATCTTCTACAAAGAATGTGTGCACCTTATTCTTGACTATAATCCAACTACATCCGGGATCCTTTTTCACGCCCTTATCTTTCATCAATTTCCATCTGTCAGATGTAGCATAGATGTTTGACAGTAGCACATATGCCGACCTGTCTTCTGGTTCTAACTCAAGAATGCATTGTGCTGCACACCTTCCTAATTCCATGTTGTCATGGATTCTGCATGCACCAAGCAAGGTTCCCCACATTGAAGCACCAAGCTCAAAAGGCATTTTGTTAATAAATTCCTTTGCCTCATTCAATTGTCCAACACGGCCAAGAAGATCAACCACACAGGCATAGTGCTCCAAGCTTGGAATAATGCCATAATCTGCATTCATTGAATATAAATATTGAAGGCCTTCATCAACCAGACCGACGTGGCTGCAAGCAGATAGAACACCGACAAAGGTGATATGGTCTGGTTTCATATCTGTCAGTTGCATTTCCTTAAATAGTTGAAGAGATTTGTCTCCATGTCCATGCTGAGCACATCCTTCAATCATTGCATTCCACGATATTAAATTTCATCTAGAAAATTCATTAAAAATACCAAGTGAATATTCTATGCAACCACACTTTGCATACATGGTTACAAGAGTATTTTTGAGATACACATATGAATCGAATCTAGTTTTTACAGTGTGAGCATGGACCTGTTTGCCTTGTTCCAAAGACACTATGCAGGCACATCCTCCAAGGACACTCGAATAAATGAACTCATCTGGATTTGTGCCTCTTTGTTGCATTTCACAAAAAAGTTTCAGGGCCTCCTCACCATGTCCATTCTGTGCATATGCTGCAATCATTGCAGACCACAAGAAAACATCAGGTTGGCATATATTGTTAAATACACTGCATGCATCATTTATGTTCCCACATTTGGCATACATGGTAACAAGTGTACTCCCAACAAATTGATCCGAATTGAACCCAACTTTGATGACTTTAGCGTGGATTGCCTTGCCCTGCTTCAGAAAAACTGAACTGGTACTAACTCCGCGAATGACAGCAGGGAAAGTAAACTTATCTGGCTTAATGCCTGCTTGATTCATTTGAGAAAAAAGGTTCAGGGCCTCCTCACAATGACCGCACCGAGAATAACCCCCGATCATTGAATTCCAGGAAACTAGATTTAGTTGAGGCATTCTGTCAAACACTTTCTTGGCATCATCTACATCTCCATGCTTGGAATACACATCAACTAATGCACTTCCTACAACGACATCGGTCATAAATCCCAATCTAATGACATGAGCATGAATTTTCCTTCACTCTTTAATGCCCTCGTTCTGTCTCATCCCTGCTCTTTGCATTTGTCTAAAAAGTAACAAGGTTTTTTCACTGCACCCATGTTGTACATAACTCGTAATCATTGCATTCCACGACCCAGAATTTGAATCTGGAACCTGGTTAAACAATTTCTCCGCATCCTCTATGCTTCCACATTTTGCATACATGTCAAGAAGGGCATTGCTCACAAATTCATCACATTCATATCCACACTTAATCACACGAACATGAACTTGCTTTCCTTGATGCCCTCAACCTTGGCAATAGCCTTGATAACACTGGAAAAAGTAAACTGATCACATTTAATACCTAACCACTGCAACTTCCTCAGCAGGACAAAGGCCTCGTCCACATCACCAAAATAGCTATATCCAACAATCATTGCATTCCATGTAACTAAGTCTCTCTTAGGATATTTGTCAAACACTTTGCGTGCAGACACTAAACTTTTGCACCTAACATACATACTAACCAGACTATTCACAAGGAAATCTCTCATATTGGCACAACCCTGTAAGAGGAAACCATATATGAAGGAGCTCATGGCATTGTTTTGTTGGAAAAAAACATTGAAAACATCAAATGCCTCCTTTAGCCTTCCCTCTTTGCATAAAATATTTATTTCATGTTTTCCTACCACGTTTCCTGATGATTTTTTAATGGATTCTTCTTTTCCCACATTTCCAATATTAGAAATATTGATACCATTCTTCCTACTAATACAAAACAAGGCTGATAAGTTATGGGTTTTGAGCTTGTGGCTATTAAAACTGATATGATATGCTTTTGTTTGCTCTATGAAATAAAGTGATTTACCACTGAAAATGTTATAGTGGATACTTACCTTGTGAAATGGGGTTGATCAATATGGCTCATCTAGGATAATTTGATGTCACAAAGAGTTGTGCATGTTGCAAGCACGGAGGAAACCATCTCATTTGTGTAGATACTTTGCAATTTATTAGTGGTTTTGCCTAAGTGGTTATTATTCAAAAAACCCAAGTGATAGCCAATGGAAGGCCAAAAGCTTTGTATCTAAGCGCATTTTACGACAAAAATTTAAACGCCCTTCACATTTAACTTCATGTCGTGAACGACCGATTCTTTTCCCATGGGGGCAACACCTTTCGGTAGAATTAGAATGCATCGTATATTAATCAAAACATGTTTATAACTAGCAATCATACGTGGAGTGTATGATGGAAACGCCGAAGGGCATGGGGTGAAGATTTGTAAATTGAGGAAGCGAAAAAGAGGGAGAGGATGAGGGGCGATTAAAAAGGGGTTTGAGGGAGGGGAAGGGCATTGTGGTTCACTATATTGTCTATATCTTGAACGCATAATTCACGTGAGTGTGAATTACATTTAAAGGGGACAAACCAAAAAATGGAGAAAATCCAAAATATTTAGAAGTAAAAATAAGTTATGAAAGGAATCCACTTCAAATAACGCTTTGATTTATTTACTTGATGGGAAAAAATATTAACTACAATTATGAGAAGGCTGTCCACTCCAATTATTGTCTGCTCCCAACCTTTAATATGACTCTGTCAAGTAATAATAATTTTTCCTTTAACAATAATTTTTTTGTAGAGTGGTAGAAACAATTTTATTATGAAGAGACATCTTAAGATAAGACATAAAGGTTCGTTGTAAAGATATCTAAAATATATAACTAAAATGAAGTAATGCTAACAATGGGCAATGCACTAATTCAATTACATTAAATGTTTTTTAACATTTATAATCATGTAACTCCCATGGACTTCTTTGAGGAGGAATGAAGATCATGAACTTCTTTCTCCAAACACACTTCTAACCTTACAAAAATACCATTTATTCTCTGGAACTCCAATATTAGATCATTTCCCAACTCCAATTACAATTGGGTACCATTGTTATTAATGAATGACCTCAGTAGCAAATTATATATTGCTGAACATCATAGGTCAATACCCACATAATTGTTAGCCAGCTTGGAGAGATGGGAGCTTGACAATGACTCTAGTTTTCCCTTTCCATTATTAAGCTAAGAACAAAACCAATAATTAAGCCTTTAAACATCCTAATTAAAATAAGTTAATGGATTTACTAGAAGTTGATAAATTCATGTCAATTGATAGTTAGCAAGGGAAATAGTTGCTTGAGGAGAAACATGAATATACACAAAATCCATACTCTCACTAGGAGGGAGAGACTTTAACCATGCAGGAAATGAGTACAAGTTAGTGTTTGATTTGGAGAGACCCCAAATAGGACCATAAAGCCTTTGAATGGACAGGTTGAGAGCTTGAAGTGTTTTTTTGCTGAGATTTATTGGTGATAGACAAAGTATTTGTAATAAGTTCTTCCTCCATGACTCCAAGAAAGTGAAAGATTTTGCAAGATGGCTACCAAACTCTCCTCTACAGATTATGAACAACAAACCATAATTAGCAACCTTTTCTTATTGAAAGAACACCAAAGCATTCTAAGAGATGGATAAGTCCTCTTATATCATTTGATTAGATGAAGATGCGATTACCCTTTTTAGGATCCTTATAGGAAGTAAAATAAATGATAAACAAAATGCATCATATTAATAGATCTTAAACCTGGTCTGTTATACATTTTCCCACTTTCTCTAACATACATCAACCACTTGTTTCATTCTTCCCACAATCATACTTGCATTATACTTGTAAATGTAAATCTAAACAATCTACACCAAAAATTCCAAAGGAAGTATTTTCCAAGGAATTAAAGCTAAGTTTACTTTGTAGCCTCTATGAAACAGATGTACTTCAAAACCATGTCACTCCAAAGTTTGGAAATAAGGATAAAGATGCGATGTTTTACAATAAACAATGACTCTTGTTTATAGAAGGTCAAATATGAGGTTAGTAGATCTTACTTTGTGGGAAAGTTCGAGGAGGATATCTCATTTAGGAGTAGGTGAGGGTATAATTTTTTTTGTTTTGTAGTTTGGGGAGCAAATCCTAGTTCCATCTTAGGCACAATACCTTCCAAAAAAGAAACAATTTAAACATCACAACCAACATTATTAAAACTTCCCTAAATCAACAAATAACATTAATGAAGGAAACCAAATATATAAAAGTGCAATCCAGAAGAAAACATTAGCTTGATTAATTTGGTTGTTTCCACCATTTCCAAATTGGAGTCTGCATAAAATTCCCACCATTGGAGCATTGTTATAGGAGCCCACCTGAATAAGAAAATAAACGACCTTCAGCTCACCCTCGTGTTTTCTGATGACAATTGAAAAAAATGTAGTTTCTTAATGCACTGATGAATGACATTCATTCCAGGTGTTCACTGTACATTGTATCCATTTTTCTGAAGGCAAGAACACATGAAAAAATTAGATTTTTCTTGGTATTTTTGCAATACATTCTCGTTTTTCCCACCCTTACCTTGCATGAGAATCTGCCATAGCCCATAGTTTTGTATGATGTCAGTTTCCTGATAAATATATTGTTAAGCTACTAAAATATTAAGTACCATGCCAGCCATTTATTTTTAGATTTATGGCCTTCATTTTATTTGTAGTTATTGGAATTTTAGCTCATCACAATTTAATCACAAAAATAATCTTCTAATCACTGCCATATATTGAATAATTTGAATGACTATGCACCCTCACTGACCATGGATGCAAGAACTTGGACCCCTGCATATTTAACATCCCAAGAGAACTCTGTCATGCTCCATCCTGTCCCACCCATGGAATATGCATTCTCAGTCAAGTAGTTCAAACACGTCTGATCCCCAGTTGCTTTACGAAGCCATGTTGCGCCTGATAATTCATCTTGTAAGAAATATGTCCCGAGCATAAATTAAATTATTCACATTGATGAGAACTTACATTATATCCACTGATTGACCCATAAAACTTCCTAACATTAGTAATGTTGTTGTCATACTTTCCCCGTATTTATCAAAAAACTCAAAGAGCTGCAAGATTGCCATAGGTATAGAACATAACATCAGATTGCAGCATGAAACATGATAGTTAGATTTAAGCATGGAGAGAATTATAGATTTGTTTAAATTAATGAGTCCAAGAAAACCTGATTGGCATGGTTGAGAAGGTCATTAGAATAAGCAGGATTGGAGTCCTTGAAGACTATAGAGGCAACAACCATTGCGACAAATGTTTCTCTTGCAAGATCTGATCTAGGATTGTTGGTATCAATATTATATCACCCACCGAGACCAAAGTAAAAAAACAATATTCTGACTTGCTCGAGTTCAACATTTTTCTATAAAACTACAAACAAATTGATAACTCACCTGGTCATATAGTACATTTGGCTCAGGATGAGCTTTTAAGAGGTAATCAGCCCCCTTTGGATGGCCTCTGCTGAGAATTCTCCAGCTCTCCACCAAACTCGATTATTAAAAAGAAAAACATATTTACCAAATGCCCAATTGTTGGCTTGGAAATATGTAAAACCACGTTATAGGCTTCCTACACACCAAGGAACACTGAATTTAATATTTGTTTTTTTGAATAAATAGAGAAATGTGACGTTTAGTTAATGAGATTGATCAAAGAGACCTAATCAGAAAATTTTGACCACAGACAACAAACCTTAAAAATACTTAAGAGTGTACAACATTAGAAGCTCCGAAAGAAAATTAACAAACAGAAATCTTACCAACTGAAGCAAATTAGAGTTATTGTCCATAACTTCCTTCCCGTCAGCAATTCCAGAAGAACACTTTCACAACTATATACATCTGATTTCTCATTAAGCCTTAATGTTCTTACAATTGTAAAGGTGTAAGGGAAAAAATCCATGATCTCGGTCTTTATTCCTTTAAGGGTTTGAATCCCTTAGAGACCATATTCACAACCCAAAAATAGAAAAGCGCAAACCCTAGCTAAAATCTCAACCCTAGGTTTCTTCAATACATCGACCTCGTAGAAAAAATGTCTAAGTGCACATCAAATTTAAGACCATCGCATGAATGAACAGATGCCTCTTTCCCATGGGGGAATGCCTTTCGGTGTAATAAGGGTGGTTAGTCGATATACACGATCCATTTTCATGCTTGTAAATAAATTGTTTTTAAAAATGTGATGAAAAATAATTATATATTAATTTGGTAGAGTAAACATATGGCGAGATAAATAGTGTTATAACTAGGCACATGTAATAATAACATTAGGGGTGGCAGATTATCATTTGGAGAAAGGTACTAAGAGCATAAAGCTCTCTTGAAAGAGGATCAAAGAACTTATCTTGAGCTTGAAGATCATGCAAATATAGAGGCATCATGATATTCACCCATTTAAGAGACAGAGACACAACCATCATAGAAACACCTTAGGTTTCCTCGTCAAGGGCCACCAAGAAGTTTGAACTATTTTTCTATGAGATGGTGGTGTCTAATCCTCGATTGAGGATGTGGGGTAGAGAAATGACCATGAATGGGCAAGGAATACTAACTACAAAAAGTGAATTATCTTATGTCTTGAAGTGGAAGGTGGAGAGTCTAACAGCGAAGCATATATTTAATAAAATTATGTTCATTATATATGGGGTGCTCTCCTAATGATTAAAAATATCCTGTACATTTTGAAACTCAAATTCCAATTTCTCAATCAGTAGTTGAACCTAAACACAAACAAAAGATATAATGTAACTTTTTGTTAATTAAAAATTTCCACGAGATAGAAATGTTATCAAACGAGAAAAAAATCTATCTTTCTAGACTTGAAATAAAATAATACCCATGAAACAATCTCATTTAAAAATTTAAGCATGTTAGCCCCTAAGAATTATCCTCAAATAAATCTATTCTCGAGTTGACAATTTTTGTGTGGAAGGGCTTTAACAAGGTGTACAATCATTTCCAAGCATCTTTAGCTTGGGGACATGTCAAATAACAATGTTTCAATGTTTGAGTCAAACACACATTGGGAATTTAAAATTAGGGGCTCTAATATGTTTGAGCCACTCCCTAAGAGGGAGACCTTGAAAAATCAAACACCAAAGGAAATATTAAAATTTGGCTTAATCTTATAACTCCAAACCTGAATGAGGCAATTAAGCTACACTTAGAGAGGAATTTAAGATCTATCAAGCATTGAGTTTGGAAAGGGTAGGAAAAAAGGACTCATTATTTAGATAGAAAACCAAGATATTATTTCTTGAAGTTGATGTCGAATTTCCATCACCAGTCCTTCCACCAAAATCCTAGAGGTTGTGAATTAATATCATGAAGCGTAACATGAGGAATAACCTCTTGAATACATAGAAAGGAAGGAATATTTGACACAATTAACTTATATTTTATTTCAATATCTTATCTTAGGATATAATCTCTTGAGATATGATATCTCCATGGGGGTTCATTAACTAGGCAATATCCTAGCATGTGAGTTCATATTGAGGTAATTAAAATTAATAAAAGTAAAGTCAATATACCGATAGACATGAGGGGGTGAAAGGGTTTAATTTATTAATATTTTGAATCAAGTATTGGGGGTAGGTTAGAGAGGTGGGCCAAAGGAAAGGGAGGTTTAATTTTAATATAAAACTAAAACATTTGAACCCTAGTTTTTAAAACTAAATACCTTAAAATTTTAATTTAAGGAGTGTGATCAAAAAGTTAAATTATAATATCTTTTTGAATAAATAAATCTCAATTAACAGATTCTTAACCAAGAAATAATAAGATGGTAGAAAAATAGGATTGAGTATGCTTTTCAACACAAGTGATAGTTTTTCACCATCTTAATTATTTGAAGAATTATTGATAAATGATTAAAGCTTAACATTTATAAGGTAATTGGTAATATGTATTGAATGTATTCAAACTATCTTTCAAGAGAAAATGCATATTTAAAAAAATTGAGTGAGAAATATGATAGATTTCTATTTAATATATTAGGGTAGAAATAAAAATGGTTAAATAAAATTGTCATGGAAAAATGGGTAGGTAAGGTATATGGAAAAAATATGGGCTATTTTCATTCTAATAATATAATGGGAGGGGTATTATAAATTGAATAATTAGAGGTTAATTCTAGAATTAAGGGTATTCTTTAATACCCTTCGAACGAACGTGTTATACCAAACTTTTACTAAGTGAACCCCCTGTGGATATCTCTAATAGTAGTTTTCATGTATTTCCTCTAAAAATGAAGAACTTTGGTTCTAAGAGTTTCAAACTAAAAGATACAATTAGCGAGATAAAATGGGAGATCATCAATTATAATTGCTAAAGGAAAAACTACTTATAGACCCACCTCCAACCCAATTTGTGTAAGGTTTAATAACTTCAAAATATTTTGAAATACTTTTAGCAACAAAGGATCCCTCAATCTTGGTGAGAGTTGGAGTGACTAATAAGGTATGAAACATAGTGTTCTTTTAGAAAGTATTTCCACGAGGGAGATTTTGGAGAGATGTAATTTCAATGTAGTGAGATCTCCTAGCTCCCCTACCCTTGAATGCATGCACAACCCATTTAGCACATAAAGCTAGAATTTTTTTATATACATAAATGATGCTCACGCCACCTTTTTCCTAAGGAAGGAAACCCATATCTTAGGATGATCTATAGAATCCTATGGATGGCTTTATATTGGCGAAAAATTCCATAAGAAACTTAAATTCTTTTACATGGGACACCTCCAAAGGGGCCCACTTAGAGGAATAGTAAAGGTGAGGAGCAACAAAAATTTTAGTGTAAACCTAAAGCTTCCTGTAAAGAAAGGTGTTTAGCGATCTAGTAAGAAATTTTTCACAACCGTTCCTATAAATAATGCCAAAATTTAGAAGGCAATAGTAGATTTTGATATTTTAACGTCACTATTTTCTATTTTCACATGAATTCTGATACAAATTTCAATCTTTCACACAAAATTATGTCATTTAAATTAATTTTATGGGTAAGTGCATGGAAATGGGGGACCAAAAGGGGGTTCTGGCGGACACGTTTTTCCCGAAATCGGTGAAACATAAACTTCATTCAATAATTTGGCATGCATATAATTAAAATTTGACAAAGTAATAAGAATAATACCGTAGAGATCGAAATCTAGTTTCTAAACTACTAAGTATTTTTAAAAATGGTGGAGATTAAGAGGGTCAAATGTGGTATGCACACAAAGTATGTCTATTTTTATGTCAAAAAGATAAGAACCTATTGTGTGTGCACCCCCACATTTTTGAGTTCTATAAATTATTTTTCAAATCCCTTTAGTAGAAAGTTAGTTAAGACCATGTACGAGGTCCCACTAATTTTTCATAATTTTTGGATGAATATATAAATTTTTATTAATTTTTAAAGTGCACACATCCGAAAATGAAATATTTGTGTGTACACCCCCATAACTTTGAGAAAAAAGTCATTTTTTTGTTTTTTTAGTGTGTGTAGAATGGAGTTTAGAAAAAACCACTTTTAAAAAAAAAAAAATTGGATGAAAAAATCATAAATTGTGCACCAAAACGTATGCATAGGTTTTGGAAAGAAAAGAAGGAACTAGTAAAAGAAATTATGGATAAAAGTCTTAAACTAATCGGTTTAAAAAAAATTATATACTCACCAAGGTAAAATCAAGCTTGACATTGTAGTATAATTTTTTTAATATTATGTTATAATGCATGAGATATCGGGGTGTACACGTGAGATTTTGATGTTTTTCTATCAAACATGGATTTATTCACGGATTACACAGTCCAAACCTTAGGTTTGGATATCCAAGGAAAATCCAAGCCTATGGATTGGGAATTTCAAACCCAAAGAAGATGAAACGCGAGTGCGCTACAACGCACTCGCGTTCCTATTTATAATGAAATATAATTGCAAACAAGAACGTGAATGTGAGCACGGTTTTTGCTTGTGGTTCATTTTACGAAGCCTTTGGTAAAATGCAGTGCAAAAACCCCAACAAATATATCTGGAACCACTTTTGCGCAAAGGAGAATTTTCCAATTTTCCAAAAATAAATTTTTTCCTCCTATTATTTGAGCAAGAGTCGAGAGTGACTGAACCAGGGAAAAAAATCTGCAGACGTTTGACGCATAGTTGTCACATGACATCAAATCTTTCTATCACGTGTCAACAAAGCTTGTTGATGCACGACAACAAGGTTTGTTGTTACACTTCAGCAAGGCTTTTTGATGAGTGTCAACAAGGCTTGTTGACTTGCAATAGAAAGCACGAATGTCACACGCCAACAAGCTTTTTGGCGACGTGCAACAACAAGCCTTGGCGACGACACACGATAATTAGCCTTGATGTCACACATCAACAAGCTTTGTTGACACGCTTCCAAGGCTTGGAAACCCTAATTTTATCCTATAAATACCCTCTCGCCACTAATTTTCATGTTTACAGAATCAAGCTCAAGTACAATGGAAACTACAAGTGTAGCCCAAGCTCAAGACCAAGATCAATCAGAAAATCTAGTCAACCCACAAGCCCTATCCAAGGGCAAGATACTCTACAGGAACTTGTTGTGCCCCCACATTCAGATAGTTTTGCAAATGAATACGAGAATACAAGGATTTTCTAGATGCATGTGATTTTTATGGGCTCGTTAAGATGCCCCAGTTTGAAATTGATCATGACATTATGAATTACCTTCTCTCCTCATACAATATAGAGGACGGTCTATTTACTATTACTATGGATGACGATCGTATGTTTTAATTCGGTGTTGATCCAGCTGATATCCATCGGTTGATAGGTCTTCCATATAAAATTTTCCCCATTGTTACAATGAAAGCAACCCTTGTCGAAAATGATAAAAGCACCTCGAATCTACTTTTAGTTTCCATGTTGATTGTAAGTGTAACTGCTTTTCAATTTTCATTTGATATTTTCAGTTTTTATTTTGATACAATTCAAATCAATTTTAATTGCAATGAATTTTTGGCATTTGCAACTCATGTCAATAAATCAAGATGTGGTGTGGATACACAAGAAATTGTACACCAATTTCTTGATGCTATGCTTTCTTTCTTATTGTTTTTTGGGTCGAAAACGGATATACCAAATGGGTTATTGCAGCACATTCTTGCAACTATTGGAAAGCCAAAATTTGATTGGTGCACCTTTTATCCAATAAAATAAAAAATGACATTACAAATGCATCACTTTCTGAAAAACCATTCATTCACTCCACAAACTATCTCCTTGGTCTTTATTATGAGGCTCTTTTTAATTTAAAAGACAAACCAATTCCTACTTGCACAGAAGAGACAATGAATAATTTTTCAATTCCATTTCAAGAAAAGCAAGTATAAAGTTTATATTTCAACATGAGACTAACATTATGTTCATCGGAGTCGATTATATATTGACTATTTTCGAGAGAATATTTTTGGAGGCCCTTTCGTGAAAAAAGTGGCATCGAAGAAAAGGCCAATAATAAGTTGAGGCGTCAGTAGATTCACAATCTGAAATGGATGTTCACTCATCTCTGAACCGCCAAGAATTTACATTAGTTAAACACCATAGATGTAATACCCAAACATTTACTATTTACAAATTTCCATTTTCTATTTTCAATTTACCATTTACCATATTGAAATGACATACAATCAATTGTTGTTGACAACTGCGAGGACTTTGTATAATACACATGCTTCTCAAAGTCAACCATCTTTGCCAACTCACTCATTTTAGTCGCATGTAATTGTCTCTTCTTAACACCCTGCTCAACAATCCCAACCATACACAGCTCAAACACAATTAATTAATACTCCAACACGGCCACCTCAAGCATTGTGATAGGTTACCCCTCAACAAAAAGGTATGATTTTATTGCTTTAGTACAAGTTTTGAATAGTTTTTCATATAATTTTGTAGTTTTTGCATAGTTTAAAAAATTTCATATGATTTTTCTTGCACTTTTCAAGTACATTGTAGTCCTTTTCCTTTTGTACAAATAGCGGCACCACCACCTCCTCCACTAATACAATTCAAAATGCCAACCAGAGGTTTAGGAAAAACAAACATTGGTAAACACATGTCAATTCCTCCAGTCCCTAGTGGGACACTAAACATTGCCTCCTCGTTTTGAATTCCAACCCTCTCACTCGGTGGCTTGCCCAACGCAATGGGTGTATCAGTTTTAAATAATATAAATTTAGATGAAGATTACTTGGGCATGATGATAGTAATTACCCAAAAAGATTTTTCAATACACGTGAGATGATTCAAGGCAGTAGATATACTTCTATTTCAACATAATGTATTCAACTTTCATTACATTTCACTTTCAATTTATTTATTTGAATATCGATTTATTTTATCGCAAATAGGATCAAGCCACCCAAAGGAAAAAATAAGTAGCATTTGATGATCAATCCGAAATCCCCCATACCTCTCCACTAACATCATCTTCTTGGATACGAGATGGTGAACAATTTCTACCATTTTCGTTAGATAACTTGATTGGTTATGATTGTCAATCCCATGTCCAAGATTTTATTGTACCTCATATACATCAACTCATAGAATGGGATAGAAGGGAAACAACACTAATCAATGAGATAATAAGTTATTTTGAAAATTATTGGCAAAGGGACAGTTTTTATACGCTGCATGTCTAGAATCAACCTACGAAGATGGATTTCTTACTTACCTAAGTAAGAAGGGACTGTCACATATAACAACAATTATAAAGACGATATTTTAGATAAAGTATTAAATAAATTGGAAAATATTAGTGCTTTGAAGCCCGGACATATTTTAACAAAAGGTATAATGACAAGGATCGGTGACGATTGCAAATGCCAAGAGAGATAGAGCAGAGCAGTTGTAATTATTATCACTTTAAAACAATATTTTTTGTTAATTTGAAATTTTCTTATTTTAGTAATATGTTTAATTGAGATCACTTTTTTTTGTGCAGTTGAAATATGAAAATTTGAAGAGTCAAGCGAAGGTGTTCCAAGTTCACGTAGAAATTGCAAAGAAAACAGTTTATTTGCAAAGAAAGAATTTGAAAAGAAAATATTGTTTTAATTAACAAACAAAACAATACAATAAAGTGGATAATTAAAGAGAATGGCTTCGACCCTAAAATTTTATTCAAATCTAAGGTAGTAGATTCCGGTTTGCTATCCCATGAAGATGTGACAACGGAAGAACAAAGAATCGTAAAGAATCTGAGACAGTGATACTACTGAGAAGATCCGATTAGTTTTGGGATTATTCAAGCCATTGGGAAAATTTATGCATGAGGGGAATCCATTGAGGAAAGGAGTATAAGAGTGGAAGCCATTGGGGAAAGGGGTACAAAAATTGAGGGTTGAAAATTTTCATGATTGAGGGTTGAAAAATTGAAACTTTAAATTTGAAAATTTGAAATACTTTATAATCTGGATTTGAAAATTTGAAACTTGAGTGTGATGGTCATGGCATTTGAAAATTTGAAATAATTTATTATTTGGATTTGAAATTTGAAACTTGAATGTGATAGTGTTTGAAAATTTGAAATACTTTATAATATGGAATTTTATATCTTATTATATATTATATATAGAATTTCTAGATTGTATATGGTGTTTATGTTTCATTTAAATGTGATGGCGTTATGATAATGGTTAATTATTTGTTTTAAAAAATTGGGAATGTGGTAGACAGATACATCTTAATATTACTAATAGAGTTAAATCTTCTTCTCTCTACTTGTAAAATTCAAACTTTGTATCATGTTTCTTCAAATTTAAACCTTCTCATAATCTTATCTCTGCTTCTAATGATGATTGCATTAGATGTGGATGATGACATTAGAATAGAATCATAGATATGGATTATGATGAATTATATGTGGACGTATATTTAGCTTCAAGCACGATCATGAAATCTGGATGATGATAATGGATAATTATTTTAAGAAAATTTGGAATGTGGTATGACAGAGACATTTAAACCTTCTCAAAATATTCTTCTCTCTACTTGTAATGATATGATGACATTAGAATGGAAATAGATGATGATGAATGATGATGATGTATAATTGTTTTAAGAAAAATTAGAATGTGTTAGACAGACATCTTCTCTATACTTGTAAAACTCAAACTCGTATCAAGTTTCGCACATTTAAAACTTCTCAAAATCTTCTTCTCTCTACTTGTAATGAATCAATGATATGATGACATTGGATGTGGATGATGACATTAAAATATATATGGATGATGATGAATTGTGTGGACTTAGATTTAGCTTCAAGCATGATCATGGATGATGATAATGGATAAATAATTATTTTAAGAATAATTGGAGTGTGTCAGGAGTCTAGGACAAAGACATCTTCTCTCTACTTGTAAAATTCAAACTCTGTATCAGGTTTCTACACATTTAAAACTTATCAAAATCTTCTTCTCTCTACTTGTAATGAATCAATGATATGATGACATTGGATGTGAATGATGAAATTAAAATAGATATGGATGATCATGAATTGTGTGGACTTAGATTTAGCTTCAAGCACGATCATGGATGATGATAATGGATAAATAATTGTTTTAAGAATAATTGGAGTGTGTCAGGAGTCTAGGACAGAGACATCTTCTCTCTACTTGTAAAATTTGAACTCTGTATCAAGTTTTTGCACATTTAAACCTTCTCAAAATATTCTTCTCTCTACTTGTAATGAATCAATGATATGATGACATTAGATGTGGATGATGACATTAAAATAGATATGGATTATGATGAATTATGTGGACATAGATTTAGCTTCAAGCACGATCATGGATGATGATAATGGATAATTATTTTAAGAAAATTTGGAATGTCTTAGGACAGAGACATCTTAATATAGTAAAATCTTCTTCTCTCTACTTGTAAAATTAGAACTTTGTATCAGGTTTCTTCGCATTTAAACCTTCTCAAAATCTTCTTCTCTCTACTTGTAATGAATCAATGATATGATGACATTAGATGTGGATGATGACATTAAAATAGATATGGATGATGATGAATTGTATGTGGACGTAGATTTATCTTCAAGCACGATTGTGGATGATGAATTGTATAATGGATAATTGTTTTAAGAAAATTTGGAATGTGTTATGACAAAAACATCTTAATATGGAAAAATATTCCTCTCTCTACTTGTAAAATTTGAATGTGTGATTTTATCCCACAAATTTTAAACACTTTATCAAAGCATTTTGTAAATACAAAAATAAATTAAACATAATTGTAAAAACTCAAGAAATGTCATATGATAGGGTTTAAGTTACCTCTTGTCTTTTAGATGGTTGTGACAAAGCATATGGAAGGAAAATGAGAAATCATCCTTCGTAGTGTGCTAGAAGATCTTCGATTCAAGAAAACTCAACATGAGAAATGGATTAGTATATAGATGGGTGAGTTTCCTAACATTGTCAATCCTAATAAGTGAGATCTTCTTTGGATGGATGTCAACCCATGTTTTCAAGAAAAAAAGATGAAATAATGATTGATTGGATTAAGGAAGAAATAGAAAGATTAAAGAAAATGTAAATGATAACCTGTACATGTCTGGACAGTAGAAGTCTAGAAGTTTGGAAGAGTATATAACAGTGGAAGAATATGCAGATTTGAACTTTGAAGGTTTTGTAAATTAATATTCGACAAATGCATGTAATAAACAATTTTTTTATAAATAATTGTATTTAAATAAATGTAAATATATATACCTGTAACATCTTTAATGATAACAAGAGCTAAAACAAAATATGATAAAAAGCCTCCTCAGTCAATATTTGCATCTGTAGAGTTAATATGAAATTGAATAAATAACCACAGTTAAAATGTAAGGTGAAAAAAATAAAAGTAAGGTCAAGGAGATACCTATTTAAAGCTGAAACAATCCATTATCAATAGCTTCTTCAAATTCGATGTTCTCTTTTGTAGAGTGTGACGATGCACCAATTCCAGTCTCGTCATTGGGAATAGTTATACTTGTATATGTATTATTTACACCTCTTCTTTTCGAAAGGGAATTCTAATACGCAATTACTCTATCGAAAGGAAAGGTTTCCATGGAGTAATGAGAAACATAACACCTCATGTAAATTTCCATATTTTTATCCAACCTGTTTCTCAGTTTTGATTTTATAAATGATAAAACACCGAAAACCCTTTCATCCTCAATAGACCCAAAAATCATTATTTGGCACAACTCATATAATCTGAAATAATCACCGATATATTCTTGTAAGATAGTACTTTGATAGAATCCTCGCGAGCCTTGTAATAGTACCACTCTCGAGAAGGTTCTTCTAATTTTTATATTGGTTCCTCATTGTTGTTGCAAAATTTGTTGATTGAGACTTTAATAAATCAACATTCAGTATACCTTTGATTTCCATACCCTTGACCTTTGAAGTCTTTGTGAAATGTTCCATTATTTTACCCAAGGATTTTTGAAATGCTTTCTTACAAAGTCTACACGAGCACCTTCAGTATTCCAAAAATTAGGATTCATCACACCCATTGCTTCAAGAATTTTATCTTTGGAGAAACGTTCTCTAATTTCTGATGATAAGGATTCTAAAATTTGTTTTAAGCTTTATTCTTGTTTCAACTGTAATAGACACAAAGAGATTACGTGTCACAGGAACATCTTCTCTTTCCGTTCCTGTAATATCTTGATGTTTTTTACAAAATGTGCAGTGGTATGTCCCTCTCATTAAAATTGATGTAGAGGTGATCATGGATATTAAATCTCAAATAGTTCTTGGGATTTTAAGATCTAATAAAGCTTTCAATTCTAGAAAACAAGTGTATTAAAACTATCTTGGGAACATTACAAGACATCAAGACTTTGACATACCATTTTTCTCATCCATATAAAATCTAAAATATAGATTAATCTCCCCCGTGCGTGCTTCATAAGTGTATTGATCTCTTGCAACATTGGAAGAATACCAACCAATGTAAGCAATGTATCTAAATCGATTAAATGGAATACTAAGTCCCTCGCCTTGTCGACTTCATGACGATATTTTTGCATGAAACCAACCAACAAAGGATACTCCTCACGAACTCGCATGCGAGTTCATACAAAGAAATCCATATCATCTCAACATCCTTTAGAATTTTTTTTCCATCTGTATTTCCAATTGTAAATTTCTGGAACTCAATAAATCACTCTGGTCTTCTACTTTAGCAAGATTTTCGTAGTTGCTTACCGTTTTATATGCTAAATTCATTATGTAAGCCATACAGTGAATTGCTAACATATAAGGGACCACTATTGTTTGTAATATAACACACAACCTTGTTCGGTGACCTCGCATGAATGATGCACCATCTGCTCTGATGCATACCAACTTTGTAGCAATTTCATAATCAGTCATTCTAGTAATATCTTTCAAATGAGAAACAACTATTTTATGTAGATTTTCGGCATTATAGTTTTCCACCATTTTCACAACACCCAACAGATGAGGTTTCCTTATATGATTTTCTAAAGTATAGACATGGATACATACCCATGCGGTGTTGATGACTGTTGTCACTTTATCAATTGAAAGAGAGATAAACTTTGCTTTTTTACATTCTCTTTCAAATCTTCCTTCTCTATCATCGAAAGGAATTTTTCCATTTCCCATGCACTACTATTAGACCAATGAGACTAAGGAACATTGGGTATTCCATTATATTGATACAAATCTTTGAAATTGATTAAATCCAAAATTGTTCTTCCTTTCTTTAGTATGTAAAATAAAGTAGAGAACTGTATGAGTTTTGCATGCATATTTGTTTGATTCATCTTACCAATTTGCGATGTGATCGTTCCTCCCTTTTCTAGGAGATGTTTGTATTTTTCTTCTCTGCTTCATACTCATTGCGTATTTAACATGCATGCATTATTTTTAGTTTTCCACCTATGTTTTTGATTTTCGGCCATCCTCCCCATTACGAGTCAAACATTGTTTTCCACAAGTGTTTTTCTATAGTGTCGGCTTCAATTGTATTTTTTTGCTTTCCCAATTTCCACGTACATATTATACATGTACATTTAGATGGGATATATTTTGAATTATATGGCTATATAGGTTCGATAAATGGAAATTTGGTAGCCCAATCAAACTTGTATGTCCTCCCAATTGTCCACATATTCTTGTTCATTTTCAATGTTTTACTTTTTTGAGTAGAATTTTGAGCATTATCACAATCACCTGGTTTCCTCTTTCGTGAACCAGAATTTGAATTTGATTTTTGTGTTCCATTTTGTTGATTATTTGTATGTGAGATATCTTTATGCACTCTTGGTTGCACCCCAACAAGAAGAATATCTTCAGGATCTCGGCATCTCAACAAGTATATCTTCAAGATCGGCATTGTATCATCATATGTGTTATTGGGTTGATCCTGTGCATCATGCATGTCCACCTCAATATTACCTTCCACTGAGTCTGCATCTTGTGATTCATTCCGATGGAAGCTATATGTGTCTGGTGGTTGTGGTATCTGTAGCAACAGAGTTTCCAAAATACTTGAACAGGGACTTCTGAGATTTCTTAGTTACTTTTTGGGTCTTCTCATTCTGAGCACTACACTTTCCATTATTACGAGGCGATTCATGCATCAACAAAGAAACTAAGTTGCGTGTTAGAGAAAGCCGAGCCATGCATCGTGCAAACACTCTAAGTCACACATCGAGATAAAACTAAGTCGCGTGTCAATAAATACAATAAGTCACGCACAAGAAAAAATTATGTCATGCATCAACAAAAGTGCGGGCATGCGTTAAGAAGAGTAGTGTTAGGAATCAACAAACAACCCCTGTCGCGTGTCAGCTATATCTCCTTGTCTTACGTCCATAGAAAATCTTTATGGTGCGTCAACAAATGCAATAAGTTACACGTCAATAAATATCCTTGTCGCACGTCAGATAAAAACTCTGTCATGCGTCAACAACAATATAGTCATGCATCAAAAATATCGGTGTTGGCGTCAACAAGATTAGTGTTGGGCATCAACAAGCAAACCCTTGTCACACGTCGGCAAGAACTCCTTGTTTCCCATCAATGAGAAAACATTTGTCACATGTCAACACATATTTATAGTCACGCATCAACAAATAGCACTTTGTCACCCAACTACAAACTACTAACAATAATCAAATATGTAATGTGCTCGGTGCTTAGAGTATGCAAGTTCATAGTATTGGTAAGGTACTGGTGGTAGTATACTACCCGACGAATCACCTAGGTTTTTATAGGAGATGTTTTCAAATGTAGGTGAAGCCAACCCCTAAAAAAATATTGTAAATTTTAGGCAAACAAGACACTGACCTGCTCCAAAAATTCACCTTTTCAAATCTTTCTAAAATGAAATTTTCTCCATATTACGAATATTCACCACTAAAATTATCCATGTTTGGCTTGGTAAATATGAGCCGTAACGCGCTCACATTATAACATGACCTTGATTTTTAATTGTCGCGTTATAATGCACTTGAGCCATAACGCGAGCACATTATGGAAAAAATGACCAAAAAGCATATTTTTGGCCACTTTTTGGTCCCCCATCTTTGTGCACTTGCCCGATGTAAACATCCTAATATAGTGGAGTAAGTAACGAAACTCCAAAGTTAGAGGAATTTTTAAAACATTGACACATATAATGCCATTTTAAAAATTGTGATATAATTAGCTTTAGCGTTCATAGTTACGATGTAAAGATCATCAAATTTAATGATGTTGAATTTCCCTAGTTCAATATAAAAACATAACTCTACACAATCTATGAATACAAATGTGATGCAAAATCAAATCTATGTTTTAGTTTAAGTTGAGAATTTGAAAGCTCAATACACTAGAATAATATGCTACACCCAAATTTTATTGTTAAAGAAATATGCAAATTGCTTTGAATTTCACGTTTATTTTCACTATCATGGAAGTACAACATATTTGTGCTAACTTGTTTGAAAATCATGATTGATATGTCTCAAAACTAGATCATATCTTTAAAAACATCATACATTCATAAACCGTCTCTAAATTATCACATATGAATTAAATTCAAGGTTAATCTTGTTGCCATTTTTGAAAAATAAACCATTAATATTAAGTCATAGTATAAGCAAGTAAAATAAGGTCTTTCCATTTATAGTGTAATTATGTATAATCAATTGGAACTCAACATTTACGTGAAAGCAATGAATTGTATTTGGGGTTTCTTATTCACATCACACTTATGAAAAGGGAAATGGAATGATAAAGAAAGAAATTGAAAGTAGTAAGTTATGAAGGGAAATAATTATGAAAATGGGAATTGTGAAGTAGTTGCGAGTTAAAAGAAAACCTAAGGTTTTTCAAACTTAAACGTATGATGAGGAAATTACTTTTTCCTTATACACTAAGTGAAAACATAACACAGGGGTTGTGAAATTACCTTCTCTTTCTTATATGTAAGTCAATATTGGCCATAAAATCAATTAGGGTTTTAGATGATAAAATAAAGGAGTCAATATGAATTATAAGTATTACAAGATAAATCCTTATTTTTGTTTAATTCATCATCACATATTATGTGAAGTAATGCCATCGTTTTTGTATGGAGTCATGATTTCTTGTCTCAACAGAAATAATTCATGAATTTTTATGACATCTTTCTTCTCAAATTCTTCTTCAAAACCACTATTATTATATCCCATAAGATTTATTTTAGAATTTTAAAAATATAATGTATACATTGAATCATAAATGTATAATATACCCCTCAATATTAAAACTATATATCATATGAATAAAAATAACCCCCACCACAACAAATTATGCGTACCATTATCATTGTAGTATAAATAAGTGATTTGTTTGAAGATTAATATTTTATTGACGTCGGTTGTTCCAATTAATTATAATGATTTCAATAATTTTTCTAGATGAGAAACTTTGATGCTATGTACAAGTTATTGTCATAATTCACTAATGGAGGGTGGTCTTCATATCTAATTAAGTGTATAAGATGGTTGTCGAAGTATGTCATTTATTCCTAGATAATGATCGACCTTATAAGATGTGTTACATATATTAAGTAAATCAACTCAAAATCAACGTACTAAAAAAATCAGGCTTATGATGTTGTCAATGAATAAAGTAGGTTAAATCTCGAAAATCTAAGCCTAAATCTGTAATCACAACACTAGGAAAAAATATTAGTATGTTTTGTTTGTTAGGGGACCTACCTTGGTCAGATTGATAACCTTTTCAAGGTGGATATAAGAACTTGTATGGCATGAAATTTATAAATTAAAATAAATGATATAGTATACCTATTCATAAGTGAATATCTTGCAAAGGTTGATATCCTTCCACAAGAATTTGATTGAGACTATTTTTGTGGCCAAAAATAGAACTTTGAGAGCTTTCCAAAAGTGGTCACAAACATATATTCTATTTAATATCAAGGAAGATATGGAGATTGGAAATTTACCTTGCAAGCTTGAACCTATATTTCATAATACTCATTTTCCTTTGGAAAGTTTGTAAACAAATATTTTGCGAGCTAGGGAAAGAATTACGAAAGCAACTAAGGGGGATGAAAGAATGTGGTTAGTTCTATTTTATATATTTGGGTACATACAATATTGTGATAGATATGGGTGCAATGTGCATAAACGGGTGAGATGATAAGGGTTAAATATGTATTGGATATTTAAATGGAATGTGGATTTAATTAAATGTATTTGGTATGTGCATGGAGTGTTGTGATATAATTAAATGTGTATGGTGAGGATATGCAATTAGATTACATGTTTAAAATCAATTTTTTTGTAGGTGTTTTGTGAGATTTATTTTATTTTTTAGTGATTTGTTAATATTTAAACTTAAAAGGCCTTGTGCACAAGGTACATTTTCTAATATCTATATGTCAAAGAGGAAAAAATTATACTAGAGGAATTTCAAGCTATGGACACTCTTACAAACATTTTTCCACAACCAAAATTACATAAACTTTATGATAATAAATTAAGTTTTGTGAATAACTTTTCTTTGTGTCATTGATTCCTAAGGTATTGTAAATAATGGACATTATTTGTAATAATATTAGTTCTCTATTTTGGGCTACAAATGAATGTGAATGAAAATTTTTTATCTCCCCATTTGAACCTTCAATGTCTCAATTTCTAGTACTAAAGGCGGTATACTTTAAAATAACTAATAAAATTATGAGTAAGCAAATGAAATGCAATCGACTAAAAGTGTAACAAATGTAAAAATTCCCTTAGCTCTTAATTGAAATACATGGTATCCTCTTCCTCCTATAAATAGATCATATTAAACTTTACTTGTGTTAAATGATAGATTATTGCACCGTAATACTCACAAATCTCTACTTAGATCAATTGGGGTTGTTAGACATAATATAAATTTGTTAAGAGTAGTAAACTAATATAAGTACATTGCATGATCTAGTCACTTCCATTAACATATTATTCATGATTTTTCTAATCATTTCACTTCAAAAATGCCGTTAATTAGGACAACAATATATAGAAAAAAATTTATACTTAAAAAGTGGATTAGTTCTCAATTATTAATCAATAATGCCACTATTGTAAGAATATGCAGTATGGTAAATTTAATTAGGTGGGTGTTGCATGAATCTCAAATAGTTTGCATATAAATATACTAAAAATTATATTCTTTAAGTGGGAGCTGAATGATCCCCTATCGATATTTTATTTCAAAATACAAAGTTTCCTCCCACATCTAAAAAAATCACAATATTTTTAATTTTACAAGAGCCTTAATATACGTTAAGTTTTCATATATGGTGTAATATGGATTCATTGACCTCATTTGTGCCAATTAATCCCTAATACAAATCAAATTGTCACAATAAGTGTATTAGGGCTCGATTGGTGCAAACTAGGCCAAACAAGCTCTAATACACCTTAATTTATCGTATTATGTGTATTAGGTATCAATTGGCCTCAGTTGTGCCAATTAATCCCTATAAATATTAAGTTATTACACCATACATATTTGGGTTTGATTGTCCCCAATTGCACCAATCGAGCCTTAAAAACATTAATTTTTGTATATGATATATTTAGTTTGATTGGTACAAATAGGTCAATTGAACCATATACATATTGAATTGACATGTTATGTGTAAGGATTCAATTGGACCTATTTGAGATAACCAACCCCTAATACATATTAAACTATAATATATTATATGTGTAGGGCTTGGTTGGCCCCTTTGTTTCCAATTAAGCCCTAATACATATAAAATTGTTGCATGACGTGTAGTAAGGTTTGGTTTGACCCATTATGTTATTTAGTCCCAAATGCACATTAATTTTAGCAATATGAATATTAGGACTTAATTGAACCCATTTATGTTAATCAAATCTTGATATATGTCGATTTTATTACCAAGTTTATTAGAGATTGATCGGTGAAAATGGGGCTAATCGAGCCCTAATACATGTCAAACTATCACATTATATGTGTTAGGGTTCCATTGGCCTCATTTGCACCAATTAATCCCCAATACACATTAAATTGTTTAAGTATATGTAGTAGGGAACGGTTGGCCCCATTTGCGCCCATGAATCACTAATACACCTTAATATGTTGCACTATACATATTAGGGATTAATTCATCCCATTTATACCAATTGATCCTTAATACATAGTAAATTTTTAAGTATGTGTATAAGGGATTGATTGGCCCTATTAATACCAGTTGAGCCGTAATACATGTTTAGCTATCACATTAGGTGTGTCATGGATCAATGGATGTAAATGGGGCCAATCAATCCCTAATTCAAATTAAATAATTGTATTATATGTATTATGGATCGATTGGCCCATTTTGTGATAATTGATCCATAATACATATTAAATTATTGTTATATGCATATTAGGGATTGATTACCCATGTTTACATAAATTGATTCCTAATACATGTTAAAAGGTCACACTATTCATATGTTGGTGAAATAATTTTTCACTACGGAAAATTAGGGGCTTTCACCAATGCTTTAGGACTAAGTCTTTTTGCTTAGGAATGTGTCAACTTTGTTTATTGAAAACCCAAAATATATACACTATAACCATCATGGGTGGCCTTTTGACTAGGGATCACACAGGAATAATCCACTAAATCCATGTGCAAAAAGGAGGTGGAGGAAAGGTATGTGTTTGGAGAGACAGAGAGGAGAAAGCGAGAAGAGGGTTCTACTCAATAAATAGTAGATTGTGTTTATTGACATAAAATCATATTATTTCCAAGTTATCAATGAGAATACACCATGTTAAGGAACGAGGAACAAAACACAAGTAAATCAAAATTCATTTGCATAATATTGCATAAGCAACCATTCTCATGGAGTAAATTTGAGATGGAGAGGAAAACATAAGACAAGGAGATAGAATAATTGTAGTTTCTTTCTTGTAGTAAGACAATGGGAGCTATCAACCAAGAAAATACAACCCTTTAGAATGGAGAATCCATTCTAATTTATAGATTTATAATTCGTCTCTTCATCTACCACCGTCGTGACCTTTCGTAGTCCCACCACTTGTGACCTTTCACATTCCTCTAGGAAAGAAAAATAAGCCCCCTTTATTATTAATGAAAATGGGACTTTTACAATGAAAAATTATAATGGTCACTTAAGTGCATAGGATGAAAGAGGCATAAAGTAAAATTTACAATGGAGAATTAGAAATTGAGAGAGAACATAGAGAGATGATATCTAGAAATAAGTGGAAACCCGAGAGACGAGAAGGCTCATGTTGATGAAAAATCTATTTCTAATTAATCACAAACGAATTTCCTTTCTTTTGACCATCTGTTGAACTTAAACGGTGTGGTTGCAAATTCCTCCTTCGGTGAGATGCAAATACGGTTCAAGGAAATTGAATGAGTGTTCAAAAATTATATCATGAGATATGCATTGTGTTGGTGCTCAATTTGATCTCGCCCTATTTGTTCTAAAAATTTCCCAATCTGCCTGGTTCGTCGTATTTTCTATCTCCCGAATGGATGCGTACAAGTTTTATCTTTACCATTATTTTATATTAAATCCTTCTTTATGGTTGTGGATTGTTGTCGAGCCATGAATTATTTGTAAATTCTTTTTCCTTGAAGAAAAATTCAATTCTAGGCACAAATGGTGATTTCCCTACATTTTATGGTTTGAAGGGCATGTTTTCCCGTCAAATTATATCTCAACATCTTCATCTACGAGGTCTCTTTTGATTGGATGAGGCACATCGTGTAATGAAATTACTTGTATAATTCAGATTATGAGCAGCAATAGAACACCAAATAACACAATATTTCAGAATAATGATCTCAATATGCAATTATAATAGCTTCGCCACTTCGAGGGGGCAACCTCCAAACCATATAATAAGACTCAAATGCTCAAATGATAATGAACTACTACCTACAATCCCCTATATATACTATTCATATGTTATGGCCATCACCCAGGCCGACCTATTAAGCATGAGAAAGTATAAATGATATGGTAAGCCACAAGTTGGCTACTCATATCCTAATACAAGCAATAGGTTAAGGGCATAGCATGCCCTTCCCCTTCAAACCAATGTTGTCCTCAACGTTGAATAATCTGGATGTTCTTTGTGGAAAACCTTCATCTTCCCGAGGTTGCATCTTCTATGCTCGATTCTTCCACTTGATCGAGATATTCCTTAATGTCTCGGTTCTCGGCCTCTTAGTACGTGTTTGCGAGAATTTTCTCCGGCTCCAAAATGATTCTTCCTTCCTCGTCAAGCTCTAGTAACTCTGTCTGGGCTTCAAATTTCTGTCCAATAACCTTCTTCAAGCATGAAACATGGAATCTTTGGGTGTATGTGTGAAGATGGAGGCAACTTGAATTTATAAGCAACACGCCAATTTTACGTAGAACCTAATAAGGACCATAGTATTTACGAGCAAGTTTGTTGTCCTTTTTCTGTTGCTTTAGAGACATCTTTTTGTAAGGTTGGATACGTACAAAAATCCAATCACCAATTTCAAAATGTCTTTCACTATGATGTTGATTTGTTTGTTGTTTCATCCTATTTTTTGCTAATGCTAAATTCTCCTTCAAACTAGCCAAAACCTATTGTTGATGTTGAATGTGTTCCTCAACATCTATGACCTTAGTTTGCACCCTCAAGGAGGAAGGATAGAAGGTGGATGGTAACCATATAATGCTAAAAATGGGGTCATTTGAGAAGAGGTGTGAAAAGATGTGTTATACCACCATTCTACAAGTGGTAGCCATTTAATCCATCTTTCCTGCTTATCTGATACAAAACAACTTAGATACCCCTCTAAGCATTTGTTGACCACTTTCGTTTGCCCATCAATTTGAGGATGATAAGATGAATTGTGAGCTAGCTGAGTACCCAAGCATGAAAATAATTCCGTCCAAAAATTACTTGTGAAAATAGGATCACGATCACTTACAATTATCTTTGGGGTTCCATGTAGCCTTTAAACTATCTCCAAAAAAATAGTTGTGACTCTACTACTTGCAAATGGATGTGATAGGGCAAAAAATGGGAATATTTTGTGAGTCTATCCACAATCACGAAAATAACATTCTTGCCTTCGAAAAAGGTAATCCGGTGATGAAATCCATGGAGACCTCCTCCCATCTCTGGCTAGGAATTGGTAAGGGTTGCAACAAACTTGATGTCTTAATTGTTTCCCCTTTGTTCTGTTGGCACACTAAACACTCTGATACAAAATTTTTACATCCCCCTTGAGTCCTTCCCAAAAGAATTCTCTTTTTATTCTATGATATGTCTTCAAAAACCCAAAGTGTCCTCCAACAGGTGAGGCATGTAGCTCTGCAAGAATCTTATGCTTCAACTCAGAATCTTTACTCAAGTATAACTTGTCCTTATACCATAGGGCATTACCTTTCCACTCAAATTTGTTAGATGTCATAGATCCTTGCTTGATATTCTATATTAGAGATTGTGTATCATTGTCTTGATCCCATTCCAATCTTGCTTCATCCACCCAATCGGCCTTTAACATGGACATTCCACATAGTAAGGCATCTGCGGATGTATCCCTTTTGGAAAACGCATCAGCTACTACATTTTATTTACCATTTTTGTATATGATTTCAAAATCATAACCCAACATTTTTGTTACCCACTTTTTTTTTCCTCAGATGATAACCTTTGCTCCAAAAAAATATTTGAGACTATCATGATCTGTTTTTACCTTGAAGTGTCTACCCATGAGATAGGGCCTCCATTGCTTGACCACATGAAGAATAGCCATCATTTCTTTCTCATATATAGGTTTGAGCAGATATTTTCCTTTGAATTGGAGACTCTCAAATGTAATTGGTCTTCCTTCTTGCATTAGAACTGCTCCCAATCCTGTTCCTGAAGCGTCACATTCAACAATGAAGGTTTTGAGAAGTGGGAGTAGCCAAATCGGGTCTTTGCCGCACAAGGCTTCCTTCAACTCTTTGAAAGGATTTAGTGGCTAATTCTATCCAATGGAAGGCATCCTTATTTAGCAATGTAGTGAGTGGGGTTACTATTCTACCATATCCCCACACAAATCTTTTGTAGTACCCTGTTAGTCCTAGGAACCCACAAATATTTTTGAGAGTTTTGGGCCTTGGCCATTCCACCATAGCTTTGATCTTCGAGGATCAACTTTGACGCCTTCATGGGATACTGATGTGACCCAAGTACTCTCTTGTACACCAAAAGAACATTTAGATGGCTTTGTATAGAGAGTATGTTTCTCGAAAACTTCAATACTTTATTTACATGTTGTAAGTGTTCTTCCCATGTCTTACTATAAATCAATATGTCATCAAAGAAAACTAATACAAATTTCCTTAAAAATGGCCTGAAAACAGTGTTCATCAAGCTTTGAAAGGTTGAAGGCACATTTGTAAGACCAAAAGGCATTACCAAAAACTCATAATGGCCCTCATGAGTCTTGAAATCCATTTTATGAACATCTTCCTCTTTTATTCTAATTTGATGGTACCCCGAATGAAGATCTAATTTTGTGAAATAAATAGCATCATGTAATTCATCAAGTAAATCATCAATTACTGGAATAGGAAACTTATCTTTGATGGTTTACTTTTTGATTTCTCAGTAATTTGGGCACATCCTCCATGTTTCATCCTTCTTACGTACCATGACCACTTTGGTGAAGAATATGCACTGCAGCTGGTAGGCACGATGATACCCGCCTTCAACATTTCTGAACCATTTTCTCAATCTCACTTTTCTGGGAATATGGGTATTTGTATGGTCTTGATGTTAGGTGTTTGGCTCCATGGAATCAATTGAATGGCATGATCATGATCCCTAACTGGTGGTAGTCCCTTTGGAATTGCATCAAAAATAGATGAGTGAGCATCAAAATCTTCTAAAGATCGGGTGGCATTGAAGACTCTGTATTTTATACTTCTATGGAAAATAACTTTGCTATAAATCCATCTACTCCTTTTCTAAGAACCTTCTGCATCTGATGAGAGCTAATAATATTTGGAGACTTAGCTACCATCCCATTCAATTGTATTTTCCTTCCATCTGAATGAAATCACATGAACAATTCTTGGAAATTCATCTCTATAGTACCTAAGGTTGTGAGTCATTGGACACCCAAAACAATATACGCCGGCCCATGATAGAAATAGCAAACATAGGTGAGTCTAACATGTAGTATCCCATGGAAATCTTGATACTATGGCACTTTCCTATGTACTTGATTGTCCCACCATCCACAATCATAACTTGCATTTTGGAGCTGGGTAAATAAAACAATTGAGGCGGGAAGATAACTTACTATTTATGAAATTATAAGTACTCCCCAAGTCAATCAACACTGTCACCTTCTATTTTTTGAGATAGCCAATAACCTTGAGTGTTTGAGGAGTACTAATACCTGACAATGCATGGCAAGAAATTGTAGTTTGGTGATCCTCTACTTCCTCTTCTACTAGTTCCTCAGCCTCTCCTATAATTTCAGCGTCCTCCTCATCCTCATTACTTCCGTCAATATAGAACAAATTCTTCTCAACACATTTGTGTCCTGGTCCATATTTGCTATCACAGTTAAAACATAATCCTTTTGCTCTCTTTTCTTCCATTTGTTGAGGAGTTAGTCTAATTGGCCTAGAAAATGAAGGGGACAAGATACTACGATCTTTGGTGTTAATGAAAGGTGGCCTCCTACTACAAAGAAATTTTTCCTCTGCTCGATGTGCCATGATAATAGAATTAGAAAGCTTGAGTGGATTAAACATACATACCTCATGCTCGATGTGGTCCTTAAGACCCCTAAGAAATAGGTCATTCAAATTCTCTTCTGGCATATTCTCCACCATTAAGGATATGTTCTGGAATTGATGCACATAATCTTTAAGCGATCTTGTTAGTCGTAACTTTGCAATCCGACTAAATTAGTTCTACGAAACACTGGAACTATAGTGTAATTGCAACTCCTCGGTAAAAACTATCCAAGTGACACCGAGACCATTCTTCTACCTTTGAGCACATAACCATCGATACCAAATGAATTGGTCTGGTTCAAGATATAGGGATGCCAATGTCACCTTTTGTCCTAATGGTGTTTGATGTAGCTCAAATAATTTCTCCATTTGATTTATCCAATTCAGGGGATCTTTACCATCAAATTTGTGCATATCCACTTTTGGCATCATGTTCCGTGGTTGCAAATAAGTTAGATTCTGATTAGTCTGGAAAAGTGATCCAACATGGTTATTTTGTCCATGATTTTGAATTAAAGATCCTCCTTGGTTGATATGGGATGGATTTGGGCCATACTGTTTACCCTTGACATGTTGCATGATATCATCCAACTGATGATTGATTTGGGTTATGTCTCCTTTAGAGGCCATCTCAGATTGTACATTTTGCAGCTCATACTCAAGTTGGCTCACCTTATGATCAACTGAAGTAAACCCTAGTGCTGAGGAATCTGTATTTAACCCTTCTAAATCCATCTCTTCAATCACTATCCCATCTTTAAATGGGGTTTTACCCAGAGTAACCGGATTCTTTTTTTCTCTTATAGAAGGCCCTACCATGATATCAAACCTTAGGGTTTAGGGTTTCAATACAAATTCATCTGAACAGGAAAAAAACAGAGAAGATACTACTACTATTTTTTTCAGAGCTTTCCGAAAATGTAAAGAACTTGAAAAAATTCCACAATTTGCACCCTAGGAAGTGATTTTATAAAAAACCCTAAATTTGTAATGAATTGTGCAAAATAAATCAAAAAAGTTTGAAATTTTCAAGGATCCTTACTTGAAATTTTTTCAACTCGTAAAAATATCTCCCAACAATTTGCTCTAGTTCACAATATATGGTGGAAACAAAAAATTAGGGTTTTTACCCTAATTTTGGCCCAGATCACAGCTCTGATACCACTTGTAATGAAATTACTTGTATAATTTAGATTATGAGCAGTAGTAGAACACCAAATAACACAATATTTCAGAATAATGATCTCAATATGTAATTATAATAGCTTCGCCACTTGGAGGGAGCAACCTCCAAACCATATAATAAGACTCAAATGCTCAAATGATAATAACTCTGCTACCTACAATCCCCTATATATACTATTCATATGTTATGGCCATCACCTAGGCCGACCTATTAAGCATGAGAAAGTATAAATGATATAATAAAATGTTATGGTAAGCCACAAGCTCGGCTACTCATATCCTAATACAAGCAATAGGTTAAGGGCGTAGACACCGGGTCTATTTTATAACTTGTAACTTTTTGCCATGTTTTCAAAAAGATCAATTTGGCCCCATGGCCTGTTGAGTTTTGATTGTAGGTCAAATTTAAAAGGTGGAGCGAATTTCTCTTTTTGCTCCAAAGGTGTATACGTGTTCATTTTTAATTGGTTGCACCAGTACAACGGGTCTTTTTAGTAAAATTTGCCACTTTGGTCGCATTTGTAAAAATACCAAATTAGAGTTATACGATAGTCTCTGATTGGTTATTCAGCAAATATGAAGCGGTAAGGAAAAAGTCTTCCTTTGACCCCGAAGATGGACACATGGCATAATTCCAAGTTACAAGCGGGGAGGTGAGTCGCCGGAGAACTTTGAAGTTTTTTGGCTCAAAGCATTGAAAATTCAAAGCGGGAAGGCGGGTTTGGGGCGTTTTGAAGTTTTTGCCCTTTTGTAAAAGGAGAAAAGTTATAAATTTATCTGCAATCCTGAGGAAAAATTATTACTTCGACCCCAAAGGTGAACATGTGGTTGTTCATCAAAAGCTAGAAGTAGAGAGGCGGGTCATCGGAGCACTTTGAAGTTTTTTCCTTTTGTAAAAAGGAGCAAAGTTATAAATTGACCCACAAATCCCTAGGGCCCACATCAAAAGATAAAATTGGGAAGGCGAGGTTGGTGGAGGAAAATTGGAAATTTTTCCTTTTTGTTAAAAAGGGTAAAATTACATAAATGAGCCATGACTCCATCAAAGGCCCAGATTAAGCCACATGTCAAGCCCGTATTTCAAAGGTGGAGGGGCGGGGAAAAATGTGAAAATTGCACATTTTCTCCAAAAGTCATAAAATGCAAAAGGAAACCCCAAGCCCGCTTCGAATCATATTTTTCCACGTGGATGACTCTAATCTAAAGTTGAGAAAGGGTAGAATCAACGGTTGTTGTGCATTGCATCTGATTTTTCCGCCATTTTTGCTCTAAGACTCCTAGAGATGTGAATACGCATTATTTTTCATCATTTTTGATGAAATTCCTTTTCATTTTTTTTTGCAAAGTGCAATTGAATGGATTTAGAGCTTAATTTGTGAGTCCAAGGAATGTAAAGGTTGATATTTTGAAGTTGGAATTTCTCGGGCACTTGCAAAAATGTGAATTACCAAAGAAGCTGGATGTAGAGAAAAGTTGCAGAGGAAAGAATGGGAAAATGATGAAATGATGGAGGTTACATGCACGAAGGATGAAAATGTGCTCCCAGTTAAAACAATGATGGAGATATTTGCAATGATTCACCTTTTTGAACAACTAGCAACTTTTTTGTGTGAACCTGTTAAACATCATTTTTTGGAAATCATGATCAAACATGTAACAAACAAAGGTTCCTTGAATATTCTTTTCTTGGGGGAAAGCTTGGATGTAAATTGAGTGCTATAAAGGGCATGAGTTAGTCATGCAAATGGTCGGGGTTGAATTCTTACGAGAAAATTTGAGAAAGCCCATCTTCCTGAGAGACCATCTGAGAAACATGTTAATCTCTTATGTTTTAGATTTGATCATGTCAAGTTGGTTACAAGTGTAAAACCATTGACAAGCTCTAAGATTGTTCAAGAAACCTTCCCCTGCTGATGAATCTAATCAACTTTGAATTAATCTATGTTAATCTTGGGCAAATTTGTGTCTACTTTATTTCAGAATGTCTACAAATAGTATTTCTTGTTCCTATTGCAATCTTGTGTTAAAATCCCTCCGAATCACACATGATCTCATCCCTATGATAGTTTAGTGGCATTTGCAATTTCATTACGAGAAGAGGTTTCATCTGTAATGAGATAAAAAATTTAAAATCACTTTACTGTCATTTTGTTGATAAAGATTGTCTGTAAGCCTTTAAGTGTATCTTAGGCATGAGGAACTGGGGTCTTTAATGTTTAATTGAGTCTTTAGCTTGAGCCTTCATGTTAAATTCTTGGAGATTGTGTGAAACCGTGCAAATATGGGCCTCCATTGATGCACACCTTCTAGTTGAAGGAATATTTTAGCTATTTTGAAGCATTATGTCATTTAGTTTTCCAATTGTTGTGAAGGTTCTCAAAGATATGGAAAATCCAAGTTTATCCTGATTAACCTCCCACCAAACATTATTCAAAAACAACGAATCCTACCTGAACTACCCCCGTTTACCATGTCTATCCACAAATAAATAAATTCTACTACTAAAATATGCAGAAGCAATCAGGATTCCATAATGTCTTTAGTAACCTTAACCTTGTTTAGAAAATATCACCATTCTTTAGAAGTGACAACTCGTGAGAGTTAAATTGTGGTGCATTGATCATATTTTCTCAAGGTTTCCTTTCAAATTTGTGCAAAGAAGGATATCTTCATTATCCTTCACCAACAGAGGTTACAAAATGGGTCCTCTCACCCTAGTTGAAAGGCACAACCTAAAGTAGTGAGGATAGATCAAATCCTTTTGAAGGTGCTTATCCATTTCTCCAACATCTAAGTGATAAAGAGCCAGCTAAATCACCTCCCGGCTACAAAATGACATACATGATGATTTATCTATCTCTAGGCTTCTTGTTAAATCTGTGATGTTGCTCATCTTGTAAAGGAGAATCAATTTGGATAACGACACATTGTTTGTGAACTTGATATGAGTCACTACCAACATCACTCATGGTGATATTCTATTTCCATACTCCCGATGACCATTTCCTTGATGACCTAAATTTCAATAAAGCTATTGATGTTTCAAATCCTTTATAGACCTTGTGATGTTATTAATTTTACCTATTGTCCAAGTGAACATATTTTACACATATTGAATTACTCGATCTAATCCTTTCCTTGGTGTGATTCGTATGATGTCACATATCCTTGGAAAGAGAGATATTCCCAATATCGAGTTGGAATGAGAACCTCACTTTACTCTTCATGACTCATTTGATATTCAAATCTCATACGTGAAAATAATGCCTCCTCCATCGAATGGAATCAAACTCGAGATACTCAAACACCTTCTTGTTCAATTATTCTTGATTGAGGAAGTCTTCTATGAACGAGGGGAAGGAAGAGGCCCCACATTCAATATCATACTTGATCAAACACATCTCAATGCCAGATGTGGGGAAGATGATGGAGAATTGAGGTTCACCTTTGCATAATTTGTTTGGCATCACTTTCCTCTCATGGTCTACATCATTTATCATCTAGGTTTGAGTGGTGTCAACCTAGGGTGTTTTTGAACCTTATCATTACTAAATATAGAAGTGGTTACCATACTCAATTGAAATTGAAAACTGTGAACTTCCGAGCCCATCAAACCACTTTGATGTTCCACAACTATCTTGAATATATCCAGGTACTCTTTCTTGACATTATCACTTAACACCCTTTTTATGACTAATATCCCAACACTTACTATTTTTATCAATCCTTATTTTGAGAAGTATATTTTGGTTACTAGTTGCTTAATTTAGCAATTTTGAGTTTCTATGATGTCTAAAGGGAAATGAAAAATTGAGAATGATTTTCTTTTAACACTTACTATTTATAGTAGCGAGTCTTAGAAAGGCTTACTATTTTTAGAGGTGTGTCTTCTTGTGTCATATTGGAATGAAATCGTATCAAATTTTTCTTAATTCACAAGGAGGCTTTGTTCGGATTTTTGGAGGATTTCAATTGTCGGGTTTTGTAGATATGAGATATGAGTATTTTTGGCTTAAAATTTAAAATGGATGTAAAATGGGATGGATCATCAATGGAGGATTGTAAATACTCTTCTTAAATGCATTTTTGTGAGGAATCTATAGTTAAAGTATCATGGCAAACGGACATGTGGTTTGGGATATATGAGCAAAATAAAGTTTTAACATGGATGGTGTCTAAAGGCATTTTGGCAACATAACAACATACTAGCAACGATGTCACATCCCTAAATTATCATAATTATGTTTTGGAGACACTCATATACTTAGTTGGTTGCTGCCACATTTGATATATCATTTATATTAGTTTGTTTGCTTTAATTAGCATTATAACATGTTTTGGGAATAAAACATTATTATCAGTTGATTTGTCTTCAGTAATTGATGTTATGGATTTACATTACAGTATGGATTACTGAAATATATATGTTGTTTCAATTTATTTGATTATATGAAATGGATAATGCACTAGGTATTGTTGTGTGCATGTGTGTGGGTTCTCTGGAGCAAGAAAGGGTATTATCAAGGAAATACAAGAAGACGTGGATAATGTGTACAGATAGAGAGGTGTCATGTGTGTTTCAGTACATGTAAAATAGTGTAAACAACCTTGGTCATTTCGTGTTGAAAAAATTGAGTCACATGCTCTTGTGGTGGCAAGGAGCGCAAAATTCATATATGCGTTAGTGGAGTAGTGCATTGGCACCTTATGAAAATGGTTCACTTATGCTTTATCATTACGTCATTTATTATGTTTGTAATAACAATATTTTTGTAATTATTTAGTACCGAGAATTTTTATGGTTCTTTCAATTTAAAATTTAGAGTCTTAAAGAAACAAAACTTAGAGCCCAAGTGTCTCGATTTACTCTATCGAGACTTTCGACTTATCTACTTACACTTCTCCTCACGGTCTTCTCTCCATTTAACTAACGAATAATAATAATAATAATAATAATAAAACCATTATTATTAAGAAGAAAAATAATGGTGTTTTATTAAGGGAATATTAAATTTTAACAAAAAGGGAAAGAATTATTATTAATAATTTCTAAGACCCGTGTAAATACATGAAAAGAAGAAAGGGCTAACTTATTAAAAGGTGTCTTTTTTATGAAAAAGATCTTATATTATATTAATGCAATAAGATACAAGATAACTTTTAACAAAAAGAAGGTGGTATGAGAGCACGCCCCAAAACCACAAAAAAACTAGGTCAAGCCTAGAACAACAAAAGTCAAACTAGGCCAAGCCTAGGAAAGTACAACAAATAAAAAGAATCGCCCGACAAAAACAAAGGCAAAATCAAGAAGAAACTACAAATATGGCAACCTGGTGTGAAGTGATGGCAGGAAGAGAACCCCACCATGCTAGTGTGATGACAATTGTGGTGGAGACTCCCACCCATGATGTCAAGGTGGCAAGCCCCAACCTTGCTTTGGTGGTGACGAGTGCGGCGATGAGCCCTAACCATGACAACGCAGGAAGCGAATGACTATGCCAATGACTCGGTCCTAGAGAGAAGTGGGTATGATGAAGGCACGGTGCTCGGATCTGCTTTGTGTCAAACTCCATGGGTGAAGGAGAGGAACGCCTAGTGGGAGATTGAGGCACTCAAGTAATGTTATACGGGGCTTCCCTTTAGTGTTATAGAAGAGTTTGGAGGTGGTCCACCTCTAGTGCCACCTTGTTAGCTTGGACTTGGATCTGCAGGAGCACATTGGAGATCACCATAGATTTATTATAAATCGAGAAAGATTGATCAACTACAGAATTAGCAAAGAAAAAATAATTTATTTCTTTCCATATCCAAAATAAAATCTCCCCTCTAAAAACATGCCAAATTTGGGTGAACATAGGTAGGATTTTGGGATTGTCTCCCAAGAGGATATGTTGCCAAGTGAAATAGTGGGGCCGTGAGGGAAATAAAAATTATGGATCTAGTTTCAGGAAATTTGAGCTTTGGGACAGAACCAAAAGATGTGAAAAATCATTTCTAGATGTTCACAAAGGGTCATTTGGGAGCTGGAATCCCAATTTGAACAAGACGTGCCCCGAAAGGAAGGCCTTGGTATAGAATGCACCAAAGAAAGTGAGCAATTTTTGGCTCCACACATATATTCCAAACAGTCTCAAACTGTCTACCGGAGTAGATAGAGTGGTGTAAATTCTCGAGCGAGTATTATGTTTTTCCACCATGGGAAAATGGGGTGAGAGCCATCGATAGCCTTTCTTTGGCTTTATAGTTACAAAAAGGGGTATCAACATACCACTTCTAGTCTGTCCACCAAGGGTGAGAAGAGTGCACAACAATCTTATGTAGCATGTGATCAGGAACCAAATTGATCACAGTATTGAAAGTATCTTGATCTTGGTTAGAAAGCCGAAACAAAGCTTTAAAATATGGCCAAGATAACCAGGATTATGTGCCCTTGCAGAAGAATTCCTCAATGGTGTGAATTCCACACTTGAATAATTTGAGCATAGAGATTCCCGAGACCTCTGCTAAGCATTGATCTTGGGATTGAAAAATTGGCAACCACCAGAGAGATTGTTGGTTAAGAGATATCCCATTGTAAAATCCATCCCCTTTCCATAAAATCTAGGGTTTGACACATTCCCATGCTTTCCAGATACTTTTAAGCACAAAATTGCTAATGATTTTGACAGGCACATGGGTGATGAGAAAATTGACAAACCCTAAGCCTTTCCATGCAAGGTGGCCATAAGGAGAGCCTTCATTGATGTCATACCAAATGAGAACTTTCCAAGCTTCTTGGCTAGTGATGCTTCTGATAATCCACTTAGCACAGTGAGCTTGCCCTTACTACTTGAATGTGGATAAGACTAAGGCCTCCAGAGTTGCGGGGTAGACAACATATATCCCAAGCTACTCGATGAAAACCTTTTCTAGTAGAAGCATTAGCCCAGAGGAAAGCTTTGAGAAAATTTTCTAGCTTTTGGATGGAGGCCTTGGAAGGAACCCAACAAGACGAGTAGTAGACATGGGTAGCAGCTAGAACTTTAGAGCAAATTTGGAATTTTCCAGCCAGAGACAGAGGCCTAGAAAGCCAGTATTCTAGTTTTTTCACCACCCGTTGAATGACATAATGCCATAGATCAGCCGGGGAGGCTTGAAAAGAAAAAGGAATACCTAGGAATTTGAAAATCTCACCATGTTGAAGAATTTTCCAATCAAATTGGCAAGATAGTTTGGCGCAGGAAGGAAATATTATCGTAACATTGAGTTTTTGCCATTGAATGGATGAACCAGAAGCTAGGTAGAAAGTATCCAAGCATTGCATAACATTTCCAATGTTGTTCTCATCCTCGATAAGCATAAGGAAGGAATCATCCACAAAATTCCCATTGAGGAGTCAAGAATCGGGCTCATCAGGTAAGGAGATTCCACACACAAGACCTTGAGCTTTGGCATGGGCTAAGAGATAACCAAATCCTTCGGCCACTATCACATATAGTGCAGGGGCAAGAGGATAGGCTTTCCGATAGACTAGAAAAGTCCAAAAGGTTCCGAGCTAAGGCCATTTGATTTGGTTTTCAAGGTTATTTCATGTGCGAGAGAAATGGATCCATGTTGATTTCATGGCGATACAAAGCTCTAAGGTAGAATAGGGCTTGTAGAGCACTAAATTAGCTATTATCAGCCATATTAAATCATGAGGACATCCTCCGGAAGTTTATTGGAAAGGCTCAAATCATCATGGGAGTTTTGTATTATTACAAATATTTAATTAGTAACATTATTATTTAGTTTGATATTGTTGAGTAAATTATAAACTCATGTACCTATTTTAGAAGTGAGAGATTGTTGGGTTATTGAGAGTGATTCTACGAAGTAAGTTGATGGATTTCAGATGGGCATTGACTCATATGATAAAAAGATCAAATGGTTATATATTTTAACCTCTCTCTCTTTGAAGACATCCCAAATAAATTAACAATTCCAATTTTATATTATTTGGAGGATTGTTAAGCTTGAGTGTTTTACATTAATATGAACCAAATATGATATATGGTATCGAGAGCATAACAAGTTTGGAGAGAGAACATGTTTGTCTTGCGAGGGCGGTGTTATTTTATAAGTCCTCCTGCATATAAATCAAAGGATTACGGTCACTAAAAATGGTTGATGAATCGATTGTTTCTCAAAAACCCAGATACAAACTCTTGCAATTTTTATTGGGTTTATTTATTCTAGTATTAGGAATATTCTATCAAAAAATTAGAAAAATATAGATCCGTATTAAGGAGAAATAATTAAATCATTTACTACGACATTCAATGGAATTTGAACACTTGGTGAGTTCGTGATCTCATAAGTGCTTGAGTGATTAATGGAATATGAAATCATTCCTAGTTTTATACACACATCCTACTGAGACGTGTTCATCAATTTCCAAGTTTAAACCAAAGTCCTTAAAGTAGTCAAAATCGGGGGGTTGTGTAGGATATTTAATCAAGAAATTAATTGAATGGTGAAGAATTTTTACCCTTGCTGACTCTTTTTAAAAAAATCCGCAATTTTTTTCCCCAATAAATAATTAGACTTTGGTGTGGTTCTAGCATAGAAAATTCAGGGCATTATGAGGGTCATGATGGATAAATTGATTTATATTGAAAAATTTGATGGTAAGGATTTCCATTCCTAGTAAGTTTGAAATTAGTTGTTCTTTAATAAATAAAGATTTGTGGGAGCTTTTTATGGTAAAACAAAAAATCGAGTGATGTCGATGAAGCAACAAAATGGGAGAGAAAAGATCGAAAAGCTACAATGATTATTGGATTGGGGCTATTTGATGCCTATTTACATCACATAGATTTGTCTAAATCCTCTAATACAATTTAGAAAGCACTAAACAAATTGTTTGGTTCACAAGTTGGAAGTGCATCAATAACCTTAAAGAAAAGGTTGTTCGGACTCAAAATGGAGGAAGAAGAAAGCATGGTGGAGCATATCAGTAAGTTTTTTTCTATTTACAAACAATTATCTAGAATAAAAATTGATGTGCCTGATGATGATGCTACAAAGTATTATTACTTAATAGAATGCCTCCACACTATTCTAACATGGCATTTACATTAAGTAAAGTAAATCCAAGTTAGAAGATTTGATTTCATCTTTAATAAAGCAATAAAATAGGAAAAATAAGAATATTGTTCCGTAAGAAAAGCAATGTATGGTAAAAACAAGTAATATGATAAAGGAAATTCAAATCTTCTTTCAAGAAAAGATCCACTTCCGAGAGATAAAAAGAAACAAAACACTTGTTACTATTGCAAACAACCACGGACATCTATCTATAAACCACAAGAAAATAATAGGATATTTACTTGATGGAAAAATAAAAGAAAGTGACATGGTCGCTGATGAAGAAGAAGATAGTGATACAAAAGAACCTATGAATGATTGTTATAATTTTAACTAATTTCTATACTAAATAAGCAACATGAAGATGGAGGAAGGAGGAAACATAGGAAGGAGGTCAACCAATGACCTCTCATTAGTTGCCAAAAATAGGAATTTGCACAAATGATTTGGTAACTAGTGTGTAGTGTGTCTACTTTTAGTTTTTCTATTTGTAGTGTGTAATAAGAACATATGTAAAATTCTTGTTCAAATTTGTATTTCATTTTGTAACCTCCTGATGTAAATATATTGTAGTGGAAAAATAATAGTACGAGTGTAAGGAAACATTATGATAGTTGAAGAGGATGAATAGAGGTTCATGAACATGGGTTCTTACCTTAGACAAAGGTCCATTTTTGATGAACAAGGGTTTGTACCAAATGGACGGGGTTCATACCAAGGTTGTTAGTCAACCTTTTCAAAACCATCAATGTTCCAAGATCATGAACATGCAGGGGCGGTAAGCTACATAAGGAGTGTGAATATTTTTCCTACCATGTTCACATTAAGAGGGTGTATAAATGAATAACAATATTAAGGGGGTGAATGTTACAAATATTTAATTAATAACATTATTATTTAGTTTTATATTGTTGAGTAAATTATAAACTCATGTAGTTATTTTAGAAGTGAGAGATTGTTGGGTTGTTGAGAGTTATTGTAGGGATTAATTTTAGGGATTTAAGATGGGAATTGAATCCTATGATAAATGAGATCAAACTGTTATATATTGTAACCTCTCTCTTTGAAGACATCCCAAATACATTTGCAATTCCAATATTATATTATTTAGAGGATTGTTCATCTTAAGTGTTTTACATTAATTTAAACCAAATATACTATTCATAAGAGAAATGAAGTGATATAAGGAAATTTATGGAAAATATGTGGAAGTAATTGATGTTAGGAACAATTCAAACAAAACTAGGTCATTTTGGGCATAGGGAATGAAGGCTCCAATAGAGAAATTCACCTTGTTCTAAAGATTTTGGGAGGATTTAGAAGCTCATTAAATAGGAAATGGAAATATATTAGAATTTTCCACATTAGAGACATCTATTTTCTTCTAAGACTTAAAAATACTCTATGATGATCTAAGACACTGTAGTTGCACCTTTGAGCCAAAAGAGTAACAAGCCCTTAAAATAAAATTGCAAGAAGAATTGGCTCTTGAAAGTGGTTGAGATATTCTCAAAAGGTTTTTAATTCAAAATCATATTTTTTTCTTCTAAACTCCATGTCATGCTCCCGAGGCAAAAACGTATTTCTAGTGTTCTAGTTTTGCATTGGGATGATTACATCAACAAAAAAACAAGCCTGAGTGCACTTTTGGATGTTATGAGTCACTTGCACTTTGCCCCAAGGTGTAAGGGGAAATAAAGCACAAAAAGTGTGATCCCCTTCCACAAGCTTGGGTTTTCAATTAAAAGTTGCAACTTGAAGTGTTAGAGAGTGGAAAACGTGCAAACTCAAGATCTATTCAAATTTGCCCCCTCCTCATGATGCATGCACCCATGGCATATTTTTGAGCTATTTTTTTCCATTTTATTTTTCCTAAGGTGAAAGAGGACACGAGGGATAAGAAAGTAAGCTTCCCCTTTCTTAGTTAGCCCCCAAATATATGTAAAACAACTAGTGAGCCTCGAGATCCAATTTTCATCTCCTTACATCTCACACTCATGAAATCCCATGTTGAAACTTGTCATGATCTGATGCAGAGTGCATCCTTATGTCCCTCTTGTCCCTTTTCCCCTCTTGTCCCCTATTTTTAGGGTGCAAATCCACTTCAACCCATGTCTAACCATGATTGAGCTCAAATAGGTTAAACAAGAGTTAAGGTGTGAAAATGAGATGGAAAGGATTCATTTCCAAACACAACTAGTTTTTCAATTTCAAATGATTTTTCCCCCTCCCAAATCTCTCTCCCATGCTGATATGTTGTTGGAATGTTCTGAGACCTCACATGCTTGAAAAACTAATTTTTACACATATCTCATGATCTTGTGGACCAAATCACTTCAAATTTTAACCATCAACTCCTCTTGAAAACACCTTCATGATGATCTATGATTCATGGCATGATATTCCACCATTAAAATGTTATTAATGAATGATTTTTCCAGCGTTGAAATTCATTTTTTCCCGAGTAGTTGAAAATGTATTTACATTTTCCCGATGACAGTGAGCTAACTTGCCTAAAATTTGGAGCAAATGATTCTCATAAAATTAGATTTCATTTGAGTCATTTCTTACATGATGAAGTGGAGTATTTATAGGGATATGGAGGACCAATTTTTATCTTAGAATTATACTAGATCCTTGATGAAATTTACATTTTCCTTTGGAGTAAATATTCTTCATAAAATCATCTTTCATTCGAGTCATTGATTGCATGATGAGGTGGAATATTTTTGGAGATATGGAGGACTGAGTTTTCTCTCATTATTCTTCCCTCTTCGATGAATTTATCACTTTCCCACTAATCCAGAACGAGAGAATCATCTAAAATTCAAAGCAAAGAATCCTTGTAAAATAACGAAACTTTTGAGACCACTCTCATCTCATTCGACACCTAGAACACCCACTTCTAAAAATAGTAAGTCTTACCAAAATTCAAAGTCTATAAATAGTAAGTGTTGCAACAGTTCATTCTTTGAGTTGCCATTACTCCTTGCATATCAAGAACACTCAAAAGTGCTAAATTGAGACACTTACTAAAAATAGACATCCTGGAATTGGACTTACTAAAAATAGCATGTGTTAAGATTGTGGTCAAACTTTTCACACTCATTTGTCTCCCATTCATCTCACTGGCATTTGTCACCATGGAGCTCAAACACTCAAGTTTGGAGCCAATTTCAACTTCAAACATTGAGTATCCTAATAAGAGTGATAATGATGTAACAAGTATGGAATTGGAAGACTTGAAAACAAGGATGTTGATTGAACACCGAGTAGATGTAGAGGGGAATAAATTCTCAGTGGTTTATTTAGAGTTGGTAAGGTCATTTTTGTAAGAGATTGGATGGTTCAACACATCCTAGCATTCATCATTTTAAAGTGACTTGGGCAGTCATCTTAGGCCCACACAATACAACCTAGTAGTGTTTTTGAACAATTAATTAATGTTTTGGAGTCTATTATCATCGTTATTATGTATTTGCATGCTATCATTCATTTCCTCTCATTTCCACTTCTAAAAATGGATCTCATTGAATTATTTTCAAAACATTTCATCACATACCTCTCACACCACTTTTAATTCCAATCGTTACATACTTTTGATGAGGTTTTACACATGGATTAGTGCCTTAAGGATGTTAGTTTTGGGTGTCTTGTTGCCTTCCCACATGTTACGGTACCTCTCCCACTTATTCCTCCTCCTTAATTGCACATTTTCCATGTTTTCCAATAGGATACTCCTCTCATATAATTACCTCCTCCACCTACACATTTTCATCACCGTGTCCTCCTATAGCCTATTGCTTCATCCGAACCAATCATGAATTAGCTCCAATGAATAAATCATTTTCTTATGTTCTCCAAAATGTTCTTGATGTCATGTTGATCACCCTCCCACCCATTCCACCATCAACATTTTGGAATTCCTCCCATGATTTTTGTTCCTATCATCACACTAATGGCCATTCCAGCGACTCATGTCCCCAACTTCACAACATCATATAAGACCTACTTGATTAATTTGAATTTTTGTCACACCTATGTCTCCTTCTACTCTACCTTCTATAAAATCACCAATTTCACATGTTTCTAGTACAACTACTTCTTCTCCATGTGTCATTATCCCTCACCAAACTCTTCATATCCCACTATCTCCACATCATCATTTTCACCTTCTTTTTCATATTTTGTGAAGTCCTTCTCCTCATTCTTATCACCTCCATCATCATTTATGTTAGAACATAATGGTTAAGTGGGCTGACCACCCCTTAATTAAATATGGGTCTAACATTATACTATAAGTTAAATATTTAATAATAAGAAATATTTATATTTCTATTAGTAAATATTCAAACCTAGGAATATACTTTAGGTTAAATATTTAATAATAAGAAATAGTTATATTTCTATTATTAAATATTCTAAACCTTTGTATATGTGTCAACCGACATGGTTGAAAAGGTGAGTTGGGAGACATACTTGATCACCTCATTTGATATATTGGAATATTTATATCAAAGGTTTTTACCCTTGTGATTAGGGTTAGTAAAGGAGGAGGTGATTTATTGGATGTAAAAGGGTTCTCGTGATAAAATGTTACTTTTTGAAAAGTGGTTTTTTACCTTTGGGTTTTCCACTATAAATATTGTGTTTGATGTTATTTACTCTTTGTAAGTATTATTTTTATTTATTTGTTATATAGTTAAGTGATGTAATGTTTGTTTAATTATTCATTGTGACATTACATAATATGTTAATATTTAATATGTAACGTGATTAAATGTATTTATTAGAATCCTCAAATTCTAACATGGTAATAAAGTGAGGCGAATTAAATAAATTAAGATAAAATGTTTTGTATTTAATTTGTATGGGTTTTTTCAACCAACATGTTGTCAATTTTTTCCCCCTTAAGAAAAAATGGACAATGAGGTTACAAGCCTTGAGAACCTTGTATGTTGTTTCAAGATCTTCTGGGATTGTTCCTTCTTTCCGTGTCTTGAAGGTTCAAGTTGGTCTTGGAACAGGAAAATCAGCCCTAGTGGGCTCACCTCTTGGTTAAATAATAAAAAATGATAAATTATATTTAAAAGGGATTGTGCTCGGCACAATATAGGAAATATTTGAGTGAGGCAAGTACCTAAATTGGAGCTCGTAGAATTGATGCTAGGTGTGGCATAGGACAACTCGGTGGAATACTCAAATGTGAGCTCGATATCATACGAGAAGGCCTAGTTATTGTATTAGCTTGGGTAGGCTCATGGATGGCTTGGTGAGCCAAGATGGTTACAACTCGGAGGACAAGTTGGCAGACAGCTTGGGTGTGGTAAGGTCTCTAAAGTGCCGGAAGGAAAAAAAGAGCTCAGTCATATTGATTCGAATAAGGCCGAGGCACTCATAAAAATGATAAACGAAGTTCCAAAGGAGATAGAACCATGATTCGGTGAATGCGTATTTCAGAGATACGTTTAATGGCTCGGTCATGAGAAATCCAAGAGCTCAAGGTCAGTCGTGGGTGAGCCAACATTGTTGGAAACAATGCAAATTCAAGCCGTTCAGGTGTGGTTTTGGTCGTGCACAACAAGCTTCAGGGTGAACATGAATATCCATTCATCTTGGGCTCATCGTTGGCCATGTCAACTAAGGGATGCAAAGAATTTAAGCTCCTCGTGTAGATTGGCTCATCAAATAAGTAGAATCATGGAAATCAAGATGGATGTTTAAGGATCTCGTTTGGGGAATTCGACCACATAATGAGTGAGCCTAACAAGGTGATTGGATGAATAAAACGTAATGAGTAATAGCTTGTCGGTGGAAGCCCACCGAAGTCTAGGTATGAGCACGATGCACAATGAACTCGGCTTGGAACTCATCTCACAAACGAATATTGCAGTCAATGATCCAGGGTGGCACTACCCAGGGGATTGAATTGAGGAATGAATCGGCTCATGAACATCAATCCCGAAAGGAATTACAAGAACATTGGATTGAGGGGCTCGTGTGAGATAATGTTAACTCACATAAACTCCTCGAGGTGCTTTGGAATGGCTCATAGTGTGGATTAGGGAAACTTGGTCGCATAAAGAGCTAGGATCGCAGAGAACTCAGAACATTAGGTTGAATCATGAACTCGGTAGATGGATGAGTTAAAATATGAGCTAAGGATAAAATCAATCCTACATTGCAAGAAGATGGATCATTTTGAGCTTTGAGGATTATTGCAGGGGTGGAATAAGATACGAGGACCGAGTGAATCGAATGGCTTAGTGTGTTTGAAGTAGCCCAGATAGTGAGCCAGTGAAGTCATTATTTTTGTGGATGCGGGGATGCTCGTGAAAGGAGTGACTTGGGGATCGAGTGCTCGAGGAGGGAGAGCTTGATGCATGGCGAGAGGATGTAACTCGCTAGTTCATATGCAAAGCCAGGGGGAATTTTGAAAGGATGCAAGGATTATAGAGGTAAATGATTGGTGATGCGTCCATGTGAATTCTGAGCCTTATGCAAAGAAAGGGTTCATCATATCCAAGTTTGATGGTGAGTTATGATGAAAGGCTCAGAGGTTGCATAGATGTAGAGATATTGATTTCAATGGAGCTGGCAGTTCACTACGAGATCATTCGTTGAGCTCGTATGGATATAACCGTGAGGTGCTAATGCAAACTATGCATGATCGAGTCACAGTAAAGAGCTTGAGGCTCGGGTGATTGATGATTTGAGTTGGCCCGATATGAGGAACCTAAGCTCATGGGATGAATCAAGTGATTAATGGATCGACTCAATGCATGGCTCCTAGCATAATTAGGAGCCTGAGTTAGATATGACTTACGGGTGACTCATCTATTCAAATAAACTTGGTATGACGTGATAGAAAGGTTCGGCTCAACCCATGAGCTCATCACAAAAACATGGAGGTAAGTGGTTCATCATGAGGAGTGAATACGTACCAGGTGCTTTGGAATGGTGGCTCAATGCATGGATCTTGACAGGAGGAAGAGCTTGGTTAGAATACATCAAAGCTCGGCAGGCTACATGGGAGATTGGGCATGCAAAATCGACTTCTTCACCTGGCTTGCCAAGGATGCATCAAAACTCAGCCGATACATGTTAGGATTCATTTTTGGAGAATCTTTTCAGACTTTTCCTTTTGGAAATTCAAAGATTCTTGGGGTAGAGACGTTGAGTGAGTCAGTTTTTTCCGAAGCTCGAAAATTTGAAACTCTAAAATTCAGAGTTTCAGGTTTTCAGGATTTGAGTGTGTGGGTTCAAAGGTTTGGAGTGATCAGAGCTTGGTGAGTGGGAAGTTCAGTCTTTGGAACCTGAAAGGTAAGCTCGACTGATTCCCTGAATAATGGATCGGTAAGTCAAGGATGTCGAGCAACATACCAAGCTCATCCAAGTGCGAATCCATCCAAATGCTATCGTTGGTTCTAGTTTGAATGATGCGAAGAATGTCAAATTTCTCATTCAACACAACATGGCATGGGTCTAAAATACCAGGAAGATAAGTCATGGAGCTGACAACATGTGGATGGCTAGGAACCCGACCGAGCTGCCTATGCCCAATGCGTTGAGTTCAGACTACATGTCAAAGTTCATTCAATGCAAAACGTGTCCAACATTTTCCCATGCAGGGTAGTTATTTCAGAGCTTGACCAAGAGCTAACTCAATGTGAGATATGAGGTTCCTAGTGACGTGTCACCAAGTGTCGTATGAAAGCTAAGACATTTGGTATTAGTATTCCCATGTGCTTAGTCGGTTAAGGTGAACGACCAATCTTTAGAAGCTCAATGTGGAGAGCCAAGTCTTGAGCTCATCTATCAAGTGACCTTCAAGAGCTCGGTGGGAGTATTAAGTGGGGATAAGAAAGGTAAGCTGACCAATAAAAGTAACATGGAGAATTATGTGCTCGGTGGGTGAGATGCGAAGTGAGTAATTTCTAAAAGTCGGTTGGAGTTAATGGTCTACCATGTGGAGAGTTAGTGGGAACGAAGCAAACGGAAAACCAAAGAAAGCTTGCAAACATGGAAAATGTTTCGGTGGAAGTGAAAATACAAAGTACCCACCGAGTCATTCAACGAAGGGAAAATTCAAAATTTTGAATTTATGCAATCATCTTCAGAGAACTCGAGCAATGGATGTCGGGACACTCAAAACGAGCGACTTTCACTCAGGAGGTCACAACTTTCTCCCTGATTGTCAGTTTTTCACAAACTTACAGTCGTTGGAACCAGGAGAAAGAAAGCTACACCATGGAGCCATTAGAAGGTGAATTGTTAGAGGTTTTTCATTTCAAAATTTCAGGTTTTCATCGTTTCTTGGGTGTTCCTTGAAAGGTGGAGATGCAATAAATGAGCAAACATGGCCAACAACAATGATGAATTATTTCCTACATTCTAGCCTAGATTCTAGGACTTCTCCCTCTTTCTCTCAACCACTCAAAGTTTTCTATAAATGTAAGTTGGAGGCCCATTCAAAAGGTTCCAACAAGTGGATTCTAGTAGGTCACACAAGTTGGTGGATTAGACACTTCCAAGCTTCCCCTTCTCTTCACAATTTGTGAATCTGTAGGCTCTCAAGCCTTTCTTCTTGAAATGTAATGGCAACTTATGCCCTTTTCACCTGATGTAATGATGCACTGTGCAAGTGCTTGAAGTAATGAGAATTATGCTTTGTGATCATATGAATGTCCTTCCATGATTTTTTTGCTTCTATTTGCCTCTCTCATGTTTTTAGGTGCATAGTGCAAGTTCTGGTTCCCATTGTAGGTTCGTGGAGTTTTGTGCTTATCAGGTGATGAAATATGGCATGCAGTTGAGTTGTGGTGCTTGTTCACCCTTCTCAAGTTCATCCTTTTTCATTGGGAGATTGGTAGTTTGTTGTCTGATCAAGTTTAACAGAGGAACGTCTCCCTGGTTTGTGGTATTTTGTACCCTTTCTAGTTGTGATAGGTGAAGGTGTTCAGTGATGTAAGCATCCCTCCCACATTAACCCTTCTAGATGTTAAACATCCCTTAATTTGGTGCATCACCACTTCTAGTTTAGGTTTCATTTCCTTGCAAATATCTCTCCCTAATCCCATGAAATGTTAGCATAGGTCCAGTTAGCCACCTTTCTTACATCGAAAAATTATTGTGTTTAGTTTAGGAAGAGGAAGCCGGCCTTCTCCAGAGGTTCACCTTAAGCACAATTCCCACCGCTTGAAAGGTGATCCCATGTGTCCCAATCACACCAAATTTCATGATTCATTCTCAGGCCATTCGGGGGGTGCAGTGATTTGGTGACAACACAACCTGAAGAAGGGTATTTAAAATGTATTAGGCCCCCTTCTCCCCATTATATTTGCAATTGATTTTTTTGAATTTTTTTGTGAAGTGTTATTTGCAGGAAAATTGTGGTGGACCCTCCTGTTTGAAACCCTTGGTGAAAGGGGCTCCAGAAAAAGGTTTTTACCTGTGCGTGAATATCACATGTGAAGGGTGATTATTATATGAAATATTTTTCAATTTTTCTCTATAGTTCATGTGTGCAGTTAAAAATTATTTAAAGGTAAAATCAAGAGGGAATAAATGGAGGAGACAAGGTTCATAAAAATAGGGATTTGAATTTTTTTATTGGTCGATTAAAATTCTTGTCCCCTCTATCAATAAGTTAATAGTTTATTCACTTTGAAATAATTATATGTTTCCTTGTGCCCTCTGGGTTTTTCAAAAATTCATTTTATTTGTTTCTAAACTATAGTTTATAATATTTATAAACTATATATATTTTTATATATATAAACTATTTATAAATAGTTGTTCATAAATATTTTATTATAAAAAAACCTTTTAGAAGTAAGAAAAATTCAAATTTTGGAAATACATAGGAATTTTCACTGTTTTAAAATTGACGGTCAAATAACCGTCACGACATACCAAAAATAAGGCAAGATGACGATCATTTAGACGTAAAATTTAAGATAGTCGGATCTTGGAAATTTTCATTGTGTTAAAATTGACGGTCAAATAATCGTCACAGAGACCAAAAATAAGGCATGATGATGGTCATTTAGATGTCAAATTTAATTTGGCAGATCTTTATCTACATTAACATTTTTTAAAAATTTGAAGTTGTTATGCATTCTTAGGGGTTTCATCTTCACTTCTATATGGTCGGAATTTATATATATATATATATAATAGTTGTTTTTAATGAAATAAAATAAGCTTTTTTATCATAAAATATGGGTTTTGTTGTTTTTTTACAATTAATATGTTTCTAACTCAGTGATGCATTATATCATAATGGGGTATGTGTTTCAGGAAATTTGAAAGAAAATGGCATCCAGTTACTTTTTCCTCAATAAATCCCAGATCCTAAATGGAGCCAATTACAATATTTGGAAGATCAAGGTCAAATTGGAACTTATGGCGAGGAAACTCTAGACAATTGTTTCAAGAAGCGAGTTTGTGCCCACCTA